>CM046879.1:6015124-6763662 GCA_025667525.1 Glebionis coronaria | reverse complement strand
ACTCTTGATGATTTTTGACGACCCGTGATTCCGTGTTTCCGTCTTCCCGGTTCTATCCTAAACTCTTTTCGATTCACTATTTTATATTTCTCAATATTAAATAGGAATCTCGTTAGTTGTCTTTTCCTTAGCAAGATTTAAACAACGTGCACAATGTCCTAAGTGTAGGGGAGTTTACTCCCATATGCTTAAACATTGAGGACAATGTTTATATTAAGTGTAGGGGGACTTCTATCGAAGTTAAGTGGTATTTTCCTTGTATTTGTCCTCATTTTAACCGGAAAATCAAATTTTCGACATTTTTCAAAATTTTTAATCTATTTTGGCATATTAGTTTTTCCTTTATTTTAGTTATTTTCTTTCTTTGCTAGAATAAATTTTTAATAAAGTGGTTTTAATTTTCAAACGTTGTGAATCTTTTGACTCAACCCGAGTTTACTTATCTAAGTTTACTCTAGCTAGTATCCTTAACGTGTTTAAGTCAAGTTTTGCTAGGCTTTTATATAGGGAGCTATAAAACACGAAAGTCTTAACTCTCACTGGTTAAGAACAAGAACTTTTCGCAAGTTCCTATAATTGATCCTAGAGAGTCGTTTATCAAGGGAACTTTAAAATGCGTTTTCTAAACTTATAAAAGTCTAAGAATTTGCAAGATCCTATAGATGACTCGAAAACCCAAAACTTTGATTTAATAGGCTAAGCATCCACGAGTCTCATTCCTTGAGATTTTAAATTGTGGAGAACGAGAGATGATAGAGTCAATTATAAGTTTGGTATTCTTTCGTGAATTTATGTGAGTTAATTATAAGCCTATTCTCCCATCGCTTGCTAATAAATTTATCTGCAATAAATAAGGTTGTACGATTTGAAAAGTTACTTAGCTTCTAGCCCAAGATCGTTTATAAGTTGCTCGGTATGGATTAGAGTTCATAGCCAAGACATAACTTATTGAAGCGGGATGCGAAGATTGGCGAGTCCGAAAAGGTCCTAACAAGACACGAGGGCTACATTTTGTTGCTAAAGATCCAAAAGTGATGTGAAGAATCATTTATCAAAAATCAATATGAAGGATCGAGACACACGACGAAAAGCAAATACTCCCGTAAAGATCATGGAGAAGTCTATCCAAAAAGGCCCTAACAAGGTATGAGGATAAATAGATCCAAGTCCTAAAAGGAGGCGGATCGTTGTATATCAAAATCCCAAATAAAGATTGGAGAAAAATGAAGAAGTCGTGGTCCAAGTATAAAGAATCTCTCAAAACTTCAAGTGAAGAAATTCCTATTATGAAGAGAAGACCATTATTTCATGAACGTCTCTCAAGATTTGAAGTATGAAGTCACTGCCAAATATCGGTCCGAGAAAGATCTCAAATCGTGAAGCGAGTTATGCCAAGATATGAACTTTATGAGGTCCCGAGAAGCAGTTTTAAAAGATTTTGTCCTTTAGCTAACTATTGATTAAATCGTCCCACTTTATTTTCAGACTTAATAACTATCTAAATAAGTCAAACAATGCATCCTCGTGATCATTCAAGACAACAATAAAATATAATAGATACACCTAGGAATAAGGGAGTCTAAATAAATAATTGGGCCACATGAGTTCGTGTTAGTTTGCTAACTTATAATAACAATGATCTTGTTTTTAAGCTTGGTTTGGAGAATGTGAAAACTTGAGGATGATGATCATTCATGACATTTCCAAAACCCTAAGGTATGTCTTTGATTTCTTTACTTACTTTCTTACATGGAATGTTTATAATTTTCTATCTCTTTAATAAAGGCCAATGTGGATTGATTATGATGGAAAGTGTAATCGTGCTTTGTAACTAATGCATTGCATGAGGACATTGCAATGGTCAAGTGTAGGGGATTTGATAGGTGTGTAAACACCCATCCTTTTTACCACTTAACTACAATAATAACCAAGCCAAAACGTGTATTTTATGTTATAAATGTTGGAATTATGCGTGGTTTGTGTTTTTGTTGTGATTTAGGACGAAAATGTGAAAAAGGGAGAAAACACGGGCATTCATGGGCTTTTATCGAAGAAAAAGACAAAAGACGAAGTCAAGAAATCAAGAGTGCAAAAAGAACGGAAGTCCAAGACCAATTCTGAAGATTTATTGAAGAAAAAGTCAAAAGACGGAAGTTTACTAAAAGCCGAAGAACTCAAGTCCAATTTATTGAATAATTCACAAGACGAGTTCAAAGTAATCCTGAGACAAAGTTTTTAAAGTCAAAGAATTTGGAAGATTAAGGACTGATCAAGCAATTAAAGAAAGAAGAAAGAAGGGAGGAAACTTCCACTAAGCACCTCCCTAATCCACTATAAATAGGATCCTTAGGCTTTCATTTATTCTTGTTGGCTAAGTGTGACAATTAGCTCTTCCACTTTAATTTTTGCACATTTAAATACATGTCATTTACTTAATTGTCTTGCACCTTTAATTCATTTAATTTCAAGTAAGTTTCCTTTTAATTATTGTTAATCTTTACTTTTATTGTTCATCTCCTATCTTCCTTTCTTGTGATTGATTGATTTAATCTTATTCTTATTGTTTATGTTCATGTTATTGAGTTTTTATTGATTTAATCAAGTGGGTTTTGATTATTGTGGTTATTATTGTTAGTTTTATTGATTTGGTTTGTTTGTTTATGATTACTAGAGTTATTTGGTTAGTTTGATTTAATCTTTTGGTTGATTTTGATTAGATTAGATTAGATTCGTATCTATTTGTTTCTCCTTGTTCTTCGCTACTGTTCGTTTCTCCAGGTTATTCCGAATCAAGGACAAGCCCAGATTATTCCGAATGAAGGGTGTGTTGTGATTATTCTGAATAAAGCTAATATTCCGGATAAGTGACATATTCCGGATCAGTTTGTTATTCCAGATCAGAGCAACATTCCGAACCAAGGAAAATATTCCGGATCAAGGAGTTCATTCGGAACATTCCGAACGAAGGGTTTGAGGATTTATATTCCGGATCAAGCCCAATATTCCGAATCAGCAAAGTTATTCCGAATCAAGGACTTTTTCCGGATAAGTGACATATTCCGGACCAAGGACGTTCATTCGGAATAATCAGTTATTCCGGATAAAGGGTGATTCATTCGGAATATATTCCGGATCAAGGTGTTCATTCGGAATATATTCCGGATCAAGGTAATATTCCGAATAAAGAGTTTATTCCGGATAAGTGACATATTCCGAATAAAGGATTTATTCCGGATGAAGGTTTTGTTCAAGTATTCCGGATGAGCCATTTATTCTGCATGAAGCAATATTCCGAGTGAAGAAGAATTATTCCGAACGAAGGTGACATTCTGGACGAGTGATTTATTCTGAACAAAGGTTTATTCCGAATGAGCTGTTTTCAGGTTATTTTAAGTTTCTGTTTTTAAGTTTTAATTTTTAAGCTTTACTTTTCCCGCCTTTTTAGTTAGTTGCACTTTAAGTTTACTTGCCTTAGATTTATTTTAAGCCTTGCCTTAGTTTAAGTTTTAGTTGCGTTTTAAGTTTGCCTTTAGGATAGTTTTAAGTTTGCGTTATTTACTTTTAGTGCCTTTTAATCTTTCGTCACGTTTTAATTTCTCGCCATTTATTTAAATTAGAGTTAGATTTATTTTTATTGCTCTTTACTTTAAAGTTTTAGCACTTTTAATATACTACAACGACACAACTTTTGTTTCCACCAAAGACAGCTGAGTCACACATTAATCCATTTTTCAATTCGAAGAGACTGGAACAACGATAATTTTTATACTGGCCAAAAGCTTATGTATCACCATCAAAAATCATTTTTGAAAAATTATATTTTTGACAAGTAGCAATACACACAATGGCACTCCGAATAGATAGGTTGATTTCATTGTGTGCAGTACATTTGGGACTCAAACATTGAAGAATGACATGTATTAAGTACTTTCAAGCTGGGGGAAATTCTTGTTTTGTATATTTGTTTAAATGGCCCTCTTCAAGCAAAGGATAACCCAAAGCTTGGAGTCCTTGTTCTAGCTCTGTAATGGGTAGGGTGGTTATAGCATCTGCATCATTAAGATGCAAAGCTTGGCGAACCAAAGCTTCAGTAACCACCCATGGAACCCCATGGACAATAGCAGTCAATGTAGTCACATTATTAACTGTTGAGGAAGTGACAGTATTCCAAAACTGTTTAATATGTGTGACAGGGATAAGAGGAGTATGAGAAAGTGCATACCTTAATGGGGATGCATTCAAATACTCAACCATCTGAGCATATTGAGGAAACAGAGTGTGATCAGCTTGTAAATAAGCTACCATATTGTGTTGACTTCTGAACCCCAATTCCAAATCTCTAGGTTTAAACTTAGGCGCCATTGATGTAGAAAGCTGTGATAAAAGTTATGGAAGATGAAGGTTTGAGAAAAATTTAATTAGACAAGAATAAGCAGTTACCCTGTTTCAAAGAAATGAGCCAAATATATAGGAGAGGCGAAAATATGTGATTGGTCAAAACATGAGGCAGTTATATTCAAAATATAATCATTAAAATCTTGAAAATATATAACTTATCTCTTGCATTAATAAAAAATTACCAACTCCTAAAATTACGGCCCATATTTTCGTCAAAAATAACAACTGGGTAGGACCCAACGTCTATCAACGGTCAAAAATAACTTGTCAGCGCCCAACGGCTATATTCTTGTCAACGTTGGAAATTGCCATGTCAACGTCAAAATTGGTCTTAACAACGTTTGGAAAGAAAAGTGTCAGCGCCCCCAAAAAAATAATTAAAAAGAAAAAGGACCTTAACAAAGTAATTTATCCTAGTGAAGATAACTTATAGACTGAAAATCACTATAGGGCGGCAAGCATTGTCCAATCATGCACACTTGCTTAAGCAAGATAGACATAATTGTCCTCAAGTGTCCCTTGCTAACTAAAGTTCTTAACAATGAAGTTATCTCATAAAATCCCTTGTAACTTCCCACGTAAGCCCAATAAAATCATACCCACGTCTCCCAACCGACCATAACCAATTCTAGGCCAAAAAGTCTTTGCATCGTGTAAAGTATATCAACTTTGCATGCTACAGTGCCTCACGATTTAGTAAACTAACTCGTACACATTGGACACAATCTAGAATTGTGATAAGAGTATTATAAGAATCCCCCAAAAGTCCTAAAGGTTTCCTAAACCTCCCCTTAAAATATGATATACAAGTTGCCAAAAAGAAAATATGCAATAAAAATTTATGTCAAGATAGGAATGTAAACATTCCAACCATCATCCATAAACTTGAACACACTCTTAGTAAGCTCCAAATATCCATAAGCAACTCTGTATCCATTTGTACAATGCTCATAATGCCTGCATAATTAGATTAAAACTCATAAAACTAACATGTTGCTGTCAACGTCTATTTTAACACTTATCAGTGTTAAAATAACCTTTGTCAGCGTTAGACAAATAAAGTGGAAAACCTAATTTTGTACAAAGACCAATAATAGTGTCTATCCCGTACATACTTTTACAATAAGTTCCAAAAACACATTTTAGGTAAGATTGATCATTCCAATACTTGTTACCAAGTATTGAAATCTTCCAGCATTAAAAGGTTTAGTTAATAAATCTGCCACATTTTCTTATGTGTCAACCCTATTTGGTCGTATTAAACCTTTTTCAAAACAATCTCTTATAAAATGATGTCTAATTTCTATGTGTTTTGTTTTAGAATGATGTACAGGATTCTTAATAATGCATAAAGTGCTGTTATTATCTACAAAAATCTTGGTATGTATAAAATTGTACCCATAATCCAATAGTTGGTTCTGAATCCATAAGACTTGTCCACAACAAGCAGCTGTAGCTACATATTCTGCTTTAGTTATAGAGTTGACCACCACTGTTTGTTTCTTGTATTGCCAAGATATTAACATACTCCCAAGAAATTGGCATCTAATACTAGAATTTTTCAATTCTATTTAAGCAATGAAAGTTCGTTTCCTCGACTCACTCGAATTGAAATCCGATTAAATGTAAGACTTGTTTGTTCTTGGTGAAAACGTATAATTTTTTTGGTATTTTAAACTAATTAAAAAGACTATTTAATTAAAAGCTATTTAATTAAACAAATGAGAAAACTAATTTAAAACTAATTTGTAAACAAAATTTAATTAAGCTAAGAAAAAAAAAACTTTCTATTTAAAATCTAATCAAAATATTTAAAGACAAATCTATCATAAACTAATAAAAAAAACTTAAGTTTATAAAAACTTTAAATGAAATTTATTTAAAACTAATTTTAAAACTAATCTATATTAAATAAAATTTTAAACTAATTTTTAAAAACTAATTAAATAAAATATTTTTTTATCTTTTTATTTTTTATAAAACCTGAATTAAAGAAAATAATAAGAAAGCTTCTAAAATTAACATAACTAAAATTGTGTATTTAAACTAAATAAATAAACTGCCAGTTCTGATTTGGAAACCTATATTAATTAATAGACGCATAAATAAACACAAAAAGAAGTCTAGATCAATTGGTTATGGTGTACTACTGATATGCGAGAGGTCCAGGGTTTGAATCCCTCTATGGACGAAATTTTTGCTAATTAATTATATTTTTTTGGAATTTTTGGACTTTGTGAAACTAACAGATCAAACCCCACAGATCAATAGGATCTGTGGTTTTAACTTAGCAATATCAGCAAATAAAAAACCAAATAAGCTAAAACAGTCTAAATAAGCAAATGAAAGCAAATAAGCCCAAACAAAAGCAATAATCAAAAACTAAACAGCTATTAGACTCTACACCAAATAAGCAGTAAAAACTAATAAGCAAAAACAGCTAATACTAGATAAGCTAATGACGAAATAAGCAAAACGAAATAAGCTGATAATAAAAAAACCGAAACCTAAAGCTGAATAATCCAAAAAGCACAAGTCCTAAATAAGCAAACACAATAAACTAATAAGCAATAACAGTTCTAAAGCAAATAAACTATCATTAAGCTAAAAACTGAAATACCCATTTGATCGAACGAAACAATCAGTTATCCAAACAGATTAAAATTTTAAACAAAAATAAACCAAAACAGATTTATACTCAGACGAAATAATACCAAGCAGATTCATAAACTCCTACAAAAACTGAATAACTAATAACCAACTAAATCAAAAAGCAGATAAAACTACTAAGCCAATTCAAACAAACCGAAACAAAAAAAAAATAGATTAAGCAGATAAAACAAACGGATCACCAAACAAAAACAAAATAAAAAGAGAGATTTAAAACCTTGATGTCGAAAACCGTTGGGCAGCAGGGTGGGCGTTGAACCCCCTATGAATCGAAAACAAACAAACACCACCTTCGAATCACCTTTCCAACCCAAACAGCACTCGAACCAAAAAAAAAATTCTTCGAACAGTACTTTTAAATATTTTCCAGTGGGGAAAATATTTAACACTTTCCTTTATTTTTATTTTTTTATTAATAATAATACGAACAGTAATAAAGGATGGATTAAAGAAGAAAATTAAACTTGGCAGAAAATAAATTGAGACGAAATTAATTTAAAGACAACTTGTCATTAATAATAAAGAAAATTACATTAACTGAAAATTAAAGAAATACATTAAACCTAAACTAATTTGCAGAAAATTAATAAATAATAGAAAAGTGCTATCCAAATTACATATGAAGGGGTTTTTTATAGGCAAACCCCTGGAAACCCTCTTCTTAGCTTCAAGAGTAAGCATTAAATCCTAGCCATTAAATCCTTCTTTTCTTCTTTCTCTCTCATCTTTTCTTTATCTACGGTTGGAAATGAATCTTGAGCCACGGATCGCCAACCTGGATGGAAGATGTGCTTCTTGTGTTTGTTTAAAGGTGATGTGGCAGGCTCTAATTGGTGGGATTGGTATGGAGGTGTGTTTTAACCAATCAAAAACAAGGGTTGGCCACGTCATTTTGGACCACCATCTTCCATCATTCGAAAAACTTGGGGATTTAATCCCCAAGTGTGTGAATTGCATGGATTTAACAAAAGCCCCAGTTATTTGAGTAATTTTGTTATGGTAAAATTAGGGTTAGGGTAAAAGGAATATGGTGGTGGCTGTGTATATTTGTGAGAGAGATGAAAGGAAAAAGTGGGTGGGATTTACTTTGTTATTGACAAAAATGGGGGTGAGGGTAAATAAATGTTTGTTAAAAACGTCCAAGTGTGGGGAGAGTGAAAGTTACACGTGGGGGGTTGGTAGGATAAAACGTTTTTTGTGATGTGGGGTGAAAGTTGTGTACGTGTGTGAGTTGTTTACAGCTAGGGTTGACCAGATTTTTTTACAAAGTGAATAAACTTCATTCACTTCCACCGTTTAAATATTTTGTGCACTGGGCTTGTGGCCCAAAGTCTCTAACCGTCCCACTTGTTACAACTTGGGCTTGAAAACTTTCCATCCGTATATAATTTGTAAATGGGCCTTTTGATCCATATGCAACTTCAACATCTTCTTAAATGGGCTTGTGGGACCAATAAGCAAATGTGGGACCCACAAAGCTCGAATATCTTCAAAAAGATTAAATCCGATAGAATCGAGCTCGATTTCGGCTTCCTTGATCATTTCTTCAAAACCGTGTTGAATTGCCGGTTTTCGTGATCTTTGGCACACTTTTGGTCTTTTGACTTTGTCTTCGTCTCTTTTTGGACTTTTCTTTAACATTTGACCGTGAAATCCCGTGTTTTCTCTTCTTTTGATCATTTGTACCTATTTTAACACAAAAACACAAAACCACGCGTAATTCCGACTTTTACGATATTAAACACATGATTAGGTCTTGTTTTTCCTCGATTTTAGTGGCAAAAGGATAAGTGTTTACACACTTATTAAATCCCCTACACTTGACCATTGCAATGACCCCATACAATGCATTATTTTAAAGCATAAGTTACATTTTTCTCGTAATTAACCCATCTTGGCCTTTATTACTATTATTACTACTACTATGATGAAAAGATAAAAAATTTGAAGGAAACAAAATTTATAACAATTTATTAACTTGAAATTATTCGATGGAAGAAACTCATAAAGAAATCTAAGACTTAGATTAGGGCTTTGGTGTCATGAATATTAATCATCCTCAAGTTTCACGTTCCCCATACCAAGCTTAAAAACGAGATCATTGTTTGCCATAAGTCCTCAGGTTAAAACCACTTATATAAGACAATTGTGTAATACTCTTTCTCCAATTCCTACTTTGTATCTCTAGATTTTATTGATTGTCATTCACCCGTAGGCTCATTTGACTTATTTGATAGTTATTATTCCAAAAATGAAGGCCAAACGGTGCAAACCCGATACTCAAAACTTAACCTCATCCTCAAAAACGTTGTCACTAAAGCAAGCCCACATCAAGGATGATTTAACACGATTTGGGGAATAAATTCCCGGACCCAAAATTTGGCCAAATAGTACTACTTATTAATTATTCCTCCAAAGTAATATAGACTTTAGTGGAGTTTAGCAAGTTCACATCTTATACTCTTAGGCTCTTTAAGATGTAAAAATGCTCCCCGTCTATTGTCCACACCCTAAGGCTCCTTGAACGATAAACGAGGGAATTGATTTTTGATCAATTTTTATTCAACACTTACCATGCCTGATTGTGGTAAATTACACCTCTTGTTTAGGAAAACAAAAGAGAGTAAATGAGCGATAAGTATTGAACAAATGATTTTAGGAAAAACCAAGTGTTAATGACCCTTATGAAGTTCGTTTCCCAAGGAGGTATATGTGTGTGAAAAATTTGTTAAATGTTTGTGATTAATGATTGGTTTAGAAAGGGGATGAGAAAAGAAGATGACGAAGACGTGAAAATAATATTATGACGACAAAACGTAAAACCGTAAAAACTACAAAAATAAAAATTAATTCTAAAAATTACCAAAAATTCACCAAAAATAAAATTAAATAAACTAAGAGTTTACCAATGATCAAAACTTTTTCAAACCTTTTAAATAATTAAATATTCAAATTTTAAATGCTAATTAAAGCCCTAAAAATCAAATAAATTATCAAAAAGCCTAAATAAAGATTTTCAATTGGTAAACCTCTAAAATGACCTAAAAAGGTTAAAAACTATTTTTAGAAATTTTTAAACTAATAAAAACTATTTAAAATGATTTAAAAACTATTAAAACTTAAAATAATTATAAAAATTAATCTAAAAGTGATAAAATTATTCTAAAAGTTGCTAAATTCCTATTTTAAAGTATTAAAGCTAAGAAAAATGTAAAAAGTTGGAAAATGTGAAATTTGAAAAATAATAATAAAATAATATTAAAATAATATTAAAAATCCAAAATTTATAAAAAATTCTAAAAACTTGCAAACTAGTTTAATTTAACCTAAATAATCAGAAAATCAAAGTGAAATGACCAGAATACCCCTATTGGGCCCTCAAATGGGCCAAAACCAAAAACAGTCAACCTTAATGGGCTTTTTGGCCCAAAAAAGTCAAACTTGGCCCAATTGACTTGGAAGAGCCCAATCTGACTCAAAATTTGATTCTAAGTACAAAACTCTAAAGGCCCAAAAGCTGAATGTGAGCTTATCACAGCTTAATAAGCAAGCAGCTTATTCTTATTGGGCTTTTCAGCCCATTAAGCAATAAGCCAATGCCATAAGCTCTAATTTGACACACAACCTTCTTTTAGGATGCTTATGAGATCTGTAAAAAGAAATTTTGAAAAAGCACACTCAATAAGCCAGAAATAAGCAAAGTAAAAATCCACAAAACGACAAAATAGTCGGGTTTGAGATTTAGGGCACCTCAGAAGCTCTAGTTTGTTTCAAAAGCTCACAAATAGCTTAACTAAGAATAATCAATCAAGAAAATCACAAAAAGCCAAGTAGAATAGGCTGTAAGAGCAAATAAGCTGGCTGAAAAAGCCAAATAAGCTACTTTTCTAGCAAAAGCTTAACCAAAAGACTTGTAACCTTCCAGATTTGTTATTAAGCTAAGAAAAATGATTTCTATTACAAAAGCCAAGTTGTTGCATGTGCCAATAAGCAGTTCTCAAAAATAAGCCAATTTGTGCTTATTTGACCAAAAGTCAAAGTACTCCAAAGTTCACCAAATGATCAGGAATGGTAAATGGGCTTGTTATAAGCAATTTTTGTGAAGGACTCAAGGAGGAGGCCTTGTGAATCAAGAGGTCAGTTGACCTTTTGATGGCAAATTTTGGCAATAAGGGCTTAATAAGCTAGTTAGCTTATAAGCCAGATATAAAGCACACCAAATAGCAAAATCCACTCACAAGCAGCACTTAATCAAGTTCCAAGCAGCAAAATCACAAGGCATACACTAGGATAACAAATGAAGACACAAAATGAGGTGGTCACTTTGCTGATGCAAATGACCACTTCAGCCAACTTTGATAAGCTATAGCGCACTCAATAAACCACCAAATTCAACAACCAGATAACCAATAGATAGCTTATCACCTAAACTATTCCCAAACCTGATTTCAGACCTTAGATCCAAGTAACAAAGAAGTTATTGGATCTGATGTGTTTGACCAATTCCAAAATCACTTTTATCAGATTTTTACAAAACTTCAAATCCCTTTTCCAAACTTTCAGAAACTAAACCAATGACTAAAACTTGTATATTAAGACTTGTTTAGACCTCCCAAACCCTAAGAACCAAGGGCACAAGGCCACAAGGCCTTATGAACCAGTAATCCCAAACAGTCCTTAATCAACCCCTTTTCAAAGCAACTTGTGATTTCTTCTAATAACCTACTGATTTTAATGATCAAAAATACTTACTAGGCACCAACTAACAGAATCAAACTCAAAAATCACCAGCACAAACACAAGAACACAAAATCAAAGCACCAAATCCAAAACAGGCAGTAACATGAAATTTTTAGAGGAAACTTAATCAAGAGATTATACCTGCCCTTCACAACATCCTAGGAGGGCCAGCTATGCTCCTTGGACCTTGCTCAACAACTAGAACAAGACCAAGGTACTTCAACAAGAAAGATGATGAATGCCTTGGTTGATGTTTCAAAGCAGAAACTCAAGGGCTTGATTTCTTCAACACAATGAACAAACAGCCTAACCAAAGGCCCTAATCCCTTCACAAGCTTGGTGTCAACAAGCTTGCAAGAGCTTATAGCTTATGGTTAAGGATTAGTACACAATAATAAGCAAAATCAGAAACCTTCTTTCAAGCCTTTTCAAACTTGAAAAACCTTACCATACATAAACGTCCTTGAACCAAATGATTCAAGCACACTTATAACAACAAATGGAACTCAGAATCACCTTTAAACAATACCAACTTTCAAAAACATAAAAAGGAATTAAAATTTTCTCAAAATACCAACTTTTATAAATTTCAAAAAGGAATTACAAGTTTAAAAGGTAAAGACTGGAACAAAGGGACTCTCACATGTTGAGGTCTCCTTTTATAGGCAAATGCCTGGCTAAACACTATTCACAAACCCTAGCACTGACTTCTCTAAAATGCCCTTGAGTCTTCTAGATAATTCTTGGTTGTGAGCTGTCCAAAATGATCCTAGACGTTTAAAGTAGCTTTGGGGTGAAGCAAAGGATCTCATCTGTTGATCTTGACACGTGGCAAGCCTTGGTTAGGAAGTTGGCACATGATGGTGAAACGGTTTTGGTGGTGGGGCCTCTTGGTGAGTGGGAGTGAGGGTTTTAAGGTTGGGATGGGATTATAGGCATGTGAATCAAGTGTGAGTAAGGGTAATTGAGATTTACCCTTTGTTTTAATGAAGATAGTTACTGGGTTCATAGGGTGAATAGTGTTAAGTTTTGATCCGATTTTTGGGGATTGTGTTTGTTTGGCGCGTGTTTGTGTGTTTGAATGTTTGAGTGCACAACTTTAGCCCTTCTTTTTTTTTCTTTCCTTTCATTTGTGTTTAAAAGTGTGTCAGCGCCCAATTCCTTTGTTGTCAACTTTCAGGACTTGACACTTTTGGCACAAAACTTTCCAACAAGGTTTACAAGGGTTATTTTTGCCATTTTGAGATATTTCAAGGGCTGATCTTGGACATTCTTGATCTTCAAAGGTCTTCAATGTATCTTTGGCTTTATGAGGGACCATAATTGGCAATTTGAAATTGTTGAGGGACTAAACTTGCCATTTCTTCAAAGTTGAAGGACCATTTGTGTAATTTTGACAAACTTAAGGGACCAAACTTGTAATTATCAATATATAAGGGTTTTAAGTGTCATTTCTTCATTCATTGAGGATCAATCTTGCATATCTTCATGTCTTCAAGGGTATTTGTTGAATATTCCATGAATTAGGGTCCGGTTCTTTGTACGACTTCGTTTCTCGTGTCCGTTTTTCCTTGTATCTTGTGATCTTTTGTCTTTTTCATGATATCCATACCTAAAATACACAACTAAACAAACACAAGCATATATATGGTATTTTATGTCATTTTTATGCATTTAAAGCCCGAAAAGAACGATGAGATCATGTATAAATGCCATCTCATCACTTCCCCATACTAAGCCATTGCCGTGCCCTCACGCAATGCTAGAATAAAGTATCTAAGCATCACCAAAGTTCAATTTTATTAACCTTTATTGAAGAGTAAAAGACTTGCAACATACTACGAAGATGTGTAAAGACATAATGCATGATTTTCATCACAAATGTGACTTTTAGGGTCAAAGAATAGAAACAAGCAAATGTCCCTTAGAGTAAACTTCGTCATCCTTGATTGTCATACATTCCATGCTAAGTGCAAAAACGAGATCATTGTTGGTACAAGTCACAATGCTAACACTACTCATACGTCCAAATTGTGTAATACTTTTTCTCCCCGCAATCCTAGTTATTATAGAAAGAAATGGGTTACTAGCATTTTTTAACCATTTGTCATGGATCACAAGTGATTCATATTGACGTATTTGAGTAGTTATTAGTCCGAAAGCAAAGTAGCACGATTTGATTAATAGTTAGCCGAAGGACAAAATCTTTTAAAACGACTTCTCGTGTATCTCCTTAAGTTCATATCTTGGCATAACTCGTTTCACGATTTGAGACCTTTCTCGGACCAATATTTGGCATGTACTTCATACTTCAAATCTTGGGAAGACGTTCTTGACATTGTGGTCTTCTCTTCACATATTTGGAATTTCTTCACTTGACGTTTTTGAGATATTCTTCATATTTGGACCACGACTTCATCATTTTTCTTCAATCTCTATTTTGGACTTTGATATACAACGATCCGCCTCCTTTTCGGACTTGGATATATTTATCCTCATACCTTGTAAGGGTCTTTTTGGATAGACTTTCTCCATGATCTTTAGGGGAGTAATTGCTTCTCGTCGTGTGTCTCGATCCTTCATATTGATTTAGGAATAATGATACTTCACATCATCTTGGATCTTTAGCAAAAATAGAGCTCCTCATGCCTTGTTAGGGCCTTTTTGGATGATCGCCAATCTTCGCATCCCGCTTCAATAATTATGCCTTGGCTATGAACTCGATTCAACCCTGAGCAACTTTTAAACGATTGCGCTAGAGGCTAAGTAACCTTTCAAATCGTACGACCTTACTTATTGCAATTATGATTTATTCCTAATGCATTGATCTTATGGGAAGAAAAAGCCACAATTAAAAACATATGAGTTTTTGAAAGAACACTTTCATGTTCTACGTTTAGCATGATCACTTGTCTAACTCTATCATCTCTCGTTCTTCACTATATAAAGACCTCTAATTAAAGAGACTCGTGAATACTTAGCCATGCAAGTCAAAATTAAGCCAAATTTGGATTAGCTTACATTAAGACTATATCAAATCAAAGTTTTGGGTTTTCAAGCCACCTATAGGATCTTGCACTTTCTTGGACTTTTTCAAGTTTAGAGAATGCATTTTATAGTTCCCTTGATAAGTGACTTTCTAGGATCAATTATAGGAACTTGCGAAAAGTTCTTGTTCTTAACCCGAATGAATTAAGACTTTCGCGTTTTAAAGCTCCCTATATAAAAGTCTAGCAAAACTTGAATTGAGCGGGTTAAGGAATGTAAATGGCTCCGAATGCCCATCAAGTCAAAAATTAACTCTTATTCTACCCATCGGAAAATATACATTCGTGTCTTAAAAACACTTACGAAAACTAAGAAAATTTTTAAAATTTGGCCATTTTTAGCCTTATTAGCAACAAAACAAAACATTGAAAGTTGGAAAGCGTGAGGGCGTAGCAAAGCAAGTACCTATTCACCCCCCATACTAAAAGTAAACATTGTCCTCAATGTTTCGAGTCTAAAGGTGGAGCACCCCCATACTAGAGACGAAGAGTCGAATGCTTAGGATCTAGCATGGAAAGGGTGATCAACAATATATCTAAAGCCGTTTATTAAGTATGCTAAAAGATAATTGTTAGAACAATAAAGGATATGTCATGGATTCGTGAAAAACTTCTTCAAACAAACGATGGAGGCTCACGTAAACGAACACGAGAGTCTTCAATCGTAGATGATGATGATGATCTAGATAACACAATCACAAAAAACCACGAGACAACGAGTTGAAAGGTTACAAGTCCCCTTATTAGTGAATAGTAAGCATAAAGGATAAGCATGGGATCTCCCCCACGAGGCATCTCGTTTTTGATTACCGAGTCATGAGCTCGACTCGATCCCCTCAATGCTAATTATCATTGGGGAAGGTGACTTGGTCGAGGGCAACCATTGAAGGAATTTCCCCACCAAAGTAGTGCTTAAGCCTATGTCCATTCACCTTGAAATTAGGAACATCATCTTGAGCTAGCTCGATGGTCCCTGATTGGAGTAAAATTACGACCTTTAGGAAAAGGTGCGTAAAAGCGGTAAGTATTAAACAAATGATTTTAGGAAAAACCAAGTGTTAATGACCCTTATGAAGTTCCAAGTTCATTTCCCAAGGAGGTATATGTCTGTGAAAAACTTGTTAAATGTTTGTGATTAATGATTGGTTTAGAAGGGAATGAGAAAAGAAGATGACGAAGACGTGAAAATTACTACTAGAAAGTTAAAACGTAAAACCGTAAAAACTACAAAAATAAAAATTAATTCTAAAAATTACCAAAAATTCACCAAAAATCAAAATAAATAAACTAAGAGTTTACCAATAATCAAAACTTTTTCAAACCTTTTAAATAATTAAATATTAAATTTTTAAATGCTAATTAAAGCCCTAAAAATCAAATAAATTATCAAAAAGCCCAAATAAAGATTTTTCAATTGGTAAACCTCTAAAATGACCTAAAAAGATTAAAAACTATTTTTAGAAATTTTTAAACTATTAAAAACTATTTAAAATAATTTAAAAACTATTAAAACTTAAAATAATTATAAAAATTAATCTAGAAGTGATAAAATTATTCTAAAAGTTGCCAAATTCCTATTTTAATGTATTAAAGCTAAGAAAAATATAAAAAGTTGGAAAATGTGAAATTTGAAAAATAATAATAAAATAATATTAAAATAATATTAAAAATCCAAAAATTATAAAAAATTCTAAAAACTTGCAAACTAGTTTATTTTACCTAAATGATCAGAAAATCAAAGTGAAATGACCAGAATACTCCTATTGGGCCCTCAAATGGGCCAAAACCAAAAACAGTCAACCTTAATGGGCTTTTGGGCCCAAAAAGTCAAACTTGGCCCAATTGACTTGAAAAAGCCCTATCTGACTTAAAATTCAATTCTAAGAACAAAACTCTAAAGGCCCAAAAGCTGAATATGAGCTTATCACAGCTTATTAAGCACACAGCTTATTCTTATTGGGCTTTTCAACCCATTAAGCAATAAGCCAATGCCATAAGCTCTAATTTGACACACAAACTTCTTTTGGGATGCTTATGAGATATGTAAAAAGAAATTTTGAAAAAGCACACTCAATAAGCCAGAAATAAGCAAAGTATTATTTCACTAAAAGACAAAATAGTCGTTTTTGAGAAATAAGGCACCTTAGGACTTGATTTAACTTGCAAAAGATCACAAATGGACTCAATAAGCCAAATCAATCAACAAAATTCCAATAAGCACAACCAATAAGCCAGAATAAGCACAAATGAACTTTTGAAAAAGTCAATGAAGTTGGTTTTCAAGTCAAACCTTAAAGTCAACCTACCAAATGCTCCAGTATGAACAAATGGGTCAAATAATGAGCACCTATTACAAAATCAAAGTTGTTGCTGGTTAAAATAAGCTATTATAGCTTATTGATAAGCTGAACCCAATTTTACACTAGCAGTGGTAACTAGCAGGGGAAAGGAGTTCCCACTGCTTTGACTATTTGACTGAGCTTTTTAGAGAGTTCTAGTTGGATTCAATTGGAAACAAAGGCACCCTTAGGATCAGTGAATCACAAGGAGTCAATAGCAACAAGAAAATCACAATTTGGTTCACATAATAAGCCACAAATGATCAAACAGTCACCAGATACCACACAGACATGGAAATAAGCAGTTATGCACTTAATAAGCAGATTTAGACTGAATAAGCCAACCAAACTTAACAGGATGCATACACAAGCTATATAAACTCTGAATAAGCACAAAGCAACTTAAATCAAACACTGAATCAAAGTAAATAACAAGATCAAAGCACAAAAAAGTTTCTGATGAACAATGAACAATATGCAGACAAGTTCTACTGATCTATTTGACACTAGATCCAATTTCAAGCAGTCAAATCTCTTTCCCTGGTGTAATCAACTAAGGTTTAGCACTTGTTAGCCCTAGCCTAAGCTTAGATCTAGGTGTCCTCAAAATCCTAGCCAATTTTACCAAGTATCCAAGATTTTATACCCTATTTTAAGAATCTATGTGTTTCAAACCTTCAAACCTGCAAACATATGAACAATAGCACCCAAATAACAGATACCAACACTTGCTAACACAATACCACAACTTAACAAGCCATAATCCCAACTTATGCAGTAGACCCAAACACCCTTTAAAAACTTGTTTTCACATCTTTTCAAAGGCTCATGCAGATTTTACCCACAAATCAGTCTAACAACACTTCATAAACATCAAACCAAGCCAGATAAACAATATTCAACCACAATATCACAGATTCAAGAACAAATCCACAAAAATCACAAATAATCAAAAACTTAAAGAAGAAATGAAAAGGGGAGAAGATGCAAACCTCCAAGACCTACATCCAGGCCTTGGATTGTTTGAGCTGAGGTACTAGCAGAACAAGTACCAGCTTCCAAGCTTCTAAGAAGAACAAACCACAAAGTGAGATCAAACAATACCAAACTTTCTGATTTTTGATGCACAAGCTTTATCACTTAAAACCTTGCCTCAAAAACCTTCAAACATGAATATGGAACTCAGAATCAGGCTATTCTAACACCAACTTTTAACAAAATATAAAGAGATTTTTCAAAATTCAGAAAATCAAATTTTATTAATTAAAAAGGAATTACAAAGATTTAATAGCCTAAAACTGGAACAAAGGGACTCTCACATGTTGAGGTCTCCTTTTATAGGCAAATGCCTGGCTAAACACTATTCACAAACCCTAGCAACTGAAATTACTATTCTATCCTTGCAGAACCTTCTAGGTGTGTTGCCAGCTGTTTTGCGAGAATCCTGGACGTTTGTTGAGTGCTTTGTGAACAAGTAATGATTTGCAGCCCTTGATTTTGCCAAGTCATGATCAAATGCCAGGTGTCGTATTGTGAGTGGGGATGGGGGTATCATTCTGGTAGTGGGATTTGAGGTTTAAGGTGTGGGATGTGATTGAGGTGATGTGAATCACACGTGGGTATAATTTCCCCTTTGTTTCCTCTTTTTTAAACCTGGGTAAAAGTTGTTCTTGGCTGGTAAAAATCCCAACAGTAATTGTTTCCCGCATGTTTAGGAATTCAAACTTTGGGATTGGCAGTTTTGGTCCTTGTGTTTTGGGGAAAGTGGTAAAACAAGTATATTTTGCAAATTAAACGTATTCCCTTTGTTTTCATCTTTCACAACTTGGCAGTTTTGGCACAAAACTTTGGAAAAGGATTTCAAAGGGTTGTTTTTGCCATTTTTGAGATATTTCAAGGGCTGATCTTGGACATTCTTGATCTTCAAAGGTCTTCAATGTATATTTGGCATCATGAGGGACCATAATTGGCAATTTTGAATAGTTGAGGGACTAAACTTGCCATTTCTTCAAAGTTGAAGGACTATTTTTGTAATTTTGACAAACTTAAGGGACCAAACTTGTAATTATCAATATACAAGGGTTTTAAGTGTCATTTCTTCAATAAATGAGGATCAATCTTGTATGTCTTCAAGTCTTCAAGGGTATTTGTTGAATATTCCATGATTTAGGGCCCGGTTCTCTGTACGGCTTCGTTTCTCGTGTCCGTTTTTCCTTGTATCTTGTGATCTTTTGTCTTTTTCACGATATCCATACCTAAAATACACAAGTAAACAAACACAAGCATATATATGGTATTTTATGACATTTTTATGCATTAAAAGTCCGAAAAGAACGATGAGATCATGTATAAATGCCATCTCATCACTCCCCCATACTAAACCATTGCCGTGCCCTCACGCAATGCTAGAATAAAGTATCTAAGCATCACTAAAGTTCAATTTTATTAACCTTTATTGAAGAGTAAAAGACTTGCAACATACTACGAAGATGTGTAAAGACATAATATATGATTTTCATCACGAAAGTGACTTTTAGGGTCAAAGAATAGAAACAAGCAAATGTCCCTTAGAGTAAACTTCGTCATCCTTGATTGTCATACATTCCATGCTAAGTGCAAAAACGAGATCATTGTTGGTACAAGTCACAATGCTAACACTACTCATACGTCCAAATTGTGTAATACTTTTTCTCCCCGCAATCCTAGTTATTACAAAAGGAAATGGGTTACTAGCATTTTTTAACTATTTGTCATGGATCACAAGTGATTCATATTGACTTATTTGAGTAGTTATTAGTCCGAAAGCAAAGTAGCACGATTTGATCAATAGTTAGCCGAAGGACAAAATCTTTTAAAACGGCTTCTCGTGTATCTCCTTAAGTTCATATCTTGGCATAACGCATTTCACGATTTGAGACCTTTCTCGTACCGATATTTGGCATGTACTTCATACTACATATCTTGGGAAGACGTTCTTGAAATTATGGTCTTCTCTTCTCATACTTGACGTTTTTGAGAGATTCTTCATATTTGGACCACGACTTCATCATTTTTCTTCAATCTTTACTTTGGATTTTGATATACAACGATCCGTCTCCTTTTCAGACTTGGATATATTTATCCTCATACCTTGTAAGGGTCTTTTTGGATAGACTTTCTCCATGATCTTTAGGGGAGTAATTGCTTTTCGTCGTGTGTCTCGATCCTTCATATTGATTTAGGAATAATGATACTTCACATCATCTTTGGATCTTTAGCATAAATAGAGCTCCTCATGCCTTGTTAGGGCCTTTTTGGATAATCGCCAATCTTCGCGTCCCGCTTCAATAAGTTATGCCTTGGCTATGAACTCTATTCAACCCCGAGCAACTTTTAAACGATCTTGCGCTAGAGGCTAAGTAACCTTTCAAATCGTACGACCTTACTTATTGCAATTATGATTTATTCCTAATGCATTGATCTTATGGGAAGAAAAAGCCACAATTAAAGACATATGAGTTTTTGAAAGAACATTTTCATGTTCTACGTTTAGCATGATCACTTGTCTAACTCTATCATCTCTCGTTCTTCACTATATAAAGACCTCTAATTAAAGAGACTCGTGAATACTTAGCCATGTAAGTCAAAATTAAGCCAAATTTGGATTAGCTTACATTAAGACTATATCAAATCAAAGTTTTGGGTTTTCAAGCCACCTATAGGATCTTGCACTTTCTTGGACTTTTTCAAGTTTAGAGAATGCATTTTATAGTTCCCTTGATAAGTTACTTTCTAGGATCAATTATAGGAACTTGCGAAAAGTTCTTGTTCTTAACCCGTATGAGTTAAGACTTTCGCGTTTTAAAGCTCCCTATATAAAAGTCTAGCAAAACTTGAATTGAGCGGGTTAAGGAATGTAAATGGCTCCAAATGCCCATCAAGTCAAAAATTAACTCTTATTCTACCCATCGGAGAATATACATTCGTGTCTTAAAAAAACTTATGGAAACTAAGAAAAATTTTAAAATTTGGCCATTTTTGGCCTTATAAGCAACAAAAACAAAACATTGAAAGTTGGAGAGCGTGAGAGCGTAGCAAGGCAAGTATCTATTCACCCCCCATACTAAAATCAAACATTGTCCTCAATGTTTCGAGTCTAAAGGTGGAGCACCCCCATACTAGAGACGAAGAGTCGAATGCTTAGGATCTAGCATGGAAAGGGTGATCAACAATATATCTAAAGCCGTTTATTAAGTAAGCTAAAAGATAATTTTTAGAACAATAAAGGATATGTCAATGGATTCGTGAAAAACTTCTTCAAGCAAACGATGGAGGCTCACGAAAACGAACACGAGAGTCTTCAATCGTAGATGATGATTATGATCTAGATAACACAATCACAAACAACCACGAGACAACGAGTTGAAAGGGTACAAGTCCCCTTATTAGTGAATAGTAAGCATAAAGGATAAGCATGGGATCTCCCCCACGAGGCACCTCGTTTTTGATTACCGAGTCATGAGCTCGACTCGATCCCCTCAATGCTAATTATCATTGGGGAAGGTGACTTGGTCGAGGGCAACCATTGAAGGAATTTCCCCACCAAAGTAGTGCTTAAGCCTATGCCCATTCACCTTGAAGTTAGGACCATCATCTTGAGCTAGCTCTATGGTCCCATAAGGAAACACTTGTGTTATGGTGAACGGACCCGACCAACGAGATTTCAATTTCCCGGAAAATATCTTAAGTCGAGAGTTAAAAAGCAACACTTGATCACCAACGTTAAAAACCCGGTTTTTAATCTTTGAATCATGAAACTTTTTAGTCTTTTCTTTAAAAATTAATGAATTTTCATAAGCATTATCTCTTAATTCATCCAATTCATTCAATTGTATCTTCTGGTGATCTTCCGCGATCTTCAAGTCAAAAAGTTTGCATGCTTAAGGGCCCAATATGCCTTGTGCTCCAACTCAATGGGTAAATGACAATTCTTCCCATAGACTAACTTATAAGGAGTGCAACCGATAGGTGTCTTATAAGCGGTCCTAAAGGCCCATAAAGCGTCATCAAGTTTGTCGGACCATGAAGCACGGTTTTCTCCAATTGACCTCTCTAAAATCCTCTTCAAAGCTCGGTTCGAAACCTCGACTTGCCCACTCGTTTGCGGGTGATAAGCCGTAAAAAGACGATGAGTAACTCCATATTTCTTTAGAACCTTTTCGAATTGGTCATTACAAAAATGGGTTCCACGATCGCTTATAATAGCACGAGGGGTTCCGAACCGAGAGAATAGTTGCTTCAAAAACTTCACTACCACACGAGCATCATTAGTAGGCAAAGCCTTAGCTTCCACCCACTTAGAAAGGTAGTCCACCGCGACGAGGATATATTTGTTACTATGAGACGATGGGAACGGCCCCATAAAGTCTATTCCCCATATGTCGAAAATCTCACACACTTGAATTATGTTTTGCGGCATTTCATCACGTTGAGACGATTTTCCTTGACGTTGGCACGAATCACACGACTTCACAAGTGCGTGTGCATCACGATAGATAGAAGGCCAAAAGAAGCCGGCATCGAACACTTTCTTAGCCGTGAGATTAGCACCGTGGTGACCACCCGTGGGTCCCTCGTGACAAGCTCTAAGGATATTAGAAGCTTCAGAACCAAAAACACAACGTCGGACGAGTTGATCCGCACAAACCCGAAAGAGATAAGGGTCGTCCCCAAAATAGAACTTGACGTCACGAAAGAATTTTCGTTTTTGTTGTGTCGTCATACCCTTGGTTATGAAATTGCCCGCATGGTAATTTGCAATGTCGGCAAACCATGGGGTGGTGTCTTTAGAATTCACTCCACCGAGAGTCTCGAGAGGAAATGTTTCGGTGATTTCCTTATTCTCGAAAACATCTTTGTGAGGATCTTCTAGACGAGAGAGATGATCGGCCGCAAGATTCTCGGCTCCTTTTTTGTCAAGCACGGTGACATCAAATTCTTGGAGGAGGAGCATCCAACGAAGCAATCTTGGCTTATCATCTTGTTTAGCTAAGAGATACTTGATAGCCGAATGATCGGTATACACGATGCTTTTAGTCAAGACGAGATAAGGTCGGAATTTCTCAAAAGCATAGACCACGGCAAGGAATTACTTTTCCGTTGTGGTGTACTTTAATTGAGCCTCGGTCATCGTCTTACTAGCATAATGGATAGGACGGAAATGCTTGTCATAACGTTGCCCTAAGATTCCCCTATAGCATAATCACTTGCATCGCACATGATTTCAAAGGGTAATTCCCAATTAGGAGCAACAAGAATGGGAGCTTCGGTTAGTTTCCTTTTGAGAGTTTCGAAAGCTCTAACACAATCCTCATTGAAATTAAAAGGAGCATCCTTCTCGAGAAGGTGTGTCATAGGTCGAGAGATTTTCGAAAAGTCCTTGATGAAACGACGATAAAAGCCCGCGTGGCCTAGGAAACTCCTAACTCCCTTAACGGTTTTGGGATGAGGTAACTTGGCGATGACGTCTACCTTAGCTTTATCGACCTCAATCCCCGCCTTCGACACCTTATGTCCTAAGACGATTCCTTGTTTACACATAAAATGACCTTTTTCCCAATTAAGCACAAGATTGGTTTCTTCACAACGTTTTAACATTTGCTCGAGATTAGATAAACACGACATGAATGAATTGCCAAACACCGAGAAGTCATCCATAAACAATTCCATCGACTTCTCGATCATATCGTGAAAAATTGCCATCATACACCGTTGAAACGTACCCGGTGCATTACAAAGTCCGAAAGGCATCCTACGATAAGCGAACGTTCCATAAGGACACGTAAACGTAGTCTTCTCTTGATCACGAGGGTCGATAGGGATTTGAAAGTAACCGGAAAAACCATCTAAAAAGCAATAGAATTCATTTCCCGCAAGTCGCTCCAACATTTGATCTATGAAGGGCAAAGGAAAGTGGTCTTTACGAGTGGCGTCATTTAACTTTCGGTAGTCAATACACACCCTCCAACCGGTCACAACACGAGTGGGAATTAACTCATTGTTTTCATTAGGCACAACGGTCATTCCTCCCTTTTTAGGGACACAATGGATTGGGCTCACCCATGGGCTATCGGATATAAGATAAATCATTCCCGCGTCAAGGAGTTTAAGGACCTCCTTTTTAATGACATCGTGAATTTTGGGATTCTCCCTTCTTTGACTTTGAATTGCGGGTTTGTAATCCTCCTCTATTAAAATCTTGTGAGTATAAAATTTTGGGTCAATACCCTTAATGTCGGATATTTTCCACGCAATCGCCCCTTTATGAGCCTTAAGAACTTTCAAGAGCTCGGTTTTTTCATCATTAGCAAGACCTCTTGCAATAATAACCGGCAACTTATCATCACCTTCCAAGAATGCGTATTCAAGGTGAGAAGGAAGATCTTTCAATTCGAGGATAGGTGGTTCCTCGATTGAAGATTTTGGTTCAACACTCATAACTTCCATCGGCAGAAGATATGGTGGAATAGAAGTATCATCACTAATCAACACCTCATCTTCATTGTCGATTTCATTTGTAGTGAGATCGCCTCCTTGGAATGGAGTGAGATTTGGTGTGGAATTAGCAAGAATCGGATCCAAAATAGTGGGATTGCCACTTGACGAGCTATCGGAAAAACCTAACACTTCTTGTGAAAACTCATCGCAAACCACATCAACGATGTCAATGTGATTGATGGTAGTGATTGCATAAACATGAGAAGGTTTCGAGTTTTGAGTAGAGTTTATAACAAGTTCCTCTTCGTTGAATCTCAAAGTGATAGTTCTTGCATGAACATCGATAAGCGATCTCGAAGTGTCTAAAAATGAATGACCTAAAATTAGAGGAACTTGAGGATCCGCGGGGATGTCAACTACTATAAAATCAACGGGATAGTAGAACTTCCCCACTTTCACGAAAACATCTTCGGCTACTCCACATGCTAAAATCGTAGAATGATCGGCCATCTCGATAGACATGTTCGAAGGAATAAGAGCCGGAAGCGAAAGCGATTTCCAAATGGAAAATGGCATCAAATTAATGCTCGCACCAAGATCGGCCAAGGCGAGGCATTCTTTCATATCTTGTATGTCACAAGGAATGAGAAACTTTCCGGGATCACCAACTTTTTCCGGTATGCGGTTAAGATAAACCGAAGAACAATTAACAAGCTTTGAAAGCTTTTCCTTATCGCTCATCATACTTTTAAAAGTGGAAGCGAAACGAGGCATATACAACAACGCGTCGGCTAAACTCACATCAAAATGCACTTGTTGAAACATATTTATAAAAAGCTCGATTTGTTGTTTGTTACGTTCTTGCAATTTCTCTTTGTTTCGTCTCGAAGGGTAGGGTAAAGGTGGTATGGGTTGGTCATTAGGCAACGGCCTTGGAAACTCGGGTTCCACAATTGGTATTGGTTCAACCATAGGTGTGGTATGAGCGGTACTTCGTGGGATTGTAATGTACTCCATTTCGACCATCACCTCGGGTTCTTTCTCGATTTCCTTCTCCGTAGAAGTACTTGGACGAGAGATTGGTTCCTTGAAAGTTTTACCACTTCGTGTAGTAATAACCTTCATTTCTCCCTTCGGGTTTGCAACGGTATCACTAGGAAGACCACCCGAGGAAGAGGGTTTACACATGATTGCTTCAAACATCTTAGCCATTCGGTCCTCAAATTTTGATTGCCTAGCATCCGCTTTTAATAACTCTTGCTTAATCTCATGTTGTCCTGATTCCATCTTTTGTTGGTTTTGTTGAAGACGTTGGACATTTCCTTCCATTTTGTTTGCACGAGTTTTAAGTTCATTAGCAAGTTCATTTTTTAGCTCGTTTTTCAACTCGGATCTTAAGCTAATCATCTCACGTTGCATGTTATCAAATTTAGCATCATTTGCTTTAGCATAATCCAAAAATTCTCCTTGAAGATTTTTAGTGTGAGCATTTTGAAAACCTTGTGTAGTGTTTTGAAAATCACGGTTTTGGTTTTGATTAGTGACTTGTCCATTCCCATTTTGATAATTCCCCTTGTTGTAGTTACGTGAATTGCCTTGGTAATTACCACCTTGGTTGTTGTTTCGATAATTATTAACATTTTGATTTGGTGGAGCTTGATTTTGGCGGGAACCTTGACCGTTTTGGTTGTAAGTTCCCGTTGCTACATAAGCACTCGAAGTGTTACCATCTGCGGTAATGCACTCGGAAAGATCATGAGCTCCACCACAAGACAAACAACTCTTAGCAACCGCTTTAACCGAAGCGGAATTAGAAGCTTCTTGAGCTTTCCAATGGGACATAAGATTAGCAAATCTATCAAAAAACCGATTTTCCTCATTAGCTTCATCATGTAAGGCATTAATGCTACGAGACGATGACGATGAAGACGAACCCAAATTGGCAACACTCGGTGTGTTACGAGGGTTATAAACCTTAGATCTATTCTCGATGATTTGTAAAGCCTCATTTGTCGTCTTGCACAAAAAATTACCACCCGCGGCGGCATTCAAATAATCTCGTTCATGATCATTAAGCCCATTATAAAAAGTATCAACTTGATGCAATTACGTAAAATCATGGTGTGGACATTCATGTAACATTTCTTTAAAGCGTTCCCATGCCATTGAAAAACTTTCATTATTTCTTTGCACAAATCGTGAAATCTCATTTTTCAAATGCGTTGTTTTAGATGGTGGAAAAACTTGTTCACAAACTTAGAAACGAGATCGGCCCATGTCAAAATCGAATTTGGCGGTTCTTTCTCAAGACAAATTTTTGCGGGTCCATCTAACGAGTATGGAAACAACATCATCTTAATGGCGTCATGTGGAACATCCTTAAACTTGCTAGTAGCGGTGAGACGATTAAAATTCCTAATGTGATAGTGCGGGTTGTCTTTCTCATGACCTCTAAACTTATTTGCTTGCAACATCGACATTAAACCCGTCTTAATCTCGAAATTCTCCGCAAGAATGGCGGGAATCACAATAGCCTCTCCAAAACCCTCGGTGGGTGCTTGTAGCAACTCCATCATAGTACGATTAGCCATGACGACTTCTTGTTCTACAATAGGTTCAACAATTGGAGGTTGTTCTTCAATCAACGTCTCTTGATTGGCTTGTTTTTGAAGACGTTTACGAGCTCGTTTTGCTTGATTACGAGTGATCATAAACTTCACGAAGAATGGGAGGTGAGCAAAGAAGATTCTTTTTGGGTGTTTTGTGAATTTTCATTTTTTTTGTGTTTTTGATTGTATTTAATTTTTTTGGATTTTGGTTGTATCTTCGTAGACAACAATCTACAAAATCTCTCCTCAAATCAAACTCTTGATTAAAGAAGCCTCAAAGGAATGAAAACGATCACGTGGAGTGAACGCCTTCGAATGACTTTAGAACTTTGGTGAAAACCAAATTGTTCAAGAGGTTTTAATCACAAAGAAACCAAGCAAATATATTATACGTAATAATACTTTGGGCGGCAAAACCCTTGATTAGCCTTCAATCTCAAAATACTCACAAGCAAGCGGGGAAACGAGGCGGCGCGAAGCACTTAAGAGCCTTTTTTCTTAGGGTATATTTTATAATACCCTCCTTATACCCACCTTATAGTTTGTATTTTTCAAAATCGAGCTTCACGAAAGTATTTATCTATTTTTGCCTTTTTCTTTTTGTTTGAGATTCGAATACAATAATTGAGTGATGAAATCCCAATTAAGGTTGTGTTTTCACACTTTTGGAGATATTGTTTATTTGTTGTGATACTTAATACAATATAGTAATAATATTTTTACAAGAAAAACCAAGAAAACCGATAATACGTATTAGTAGAGTTCTACTAATACAAATACTATTTATGGTTAATATTAAAAACAACAATACAAATTAATCACGACACACCTCCCCGGCAGCGACGCCAAAATGATTGGAGTAAAATTACGACCTCTAGGAAAAGGTGCGTAAAAGCGGTAAGTATTAAACAAATGATTTTAGGAAAAACCAAGTGTTAATGACCCTTATGAAGTTCCAAGTTCGTTTCCCAAGGAGGTATATGTGTGTGAAAAACTTGTTAAATGTTTGTGATTAATGATTGGTTTAGAAGGGGATGAGAAAAGAAGATGACGAAGACGTGAAAATTACTACTAGAAAGTTAAAACGTAAAACCGTAAAAACTACAAAAATAAAAATTAATTCTAAAAATTACCAAAAATTCACCAAAAATCAAAATAAATAAACTAAGAGTTTACCAATGATCAAAACTTTTTCAAACCTTTTAAATAATTAAATATTAAATTTTTAAATGCTAATTAAAGCCCTAAAAATCAAATAAATTATCAAAAAGCCCAAATAAAGATTTTTCAATTGGTAAACCTCTAAAATGACCTAAAAAGATTAAAAAATATTTTTATAAATTTTTAAACTAATAAAAACTATTTAAAATGATTTAAAAACTATTAAAACTTAAAATAACTATAAAAATTAATCTAGAAGTGATAAAATTATTATAAAAGTTGCTAAATTCCTATTTTAATGTATTAAAGCTAAGAAAAATATAAAAAGTTGGAAAATGTGAAATTTGAAAAATAATAATAAAATAATATTAAAAAAATATTAAAAATCCAAAAATTATAAAAAAATCTAAAAACTTGCAAACTAGTTTATTTTTACCTAAATAATTAGAAAATCAAAGTGAAATGACCAGAATACCCCTATTGGGCCCTCAAATGGGCCAAAACCAAAAACAGTCAACCTTAATGGGCTTTTGGGCCCAAAAAGTCAAACTTGGCCCAATTGACTTGGAAAAGCCCTATCTGACTTAAAATTCAATTCTAAGAACAAAACTCTAAAGGCCCAAAAGCTGAATATGAGCTTATCACAGCTTATTAAGCACACAGCTTATTCTTATTGGGCTTTTCAGCCCATTAAGCAATAAGCCAATGCCATAAGCTCTAATTTGACACACAACCTTCTTTTGGGATACTTATGAGATCTGTAAAAAGAAATTTAGAAAAAGCACACTCAATAAGTCAGAAATAAGCAAAGTATTATTTCACTAAAAGACAAAATAGTCGTTTTTGAGAAATAAGGCACCTCAGGACTTTATTTAACTTGCAAAACATCACAAATGGACTCAATAAGCCAAATCAATCAACAAAATTCCAATAAGCACAACCAATAAGCCATAATAAGCACAAATGAACTTATGAAAAAGTCAATGAAGTTGGTTTTCTAGTCAAACCCTAAAGTCAACCCACCAAATGCTCCAGTATGAACAAATGGGTCAAATAATGAGCACCTATTACAAAATCAAAGTTGTTGCTGGTTAAAATAAGCTATTATAGCTTATTGATAAGCTGAACCCAATTTTACACTAGCAGCGGTAACTAGCAGGGAAAGGAGTTCCCACTGCTTTGACTGAGCTTTTTAGAGAGTTCTGGTTGGATTCAATTGGAAACAAAGGCACCCTTGTGATCAGTGAATCACAAGGAGTCAATAGCAACAAGAAAACCACAATTTGGTTCACATAATAAGCCACAAATGATCAAACAGTCACCAGATACCACACAGACATGGAAATAAGCAGTTATGCACTTAATAAGTAGATTTAGACTGAATAAGCCAACCAAACTTAACAGGATGCATACACAAGCTATATAAACTCTGAATAAGCACAAAGCAACTTAAATCAAACACTGAATCAAAGTAAATAACAAGATCAAAGCACAAAAAAGTTTTTGATGAACAATGAACAATATGCAGACAAGTTTTGCTGATCTATTTGACACTAGATCCAATTTCAAGCAGTCAAATCTCTTTCCCTGGTGTAATCAACTAAGGTTTAGCACTTGTTAGCCCTAGCCAAGCTTAGATCTAGGTGTCCTCAAAATCCTAGCCAATTTTACCAAGTATCCAAGATTTTATACCCTATTTTAAGAATCTATGTGTTTCAAACCTTCAAACCTGCAAACATATGAACAATAGCACCCAAATAACAGATACCAACACTTGCTAACACAATACCACAACTTAACAAGCCATAATCCCAACTTATGCAGTAGACCCAAACACCCTTTAGAAACTTGCTTTCACAATTTTTCAAAGGCTCATGCAGATTTTACCCACAAATCAGTCTAACAACACTTCATAAACATCAAACCAAGCCAGATAAACAATATTCAACCACAATATCACAGATTCAAGAACAAATCCACAAAAATCACAAATAATCAGAAACTTAAAGAAGAAATGAAAAGGGGAGAAGATGCAAACCTCCAAGACCTACATCCAGGCCTTGGATTGTTTGAGCTGAGGTACTAGCAGAACAAGTACCAGCTTCCAAGCTGCTAAGAAGAACAAACCACAAAGTGAGATCAAACAATACCAAACTTTCTGATTTTTGATGCACAAGCTTTATCACTTAAAACCTTGCCTCAAAAACCTTCAAACATGAATATGGAACTCAGAATCAAGCTATTCTAACACCAACTTTTAACAAAATATAAAAGAGATTTTTCAAAATTCAGAAAATCAAATTTTATTAATTAAAAAGGAATTACAAAGATTTAATAGCCTAAAACTAGAACAAAGGGACTCTCACATGTTGAGGTCTCCTTTGATAGGCAAATGCCTGGCTAAACACTATTCACAAACCCTAGCAACTGAAATTCCTATTCTATCCTTGCAGAACCTTCTAGGTGTGTTGCCAGCTGTTTTGGGAGAATCCTGGACATTTGTTGAGTGCTTTGTGACCAAGTAATGATTTGTAGCCCTTGATTTTGCCAAGTCATGATCAAATGCCAGGTGACGTATTGTGAGTGGGGATGGGGGTATCATTCTGGTAGTGGGATTTGAGGTTTAAGGTGTGGGATGTGATTGAGGTGATGTGAATCACACGTGGGTATAACCAATTTTGATTTCCCCTTTGTTTTCCTCTTTTTTAAACCTGGGTAAAAGTTGTTCTTGGCTGGTAAAAATCCCAACAGTAATTGTTTCCCGCATGTTTAGGAATTCAAACTTTAGGATTGGCAGTTTTGGTCCTTGTGTTTTGGGGAAAGTGGTAAAACAAGTATATTTTGCAAATAAAACGTATTCCCTTTGTTTTCATCTTTCACAACTTGGCAGTTTTGGCACAAAACTTTGGAAAAGGATTTCAAAGGGTTGTTTTTGCCATTTTGAGATATTTCAAGGGCTGATCTTGGACATTCTTGATCTTCAAAGGTCTTCAATGTATCTTTGGCATCATGAGGGGCCATAATTGGCCATTTTGAATAGTTGAGGGACTAAACTTGCCATTTCTTCAAAGTTGAAGGACCATTTGTGTAATTTTGACAAACTTAAGGGACCAAACTTGTAATTATCAATATACAAGGGTTTTAAGTGTCATTTCTTCAATAAATAAGGATCAATCTTGTATGTCTTCAAGTCTTCAAGGGTATTTGTTGAATATTCCATGATTTAGGGCCCGGTTCTCTGTACGGCTTCGTTTCTCGTGTCCGTTTTTCCTTGTATCTTGTGATCTTTTGTCTTTTTCACGATATCAATACCTAAAATACACAAGTAAACAAACACAAGCATATATATGGTATTTTATGACATTTTTATGCATTAAAATCACGAAAAGAACGATGAGATCATGTATAAATGCCATCTCATCAGTCCCATAAGGAAACACTTGTGTAATGGTGAACGGACCCGACCAACGAGATTTCAATTTCCCGAAAAATATCTTAAGTCGAGAGTTAAAAAGTAACACTTGATTACCAATGTTAAAAACCCGGTTTTTAATCTTTGAATCATGAAACTTTTTAGTCTTTTCTTTAAAAATTAATGAATTTTCATAAGCATTATCTCTTAATTCATCCAATTCATTCAATTGTATTTTCCGGTGATCTCCCGCGGTCTTCAAGTCAAAGTTTGCATGCTTAAGGGCCCAATATGCCTTGTGCTCCAACTCAATGGGCAAATGACAATTCTTCCCATAGAATAACTTATAAGGAGTGCAACCGATAGGTGTCTTATAAGCGGTCCTAAAGGCCCATAAAGCGTCATCGAGTTTGTCGGACCATGAAACACGGTTTTCTCCAATTGACCTCTCTAAAATCCTCTTCAAAGCTCGGTTCGAAACCTCGACTTGCCTACTCGTTTGCGGGTGATAAGCCGTAGAAAGACGATGAGTAACTCCATATTTCTTTAGAACCTTCTCAAATTGGTCATTACAAAAATGGGTTCCGCGATCGCTTATAATAGCACGAGGGGTTCCGAACCGAGAGAATAGTTGCTTCAAAAACTTCACTACCACACGAGCATCATTAGTAGGCAAAGCCTTAGCTTCCACCCACTTAGAAAGGTAGTCCACCGCGACGAGGATATATTTGTTGCCATGAGACGATGGGAATGGCCCCATAAAGTCTATTCCCCATATGTCGAAAATCTCACACACTTGAATTATGTTTTGCGGCATTTCATCACGTTGAGACGATTTTCCTTGACGTTGGCACGAATCACACGACTTCACATGTGCGTGTGCATCACGATAGATAGAAGGCCAAAAGAAGCCGGCATCGAACACTTTCTTAGCCGTGAGATTAGCACCATGGTGACCACCCGTGGGTCCCTCGTGACAAGCTCTAAGGATATTAGAAGCTTCGGCACCAAAAACACAACGTCGAACGAGTTGATCCGCACAAACCCGAAAGAGATAAGGGTCGTCCCAAAAATAGAACTTGACGTCACGAAAGAATTTTCGTTTTTGTTGTGTCGTCATACCCTTGATTATGAAATTGCCCGCATGGTAATTTGCAATGTCGGCAAACCATGGGGTGGTGTCTTTAGAATTCACTACACCGAGAGTCTCGAGAGAAAATGTTTCGGTGATTTCCTTGTTCTCGAAAACATGTTTGTGAGGATCTTCTAGACGAGAGAGATGATCGGCTGCTAGATTCTCGGCTCCTTTTTTGTCAAGCACAGTGACATCAAATTCTTGGAGGAGGAGCATCCAACGAAGCAATCTTGGCTTAGCATCTTGCTTAGCTAAGAGATACTTGATAGCCGAATGGTCGGTGGTGTACTTTAATTGAGCCTCGGTCATCGTCTTACTAGCATAGTGGATAGGACGAAAATGCTTGTCATAACGTTGCCCTAAGACGACCCCTATAGCATAATCACTTGCATCGCACATGATTTCAAAGGGTAATTCCCAATTAGGAGAAACAAGAATGGGAGCTTCGGTAAGTTTCCTTTTGAGAGTTTCGAAAGCTCTAACACAATCCTCATTGAAGTTAAAAGGAGCATCCTTCTCGAGAAGGTGTGTCATAGGTCGAGAGATTTTCGAAAAGTCCTTGATGAAACGACGATAAAAGCCCGCGTGGCCTAGGAAACTTCTAACTCCCTTAACGGTTTTGGGATGAGGTAACTTGGCGATGACGTCTACCTTAGCTTTATCGACCTCAATCCCCTCTTTCGACACCTTATGTCCTAAGACGATTCCTTGTTTACACATAAAATGACATTTTTCCCAATTAAGCACAAGATTGGTTTCTTCACAACGTTTTAACATTTGCTCGAGATTAGATAAACACGACGTGAACGAATTGCCAAACACCGAGAAGTCATCCATAAACACTTCCATCGACTTCTCGATCATACCGTGAAAAATCGCCATCATACACCGTTGAAACGTACCCGATGCATTACAAAGTCCGAAAGGCATCCTACGATAAGCGAACGTTCCATAAGGACACGTAAACGTAGTCTTCTCTTGATCACGAGGGTCGATAGGGATTTGAAAGTAACTAGAAAAACCATCTAAAAAGCAATAGAATTCATTTCCCGCGAGTCGCTCCAACATTTGATCCATAACTCTTTCACAAGGCTATCCTGATTACATAGTTTAAATATCCATCAAATTCCCACGAATAGTTGCTAACTCGCGTTAAGATCATTAATCCCTTTTAAAAATATCCGAGCCATAAATATCAACATGATATACTAAATTAAAACGGAGATTCCATGTACCTTCGTGTGTAAATTACTCCTTTTTGTGTGCTAAAAACGTATCAATTTTCTCAACAACAGCTATTCTTTTTGTTATCCGAGAACCTTCATTGTCCAATATCTTAGTCGCATACATTGTCAGACATCGGACAAAACCTATCAACGCTTGAGCAAGCGTTTCTCGGAAAACTCATGTCAACGCTTTCCATCAGCGTTTGACTTATTCTTGTCAGCGTCAAATATATACTTGTCAGCGTCTTCCTCATTCTTGTCAGTGTTGCACCAAAACTTAGTCAGCGTCAAACTAACAAACAACAACGTCTTATAACAATGGTTGTATTTGGTCCTCACGGTTTGAAGAAAATCTTTTTAAAGATAATATCCACTTTTCTTTAAGTCAACATATCACATTCCCTTTTTACTCCATAAATATTGCACCGAATATTTGGTGCCCTAAAAATAAGGAAAAAGAATATGTCTAATATGTATGTAGATACTTACGTGACCTTCTTCAAACAATTGTGTACTGCCATATATCACGGCTTTGTTTCTTTTCTTTATCTAACATGGACCACACGCTATAAACAGTACTTTGTCTTGTTATCACCCAAACTTATAAGACACTAGTACTAACCTTTGGATCCCACATATCAATACACGCACTTGTTGAACCATATAAGACGCAACATAAGTTCCTTTGTTACGAAGATTAAAAACAGTACCTCTTTTGTTGTCACGTGAGCTAGCTATACTGCACATCTAAATCGTACTAATTTCTTTTTGCTCTGTCACGTCTTTATGTTGCTCCAATCACGTGTACATTCCTTGTCCTTCTTTAGTACTCCTTGATCCCATGTGATTACCATACATTCGATCCAAACAAATTGGGGACCGCTGCCATAACACCCTTTGATCCACACATGATACAAAGCGAACAGTAACCATATTCTGTTGTGCCTTTTTCTTGCTAACGGCTGTTCTAAACCTGGACCACTGTTGTACATGTAATTACAGCCATGCCGACAAGAAAACGTGTAGATCTGCTCTCTATCCTTTATCACAGCAATACACAAGAGCACATATCTCCTGCGTAATACTTTGGACCACACTATCACATTACAATCTAGTACTCATCCAGATCATAGAACTTGTTATCATCTCTAGGGTTTATAACAAACCCTAAAAACGATTTTTAAAATCGAAACCCTAACCTAGAGTTTGAGAATTGATCCCCATAAAAACATAACGAATCTGGAATATCTTTTCTGTTTTAGAGTCGATCTAGGGTTTAGGAAACCCTAAATCATGATTTTATGTAAAAACAGAAAACTGAAAATCATCTCTACAGCCAACTTAGACGCTTAATAACTTTTGATTGGGAATAAAACTCGACAATCCCTCCAGTAGATGTCTAGATATATGTGTATAGAACACACACAAGAAATTTCGTGACGATCCAACGGTTCAATCAAAAGTTATGACCTTCTGAATACTGCTGTGCACACAAAAACGTCCAGAAAAACCCTAGATGGATTTTTCTTCTCTTCACGATACACGAACACCTAGTTGGTCCTAGCATCACGAGCCACGAGGCTCTGATACCAATTGTGGAAACCTTGGTTTCCGGATCTTTGAAGCTACTAGGAATGCATCATGTTCATATGATTAAATAATCAAAGCGGAATTAGAACACGACACATTAACAAGGTGTTTAGGGCACAAAGAACATGAATTTAAAACAAAAGGATTGCTCATTATATTAATAACGAACAACCACTAGACGTGTATACATTGAATCCCACGTCTAGTCGACACACGCTTTAGGTTTACATTGTGAATGAACTTATGAAAAACCTAATAACCCTTGGTTCCTTTTATAGTGTAAGGATAAGGGTTTTACAAGAGATAATTATGAATAAACAAGTAAATCTTCTATTTAGATAAACATATACAGAATATATCCTGCATATATATCCAAATAGAAGCTTCTAAAGGCTTCTTGTCTACGTTTCTATCAATGCTTACATTGTACATGAGAATGCTTGGATTGTACATGACAATGCTTAAGCTATCAACGCTTAGTTTGCTCTTGTCAACGCTTGGATTGCTCTTGACAACGCTTAGACAATATCTTCATGTTTTCTTTGTTGTTGAGTTTCTGCCACATCAACCTTTTGACCCAACAGTTCCTAGGGAAGTACTTATGAAGCAAGGGCTAGTATCTTTAAAGTCTGGTAAACCAAGTACCGACAAGTCTAGATCTGCAAGTACTGCTAGACCAAACTCAAGTACTGTTGGTCTAAAGTCTGTAAAACCAATGTTCTCCAAGACTTTTAAGAAAGGTTTTGAAAAACTTAAAACACCTAGAAGTAAGGAGAAGAACAAACCAGTGAAAATGTGGGTTCCTAAAAGAGATAAAACATGTGTTAAAGCAAGTACCGCTAAAGCAGTACTTAAGTCAAAGAAGTCAGAGCACATAGAGTCACCCTATGACTTTGACTACATAAATGAAACCATGAAGTATAAGAGTAAAAGTAGCATTACTGGGAATGCTTCAGTACAAACTCTTAAATGTGTAGGTCCCACAAAATCCGAGCCAATTGTGGCTTGGGTCCCTGTTGAAAACTAATGAGTTTTATTTGTGTGTAGGGGCATCTCATTGATGAATTAAAAGATAAAGGAATTGTAGATAGTGGATGCTCAAGACACATGACAGAAAACAAAGATTTTCCTGCTGAATTTGAAGAATTCAGAGGAGGTCCAGTAGCCTTTGGGGGTAGCAAAGGTAGAATCACTGGCAAAGGGAAAATCAACACAGGAAAGTTGGAATTTGAAGATGTTTTCTTTGTAAAGAATTGAATGAGTTCAATCTCTTTTCTGTATCACAAATGTGTGATAAGAAGAACAAGGTGCTATTCACAAACAAAGACTGCTTGGTGTTGTCCAAAGACTTTGAGATGCCTAAGGAATCTCAAATACTGCTTAAAGTACCCAGGCAAGAAAATATGTACACCTCTAATATTTATACTATTACTCCAACAGGTGGTATTACATGTTTGCTAGCTAAGGCTTCTTTAGATGAGTCAAATTTATGGCATAGAAGGTTAGGTCATGTGCATTTCAAGAATCTTAATAGATTGGTGAAAAGGAATTTGGTTAGAGGTCTACCTAACAAATCTTTTCAAAATAATTTCACATGTGCTGCTTGTCAAAAAGGTAAACAACATAGAGCCTCTTGTAAGACCAAGACTGTAAACACTGACAAAACCTTTGCAACTTTTGCATATGGATTTATTTGGTCCAGTTTCTATCTGAAGCATTAGTCATAAGACCTTTTGTCTAGTCATAACTGACGATTATAGTAGATTCAGTTAGGTTTTCTTTTTAGCCCTTAAAAGTGAAACAAGTGAATTACTAAAGGAATTTATCACTTTAGTTGAAAAACAGTTCACTAAACAGGTATTAATCATTAGGACTGATAATGGAACAGAATTTAAGAATGCTGATTTTGATGAATTCTGTAGGTCTAAAGGAATTAAGAGACAATTTAGTAATCCTAGAACTCCACAACAAAATAGAGTAGCTGAAAGGAAGAATAGGACATTAATTGAGGTTGCTAGAACTATGCTGGCTGATTCACTTTTGCCAAATACCTTTTGGGCAGAAGCAATCAATACTGTATGTTATGTGTTAAATAGAGTCCTAGTAACTAAGCCTCAAAACAGAACACCTTATGAACTCTTGACTAATGTAAAGCCAAACATAAGTCATTTAAGACCTTTTGGGTGTCATGTGTCTATACTAAACTCTTGAGTATTTGGGAAAGTTTGATGGAAAGTCTGATCCAGGATATCTTGTAGGATATTCATTGCAAAGTAAAGCATATAGGGTTTACAATTTAGCAACTAAGAAAGTTGAAGAAAATGCTCATGTCAATTTCTTATAAAATAAACCCAATATTCAGGAATAGGTTAAGCTTGGATGTTTGATTTAGATTATCTAACTAACTCTATGGATTACTATTCTTTGCAAAAGGATTGTCAAACTAACAATGCAGGTGAGGAGTCAAGTGCAACTAATGCAGGTACTCAAGAAGATTTTTCTTCATCAGATGATGATGTTCATATCTATGTGCCCAACATGCCTATTGTTACTCCCATGTCTACAACTCCCAAGAAGCAAACCATGCCATCAAATGATGATCAAGCCTCCCAGGAGCTTCAGAGGCTTCAAGATCAAGAAAAGAATGCTACTTCTGCTAATAAGCATTCAGGAGAAGAGTCTTTTGAGTCACAACACTCAGCAGTACATACTATGCCTAGCGGTACTTCATCTGCAAGTACTGCTAAGTCAAAATCTCCCAAATCTGTTGACTCACTAGAAGAGATTTTACAAGCATTGGACGATGAAGACTTATATGCCAGTCCAGCTGAAGGAATCTTCTCCAAAGCTTCCTATGATGAGCAGGGTGCAGTAACTGATTTCAACAATTTGGAAACAGAAATTCCAGTCAGTTCTATTCCCACTCATAGAGTTAACAACAACCATCCTACTACACAGATTATTGGTGATCCAAAATCTGTTGTACAAACCAGAAGACAACTGCAAACCAATATTGAAACTCATGCACTAGTGAGTTATGTCAAACAACAGCAGAAAACAAATCATAAAGATACTCAGCATTGTTTGTTTGCCTGTTTTTTTTATCTCAAGTAGAGCCCAAAAACATATCTCAGACTCTTGATGAAGAAAGTTGTGTAGATGCCATGCAAGAAGAATTAACACAATTTGAGCTACAAAAGGTTTGGATTCTTGTGGATCTTCCCTCAGGTAAAAGAGTAATTGGTACTAGATGGGTCTTCAGGAACAAGAAGGATGAAAGAGGGGTTGTTGTGAGGAACAAGGCAAGACTTGTTTCTCAAGGCTATAGACAGGAAGAAGGGATAGACTATGATGAGGTTTTTGCACCAATGGCAAGGATAGAAGCCATTAGGTTATTTTTGGTCTTTACATCATATATGGGTTTTATAGTCTATCAAATGGATGTGAAAAGTGCCTTTCTATATGGTACTATTTCAGAGGAGGTATATGTCTCACAACCTCCAGGTTTTGTAGATCCTATATTCCCCAATAGAGTCTACAAAGTTATCAAAGCACTTTATGGTCTACATCAAGCTCCAAGAGCCTGATATGCAACTTTATCCAACTTTCTGCTAGAACATGGATATTAGAGAGGAACCATTGACAAAACTCTGTTCATCAAGAAAACTGCCAAGGACATCATTCTAGTTCAAGTTTATATTAATGACATCATTTTTGGTTCTACCAAGAAGACATGGTGTGAAGAGTTTGAAGCTTTGATGAAAGGAAGATTTCAAATGAGTTCTATGGGAGAACTAACTTTCTTTTTGGGATTGCAAGTCAAACAAAGGAAAGATAGAATATTTATCAGTCAAGATAAATATGTTGCTGGAATCTTAAAGAAATTTTCATGTATGGATACAAGGAGTACAAGCACACCTTTTGAAGCCAAGAAGTCTCTATCAAAAGATGAACATGGAGAAGATGTTGACATTCATCTATACAGGTCAATGATTGGTTCATTGATGTATCTTACTTCTTCAAGACTAGATATAATGTTTGTTGTGTGTTCCTGTTCAAGGTTCCAAGTTCATCCAAAGGTGCCACATCTACATGCTGTGAAGAAGATTTTTAAATATCTTAAAAGTCAACCCAATTTAGGATTATGGTATCCTAGAGATTCCACCTTTGAATTGGAAGCTTACTCAGATAGTGATTATGCTGGAGCAAATCATGATAGGAAATCCACAACAGGAGGTTGTCAATTCCTAGGCAGAAGACTCATATCATGGCAGTGTAAGAAGCAAACCACTGTTGCTACTTCTACAACTGAAGCTGAATATGTAGCTGCTGCTCATTGCTGTGCACAAGTACTTTGGATTTAAAATCAATTGTTGGACTATGGGCTTAACTTCATGAACACCAAGATTTACATTGATAATGAAAGTACTATATGCATTGTCAAGAATCCAGTATTTCACTCCATGACTAAGAATATTGAAATAAGACATCACTTTATAAGAGATGCTTATGACAAAAAGCTTATTCAAGTCTTGAAGATTCATACAGACAACAATGTAGCTGATTTGTTGACCAAGGCTTTTGATGCAAAGATATTCGAATTCTTGGTGACACACATTGGTATGCTCAACCAATAACATGCTGCATATGTTGAGGGGAGGTAATGGCTGTACAAATTTTTATAATTTTTATTGTATAGTCTATGTTTTGTGTTTTTGATGTTATTGCAGGTTTATAGAAAAAGATAAAAGAGGTTACATGTCTAGTGGAAAGCATGAACTGGTCAAATTTGTGAGGTACCGTTGTCACTCCAAGTACCGCTAGCACAAAACCAAGTACCGCTTATGTTCCATGTACCGCTACATGTCTGTTGTACCGTTAAGGGTCTCTTTTGTAAATTTGGCGGTTTCTTCGCGCTTGGGTTTGTTATTTACTTAAATACTTACCCCAATTACACAATTGATTCACCTAATCTTTTATTTTTATCTCTTGATTCTATAACCTTCTCTCTAATCTTTCGATCATCAAAAATACTAATGGCTGCTTTAAAAGTAATCTCTAAGCATAATTTGGTTGTGAATCTTGCTACGAATGATGACTCTCTTGGTTTCCATGAGATGCTTGGTTTCCTATCTCGAAGTCATGTTCGCTTCGCACTCACTGTAAGTCCAGTTGTCTCTATACCCATTGTTGAACAATTTTAGGATACTGCTGTATTAGGTACTCCTTTTGGTCAACCTTGCATTAAGGCTAGGGTGAATCATAGAAATATATGTCACTGAGGTACTGCTACGAGCAAGTTTGAGATTAAATGACGAAAATGGACATAGTGTGCTTAATAATACAGAGATTCATGATAGCCTTGCAGCCATGGGCTATGGAGGTGGTAAGGAAAGTCTTACTTTCTTTAAAGCTTTATTTTCACCTCAATGGAAATTGCTTTTTCATGCTATTATTCACTGTTTAAGTTCAAAAAGTACATCTTTTGATCAAATACCTACTGCATTGGCATCTGCTGGTATTTGTCTAGCAAATAACAGGGTTTTTAATTTTTTAAAATATATTTTTGAAGGCATGACTAGGAATTTGGAAGGGAATAAGAAGTTTTTAATGTATCCTAGATTCATTCAGACTTTAGTTAGTGACCAAATACCTAACCTACCAGAGTTAACTGATACATGGGATGTTCCTTCATTCACAAAGAGAACTTTCTCTTTCTTGACCAAACAAGGCAATGCCTTTTTAGGAACAGTAACACCATTGTTTGCTCATATGTTAGCCCAACCTGCTAATCAAGAAGGTGAGGATCCTACCAATGCTAGTGCTTCTCAGCAAACTCCTTCTCACCAGAGTTCCCATTCCTTAGAAGATTCACAATCTTCTTCTCACAATGTTGGTGTTCCACCAAACACTGATGAGATGATCCACACACTTGCTGCTTCTATTGCTGCTAGTGTTTCACCACAAGCACAAGCACCAGAGGTGGTGGATGTTGCAAATTTAACTGCTTTGTGTACAAGTTTGTCCCAACAGGTACAGGTATTGTAGAAAGAAAAGCTTGTTCAAGACAAGAGAATTGCTGAATTGGAAGCTAGCCTACTCAAGTTAAGGAACAAAGTGTCATCTTGGATGAGGCAACATAGGTCTGTTCAGAAATCTGCAATCAAGAAGCAAAGATTCAGGAACCACAAGAAAAGGCAACTGAATGCAACCAAACAGGAGAGGAATAATGAAGAACAACCACCTTCTTCTGATAATCAGACAAGGATCTCTGGAAATGACATCAATTTTGAATTGGATGAAGATGTCATGGGGACTTATAAAGATGGAACTGGTTTAGAGACTGGTGTGGATGGACCTTCAGATATGGAGATTCAACAGCAAGAACCACAAACTACTCCAGAGGAACCACAAGTTCAAGAAATGTTGGTGACTCAGCCAGAGGAACCACAAGTTCAAGAAAAGTTGGTAAATCAGCCAGAGGAGCCACAAGTTGAAGAAACATTGGCAACTCAGCCAGAACCATCAACTCAATCACCACTTCAAGCTAATTAGAGTGCTTTCTATAAGAAGTTGGAGGAAATTACTATTCAGATTCCTGTATATTCAACTCCATCACCATAAAGACAAGTATCGTTTCAAAGGAAACAGACTTTGCAAGTACTGTCTAGATCAAGAATGAGCAATGAATCAGACAAGACTGAAGAGGTGCAAGTTGATATGATGGCTTCTACGAAAGAAAAAGTATATGGGGATACACAAGTGATTGAAGAAACAAGTGTGTCTAATACTGGTGAAGTCAACTTTGTTGAAGATCCAAGTACTGCTAAGCCAACTAAGCCAACTACAAGTACTGCTGACATTGTTGAAGACCCAAGTACTGCTAAGCCAACTAAGCCGATTGCAAGTACCGTTGGTGATCATCCTTAACTAGAAAGTCAAACTTCTTTTGGAGAAAATGAGACTTTAGCTCAATTGCTACTTGATTTAAAGAAGAATTTAGTTGAGAAGACTAAACAAGCAGAAGTAGAGAAAAAGACACAATAAGAAGTTCTTGCAAAAAAGGATCAAATTCAAGGTAAGAAAGTTCAAGCTTCACACCCTACTAAAGGTAGTCATTCAACAACAAGCTGATGAAGAAACATCTACCAAGCTGAAGAAAAAGCTACCTAAGATTAATCCAAAGAATAAGGGGAAAAAGCAATTATTGTCATAATCTGAAGATGAAAGTGATTCAGATGATGATATAAACAAAGTCATGTACAGATTTAATCAAATAGACCATGATGAGGAATTTGCTTTTAGAATGCAAGCACAAATTCGTGAAAATGAATTGCAGGAAGAACTTGCAGCAAAGCAAGATTTGCTAGAAGCTAAAAGAATACAGCAAGAATGGAACATACAAGAGTATGACAGGATTCAAGTTGAAATACATGCAAGTGAGCTTCTTGCAGACTCATTGATAGCTGAAGAGAGAAATGCATATGATGAAGAAGAGAAATAAAAATTGATTGATGATCTGGTAAGGGAGCAACAAAGATTCTTTGCTGAAAAGAGAAGGAAAGAAAAGATTAAGCCTCCAACTACTATGCAGATTAGAAATCAGATGATGAACTTTCTTAAGAAAGTTAAAGGATTTACTCATATTCAGCTGGTCAAGAATAATTTTGAAGAAATCAAGACTTTGTATGAGCAAAGTAAGAGGACTGAATTGAATTTTGTTAAGATTGGATCTGAAGCAGACAAGAAAGCTATTGAAGAATTCAAGAAACATCTGCAACAACAAAGATAATTTGGTAGTACCCCTAGAATTGAGCCAAGTACTGCTGAACCTACAAATACATCTCCACCTATCTAGAAAACTTATGTGAGGAAGAATAGAAAGGATAATGTAAGTTTAAGGGAGGGAGAGACTCCTGAAAGAATGAATACAAGAGTTGAAACTCAAGGTATTGCTCAGACTGAAAATGTACAAGTAGTACATACACAGTCAACAGTACATACAACAGTACATACTTAGGAAACGGTACATATAAACTTGGAAGAGGGTTCAACAGAACTTGAGGGAATTTCCAAGGGTGTTAAAAGCAAAAGGTCAACAAAGCTAAAGAAGAAAGCTAAGAAAGCTAAAACAACAGCAGAGGATAGTGATGATGATAAGAGCTTAAAGAAGTACTTGAAGATTGTGAAATTTGAAGATCAATGTATTGATACAGAGATTTTTGGAAAGAGAGCATCCATTGCTAAGTAGATTTACTCTACAGATCAAGGACTTAAAGCTCATAGAATTCAGAGAACTGATGGCACAAAAGAGTATTCAGACTTTTGGAGGATATTCTTCACATTCTTGACAGACAAGATATTCAAGATCTTTTAAGGTTAGTTCAAGAAGCAGGTGCAGGTAAAACTAGAGTATCACTATTATATAGGTAATTTCTCTTTATGTATGAGCCACACAACTGTGATCAAGAAATGTTGAAGGTATTAGAGAATCAGGTTCCTAGTTACTGGAGATATTACAGGTCATGTGGATTGCATATTTTGGATGTAGATAATGTTACGTACTATATGCTGCAAGAGAAAACTTACCCCTTCAAAAGAAAATTGTTGGAAAGAATGTTAGAACAACAATTAGAAGTTACAGAAGAGTCTGCTGATGCTTTGGAGTTGATCAGAATGGTTAAACAACAAATCAAGGATTTGAAAGATGAGGAAGAAGCTGAGAAAGAATCTTAAGTGTTTGACTTTTAGTCACACTTCACAAATGGTTCTCAGTTCACCATGTCTAACACACATAAGAACTGGCTAGTCCATAAGCAAATGGTTTGTGGTAAAGACTTATCAAATCCGTTGAAAGCTGATAGTTTGCTAAAAACTATATGGTTCTAACTCACCTTGTTTCGAGACAAAGAGTTGGCTAGTCCTAGACAAACGGTACTAGGTAAAGACTTCATCAAATCCGTTGATGGTTGACAATTTACCAAAAATTGTAAGGTTTTCATTACATCTTATTCTTTGTGAATAAAGTATTGGCTATTCCAGAGTGTACGGCTAACTAGTAAAGAATTTATCAAATCCGTTGATAGCTGGTGATTTGCTAAAAATCATGAAGCCAATACAGATTGGTGTTTGTTGTTAACTGTTTTATTTCAGGTATGAAGATTGCAGGCAAAAGAAGTATTTAAAAAAGTAGTACTTAGAAGGTTTTGTTATCATCAAATCAAGACAAAGATTTAAGATCAAGAGTTCAAGGACTAAACTCAAGAAGACAATAACTGATGTTGCAAAGATGAATGAATGTTTAGAAGACACAAGAAGATCATAGATTGAAGACAAAGATGATACTCATGATGTTTGAAGATTGTCTTATCAGAAGAAGATCTACATTTGAAATGTTTGGCTACATTCAGTTGGATACAAATACAAATTACCAAGTTCAATCCAAGGATGAAGGAAAGACTGAAGACATGTATTTTTAATACATCCAGTACAAGAGAAACAAGAAGACAACAAGTTATCATTTCTTGTTTAGGGGAGGATTGTTGGGAATTATTTGTTAAGTGTCAAGTAAAGTTAGTATATTCCCAGTACTGTTAGTGTTATGTAAGTACCGTTAGTGTTAACGCGGTACATAGTAAGTACTGCTATGATGATTAGGACGAATATATCTTTGTATAAGATATGTCATAGTTATAGTTAGAGTATATCTTATGTGATATACCTAAATAGTTAGAATATTGATAATATATCGTCTGTGATATAGTAATCTTTATAGAATATTCTAAGGTTTCTAGGGTTCCTTACTCTATAAAAGGAACATAGGTACAATGTCTTTCATGTACCTCATTCAAGTCGTTAATAAGAGAATCAAATAGTTAAAAGTAATTCTGTTCTTCTGTGCTTTATAAGTTAGATTCCGCATAACTTATTTAGTGTTAGTAAGAGTGCTCAAAGTGTTTTAGTTTGATTACAAACTATTATACTAATTCTTAACAAAATATAGATCCAACCAAAGGGATCAACATGAAGATTATGATGGATAAGGAGGTATATTTATAGGCCTAAAATCCAATGTAGCCCAAGTAAATAAAAGGCAACTTTTGCCCCCCCCCCCCCCCCCTTGGAGCCCTAACCGACCGATGAAACACCCCTTGTGGGGTGTTCTAGAACTTTCCGTCCTTCTTCCTTTTTATTAATCTTACTATATGTTATGTTAACACTCGTTAATACTTAACTATTAATTAACTAACCATCGTTAAAGTTATGTAGTTATTTGCTCGGTTTAATTTAATAAATATATTTATTAAATAAATTAACTCTTTACATATTGAGTGCAATCCCTCAATCTCGAGTTCAATCCTATCACACGATTATTAAATATAAGTCCATAAACGTACATAGAAGCTCAGGCTTATTTGTAGACTTATAGGCTTACGTAAGTTTATTATATCATAACAAACTTATATAAGCCCATGAGTCTCCAAATAAGCCTAAAGATTATTGATTATATTTGGCTTATTTAACATTATAAGCTCCAATTTTGTGGCCTATCTCGAGACTTAGGGGTTGTATAAGTTAATCATGATATATTTAACTTATTGTTAATGCAAGTGATGCCTAAAAACATTATTAGTGTTAACTAATCTTTCTTAGTTTTGATCACAACAAACCATACAAAATATTTAGTGTAAAACACAAAATGAATTATTTAACTAACACTATCATCAAGGTAATAATCATATCACTAACCTTTCTTAATCATACTTAGTGATCATCAAAATGATTATCCTTAAAACTCACTTCTGTTAATATGACAAAAGACTTTTTAATGAACTTTCTTTTTTAGAAAATGTTTTATTAAAATGGAAAATGAAAATTTGAAAATAGCATATTCCAAATGCTGTTAGAATATCCTTTGAAGGTTTCAAATACCTCAGATATTCCCACCCACTAAAAGACAAAAAACGGAGCGTAGTCTAGTGGCGGTACCTTAAGTACCTACGCTGTTCCTTAGCGATATGGAACCGCGGGGTGAGATAAGGTACCGCACACAGCTAGCCGTTATAGATCCGTTATACTTTGTCTCCTTTAAATAGTGGGTCTAATCTCATTTTCCAGCAAGCCTCTTGGACGTTTTTCTCAGCCCTCTTTCTATTTTCTATAGCATAATCATTAGTAAATGATCACTTAAATTGTTAAGGATGTTTACATATGATTATCCTCTTGATCCCCTCCTTTACCTTGTCCAATGAGAAGATCACTCACTCACTAGTGTTGTGATAAAGATGAATCTATGAGCTAGTCATATTCATCATGATACCCTTTTTGTTTTAGGTCAATCCAATGTATTTATGAATACTTGGACTAGTTATGTTTATCCAAGTTATTTGTGGATACTTGGATTTGTTGTGTACATCCATTGCATATGTGTTTGCTTGGATTTGTGTTGTGTAAATCCAAGATACATGTGTGTACTTGGATAAGTCTAGTTGAGTTGTAATAGATTTGATTAGGAGTTCTCACTAAACTATAAAGTGATGTGGTTGTGTCTTGTGAGTTCTCAATAAACTATAAAGGGACTAGTAGTTGTGTTGTGTGAAGTTCTCACTTAGCTTCAAAGTGAAGAGTCGTGAAGATTGGTTCTAGCTTTCGATTAGAACCCGACATCTAGCCTTGTGTCGTTAAATTGTGAAGTAGGCAACGTTTGTTGGGAATAAATCTATGCTTACTTGTTACCCCTGCTAGTTGATTATCCCCACCCCTGCTAGTGTAAGTTCCCCCTGCTAAATAACAAAGGCAGGGGGATTGGTTCCCCTGCTGAAGTCAAAGGCCCTGCTGTCAGAGATAAACTTGGAATAGATTTTTACGCGTTTCAGTTATTATTCCTTAATACTTTCCAAGTTTGTTAGTAGTGATCTTGTACGTGAGTCCTTATGGCTATAAAAGGACTCACTAGGTTAGCATGCAATGTGTGTCTTTCTCTATTGTCTTTCATTGTCATACTTTAAGGTTTTGTAAACCCTAATATCATTTTAGGGTATTCGTATATCATTGATATATTAAAGTTCAACGTTTCAATCATATTGTTCTTGTGCTAAACATTATATTCCGCATCTTGTTTAGTTACTTTACTTTGCAAAGTTTCTCTAGTGTTAGATTGAATTCTTTCTTTCTATCACAACCCTTAAACAAGCTATTAAGGTTTAAGATCTGACTTTGGGATCAACAAGTGGTATCAGAGCTTGTTGAGAAACTTTGTCTAAATCAAGAACAAAACCCTCATAGCAACCATGTCTTCAGACTCTTCCTCAAACAGCAACAACCACAATAACCTCAAGTTACCTATGTTGGATCCTGAAAACTTTGAATTATGGGAATTCAGAATCCAACAATACCTGAAAATGGAACACTATGTTCTCTGGGAGATCATAGAATTTGGTGATCAATTCAACAAAATGTTAGCAGTTGAAGAGGGCAAGGAAGAAGAAAAAGGTGAAAGTTCCAAAGGTAAGCACCAGAAGAAATCTGCTGCTCTTTGTGATAAGGAAATACTGGCCAGAAGGCATGATGTCAGGGCTCACAGCTCATTGCTGTTGGCTCTACCTGATAGACATCAACTCAGATTCAGAAAATACAAAACAGCTAAGGAACTATGGGAAGCCATAGGCAAAACCTTTGGAGGAAATGAAGCCACAAAGAAGAAGAAGAAGAATCAAATGCTGGATGATTCTGCTTCTTTCAAAGCAATTGGTGATGAATCAATTGGAGCTATCTACAATAGGCTTCAAGATATGGTGGCCCAGTTGGAATTCTTTGATATTGAGGTGTCAAGAGAGCAGGTGAATACCAGGTTTCTTAACAGCATCCAGAAAGAATGGTTTGTCTATAAGGCAATTTGGCAGAATAAAGATGACTTGGACAACAAGAACATTGATGACATATACAATAACTTAAAAGTTTTTGAACCTGTTGTCAATGAGATGAAGTCAAAAGGAACGATTCTCACCAACTCAAGTGGATCCACTGATTCCCCTGCTAACATGGCATTCATATCACAAAGCAGTGGAATCTCCAAAAACAGTGGAATTGAAGTAGCCCCTGCTGCTTATTCCCCTGCTACCAGGTCTGGATCATCTTATGATGAAGAAAGACCAGCTACATTCAGCCTTGATACTGCTTGTGCTTTTATAGCATCTCAAGGGCCACAAGGATCTACTGTGTTACATGAAGATCTAAGTCAAATCAGTAAGCAAGGGCTAGAAGAGATGGATATCAAGTGGAATATGGATCTGCTTAGCATGAGAGCCAATAGGTTCTACAAGAAGTATGGGAAGAAGATCTCAATCAATCCCTCTAATGTGGCTGGGTTTGATAAAACAAAAGTTGAATGCTACAACTGTGGCAAGAAGGGTCATTTTGCAAGGGAATGCAGAGGACCTAAGACTGGAAACAGCTATAGGAAGGAAACCAGAGATGATGATTCTGGTGCTAAAGCCATGGTAGCCATGCAGGGGATAGATGGAGCAGGTGGATGGGACTGGAGTTCCATGACAGAGAATGTGGAAAGAAATCAAGCTTTGGTTGCTGAGGAAAAAGAAGAAGAGTTTGCACTAATGGCCATGTCAAGTTCCAGCTCTGACAATGAGGTATATGACGATTCATATTGTACTAAAGCTTGTAGGAAAAATACTGAGTCTTTGAATGATCAAATCAGAAAGGTAAAAGCTGACTATATCAATTGTGATAATGATCTTGATAATTATAGACGTGCTTTAGAACAGTTAGAGTCCACCATAAGAGAGTTTAAGCAAAGAGAAAGTGATTATACGGATCACATTGTGATTCTAGAAAGAGATGCCAAGGAGAATAACCAATCCATCAAGGAGTTGACTGCTGAACTTGAAATTTTTAAATCTAACAAAAAGATAGATGAGGAAACTGTTGAAAAATTTGGAAAAGCTTCAAAAGATTAAGCCAAAGCAGTTGAAATTGGTCAATCTCCTAGGGACAAAACAGGGTTTGGGATTAAAAATGAACATGCTACCATACCACCACCCCCTACCAACATCTATGCACCTTTTCCTAGAAAAGACCTGTCTTGGACTGGTCTCCCTTGTTTTCAAAAACAGGATGACATTGAGTTTGATTTGAGTGCTTACATACCTAATAATCTTGATACTGAAGAGTCTCTAGTAAAAACTAGTGTTATTAGGGATTTTGAAAAGGAACAGGTTGCTTTAAAACAATGGAAAATTGATAACCCTGTTTTATTTTCAAAAGGACTTTTTGGTAGTAATTCTAGTTCTACGAGTAGCTCACCCAAATCTAAAACCAGATCACAGTCTCCTAAGTCCACCATTAAATATGCTGGTATGTACAGGACTGTCAGAGGTAATCAAAGAAATTGGAATGACCAAAAGTCTCATCAATTAGGAGAAGACTTTGTGATTAACACCAAGCCCTGCTTTACATGTGGCAGTTTTGAGCATACTTATCAAGAGTGTAAGGCACCATTGGAAGTGGTGGCTGCAAATCCTTTAAAGGATATGCAACCTAAAACCATTCTTCTGAATGCAGGGGAAAAATCATTTTCCCCTGCCAAGTATGTTGCCCCTGCCTTGAGAAACAGGGTGACTGACAAATATGTTGTTCCTACACTTAGAAAGGAGAATGATGTTCACACCAAGCCCAGCACTTCTGTGACCATCCCAACACCTTATAATGCATATAGATCTGGCCCTAGACCTTACCAACACATGAATAGAGGCCAAAACAAAAGATGGGTTCCCTCTGCTAGGCATAGGGATTCCCCTGCCAAAACTGGGGTATCCCCTGCTAACAAAGTTTTGCCTTCTAGGAGCATGGGTAGATGGGGAAAAGCTGTGAAAGCCTCAGCTCATTGGGTTTGGGTACCCAAAGGGGGTGCTCAATCTAATGGTGTATCTCTAGTTTTTGATAAACTATCCTACATGGATACACGAGGTAGATCCAAGTCTGTAATGGCTTGGGTCCCCAATAAAAACTAACTTGTTTTTCGTTTTGCAGGTGACAAAGAAGACAAAGGATGATAGAGCATGTTGGGACAGTGGATGCTCAAGAAGCATGAGTGGACAAAAATCTTATCTGTCCAACTTTGTGCCGCTGCATGACAATGATGGTGTTTCTTTTGGAGATGGGCATGGAACAATAACAGGAAAAGGAACTATTGTCACCAATGGGATGACCTTTGACAATGTTTACTTGGTGAAAGAACTCAAGTACAATCTCTTCAGTGTGTCACAGATGACTGACAACAAGAATTTTGTCTTGATTACTGACACTGAATGCCTGGTGTTAGGAAAGGAGTTTGTCTTACCACCAGACACTCCTATTGTACTCAGAACACCAAGACAAAAGAACATGTACACAGTTGACCTCAAGGACATCTCTCTCCAAGATAATGAAACCTGCTTCATTGCCAAAGCCTCAGTAGATGAATGTAAGAAATGGCATAGAAGACTTGGTCATCTGAATTTCAAGAACATGAACAAACTAGTGAAATATAATCTGGTTCATGGTCTTCCTTCCAAGTCTTTTGTCAATGAACATACTTGTGCTGCCTGTCTGAAAGGGAAGCAACACAGAGCATCTTGCAAATCAAAAACAAGTATGTCCACCACCAAGCCATTGGAACTACTGCATATGGATCTCTTTGGTCCTACTTCTATGGCAAGCATAATGAAGAAATGGTACTGCCTAGTGATTACTGATGATTTTTCAAGGTTCACATGGACATTCTTTCTATTTTAGAAGAGTGACACAGCTGATGTACTAATTGGGTTCATCAATCAGATTGAACTATCAAAAAGCATGAAGGTAGTCACCATGAGATCAGACAATGGTGGTGAGTTCAGAAATCAGAAACTGGACTCTTTCTGCATAAACAAAGGAATCAAGAGGGAATTCAGCATTGCAAGAACACCTCAACAGAATAGAGTGGCAGAAAGAAGGAATAGGACACTCATTGAAGCTGCAAGAACTATGTTGTCTGATTCCAAACTTCCAGTTATCTTTTGGGCTGAAGCTGTATCCACTGCTTGTTATGTACAAAACAGGGCCTTGGTGGTTAAGGCACACAACAAGACCCCCTATCAGCTGTTCAATGGAAGACCTCCTTTAATTGACTTCATTAGACCTTTTGGATGTCATGTGATCATCTTGAAAACTATTGACAACCTAGGCAAGTTTAGTGAAAAGGGTGATGATGGATACTTTGTGGGTTATTCATTAAACAGCAAGGGATATAGGGTCTTCAACAAGAGGACAAGCAAAATCACAGAAAATCTTCATGTGAACTTTCTTGATGACAAACCTGAAGATGTTCAAACAGGTCCTGACTGGTTCTTTGATATAGAAGTACTTTCAAAGTCTATGAATTATGTACATGTTGCTTTGCAAAACACTAATATTTCAGGTACTCAAGAACCAACTGGTGTAGAGAAGTCACCCCTGAGGTACATGTATGTACCCTCACTATTTCCTATTGAAGCTGATGATCAAGAAGATAATTCTTCTCTAGGAAAAGAACAGCCAATCTCATCCCCTGCTATGTCACCTCCTGAAAGCAGCGGAATGGCTGAAGGCAGTGGAATCCAGGATTCCCCTGCTAGATCAATTGCTTCCCCTTCCACAAAGGATCCTGTTGCTAATGATACTAATGATGAAGAAAGAGAATCCCCACTCATTTCATCATCTACACCCATATCTGATGGTCCTATTATATCCAGCAGTGGAAGCAGATTTATCAAGAGTGGAGGCCCAAGTTACTCAGAGCTTCATTCAACTCACCAGCACCCATCTCTAGGTCATGCTGTATCTTTTGGAAGTTCCTTTGAGGACTTATTTCCTAATCAAAATAGCCCCATCAATTCTGATTTGGAAGAAGATGAAACAGAAGTAATCATGCAGCCTACTTACAGGATCAATAAGGATCACCCTATCTCTCAAATCATTGGTAATCCTGAAGCCCCTAGACATACAAGGTATACAGCAAAGGAGCACAGCTTCATTGCTAACATCACCATGAAGTTCAATCATGACAACATGCAATGTTGTTTGTTTACTGCATTCTTGTCACAAGAAGAGCCAAAGAAGATTTTCCAGGCTTTAAATGACCCAAGCTGGGTTGAAGCCATGTAAGAGGAGCTCTTACAGTTTGACATACAAGAGGTTTGGATTCTGGTAGATTGTCCAAAATGGGCAAGGCCCATTGGGACAAAGTGGGTACTCAGGAACAAAAAGGATGAAAGGGGGATAGTTGTTAGGAACAAAGCAAGACTAGTGGCACAAGGGTATACACAGGAAGAAGGAATTGACTATAAGGAGGTATTTGCTCCAGTTGCCAGGATTGAAGGCATTAGATTATTCCTTGCTTATGCTTCATTTATGGATTTCACTGTTTTCCAAATGGATGTGAAAAGTGCCTTTCTATATGGAACCATTGATGAAGAAGTCTATGTTATGCAACCTCTAGGGTTTGAAGACCCAGAATATCCAGATAAAGTATACAAGGTGAAAAAGGCTATGTATGGACTTCACCAAGCTCCCAGGGCCTGGTATGGTACTCTCTCTAAATATCTCTTAGATAATGGATTCAGCAGGGTAAGGGAAAAGGTAGGGATGGTGATGAAGACTAACTGACCATAAGTAAGGGAAAAGGTAGGGATGGTGACTAGGGTATGCATATTTTCTTGGGCTGATCTGGTGTAGGGTGACTTATGTGTTGACTTTTTGTGTTGAGACATTTGCTGAATAGAGGACTCTTGAGTTTCTATGTATCTATCTTGTGTATACAAGTGTGTGCATTAGAGCAGAGCTAGTTAGCATTGGTCTCTCCATGACTAGTTCAATACCTCTAGGAAAGTTTCCCCTGCTTTCACCTTTTGCTTCCCCTGCTTTCATAACATTCCCCTGTTTGACCGTTGACTGACAATACCGTTACCCTGTTCATAGTCGTTGGGCCTGCTAGCATTTTTGGTTAGGGAATATTTTATTGTTTTTAAAAGATATTTAAGGCGCTTTCTTCGATGATTGGTAATCTTTTCTTTATTATTTCAAATAAATTACTTTTTTATCAAGATTTTGTCTTTGATATTTTTGCAATTTGAAAATTTTGGTCCAATCACAGCTCTTCAATTCGCCTATAAAAACTTAATTCCCTACACCAGCAGGTCCATCTCACTCTCTCGACTTAATCCTACCTACCTCTCACCTTTATAAACCTTCAAAATATTTTCAAACTTTATCATGCCTCTCAAAATTGCTGCTAATCATAACCAAATCGCTTTATTACATGATGAACCAGTAGAGTTTGCTGATGTTGTGGCCTTTCTAAAGTCCTCGTACTTTAGAGTGGCCCTTCTCATCAATCCTAGAATTTATACCTCACACATTCAGCAGTTCTGGTCTAAATCCATGACCAAAACAGTGAATGGAGAGACTACTATAAGTCGTTCCCCTGCTCTGAACATTACTCATACTTTTGTTAGAAAGAACAGAAAGCAACCAGCTCAGAAGGGGATTACAATCAAAGAACCTGCATCTAAAGTTACACCAGCACCAGCAGTGGATCCAAAAGACAAAGGAAAAGGAATCATGGTTGAACAGCCTAAGAGAAAATACAAGCATCTAACTCCTGAACAACAAAGGGCTCAAGAAGCACATGATGCACAAGTAGCTCTCAGGCTACAACAAGAGGAGATGGATATGCAGGATCAAAGAACGAAAAAGATGAGGCCTAAAGATATGCTCAAGCAGGTTGAGATTATGCATAGAGAACTGGATGACAGGGTACCTCATGTTGGAGAATTTCTTGATCAATGGGAGAAGGAGTTAATAAATGCTCCTTTGGAAGACAGTTATGAGTTGACTTGTCTTGTTTACAAATATCAAACTGAGTATTTGGAAAGAAGGGCAAATCAAATTCAGAGAGAGAAGTATTTAACTTCAGAGAAAGGGCAACTTGAACACTACAAAGTTTTGCTTAAGAGACATAAGAAGTGGAAGGATGGTGACTTCAGAGATATGAGTTTTGAAGCCATAAAAAGAGCAGTCAGACCAGTCCTAAGATTGTATGATGTGGAGGATTAGATGACTATTAACTCTCCTGAGGAAGCTGAGTATCTCAGGAGACAAAGTGAAATGCTGTAGAAAGCTAGGGAATCTAAGAAAAGAAAAGCTGAAGGAACAACTTTGGAAACTACACAAGCAGGTGCATCATCCCAAGCAGGTGCATCATCACAAGCAGGGGCATTACATCAAGCAGGTGGAAGTTTTCCAGAAATTGAGAAGTCTGCACTTAATATACAAAGGGCAGCCAAAAGACTCAAGAGAATGAAGAAGGTTGGCACAGTTATTAAGGAGTCTCAACGGCCTTCAAATGATGAAATTGATAAAACAGCTAATTCTGCAGGAAAATGATGATATCTCACCTAGTGAACTTGGAAAGAAGTTTGCTATCATAGAATATGCTGTTTATAAACACAAAGGGAGGACTTGGTGGAAGCTTACAAGAGCTGACAATACAGCACAAACATTTCTAAGTCTAGATGTCATGTTTCAAACCTTAGATAGTGAGGACTTAGAAGATCTGTGGAAAATTTTGAAGAAGACTTTTGCTGCAAAACCTACTACCATGGATGGTGTGGAGAAGGATTGGGTAATCTGGGAGTGCATGCATAGGATGTATGAGCATGAGTTATTTGATCCTATATTTGATGCAGTGAATAAAGGAGATTTGTTGTATTGGAAGCTGTTTACCAATTCTGGGGTCTATGAGGTAGTGATGGAAGGGGTAAGTGTGTACTTGATCAATCATAGGTATTATCCCTTTACTCAAGAGACCTTAAAGAAACTAGCTCAGGCTAACTTAATTGTAGATGCTAAAACGCCTGTTGCTTATAGTCTGGTAAGAATGATTCACAGTCAGATTTGGCCAGAAAGTTTGTAAGCATCCTCATCAACTAGGATTTATTCAGAAACTTGTCTTCAGGCGAAAGCACAAGTTAAGGGGAGGATTGTTGGGAATAAATCTATGCTTACTTGTTACCCCTGCTAGTTGATTATCCGTACCCCTGCTAGTGTAAGTTCCCCCTACTAAATAACAAAGGCAGGGGGATTGGTTCCCCTGCTGAGGTCAAAGGCCCTGTTGTCAGAGATAAACTTGGAATAGATTTTTACGCGTTTCAGTTATTATTCCTTAATACTTTCCAAGTTTGTTAGTAGTGATCTTGTACGTGAGTCCTTATGGCTATAAAAGGACTCACTAGGTTAGCATGCAATGTGTGTCTTTCTCTATTGTCTTTCATTGTCATACTTTAAGGTTTTGTAAACCCTAATACCATTTTAGGGTATTCGTATATCATTGATATATTAAATTTCAATGTTTCAATCATATTGTTCTTGTGCTAAACATTGTATTCCGCATCTTGTTTAGTTACTTTGCTTTGCAAAGTTTCTCTAGTGTTAGATTGAATTCTTTCTTTCTATCATAATCCTTAAACAAGCTATTAAGGTTTAAGATCTGACTTTGGGATCAACAACGTTGTGTAGATTCGTCCTAGCTAAAGATTAGGTCTCGACATTTAGCTTAGTATCGGAAAATAATGTAAGCAACGATGTAAGGTTTTCTCCGCCAAGAAGGGAGCTTGTGGATATAGTGGAAATCTCGAGTAGGTGTACTCGAGGAGTGGAGTAGAAACGAGGATAGAGCCTCGTTGTCGAACCACTATAAATCTTGGTGTCTTCCCACTAGGTTGTCTCCTTCCTTACTCTTTACTTATTTCATTATCATTACACTTACCTATTATCTTTGCTAGTGCATTTGAATTGAACCTAATCATTATGCAACTTAGACTCAAGTAAAAGATAGTTTTGATACAAACCAAATTGAAAGTAATTTTAATTTGGTCACCAATCGAAGAGAAACTATTCAACCCCCCTTCTAGTTTCTACAATTGGTATCAGAGCGATGGTCACTCAAGATCTTTGAAGTATATTGTACTTTGAAACTTGGATCGATCCATTGTCTCCTCAAATTAGAAGGTCAAGTTATACTAAAGTTTCTCTTTGGTCAAAACTATGTTTTCTTTGAAAATAGGTCTTTTAATTGATAATATTGCATCCCACTTAAGATTAGTAGCCTTTATGCATTTTAGATATACTCTTGAAATGTATCTACTAGTTTGCATCTTGCTTTCTGTAGGTACTCATGAAGATCAATCACTTAATTGGTTGTGGATTGAGTTACTTGAACTTGTAGAAGACTCATCTTCATTGATCTTTAACATCTTTGAATGATGATACCAAGATGATTGGGAATGATACTAGTCCTTGAAGACTTAGTACTCATCATAGTCATTGATTGGGCATAGCACTTATTCCTTCATGGATTGCTCTTTGTGGCCAAGGTACGCTTTCGTTCTTCCACACTTCCTTTGATCATTCTTTTGATCATTACTTGACTATGTGCTTGTTCTCGGCATCCTTGCCTTGACATTTATTTGTGGTTTGTGTTTCTTTTCCTTTATCCTCTCAAACCTTCATTGCTTGGATACTTGACTCACTATGGTGATGTAGAGTGAGTTAGTAGAAGCTTAAAGTATCAAGCATGATTTCCATGGTTTGCAACCATACGGTTAGTAGGCCCTTTGTGGGAGAGAAAGTGAATTAATACCTTGCTCATATTTTGGTTTAGACTAAGACTATTATTGAAAGTGATCTTAGTCTATACTTCAATATTTGCTTTGTGTTTGTTCATTACCAAAGCCGTTTAACACTTCGCCGGAAATGCACGTCTTTAACCACTATATATGACACAAGCTCTTCGTTTCCATCATTTGAAGATTGTCATTATTCCCTTGAGCATTTTTCCTAGTCTTGATTCACTTCCCTTGTCTTCTCTCCACTTAGTCGTTTTGCTACGAGTAGTCGTTTGTCCGTTTCGGTTCTTTTCGATCTCGATTTAACTCGTAATCCTTCGTTTAGGCATATTGCTTAGTGTTATGATGACCCAGTGATATTTTAGAAGGCTCATGACATATTTTTTAAGTGTTTTAGAAAAATTTGTTTTTTAAAATTTGGCGTCCTTCATAGATAAAAACCGACCTCTGGATGCGGTTCTTTATCTCAGCGGCTCAAAGGCGCGGTTCCTTATCGATAAGGAACCGCGGGCAGGAATTTAAGTCAGAGCGCTAGTTTGATTATTTTATTCATTTTCAAACCACTATCTCTCTCTCCCAAAAACACACAGCCGACGGGTTTTACCTTTTCCACCATTGTTGAAGCTTCCAAAACCTTCAATCACTCAAATTAATTGATTCCAAGTTGTGGGTATCACTCATCCTTCATCTAACATCAATTAATTGTAAGTATTTTCTTTCAATTTCATCTATTTTGTTCTAGGGTTCATCCTTTCATAATTGGGGATTTTTAAAATTGAAATTGAATTAAAACCTTAATAGGAATGTGGGTTGACATGGTTATTTTACTATGATTCCTTAGGTTGATATTCATTAAGATTTCACTAAAACCCACTTGTAGAACAAATCCAAATTTTGATTAATTATTTTTGATTAAAAGATGGATTTGAGATGAACCCATGAACAAGTAGGTAATGACATTGTTAATGCTTACCTAAAAACCTTGTTTTGAAAAACCAATGTTCTAATCCATTGTTGATCTAACATAGATCATGTGTTCTTGGTTAATGATGGAATAGACACATTGTGAACATGAGAATGATATGGATTCAATCCTTTGTTTGTCAAGAAATTGATATAACACATTCTCATATTTTTGATCTTTGATTTTATTTTTCATATGAGTGATTGGAGAAATATTTTCTTGTGTTTATTTAGGTACTAATCATGCCTTCTCAATATCAAAAAGATCATCAATTCACTAGAAACTATATGCCGGACATTTCCCAAACCTATGTTTCCCCTCAACTCCAAAACTCTTACCCATCCCTTTCCTCTCGTAATTTCCATGAGGGTAGGATTGTAAATTCAAGAATAGCGGGAGATAATTATATCAACTCTATGTTCGAGCTTATTGGGTTTGATTGTTTGCTCTACATAGACGAGGTAATTTATCCCTTGTTTCTTCTTGAGTTCTTTAGTACTTACTCCATGCTTGAAATCAACGACCAAATCTTTATTCGTTTCTTGTTGAATGGTCAAATCATTCAATATTCCCTCGATGACTTTGGTGATATTCTTGGTGTGCCATTTGAAGGCACTTGTCGTTTTACGGATAAGTGGAGACTAGATGCTCTCTTGGAGTCTAACGATAAACCTCCAAATGACACCACCGAAGTTGATCTAAATTTCATCCTTGAAATCATCACGAAAGAGCGTAGTGGAAACGTTGTGAGAAGCCTTCATATAAATGTGCGAAATGTGAATAGGTATGAAGTGCTCTCAAGCGACCTTAAGGATTACATGCTCCAATGGGCAAACATCCTTAGGGAAAATGTGTTTTGTCTTGGTGGGAACCGAGATCATATCCCGGCTTGCATGGGGCATATGTTGTTTTGCCTTTTTACTTCCACCAAGTACAATCTTGCATATTACATCGCTCGACGTATAAATTATGCTCTTTCCAAACCCAAAACAAACCTCCCTTATGCTATGCTTCTTACTCGCCTCTTTAGAAGGGTTGGTCAAGATTTTCCTCAACTCGATCTTTCTCGCTTTCACCCGGTTCAACGGGTTATGATGCCTATTCAAGAGGCGTATGAACGAAAGCCAAAAAGTGACTGTGGTTCGAGAAAATCCGACCATCAAGAGCCGGATGATGAGGACACCGATATGCCACCAAGTGATGGTGATGGCATCGGTCCTAGTTCTCATTTTGACTCTTCGAGTAACTCCCATCCATCCTCAAATCAATCCAAGGATGATTTTGAAGACTTAGCTCCTCCTCCTCACCCTTCTAGTGATGTTCCGGAAGATATCAATAAGGAGCATCTTTATCGTGAGAATCTTAGAACTCGGGGAGAATTACCTGAACACCGAGTGGAGACAAGAAAAGGATTCAAGTATTTGGGAAAGATGATCAATGGTTTAGGAAAGAAAAGGAGGTGAAAACTTTGAAGTTGTGTCAAAGTTTGGATTTGATGGTTAAACATTTGGTTATTAACACTTTGGTTAAGTTGTTTATTAACTGTTGTTGCATGTTTGGATTATTATTTATTTTGATCCTTATTGTTAATTATGCCATCATGTTTGTGATTTACATAGCTTTGTGCATCTTTGTGATAGTTAGCTTACTTAGATTATGATCTGTAGTTAACTTTGGCTTGTGAATCTTTTGGGAAAAGTCTGGGTTTTTCAAAAACTGGGATGAAAGATTTTTGAAACCTCTGGTCGCAGTTCAATATCGACCAGCGGTTCCTTATCAATAAGGTACCGCCGGTCCTAGATAAGGAACCGTCGGCCACTGTGCACGACGGCATCTTTTGCTTTACACTGTTTTCTTAAATCTGTGTAAACCTTGCATGATTTTCAGTAATAAACTGCACATTTCCTAAACTAGCTTACCTAAATTCATTATTCACCTAAAATGATTTTAACCCATTACTAGTTTGGATCATCCCCTCACCCATTTAAACCCACATTGTTAGTCATGTTCTTCACACGTCAAAACATCCTTCCCTAAACCTTAAACCACCCTTGTCAACCATGGTGTGTACCAAAACCTCAAACACTTCCAAGACCTCCACCCCAAGGAAAACACTCAAAATAAGGATTAAGGTAGCCAAGCCTAACTCCTCACCTTTCCACACACCTAAGAATGAGATGGTTCCTATCCTCATTTCTTCATCACCTTCCCCACCTCTTGCTCCATGCAAGACATCATCCACCCATGGTACTAACCACTCCATTGGTTCTACCTCCTCTTCATTCAACTCAAGAATGAATGAGCTCTCTTCACCCTTCACTCCAAGTGCACCCTTGGATGTGACCACACAACCCCAACCAATCCAAAGCATTCCTTTTGTGAATGACTTTGATTACACTTTGGTGACTTCACCATTTACCCCTCATAACTCACCCATTTCACCAACCTTGGAGAATTTACCTCCACACTCACCCATTTCCCCTTTAGGGAACATGCCTCCACTCTCACCCACATCACCCTTGGAGAACTTGCCTCCTCCACCTCCACCCAACTCAAACATTCCAATTTTGGGTGTTCCACTTTCCCTCCTTTTGGGTGATCCATACTATGGGTTTCAACAAACACATGGTCCTAGTTGTCCATGTTGTCTTTACAACCACTACATCATCCATAACCTTAGGATGGATATGTATGGACTACATAGGAGGTTGCAAGAGTTCTTGCTTGCCTTGTTCTCCATGCCTCCTCCTAGAAGATGAATGATAGAGTTTTCTTAATAAGAGTTTTCAACAAAACCAAGCCAAAGAAGACTACTTATCTAGATCTAATGTTAAGCTAGCTATGTATTAGTTAGTTTTATTTGTCATTGTACTTTCTTCTTTCATGAATGTTTCATGTTGTTGATCTATGGATTTAGCTTTGTGTGTTTCTATCCTTTTGTGCACACTAATCAACTTTAATTTGAAATTAAAATTGAACCTAAATCTATCACAACCTCTAAAAAAACTTGACTAAAATTGGTTCAAAATGATATCTAAATTATTTTGTCACCCTTTGTCAAGACATTCTTTGTGAATGTGTTGCTTTATGCAACCCTAGCATAATTTGGTGCTAATAGAGGTAAAATTCCAAGATTTGCAACTTTTTGAAAAAGTCTTAGTTTTTCTCAAAAACCTGTAAAAACTTGGTTTCAAGTCCACTGGACGCGGATCCTTAAAGCCCCGCGGTTCCCTAGCGATATGGAACCGCCGGTCCCTTTAAGGTACCGCAGGCAGAAATCAGTTTTTGACGATTTTTTGGTCAAAACTTTTAAAACCCTATACCCTGTCAAGATTCCTTGTTTACTCATTTTGGCTAAACATTCCTTGACACTTCACATTTTGTATTCAAATTCTTACCTTGATTACATTTTACTTACACCCCAACCTTGAGATCTCATTCTCACACCTTCCCAACCTTGAGATTTCATTCTCACACAACCTTGAGATTTCATTCTCACACAACCTTGAGATTTCATTCTCACACAACCTTGAGATTTCATTCTCACACAACCTTGAGATTTCATTCTCACACGCTCACAATGCCTAACTCCTACATTCCTAACCTTGACATTTCTTTGTCACAACCCCACTCACCTAAAGCTTCCTCATCCAAGCTTTCAAAGAAACCGAAAATCTCGGTTCGACCTATTTGGGTTAATAAGAATGAACCATCTTCGTCCAAACCACCCAAAAACCCTACCTTCTCTCCAATCAAGTATTGGAATGAGACTTATACCATAAACCCCATCATCGGAGCAAAAGAAAATGTTCCCCCACCACCACAATCCTTCAACACCCCTCAACTCAATGACCTTTCAACCTTCCCAAACCTCACAAGGCATTGTGAAAACATTCCCAAACCCATTACCCCACCACCACCAAACCCTAAGTTTGATGCCATACCCCCATCAAACGATTTTGTGTTGCATCATGGATCCTCGTGTGCTTGTTGTCGATTTCAACAAATTGAACTTGCTCATATGTATGAGAAGTTAAACTTTCTTGAATTCCTCCTCACTCGACCTCATATTCAAGTTTTCGTTCCGGTGGACAAAACTTCGAATGATGCATCGTCATCTTTTTAGTCTTTTATTTTTTTAGCAATCTTGGAAAATATCACTATTAGACTAGCTTATGCTTAGTGGTTAATTTTCCATATTTATTGCTTTTAGATACTCATATTGTGTGTATGACTATCTTCTTTGTTGTGTCTTTTTCTTTTATGTAACCTTTGTGTTGTTTGTGTGTTATTTCATTAGTTCTATTTTGAGTTGATCATGGTTAATTTTTACAATTGCTTATGGGTGATTCCATCAATTCTAAACTTTAACCCATTGACAAGCTTATCATCTTCATCGGATTGAAGCTTGATTTTGTCAATTACCTCTTTGGACATACTTAGCAAAATACTTGCTTCTAATTTGAGATTTCTTCTCTCTCTCCCTCTCAAGTTACTTAGTAGGTAGTGATCATATATACATTGGTGTTTCTTTCCTTTCTACTAACCTTTGTGTAGCATGTCACCTTAGCTCACAAACTTGGTGCCCCAAGCAAGGGGGAGCAACCACCAAGGGGGAGCTACTAGCAAAGTTCGATGTTCTTCAAAGACTTGTGCTAACCTTTTTGCTACGACAAAGGGGGAGAAATGATAGTGATAAACTAGTTAATAATTCCATATTTTGTGTTTCTACGTAAATGAGTTTATCGTTTGTCGTAATAAAAAAGGGGGAGATTGTTAATGCAAGTGATTCCTAAAAACATTATTAGTGTTAACTAATCTTTCTTAGTTTTGATCACAACAAACCATACAACACATTTAGTGTAAAACACAAAATGAATTATTTAACTAACACTATCATCAAGGTAATAATCATATCACTAACCTTTCTTAATCATACTTAGTGATCATCAAAATGATTATCCTTAAAACTCACTTTTGTTAATATGACAAAAGACTTTTTAATAAACTTTCTTTTTTAGAAAATGTTTTATTAAAATGGAAAATGAAAATTTGAAAATAGCATATTCCAAATGCTGTTAGAATATCCTTTGAAGATTTCAAATACCTCAGATATTCCCACCCCACTAAAAGACAAAAAATGGAGCGTGGTCTAGTGGCGGTACCTTAAGTACCTACGCGGTTCCTTAGCGATATGGAACCGCGGGGTGAGATAAGGTACCGCGCACAGCTAGCCGTTATAGATCCGTTATACTTTGTCTCCTTTAAATAGTGGGTCAAATCTCATTTTCCAGCAAGCCTCTTGGACGTTTTTCTCAGCCCTCTTTCTATTTTCTATAGCATAATCATTAGTAAATGATCACTTAAATTGTTAAGGATGTTTACATATAATTATCCTCTTGATCCCCTCCTTTACCTTGTCCAATGAGAAGATCACTCACTCACTAGTGTTGTGATAAAGATGAATCTATGAGCTAGTCATATTCATCATGATACCCTTTTTGTTTTAGGTCAATCCAATGTATTTATGAATACTTGGACTAGTTGTGTTCATCCAAGTTATTTGTGGATACTTGGATTTGTTGTGTACATCCATTGCATATGTGTTTGCTTGGATTTGTGTTGTGTAAATCCAAGATACATGTGTGTACTTGGATAAGTCTAGTTAAGTTGTAATAGATTTGATTAGGAGTTCTCACTAAACTATAAAGTGATGTGGTTGTGTCTTGTGAGTTCTCACTAAACTATAAAGTGACTAGTAGTTGTGTTGTGTGAAGTTCTCACTTAGCTTCAATGTGAAGAGTCGTGAAGATTGGTTCTAGCTTTCGATTAGAACCCGACATCTAGCCTTGTGTCGTTAAATTGTGAAGTAGGCAACGTTGTGTAGATTGGTCCTAGCTAAAGATTAGGTCTCGACATTTAGCTTAGTGTCGGAAAATAATGTAAGCAACGATGTAAGGTTTTCTCCGCCAAGAAGGGAGCTTGTGGATATAGTGGAAATCTCGAGTAGGTGTACTCGAGGAGTGGAGTAGAAACGAGGATAGAGCCTCGTTGTCGAACCACTATAAATCTTGGTGTCTTCCCACTAGGTTGTCTCCTTCCTTACTCTTTACTTATTTCATTATCATTACACTTACCTATTATCTTTGCTAGTGCATTTGAATTGAACCTAATCATTATGCAACTTAGCCTCAAGTAAAAGATAGTTTTGATACAAACCAAATTGAAAGTAATTTTAATTTGGTCACCAATCGAAGAGAAACTATTCAACCCCCCCCCCCCTTCTAGTTTCTACACTTATATAAGCCCATGAGTGACCAAATAAGCCACAAAATTAGGGCTTAAGTTATAAAGCCAAAATGGACTTACGTTATATAAGCCAAACCAAACACCCCCTCAATATATCTACTTTTATTAGTGAAACTTCTATTTCATGAATGAACGTGTTATATAATCCAACAACTTGCATCAGTTCTCGGAGATGGTCATACGAATAGTCGAATATTTGATGTTGCTTGATATTCATTTTCTCTGTAAACCGACTGGTTTGGTTTGTTCCTGAGGGAGGATTATTATATCGTCTATGAAGCTTATGTACTCTGAATCAATTCAGATGATCATTCTCTTGTTGCTACTTACCTTCTGAATTATCTCGTCACCCTTGATTGCTATTGATCATTTGCAGACTATGTACAAGAGGTGTCTTTAAATTCCAACGTATATAACATAACAATCTCAACTTTCCGGCCAAACCATTTCTTATGGCAAAAATATTAAATCTATTCATTTTAGCAATCAAACTCGTCTATGTAATGCAAGCAAATAGTCATTGATGGTGAAAAAATCAATTTAATACGACGATACACCATTGTTATTCTCCTCACAAGCCCTTGTTGATAATGCCTAAAACCATTAGGTATTATCACATATCAAGTCTTGTCACTTCAATCTTTATTAAAGGCTTATTCAAAAAACAAAAGATTGTAAACCTTTATATGGAAGATTCTATATAGCCGAATATACATCATAATACATATACATTGGAAAACCATTTTCCCTCCAAAAGCTTTGTTGGTTCAAGGCACCACATGACATTATTTCGTGAAGCATAAAACGTATTCTTCGTGATTGAGTGTGTGCTCCGATTATACTCATTTGTTTCTGATGTCCAAACGACCTCACATTCCAACAGTACGTACCTTGTGTGTGTGTGTGTGTTAGCCTTTAAAAGGGGAACGAGACTTTCATTAGATCATTTTTCCTAGCTCTATGGAACAAACAAACTATTATTCATCCAAAATTTTATGAACATGGGTTGATACTTGTTATGGTTCATAAATATTTTTTTTATTATAATGCATCTTTTCTTTGTAAATATTGAAACTTATGAAATGTGTCAGATCGTAACCCTATAACCTCAACCATGTTTATTCTCACTGTATAATTTGCATGAACTTTAGTTAATAAAATCATATGTGAAATGATCCACTAGCACATGGTTTTATTTATTCAAAAACTAAAAGTAAATTGGAGCCGGTAAATAATGAATACTCTTGTTACATACACTACGATTTAGATATGCAATAGCGTGGCAAGAAGAAAATAGAGCCAGTGGTAAGGATTTCAGAATGGTCAATACTAATAATGGGTGGGAGGAACCGTAGAAAAGAGTGATGCAAAATGTTTTAGTGACTCTTTAGACTAAATGTTTTTCTTTTGATTTTAGAGTGCTTGGTGTAGTAACACATGCAACAAGGTTTCTCAATGTTTTCCGAAGTTACAACATCGGAGGTGTAGTTTACCCAACGTCGTTGGTCTCGGCTTTGGGGCATGATTAAAAAAAAATCCTTTTACCCGTGTGACGGTTACCCACACTTTTCACTTTGGTCTCTTTTTTAAAAAAGTACATTTTATTTCCTATCTAACAACTACTTTTATTAAAAAAATCAAAAGTTTTTCAAATAATCCCTAAATGGCTATTTATTTTAAATACACAAATCATTTTACACCCCCGGCCACATACAACTCACTATATAAACAACCCATTATCACATATAAATTTCCAAACCTTCAATTAAAAGTACACATAATTTTATCAAGTAAAAAAATCAATGCCCGAAAAAGATGGCACACTCGTATGTTTGGATGAGTTGCGGTTTCTAGCTACCTAAACTTGAATTAGGACGACTACGGCGCCTATTGGATCAAGAAGCAAAAACAACTAATCAAAGCTAAAAGTAACAAGGATATGGTTAAGGATGTTGGGCCCGGGCCGTTTTAATTTCTTTAATTTCGTAATTTTTTTTTAATTTGGTGATGTAATTTGTATTTTTAGTTATGAATGAAATGGGTACTTTGTGTAATAAATAAAGTAATTGTTGAGAGACGGTTTTATGAAAATAAAGAGGTGAGTAGTGTTCTTTTTTTTGAACGGCAAATTTATTAGAACTAGCAAGGTGCTAGAAACAAAAATTACATGGAAATAAGATGAGGGTTTTTAAGCCAATCGACCCAAGAGAAATTCCTATTACAGCGACTATGACACCAATTAAAAGCACACAACACAATATCATCAAAGATCGTAGATCGTTTCGGGCGTTGCTCATCAAACACACACCGATTCCTGAAGTTCCATATATACCACCAAGCAACCGAAAAAACACCTTCCAGAAGATCTTTAGATTTAGACGACATCCTTATGGCCGATAGCCAAAGTTGCCAATCCGCGAACGACCCCCAGTTATGTCTATCCAGCCCCCACCAATGACACACTCGATCAAGAACACCTTGCGCCATCTCGCATCGAAAACAGACATGAAGGATGTCCTCATCATGATTGTTGCAGATCGGACAAGTGGATGTTTCAGTAGCAATCCCATGGCTTACCAGGTTGAGTCTTGTCGGCAATCCGTTACGTCTTGCACGCCACATGAAAACATTAACCTTAATAGGGACACACTTCACCCATTTAGTAGCCTCGTGATGTGAAGGAAGGAACTTGTCATCTATAAGATTACGAAACTCTTTAACTCGAAAAATGCCATCACTAGACAAATCACAATACCAACGATCCTTGGTGGAAGATAAACTAGTAGAGCCTACCAAAGACAGAAGCTCCGTCAACTGCTGTTGCTCAACACCACCTCGCGGATCACGACGAAACGACGTAACCATAGAAGAGGTGAGCTTCATGGCCACCGTAGCATCTTTAACCAACTCCAAAGCAAACAATCGTGGAAATTTTTCGCAAAGAGGCAGGTCCACTACCCACTTGTCGTGCCAAAAGCTAGTATCCATTCCATTACCTAAACGAATACGACAATGAGACCAAAAATCACAACCTGAATCTTTCAGCAACTGAAGTTCCTTCACAATAGTGCACCAAACTGATGAATTATAGGTTGGCTGATCTTCAAGTCTAGAGCCATAAATAGCACGAATAACCCGGTTCCAAAGAGTTCCATCATTAGATACAAAACGCCAAATCCATTTAAGAAGGAGCGCTCGGTTAAGGGCAAAAAAACTCGACACACCTAAGCCCCCGTTCTTTTTAGATGCAAGAATTTTATTCCAAGCGACCCAGCTGATTTTGGAATCATGATGCCCTATGCCATTAAAAAACCTACTACGAATAGCCTCCATCTTATTTAAAACACCTCGAGGAACTTTAAAGATAGACATTGTATAAATAGGAAATGCTCCAAGAACAGACTTCAGAATAGTCAACCGACCACCTATGGACAGAGTTTTCAACTTCCATTTGGAGAGGCGAGATCCAAGTTTTGACAAAATATTATCCCACGCCTTATGTCTTGTAACCCGATCCCCGACAGTCACACCAAGGTAATTAAATTTATACTGCATAACTGAGCAGCCTATAGATAAAGCTGCACTCTCAACCTCCAGACTCGAAACCCCAACACCCATTAGCTGACATTTATGTAAATTAATACGCAATCCGGATGCAATGAAAAAACACTTAAGAACATTCAGGATGACTTCCAGATTCTTGTTGGACCACTCACCAATGAACATCGCATCAAAGTGACAACACATATGATTAGATGAGTTGGTGTTATTCTATTGTTATGATGATATCTCACCAAAGTGACAACACTTTTCGGATGTTATGGTGTTACTATACCTAGTTCTCTTAAGTGCAACAAAAATTAAAGCTAAAAACAGTTTACTACTCCGTAGTAAAAAGTGCTTTTCTTGTATTTCATTCACTTAATTATCTGTTTTACTAAAAAACAAGCTTTATATAAATTTCTCAATATTTCACATGTAAAAATGATTATTCGTGACGCATACTTTCTTTAACTTTATAATTTTCAAAAAATTATACAAGTAATATGTTCATTGAATGTATTTATACTGACTACTACATATTCAAAAAAGAATTAAATAAATTAACTAAGGATAAAACTATCATTGTGTTAAAAAGTAAAAGAGATAATCATGTAATAAATTTACTTTTTCTTAAACTGTGTGTTTATACTCATTGGTAAAAAGTTTAGAAAAGAAGTTTAACTGTTAACCGTTAATGGTTATATGCCTCTATGCAAGCAAAATACATTATCTTATATTCCTTATGTCTCAATAATATTGTCCAGTTTCCGTTAATGGCTCTATGCCTCTATGCAAGCTAAATACGTTATCTTAATACTCTCTTTGTCTCAATATTATTGCCCACTTTTTTATTATGATGTCCTAATTTAATGGTTCACTACTAAAAATAGAAGAAAAGGTTTAATCATGTTACTATATTACCTGTTCTAAAATTATAATTAAAAAATTTAAAGAAGATTTAAATTAATTAACTAAAGATAAAAGTATCATGGTGCCAAAAAGTAAGAGAAATAATCTTGTAATAAATGTATTTTTCTTAAATTGTGTGTCTTTTTCCGGGAGACAATAATTTGAGGACGGAATGAATAATACTTAAATTCCTGGCTACTCCAATGTCGGGCTCCATACATTAATTGATGGGTCTCAAACCAAGTGAACCTTTCACCAACTTCTTATATTTAATGGTATTGTGTTTGAACGTTGTTAACTAGAAAGTTGAATTAGAAGTGAGAAATGTAGTATAGCTAGCTTATCCTTAAACATTGTGTTTGGATTGTGATTGTTTGTAATTAATGACAAATACCCAACCTAATATAAGGCTTTCATTTAGTAGTATCTACAAACGAATTATGAGACAGTTTTTAACTCACTTCATGCGTGATTGTTGCTAAATGAAAATGGTCCACGCGTGACAAGGGTAAAAATTAACTCACCACGGTGAGCTGCTCACCACTCGGTATTTGTGCCTGAAGTGGAATCATAAGTATTTAATTTGGTTGTTAGTGCGAGTGAGTTATTTGCCAGGTATATTTTTATAAAATGAGTATTTTTTTAGATGTCTTGTTTAATAAAAGTATTAGTGATTGATAAAAGTAAATTATGAAAGATAGTGAAAATAAGAGAAAGCTAATGTGACATAGATGTATGATGTATCTAATGAGAGATAGAGAATTTAATTCTTATGTGAGTGTTAAAAGCGGCCTAATGTATCAGCACAATCCATACACTCATCTTATACTCGAATAACAAACCCTAATAAAGTAATAATAGACACACATAAGTCAAATGTCCCATAGTTTCCTCTCTTCCAATCACTACCAACAATTTGCCATAACTTTTACCCTTTCAAGATCTAAAGTGGCTTCAATTTCTTTCATAACGTGTAAGGTACATGGTTTTGGGTTGTCTGTCTTAAAACCAATTTGTTATATTTCTGTCTTTACATTATTCGTATATTTCTTGTATGGATCTTTAAGATGAGTGAGATATATTTATGCAACACAAAAAAAGAAACAAAAACCGAGATCATACAGTTTGAATTTTCTTGGTTGAAGGTTTACCTAGTCAAGTCTCACCGAGTTGACTCAAATTTTAACTCGATAATTACCTAGTTCACTCACTGAGTTGACTCGTTTCTCAGCCTAACGAACTTGTGTCCTCTTTTTCCTATTAGCTAGTACCTCCGTGCCATAAATATAGTATTTTTCGATATTAATTTTGCAACTCCGACCTTAAATATTTTTATTTGTCTTATATGGTAATTATGCCAATGAAGATACATTTTAAATCCAATTTATTCGTTATAGTATCATATAACACAAATCAAGATATTTAAAGTCAAAGTTGCAAAATTAAGAATCGGATATGTTCTTTCAATAAAACAACACAAATCAGTTGCATTTTCTTTAACTAAGCCTAAAATAAGTTGTAATAATCAAATATTAAGATTATAGAGATTAGTAAACATTGTTTTCTTTATTTTTATACAATTAGTTGATAATTAATGTTTACTTTATTAGTTGGGTAGTAACGTTTTCTCTCATTTTGTGATGAAGGTTGTCGGGTTACTTCCAACATATATAACATAACAATCTCAACTTTCCAGCCGAACCATTTCTATTATGGCAAAACTTTTGACTCTATTCATTTTAGCAATCAACCTCGTCCATGCAATGCAAGCAAAGAGTCGTTGCTGAAGAAAAAAGCAATTGAATACGACGATACATCGTAGATATTGAAGTCGACATGAATAGTCTTCGCTTTAGTTGCCAGTTAAAAGACAACGATCTTGGTAATGTTGTAAGGAATGCATGAGCGTTGACATTAAGTTTTCCTTAAACATAGTCTTACTTTCTACACTCATCGATTAAGGACAATTTTTCCATCGCCTCCGCTTCATCTATAACCAAGATCTAAAACGAAGTGGCAACACAAACTCGATTTACCCTTCCCTTGCTCTTGAGCACGTGTGAGTAAAAACAATGGTGTTTGGCGGAACCATCTTAAATCCGTGTACCTTTTTGGTACCGAGCCCCCACCCAACAAGAAAGGAATATCTCGGTAAATTACCTAGGCAACACTGGCTGACCAAGTCGGAGCCCGGAATCAAACCCCCGCCCTTTCGCTTGACTTGTTCAACTGTGTGCTTTTGCGGTAGTTGGTGGCCAACTGCTCTAAGGCAGTTGGTTTTGAGCACATGTGAGTAGGGCTGAGCAAAACCGATTTAACCCGAACAAAAAAATTTAACCTAGCGAACCGATCTTGAAATCGAGTTAATCGGGTCGATTATCGGCTGGGAAAATGTTGATTTTCGGTATCGGGTCGGGTCGGTAAAAAAACCGACTTCAGCCCGACAAACCGACTTAAGCTTATTATTATGAGTTACAACTTGTCAATTTATCCCTCACCCACCACTCACTGTCTCTTTCTCGATGTTTCTACACCCCTCAATCTGCTCATTCTTTAGCAGCCACCAAAACTAATAAATAATACCATATCACTTCACCAATTCAATTTGTTGCACCTCTCATTCACCCGAAGACCACCACAGTCTACTATTGGTAGTTTTGCTTTCGTTTAAGTTTTTTTGTTTATTATAATATTGTTTAATTATATTATATTATAACTATAACTATAATAATAAATGGGAATTTTCGTAATTTTTTTAAAAAAAAACGCCTCTCTCACATGGCCTTTTTACAGTTTCCAACAGTTAAAATAAAATAAAAATCCACCATCTATGTTCCATCCTCAATCCACCATCTATGTTCCATCGCCGTCACATATCCACCATCTACGTTCCATCGCCGTCACATATCTTATCGTAAAAAAAACCGTCGCATATCTTTCGTTGATTATTTTATTCAGTCTGTCATGTCGCAAATCTAAAGAAACCACAAAAATTAGCATCGGCAGATACAAAACTAAATAAATGCAAGTTTTTGAGTATTTTTCTCGGACAAGTTTGCAATCTTTATTTTTTATTTTTGAGGTTCATTTTTTACTTATGTTTGCCATATAGTTCTATCTGCCCCTTTGTTTTCCTCCTGATTATGAGTCTGAGAACCCTCTATATATACCACTTCAAACAAATTTATATTTTATAGGATTTATGTAGGGGAAAGAGGAGTTTTGTGGTGGTGGGCTGAAGTTGTAAACGGAGAAGGACGATGGGTCAAATGTATGTTCACCGACGGTAGGGAGGCTCATTCGTGAAGAGGTTCGTTTTTTGTTTGTATTGTTTTCTTATGTTTTCAGGAATTAATGTTGATGAATGGTTAGTTTCTTGAGAATGTTTCCATTTAGATTGCTTATATTTGTTTTAAATAAGTAGAGATATAAATGGAGAGAAACAATATGTGGGTTTATTTAGGAATTAGTGTTCGAGTGAGAAATGATTAGGATACAATTTTAGATACTAAATACTTTGTGCTCAAGGGAAATCACTAACGGATGAGTTGACTCCTACAAAAACACCCACCGCCATCATCGTCAATATGAGTTTTCCGATATCACATGCATGCCGCTTCTCCAATTAGAAGATTAGAAGCACTATTTTATCTAAATCAAGTTGATCGGGTTATATTCATGATTATTTGGTGTAGGTGTTAACAAATTTAAGTTCTTTTGTGGCGAGTTGAATGATGCTGACAATGTGTTTGACAAAATGTTTTAGACTAACAATGAAGAAACATGGTTCCAAAAAGATTTATACTCGACTGAAAGGTAATAAATTTCTTAAAAAGCAATAGTTTTTGTTTCTTCTTCGTAAAGCATCATAGTTAATAAATCTGATATCTTTTTTGCATATGTTAGCATGTTTAGCTGTTGATTTCTCTCACTGTATAATGATTTTTTTTTGCTTGATTAGAATATGTTTTGTATGTAAGTGTGATTTTGAGTAAATGTGAAAGTTTTAGTCATTCATTTATGCATGGTCGATTTGAATTGTGTTCTATCAAAGATTAGTCAAATGTGTTTTAGGGCATCAAATATCATATATTTTCATTAAAATGTCTTTTAAGTTGAAATATAAATTGAGAGTTGAAATTTGAGCACTAGAGGGAAGTACAAAGTATCATTGTAGTTTACTACATTATTTTGATCAGACGCAAATAAAAAGATGAACCAATTTAACATGCTACTTAACTTGCCCATTTGCATCCTTATTTTTTTACTTGCATAACTTGCCATTAGATTGTCTCATAGTTGCTATTTGTTATGCTAATACATGTCAATTATGGTTGATGTTGGACCAACAATGAAAAGTTGATAAAAGATTTAGCAGGTTAAAAGTACAATGTACTTCTGGTCGGCATTGGAGTTGTATCATTCAACATAAATAAAATAGAGCAATCACTTAGAAGGTTGAACTTGAACCCTGCTGATACAGTTGGCAAGTGTAACATAAAAAGAGTGGCATCCAAGTTCTTATAGTGCAATTGACAAAAAGCAAGAATCTCATGTCTTTCATGGTGGCAAAAAAGCACATCAGGTACCATAAGAAATTGTTATATTATTTTTTGTTATGGATTTAAGTCAAAATATAGCAACAAACTTTTAAATATACCGATTTAGTAAATAAAATTTTTTTGGCATTTATGTGGTTCTGATAATATGTTTTAATTATGGATTAACTCGAACGAAATGTAAAAACTTTTACCGTGCTTCTATACAAGTTACCATTGTAGTTAGCTTGGTGATTTTTTCCGTTGATAACTGCTAGAAAGTTGAATCTATGTTAAGGTTCATGTTAACCGAAAATGTTTATGTGTCCAATTGTTTTAAATTTTTTTTGGTTAGTCGTGTCTCGACCATTATTACAAATGGGTAAACTTTTAATTAGAGCTGTTATAGGCTTTTAATAAAATGAGTTTAGGGCTTTTGAGGTGTAAAACCATTATCGATGAATTTGTGTTTATGTGATTTAACTACCTGTTTTGCAGGGCACGCTGTATTCGTTGCTTCTTGAAGCACCAAGTCTTAGCCGGGTTCGTACTTTCTCATCATTCACCAAAGCCTACAAAATGAAACATAGGAGATACAGTTCTTTAAGATATTGTATTAGCAGAACCCGTTAGACTTTCGAAGGCAAGGCCAATCTTTGATTAAGAACTATTGTCACACAATTAAACTCAAATTTCTTATCCAAACGCTTCATTTGTATAACCAAAAGAAATAATTCTCTTAAAAAGATCAAGTGTCGACTTACTCATTGTAAATTGTTTGTATACAAGAAAACAAATAAGCGTAACCTTTTTTGTAATATGAGACTGGATCTCGATCATGACCTGGTCATCATTACGTGGCACCGGTTAGTTGTCGTTTTCCTCCTGCTCTCCTATTTTCCTAATGCTTTTAGTTTGATAGAATCTCTTTTGTACTAATATTTAGATGTAATGTCCTGTTTCATTCCATTGTTTTTGTATTGTTGTATTTACTCGAAGCACTAATCAAAGCAAATATGGATGAACCAGAGTGGTAGGACCAGTTATCATCAACACACATTATCAGGTACGTTCCACAACATAATAACGAATAACGGACATTATCGATCACTTTTAATGATCATATATTTAATTAAAAAATGATCAAAGTTCAAAGATTTAGTGAGGGGATTTACGTGCTTAATAGATTAGGGTAGGGGTGCAAACGAGCCGAGCTTTTATCGAGCTATTCGAGCTCGAGCTCAAGCTCGACTCGATCGAGCCGAGCTTTTATCGAGCTCAAGCCCAATAATAGGGCTCGAAACATATAATGAGCCGAGCTCGAGCTTTTGATAGCACGGCTCGAGCTCTTATCGAGCTTTTCGAGCCTTAATAAAAAATATTTTTATATAAGTAAATCAACGTTGATTTGAATATTAACCTTATTATAAAGGATAACTCTATAAAATATTGAATAATTTATTGATAGTCGTTATCATAGTTTAATAAAAACATAGAATTTGTGGTGGTGTGTTAATATTAGTGATGTATTTGTTTCATATATAAAATTTCGAGCTTTTCTAGCTAAGCTCGAGCTTTGCTCGAGTCCTTATCGAGCCGAGCTCAAGCCTTAACGGTTAAAGCTCGACGAGCTATCGAGCCGAGCTCGAGCCCACCTTTTATGTTTCGAGCCCGAGCCCGAGCCCTGTTAAGCTCGGGCTCAGCTCGGCTCGTTTGCACCCCTAGATTAGGGTATTTAGAAAATAACTATTATGTTGATGGCATAATGGATCGTTGCCAATATCAGTTTGTAGTCCATAAAAGGTAGCATCCATTTATCTGATTTGTTGTTAGTTTCAAGCTAGGAATGCGCATACATCACACATCATCTAAATTAACTGATGTGCATAAACTATCTGTTAAGCCCATCGAATGTTTGTTGGCCACACATCCTGATGTAGCAGTTGTCGTTGTATGTGCTGCGACTAAAACTTTGCAAAACATTCTATACATTAATAATACTTTTTCTTAGTAAGATCATTGACATAATGTTCATAGGTAATTTTATAGTGGCGTGTGGTTTAATATCATAAACTGCTTTAGCTAATAGGCGATTGATTTCATGGTGTAATAATCTAGAAAAGAGTTGCATATCTGAGTTTAGACTCGATTAAGAACAAATGTAAGATTACTATAAATTTGTCAATGTATAACATCTATTTTCGAACGCAGGCTTATTTGGAATATTCATCAGATAATGAGCCACAAGTTGTACCACAATTGTTCTTGGAAACGAACCACAGGTTGTACCTCAAATTGTTTAAGTACATGAGCCACAAAATGTACCAAGAAATGAAAACAATGCAGATAATGAGAAACGCATCATACCTGTATCAGTTTAAGATAATGAAAAACTGTATATGTTTTGAGGTAATGCTTATTTCAAAGACAGATATAGATGCGTTATACTAAAACAATAGGTGTTTCTATAAATTTGACTTACCTTTGGTGATCATGACAAAAGAAACTAAACTTCTACTGTATAAGATAACGCGATGAACAAAACTCGCTGCCCCGAAGCGAAGCGCGGGTTTTCATACCTTGTTTTATTTAATGACTCATCTTGATAGGTACATACAAGTTATTATGGGTTTCAAAATTTATATAAAGCCTATAAAGTGACAAGAACCTCTGTAGCAGTTTATGGTGTTTTCACTTATTTTCGGGCTTGTTTCGTTTTCAGTATGAACCGATCCAAAACCCGACAAATCTCGACTTTAACCAAACCAACCGAGTTGTTTTGGTTTTGGTACAACATTTTCCCTTGTTTCGGTTTTCGATTTACTCTGGACGAGTCGGGGCGGGTCGATTTTGGCCGGATGCTAACCCCTACATTTGAGTCATCTTGCGTTGCGAGGAGAGATTTCATCCCGGTCATCATGCCATCAACCTAAGTTTGTTCATTTTTAATCCGAACACGGCCCACCTTGGAATCCGCACGACAAGAAAAATGTGAACCTTGAGGCCGGACAAGGCACATTTTCACGCGGAATCCGCATATTGATACGGGTCCAGTTAGCACACATATGAGTCCATTAAGCTTAATATGGTGGAGAAGAGTGCATGCTTTCTAAAGGATTAAATTTAACAGTTTATTTTCACTGTATATTAGTTAGAAGTACTGTGTAAGCACGAGTTTGCAAATAAATTCGATTTAATTTAATATTTTAATTTAAGAATATATATATAAAAAGAATCTGTGTTTAGTATTTTGTAATTGTGATATTATTAGGTTATAAAGTGTAAGGGTATTTGTTAATTTTTTAAGTTAAAACAATTATAATTTTTATTAACACCATCCAATTTGTTTAAAATTTAACCACTAAAGTTTTATTTACTACCTCCTCTTTTTTTAAAGTTTTATTTATTATAAATTTAACACTTACTGTATTATTTTATGTTTTTTTATCTACAAATAAGGATATTTTAATTTTTTAAAAGCATAAAAATAAAAAGAATTACATTAAAAAATAATTTTATATTAAAAATATTTTATTAAAAGTTCATACTAATCATTTTGCTATACTAAGTAGAAGATATTGTTCTAATTTCCTTTTCATCGGATATTAATGAAGTCTTTATACTTTTTAGTTTTTTCCATTCAAAGAGTCTTATCACATCTCATCTCGTATCTACTTTTTAAGAGATTGACTGACCATATCAAATCGGTCCTATCACACATAAGAGTGTCTTTCGATTCGGTTGTCGTGTTATTCGGTTGTCGTGTTATTCGATTTGGGTTATTCAGGTGAATTTTTTTTGTCAACCCGAAAACCGAATTAGAATTTAGGTCGATTTTTAGGTTGAATCGAATAACCCTAGTTACACTATTTATTTTTAAAATTTTTATAGTTATATATATACTTAGCCAAAAATATTTCAAGTATAAAAATTACCTTTTTTATATTAGGATTAAATTTTAATGATTATTATATATATAAATATATATAAACAAATGTATGTATATTTGTATAACTTAGATTTTTGGTTCGATTTTTGTGTACGATTGCCAAACAGATATCTAACCCGAAAATCAAATTTATAGTTTCGGTTTAGTTATAACCTAAAACTCGAATTCTACTTTTGGTTCGGTTGTACTTCGAATTTGATTCGTTCTCATTTTCAGTTTTTATAGGCCAAATCCAAATTATGGCCCAAAACAAGTGTGTAAGGAGTAATGGCCCAAACATCTAACCCCAACATTATAAATAGCATGAAACCTTAGTTCTAACCTAGCATAACAGCCAGCAGCTCTCTCATATATATGTCAACTATAATTACCAGATCTCGGGTATTCATTTTACTACTTCTTTTAATCTTATCCTTATGTTTCTGATCCATTATGTTTTACTAGTTAGTAGATCGATTGTATTTACATTAAGATTTAGGATACATTTTATCATTCTTTTTTTGATGAAGGTTCCGAGACGACGAGCATACTTTTTATGGAAGTTGCGACAGTTGGCGAAAATGTTTTCAGGAAGGTTTCATTTACCTCCCAATGACAAATTAAACGTCATACATCATGATATAAAGATTGGTGATGCTTAGCCGAGGCCAACACCGCCTCCCTGAGCCATACTTACACGTCGGGTAAAATCTCCATGGGGACCCATACAATGAAAGAGTTCATAATATCCTTGCACGAAACCACGTAATTCATGAAATACGGTACTTACTAGAACAAGCAGGAAAACGGCCCGCCTGTTGTGGTTGGCGTTTTTTTAGACCCTTTGGCGTATGAGCACGAGTTGTGTTTGTGCTTGTATGACTTTGGTTATGTCTTTGTATTTTCTTGTGGTAGTCAAATGTGATGTGATACATGGAAGCTAACGTTCCGAGACATACATCATGATATAAAGATCACTGAAGCTCTCCAGGCTGACATACGCTCCGGGCTACCGCCATAAATGTACATTAACAGAGTGGGTTTAAGGGGAATAGCTTGAAGGTTTTAAATTTTTTATGCGTAAAGATATTGTACATTCTTCTCATCCATTTGGCCAGAGTCTGAAATGTGATTTTTGTCTAATTTGTTACATTTAGGATTACATGTGTTTTGGATTATTACTGTGGTGTCTGATTTATGGGTATTGGGTTATTTTGTACTTATCTTTGTCTCTTTGGATTAACACAGTAGCTGTATTTAGGGTATTCATTGGATTGTTTTGGTTCTCGGGTTTTTGTTCAATGTTTTGAAACCCTGTTCGACCCACTCTAATAAAAGACAACTGTTTGTCCTGAAAATATTGTCTAACATATAGTTTTCACTAGATGTTGGTTTTGGCTTGATCTCGCTTTCAAGTTCAACCTTCATATACGACAGGCGATTTCTTATACCCACTTGTGCTTTGAACGCGTTCTCGACCTTCCATGTAAATTTTGGTTTGAACCCATGTGAATAACCATTTCGATTCCCATTCACATCTAAGGTAAATAAACGCCCAGAATGTTAGCCCGCTCAATACCGTTGCATTTTTCTAGAGTGGAATAACAATCTTTTACCTAAAAGTTTTAAATATGTTGCATATAACGCGTGCTAGGAGTCATAATCCCTCAGGTATCCTGTGCCATATTCTGGTAAACGTGTTAGTGGCAAACATGGTTGGTCCAGCACGTGATTTTGGCTATGGACCACGAACATACCGTGGTTTTTTTGCAACTTTGGTATATTAAAGCATATAGCGGAGCTTACCATGGTGGGGTGCTTTACATCGGCCTTTTGGGTGAACCAAATACTAGTTCCGAGCCAAAAAAATGTCAATGCCAGGCTTAATAATTTGTCATTTTACTCACCCTGTAAACTAAAACACGGACAAAACGGGCAAGACCCGATCAAAAACTAGCCAGCCCTGTCCAAATGAGTCTCGTATTGGCATTGATATGACATAGAATTTGAAAGCTGTTGAATCATATTGGCATTGATAATGAGCTTCGTGATTTACATTGTTGTGGATGAGTATTGTTGAAGGAGTAACAATACTTAAACACTAAGTTTACAATTTTATTACAATTTTTTTTCTAGTATAGACGCCTACAAATGGTGTTACCATCGCCCAACGGAGCCATTGAGATTTTCACACGAGGGTCTGCGAGTGCTTTATATAAATGCAAAGCACTAATTCTCCACTCGTTCAATGATTCAGGAACCACATTCTCTGGCTTTGCGACAGTACCATACCAGAGTGTGTAGTTAATGTAGTTTACTTTGTGATTCGATGAAATCAATCTTCTGATAGTTAATGTAGTTTACTTTGTGATTCGATGATAGTTAATGTAGTTTACTCTCTCGTGATAGCTGAGATCTTCGAGTATATTAAGAGATGGTACAGCTTTTGATTCGATGAAATCAATCTTGTGCTCGACCCCAACTTTTTCTATGGTCGGCCGACCAATCTCATAATATTCCAAGCTAAGATCTATAGCCACAATCTATAGCAAAACAAAAAAAATTGAGCATAAAAAATCATATACACTTTACTCGGAACATAAAGACTCTAGTTTTCTTTCAAAGGTCAACAAAAATCACAAACCTTGCCATCATCGGGAATCGTGAGAGCAGTTAATAGCAACGAGTAACTCGTATAAACCCCAATCTCTAAAGTCTTCTTAGCACCAGTGCTTTCTAACAACATTTCCATCATTTGACCACTATCAGGTGAGGTACCTTTATCTCTTAGATCTTCGTTTCACCAATTTACCTTTCTGTTTATTTATTTTCTTTTCAGGTGTTATTTTCTTTTCACCTAAAACCCGAACGACCCAATCAGGGAAAGGCAATACACAGCCAGCACAATAGAAGAATAGCGGTTGTGGACTCATGTCTTGGATTACTAAGTATAAACGAACAGAACCACCATCAAGTGTAGTGGTAAGGTCCTTGACTCTCAAAGGAGAGGTCAAGGGTTCAAACGTCACTAGGTGTGTACCCATGAAAGAACTGCCAATACAAAACTATTAGTTTCAAACCGCGTGGAAAAATAGTTCACAGATTTATGTCAAAATACATGAAACTGACCGGTCATGTTTAGCGGTAACGGCTCTGATCTCCTCTAATAGTTCGTGTTCACGAGGATACACCCTAGTCTCCAGGATGTACAATATGCAAAATAACACAACGAAAAAGCTGTCGGTCAAGTTTTATACATAATTCTCAAAACGAAAGCTGTATAAAGCAATGATACTAACCTTGTATATATAGCTCTTCAGTTTAAAGCAAATTATTGTTATTCATGCAGGTCATGATGAGAAAAACATATCGAATCCCAGCCTGTGACCCGTGATTTTATATATGAATTGTTAAGCGTGTGATTCTTGACTAGTTGTCTAGTTGCAAATGATCACTGTAATAACCTGACAAGCCGACGCATTATATTGGTCCAACAACACATGCTACAGATGAAAAAGTCAACGACGGGTCACCTAGCAACAAATGCGCACTGAATGTTTTCAATCCTTTCCGAGCAGGATTCCAACTCCGACAAAGCAGTCGAATTAATACGTAAACTACTCACATTCGGGAAAACAGTAAAAACGTTTTCCAGGGTGAAGTGTGATCTTTTGAAAGCTCCTTTTGCCCAATTTCTAGAATTCAATGTTAAATTTTCTACAATTTCTATAATCGGGAATTTGAGCAGTAAGGATCCTAGGTATAAAGATTCAAGCCAAAGTGTCTAGCTAGCTTCTGTGGACTCCTTACCATAATTTACCCTTTGTGACCCATTACCCAACCCGCCCATTATGCCTCCTCATCTAGCTTCCATTAGTCCTGCGTCAAGGAAAGCAACAAGGTCGGTGGTCCATACATCAAGGCTCCTCAGCTAGAAAGTAAGATGGAAACAGACTTACAGGAGAACCTCTAACGACGGAGTTAGGACGACCCCATAGTCATCCAATAATGCTGCACGCCTTGAGAGTCCAAAGTCTGCAACTTTGGAAGTGAATTTGGAGTCGATGTGACCGTTGCTTGTTTTAATATCATGGTGGAATACATGTGGGCTGGCTTCAGTGTGAAGACGTTAGACCTCACTATCGAAATCAAAGCTCGGACATTTGTACAAAAAAAGGACCATTTCTTGTACTTTGACTTTTAAGTCAAATGACTTTTTTAACTTCAAAGACTGATGGATGATTTTCTCCGGAAATTTAACACCAATTTATGTTTCCCATTTCGATCACTTGACCTATGAAAGTTAAATATAGATCTTGTAAGATTATACACGATCAAGGACATTGTCATTGATACGTAATTTGAGTTTAGTTAAAGCAAATCGCCATATGTCGTGTTTGATATAAATGACTGATCAATGCAAATCGTCATATGTCGTGTAACATTTTACATATGTCTTGTTACAGTATACCCGATTAAGGACGTTGTCAGTGTGTAGTTTTTATTTTATGTAGATCTTCGAATCATATCCTTGTAAATATTTTTTACTGATATGATAGTTGATACGATTATTCCATATAGATCTATGACGATCAACTTCTGTAATGAATTGCAAATAATTTTTTTACCGTAGTGATGCAAATACTTAGGGATCCTTCTCTAAAAGGATCGACTTCCATGGGAATAACGGTTAGGCCCTGTACATCACAGCCGAAAAGGATGGACTTTTCGTTTACTGAATAGGGGTCCTTCTCCACTTACCCGTTTACTGTAATCCATATTACCAAATCACTCTTTTTTTCCGTATCAAGAAGTCAGGGTACCACAAGGCTTTCCGAATTTTCAAATCTGGTCATTCGTCCATAGGTCCCTAGATAATCACAGCAACTGTACATGTGTCTGTCAGCCTAGTCGTATACCATATTGAGGTTGTGTTACCATTACCCGACAAGTTATGAATACACTCCCTTATTTGATCCCTCGTATACATATACATTTCGAACTTTATGGAGTCTTGTCTTCCACGAGTAAATGACAAACCTTTAGTAATCGTCGTGTTATGATTAATTTCAACCATAATCATGTAGAGTATCATATAAGAGAATCAAAACAATGACTACTTGTTAGTTATGTTTAGTTTTTCTGCTAACGATCTCTTGTTCAGTGGTTTTTTAGTTTGTCTACTAGATTTTAAAATGTTTTCCGCACGTACTTATGCTACATTATATGGCTTGAAGTCATTTTGTACTAAATTCTTCTTAAGTTTTACTTGCCACAATCATAATTAACCTAATAGAATCTTAGCAGCCCAAGCAGAGAGTACAAGCCCAATAGAATCTTAGCAGCCCAAGAAGAGAGTACAAGCCCAATAGAATCTTACCAGCCCAACAAGAGAGTCCTATATAAAACACATACTCACTCATAAACTAACCCTAAAAACTCATAACATCAAACACACACCAGCCGACACTTATGTTTTCTTTAGATCTTCATATTCCGATAGAAGCCTATAAAGTTGCCAAAAATGTTTTCATATTCTGGAAGGTTTCATTTACCACCCAATGACAAATTAAACGTCATACATCATGATATAAAGATTGGTAAAGCTCCCCCTTGTTACCTGTGCCATAAAAGAGTTCACAGTATTCTTGCATACCCTGTTCAAACATCCTTGGGTAAGATTGCCATATCCAATTTGTTACATCATGATATAATCTGAGTTTGTGGAGATGTTCTTTGGTAGATTTAATTAAGTTTTCCTTGAATTTGAATGATATGGTCTTGAGTTGAATGAATTTCCTTTGTAAATTTTTGGTTTTCAGTTTATAAGGGGTGTTTGAGTTAAGGGTTCAAAGACCCTTGGGTGACAACTGGGGTAAAACTTTTAACTTTTACAACCTCCTTTTCACTAGGGTAAGTATTCTTAATAGTTTTATTCAACTTTGGTGGTTTAGAGATCAAATTTGTAAGTTTTTAGTGTAAAACTGTCAAAAAAACCAAACAGTAGGCTCACTTTGATCTTGTTTATGTGTTTTGAAGCCTGAAATCTTGCTAGCAGTTACGTAATTAGGTAGTCTAGGGTTGTATGCAATTAGGTTTAGGTTTGGTTTGCTCACTCTCAAGTTTTTCATGCTCAAAATCCATCAATGTGCTAAGTACATCAGCAAAACACCTCGGTCTGCACAGCCTTTTTGGTGTTAACTGGTCTTTGATGATTTGTGACTTTCATTTTGTAGTTTGTTGAATGAATTTGTTGATTTGATAGATATAAGGGTATTAGGGTTTTCAGTAAGTGGTAGTATGTTTTTGGTAGCTTCTAAGAGCCTTTGAAATCACATTGTGGTCAATTATATCAGCAAGACACCCTAGTCACTGTATGCTAGTTTTTGTAATCTGATCTTTTGTGAATTTAGCTGGTTTAATTGTGATTATGTTGGTTTTTTTTGTGTTTATATAGACTCCCCACAAGCCACTAACTTATTCCCCTGATTTGGTGGCGCAGATAGCTTTAAAACTGGATTACCGGATGGCGAGGCGAACTCGCGGCTTACAGATATTTGGACCGTAGGTTTTGACGTATGATCTGGCTGAACAGGTTGAGGGAAGCTGGTGAACCCTTTGAGTTTGTGGTTTGGATCGAGGGTATAAAATACTATGAAGTAAAAAGCACAACAAACTTCCCCGATTTGGACATTGGGTTTCATCTCAGTCTTGAGCAGTTGGCATTTCATAGAAACATTATAAGGATTAAACCTACAACAAAGCGTTTTTAAAGTACTGAAGAATGTTGACATAAAAGTATGAAACAATACGTTTGTTATATTTTGCATCATATCCAGTAGTTAACGTTATTCTATCTCATTAGCTTAAGCTTTGGCTATAATAACCTTATGGGTTGCATTAAAAACGTAATTGAAATGGGTGGTCGGGGCAGATTAATGGGTCGAAATGGGTTCGGGTCAGGTTTCATAAGTGTTTTCATACAGGATGCTATTAAACCTCTCCTAACTGCTTCTTTTACGGCGCCCACTACACTGAGTTGCCTCATCTCCGACCTCAGGTTCGGGTTTTCTTGCTTCACATTCATCTGAACTTCAATAGAGTATTACCTTATCGTATATACACTTATAGATATTAATGTAAAATTTATATAGTTTGAATTAAATATTTATATAAAAAGTAATTGTGATAGTAAGTGTAAATACAATTACCGGATATATCTTTACATAAGATTTAAATGGCAAAAGATGAAACATAAAAGATCATATGGTTTGACTTTTCATGTTTGATAGTAGACCTGGTCAACTCTCACTGAGTTGACTCAGCTTTGACTCGTTAATTACCGTGTTTGAGTTTTTTTTTTTTTTTTTTTTTTTTTAATATTTAACACCAGATAAAGAACTATACTAATGTTTTCTCTCCTTTTGTGATGAAGGTTGTGTGACAAGCATATCGGGACCTCATATTCTGCAAAACACCATGAGTAAAAACGTCATACATCATGACATAAAGAATTCAAACATTCACATGTTCCACCGGCGCTCTTGCACACTCATGTTTGCAGATGTGTTCAAACATGTTGAAACAACTCGTCGGATTTGTGTATGTAGCGAATTTAGAACATGGAACCCTATCCACACACCATGTAGATCTCCATTGGGACCCATACCATAAAAGAGTTAACACTATTCTTGCCACCGAATTAATTTTGTTAGCGGATGTTAACATCCTGGGGTAAGATTGCCATATCCAGTTTACTAGTTCTTTTAATCTTGCTAGTTATATTTCTGATCCGTTGATGATGTAGTAGATCTAATGAACTAATCGAATTATTATATGCATAATATATTATACTTTGTTTTACTAGTTAAAAGATCGATTATTGTACTTACATTAAGATTTATGATAACATTTATTCATTGATGAAGGTTTTGAGTCGAGCGTACTTCATGACATAAAGATCGATGAAGCTTTGTCCAGGCATGACATACGCTCCCGACCACCGCCATTAGTGTACATGTAGCTTAAGCCTGGAACCACATGAACAGAGTGTGTTTAAGGGGAACAACTTGGATTTTAAATTTTGTTGATGCCCTAAGATATTGTACTTAATCTCATCCATTTGGCCTAGTCTGAAATGTGATTTTTGTCGAATTTGATACATTTAAGATTACATGTGTTTTGGATTATTACTGCGGTATCTGATTTCATGGATATTGGATTATTTTGGATTATTTTTGTCTCTTTTGATTTGCATAGCACCTGTATTTAGGGTGTTTATTGGATCGGTTCGGTTCTCGGGTTTTTGATTTGCATAGTAGCTGTATTTAGTTTACTTTGTCAGCGTCAACCAAAACAAAGTCAAAGCTGCTAAGAAAACAAAAGATCAAAAACTTTAAAAATGTGATTGGGAAATAAAGTAGTAAAATGGTACAAGTAAAAGAAAGCTGACATCTTCGAGTAGCTTATCAAGAGCTGTTAGAGCTTGTGATTCGATGAAATCGATCTTGTGCTCGACCCCAGCTTTTTCTATGGTTGGCCGACCAATCTCATAATATTCTCGGCTAAGATCTATAGCCACAATTTATAGCAAAACAAAAAAAACTGAGCATAAAAAATCATACACAGTATACTTTAAAGACTAGTTTTCTTTTAAAGCTCAAACAAAATCACAAACCTTACCATCATCGGGAGTCGTGAGAGCAGTTAGCAGCAACGAGTAACCCGTATAAACCCCAATCTCTAAAGTCTTCTTAACATGCAGTGATTTCCTACAATATTTCCGTCATATGACCACTATCAGGTGAGGTACTCCTGAAAGAACTGTGAATAAAAAACTATTAGTTTCAAACCGCGTGGAAAATAGTTCACAGATTTATGTCAAAATACATGAAACTGACCTGTCATGTGTAGAGGTAACGGCTCTGATCTCCTTCAATAGCTCGTGTTCACGAGGATACACACTAGTCTCCAGGATGTACTATATGCAAAATAACACAACGAAAAAGCTGTCGGGTCAAGTTTCATACATAATTCTCAAAACGAAAGCTGTATAAAGCAAGGTTACTAACCCTGTATAGCTCTTCAGTTTGAAGCAGCCCATTATGTGTCATTGTTGTTTGTGTTGATTTGTAAATATTAATACACATAAATGATGATCGAGTAGATTTGTAAAGTCTTAAGAGACGTATAAAGACAGCTTATTATACAATTGTGTTTACCAAAATATGGAATAAAACTATGAATTATTGTTATTCATGCAGGTCATGATGAGAAAAACATATCGAATCCCAGCCTGTGACCCGTGATTTTATATATCAATTGGTAAGTGTGTGATTCTTGACTAGTTACACATGATTACTGTAATAATTTACTCACGCGCCACAGTACCGAGAACTGTAATGATTAGTAGTAAGCGGTAACAATAGTATACCAGTATATATGACACACATAAAAAATATGATTGGCATGTCTAACTCGTGTCGTAACTGGCCTACCTGCTACTAACAACTCTTCTGAAATCTTTATATAGGATTCATACATTTGTCCTTCTAGAGTTATAATATACTTGAAGGCGGCAATTGTTATCCTTGCAGGCCGTAAGTGTGATGCTTTATATTGTTACAAATTTGTTAACATGTACATATTATCTAATTTATACTATTGTTCACTTCTGATCTGAATGACTTGATCATGGTATGCACCACCATTGCCAATGTAGCCTTCGCGAACATGTCATGTTTTGTGATCACTGTATTTGAAGAAAATAAATTTGCTTCTATAGTGTGTAGTCTAGTTGGATCCTTTGCAAGTTGAATTCTCAATTTTTGGAATGGAAATATATTTTGTTAACAAAAATAGCTCAGCCCATTTTATTAGAGAAATGAGATGGGCTTGATTTTTTTTGCCTATAAATAAAAAATGCACGTGTAAGTCATATTTTTTACACAAATAATTGAAGCTAGCAACAAAACTTCCATAAGAGATCTTGACCTTCTCTTTTTTATTTGCCATCATATCTGGTAAGATTGATCTAACCACAACCTATTTGACTTTGGTTACACTTTTGAATTTCTGATAGTAATTAATTAAGCTTTTTTTTCATACTATCCCCAATTCATCTCGTGAATCACCACAACCATATCTTAACTTCATTTTCATCAAAGCCTTGATTTGGTATAAGATTGTTATGAGGTTCTAATTGTTTAATAATACTTTTACTTTATAAGTTATTTTGAAGTATTAATTATTTGGTTAATGGTGGGTGACTATAAAAATGATTGATTCATATATTAGATTGTTTTATATATTGTTTAATTGAATCACAGTGGGTTTGATATGTTGTGCCTCATCATAATTTCACTTTGTTATTGTACTGTGAAAGGGTTTGTTACTTTGATATGTAGTGCCTTATCATCCTTATCATATTTTCACTTTGTTATTGTACTATGTTTCACAGTGGGATTAATTTGTACATTAGATTGCTTCATATTAAATCTTGTGTATTAGGAAAAAAGACACATGAATACATACTCTGTTATCTATATGTAGGCATGGCGGACACTAGGCTAAGGTTAAGGGCAAAGGTCAAGTAAGAAATAAAAGAACATGGACGCCGGAAGAAGATGAAAAGTTAATTGACGCATTGATGATACTGCACGCGTCTGGAAAGTATGGCGCAGAAAATGGTTTCAAAGCTGGATACAATCCAGCAGTTGAAAAATTGTTGGATGTAACTCTGCCAAACTCAGGTTTAAAAGCAGAGCCACATATTAAGTCTCGGTTGAAGACATGGAGGGGTAACTTTAGCATTATGCACGACATGATAACCGGGTCAAACACAAGTGGATTTGGTTGGGATCCTGAAAAATGTATTCTCACCGCCCTTGAAGATGTATGGGATGCATATTTGAAGGTACAGTAAAACTCTTTGACCTATTTAGTTTGTTGCAACTTATAATTGTATCGTGTCAACCAGAATAAGTTATTTATGTTTGTTATCACTTTGTAGACGCATCCAGAAGCAACTAAATTTAGAGATAAACCATTCTCACTTTATGAAAAGTTTTCTTTAGTCTTTGGTAAAGATAGGGCTAATGGGTCTAAAGCTACTGATCTTAGTGATGACGAGGTTGTAAGTGAAACACAAAAGACTACACCACCAGATGATCTTGAAGACGAAGATATTGATATTGATGCACCTGTCCGTCCTTCTCCCCGAGATGTTAAGAGTAACAAACGCAAAAGATCCAAGAGTGACGAATTTCTTCTTATGTATTCTGAATCATCCACTACGTTTAATAATACCGTCATTGCTCTGGGAATGAGATGAACATGAACTTAAGTAAAATGACTAATGATAATGAAAGAAAACTACAATCTGCTATTGAGTTGATGAAGAAAGTTCAAGATCAGATCGATGCTTTACCGGGAATAACTTTTGAGGAAGCTTTTAAAGCAATAGATGTGATAGGTAAGTGCCCTTTAAAAGCTAAAATGCTTTTCGGGTATGACCAGGCAAAAAAATCAGGATGGTAAAACTGGTCGGAAGCAGTTCCACGTGATAAATCTGTATGGGCTTCTTAGTGAAGTATATATCTTGAACACCTGTTTGGCATGAAGAAACGTAGCTTGTTCTTCCAGCTAGCTCTTTTTGTATAAGCGTATTTGTTCCTTTAGCTAGCTCCTTTTGTATAAAGCATCTTTTTCTTTCCTTATGATGATATGGTGCAATTACTAGTAATATTTAGCTTTGTGTAGTAGTTGTACGCTTTTTATCAATATGAAGGTAGCTTTTGTATCCTAAGCTGTTTGTTAATGGTCGAATGGCTTTGTGTGTGTGCGGTGATGTGTGCATTAAAGTAACACAGCGTTTTCGATGTCGTAGAGATGGTTCCACTATATAAAAAATTTATGCTGTTATTGTACTTAAAAATCAAGTTTTTTGTTTAGAAAATAAAATCAAGTTTCTTGTTTAGAAAATAAAATCAAGTTTCATTTCCTCACTTGTTCATACCAAACAAAAGAATTTGAGTTTTGTTAATTCTCTAATGTAAATTCTTTGATGTACCAAACATAAGAATTTTTAACAGATTTTCAACCAATTTCAATTCTCTTTATTTCCATTCTCTACTTCATTTAAACTCTCTCTACCAAACGCGCCCTTAGTTCTTTTTCATTTGCATTGTTAGTCCTAGATGAAAAAATTAAAAAAAATGTGTGTTTACTTATATAGATGAAAACAAATTTATATTATATATATATATAAAAACTATATTATGCATTTAAATAAATTAAAAAAACATTTTTAGCACCATATTTTGGGCCCCAACTATTACCTTCTGATGCCAAAAACACTTTGTACTATGTAGCATGCACTTTGTAGGAGTTGACTATTTTATTTTTTGCGTGTGTAAATTTAATTCAAAAGAATTTGGAAGGTTGTCATGCGCGTAACAATCTACGTCTTCGTACGCACTATAGATACGGACTATTCTAGTCTATATTTATTCGGCATTTCATCATTTAAGATTTTATTGTATAAATTTAGCATTTTATTTCATAAAATTATATGTAAACTACATTATGTCAATGTTTTGAAACCCGGTCTTCAAATTGTCCGGTCAAGTTATCGGGTCCTGGTCAACCCGAGTCGACCCGGATCAATCCGAATTAACCCGATTTAAAAAGAATTCTTTTTATATTTTAAATAATTAAAAAAATTATATATAAAAACTATAAAAACTCCTGTATATTGAAAATATAATTTTTTTACCAACCAATATAATATGTAGAAATAAAAGTCCGTCACAAATACGTAAAAATTACATATATTTTATTTAAAAAACTTTGAAAAATCGAAACCCTGTCGGGTCCCGAAAACCGGGTTGACCCAAGTTACCCACAAACCCGACGAATCAAACCGGTTTTGAAAATATGAAACCCAGGTCAATATAACCTGTTTTTTCAACCGAAACCGGGTCAATTGGTTGACCCGACCGAGTTGACCAGAGTTTCGAAATATTAGTTTTTGCATCACATAATAATTCACAACATTTGCATTATATCTCAAATAATTGTATTTACACTTGCTATTACAAATACTTTATATATAAATATTTTATTCAAACTTTACAATTTTACATTATATATCTATAAATAGGGGTGTCAATAAATCCGATCCGACCCGACCCGAATCTGACCCGAGTATATTCGGGTCAGGTTTGTCGGGTTCAAATTTAAACTCGGGTTAATCGGGTCAAACCGACTAACCCGAATTCGAAATCGGGTTAAAAAGTTATACTTAATTCGGGTTCGGTTCAACCCGATTGACCCGAATAAGTTTTTTTTTTTTTTTTTTTGATTTCTTATAAATAAATTTTAATTAATTTCTATTTAAAAAATAATTTTTGTTTTAATATTTTACTCATACTCGGGTTGACCCGAACTCGAATAGACCCGACCCGACCCGCCTAGACCTACTCGAATAGACCCGAACCCGGATAGACCTGACCCGACTAGAACGACTCGAATAGACCCAAACCCGGTTAACCCGAGTTCAACTCGAATCGGGATCGAATAAGTTATTTTTACCCTTAACTCTAATTCGACCCGACCCGGAGAACCCGTAGCCGATCCGATTTCCACACCCTTATCTATGAGTGTATATAAATAAAGGTAATCTACAAAATCTTATCATACCGGATTCTTTTCCACTTATAATTATCCACACCCGATGAAAAATGTAAATTTTAGATTATTTATAAAAGCATCATAAATGTATGAGCCCAATCCATACATACACTCATCTTATACTGGTTACAAACCCTAATATATTAGCAGCCATAGTTTCTTTCTTCCAATAACACTACCAACAATCTGCCATAACTTTTAAAACCTTTTCAAGATCTAAAGTGGCTTCAAGATCTTTCATAAAGTCTAAGGTAAACATGGGTTTGGTTTTGTTTTATCTTACAATTACAATCTAATCGAATCAAATAAACAAAACAACATGATTTTTTACTTTTTCAAGATTTAAAATGGCTTCAAGATCTTCATAAGGTATCTTTACATAAGATTTAAAATGGCAAAAAATGAAACATAATCTGAGATCATATGGTTTGACTTTTCATGTTTGACAGTTCACCTGGTCAACTCTCTCTGAGTTGACTAATCTTTGACTCGGTAATTACCGAGTTCACTCACCCAGTTTTATTTTTTAATTTTGTTTTTATATTTCTAAAGTATATGGTTTTGTTTGATTTGTCTTGCAATCGAATCAAAGAAACAAAATAACATGGTCAACTCTCACTGAGTTGACTCAGTTTTGACTCGGTATTTACCGAGTTCACTCACACCGAGTTTTATATTTTATATTTTATGTAGTATCTTGTTACTAAGATGACCATATCTCAAATGGGTGGCCTGATTCATTTTACTACTTTTAATATGCTAGTTATGTTTGTGATCCATTCATTTAGATCTAATGAACTAATCCAGTTATTATTCTTTTTGTGATGAAGGTTCCCAGACGAGAATGCTTTTAATGGGAGTTGCGACAGTTGGGAATATGTTTTCATATTCCGGAAGGTTTCATTTACTACCAAATTAAACGTCATACATCATGATATAAAGATCGGTGCATATCCGAGGCCAACACCGCCTCCTGGTAAAAAACGTGGAGAATGTGCCACATTAGCCCCAAACGCCTCACAGTTCCCTCTCTTTACACCGGAGTTGGAGAGCGAGTACGGTTGGTACCAGGTGTCGGAGTACGGTTGGTACCAGGTGTCGGTCAGATAGTTCCGCGAAGGCAAATATACGGACGACGAGATCAACCGTATCGTCACAAGCGGAAAGCAGCGCAGTCACATGCCAGGTGTCGGGGTCGGTCAGATAGTGTCGAGAAGGCGCCAAAATAATCCATATAGACCCGCGATTGGATCAAGTGTATAATTTTATAAGAAGTGACGATAGGTTCGCGGATGCGTTCTCAGCATTCCTATCGGCAGGTGCTAGCGGGAGTGGTAATGAAAATGCCGACGGGTAGAATGGCAATAATGGTTAGCAAGTTTAATAATTGTAAACCTCGAATTGGAAGTTGGCTGTACCCAAAGATGTTCTATCGTGTTTAATGCTTTTTTTCAAGATGTTGATACCCGGAACATTATCGTGAAAGAGATGTTTGAATACAGTTAGGAATTGACAGGTGCGTACACACAGCGGATTCTAGGGAGCAAAACTTACCGTTTGATTCTTACAGTGGAATGGATTCGGGGCCGATCGTTAATGTAAGATGAAATTTTATAACGCATTCTGCATTATTTTGGTAAAGTAGCGCTGCTTGAACTCAAACCTGTTTGCCCTATTCTTTTGCAACCACGCTGTTTTTTCATAACTAAAAGCAGAATATTAGACTTTTAGTTCGCTTATTCATTTTATCATTCTTGTTGTGATGAAGGTTCCGAGATAAGCATTGACATACATTGTGACATAAAGATCGGTGAAGCTCTGTCCAGGCTTGACATACGCTCCCGGCCACCGCCATTAATGTACATCTAGCTCATGCCTAAAGATATTGTACTTATCTCTTCCATTTGGCCTAGTTTGAAATTTGACTTTTGTTAAATTTGATACATTTAGATTACATATGTTTTGGATTATTACTGTGGTATCTGATTTCATGTATATCGGGTTTTTTGGATTACTAGTTTATCTTATAATTTGAATTTGGTTCGGGTTTTCCGCATTTTTCTAAAAATTTAAATAATTAAAACCATCCTCAACCCCGGACTCTCCCATCATAGTGCTTCATTGGGCTGGTGAAACTCACAAAATTTTGTGAAGTTACTACTTTGCTATCTGTTACCTCAGATATGATGGATAGGAAGAGTGTTAGTTATTTGCATTATAAATTATTATCACCAAATGAAGACACAAGCTAAAATTTCCACATAAGACAGTGCGACTTATATAGTGTAAGACCAATATCACCAAATGAAGACGCAAGCTGAAATTTCCACATAAGACAGTGCGATTTATATAGTGTAAGACCAATATCACCAAATGAAGACACAAGCTAAAATTTCCACATAAAACAGTGCGACTTATATAGTGTAAGACCAATATCACCAAATGAAGACGCAAGCTGAAATTTCCACATAAGACAGTGCGACTTATATAGTGTAAGACCAATATCACCAAATGAAGACGCAAGCTAAAATTTCCACATAAGACAGTGCGACTTATATAGTGTAAGACCAATATCACCAAATGAAGACGCAAGCTGAAATTTCCACATAAGACAGTGCGACTTATATAGTGTAAGACCAATATCACCAAATGAAGACGCAAGCTGAAATTTCCACTTAAGACAACGCGGGATAACGGATTATCAAAACCTTATAGATAGCATAGCATCAAATTTATACATGTAAACAAAAGAAGTATCCCTTTAGAAATATGTGAATTTTTGTTCAACGGCAACATCCCCAAAGTTAGGCCGACCTGGGGACGCATTTCACCAGTTGCAGGAGGCGCCCATTTTCCAGAGATCCTAGCCTCGGCTTCAAGATACTTATGCAATTCTTTCACAAATCTACACAGGAGGAGCAATGTATTTTATTACCGGAGATGATTATTGCAGTGTAAAGAAAGGCAATAGGTGCCAGTATGAGCGGATACAGCGGGTTAAGTAGCTTATTAAAATACGGTCTTGTTTTAGTCTGGGCCAAAGCAGGTCGAGCTGTTGGGTTGACCCGCATCATGTTTTTGTCAGGTAACGGAGTCGAAGTGGCCATATAAGTTGTACGTAATTACTTACCTTTCACCCTCTTTCGCTTGAAGCATGGGTTTAAATCCCTGCGAGCAACATACTTTTCCTCCTTTTTTGATAGACGACTTTCATCTAAATAACGTCAAGTGTATTATGCAAAAAATACTTACTAATTAGATACACAATCGCCTCGTATTGTACCTAATACGGGTATCTGTAAGTAGATATGCAATTTAAATTAGTAATCCAGACCCACACTTACCAGGTGTTTTAAGTATGCTTGACAGCCTATCCATTTTGTACATGAACACTACATCTCCTTACTCCTAAGATAGTTATTCGGCCAAACGGCTCGTGATATACATTATATTTCCTTTTAAGAAATCATGTACAAACAGCCCCTAAAAGAGTATCTTGTCCAAATGTCGAAACACCATGAAACATATTGTGTACAAACACTTCTTATTTGAAGTTATCATATCTGAACACTAAACCAACTTAAATAACATGTCTTGACCCATTACCCTGCACGTCTTATTGCTTTAATGGCTTGACCCGTTACCCATTACCCAGTCATAAGTGCAGTAAACACTGTTGTTTGAGTTGTTTTTTCTTGACAACAATATTATCCGGGAGTCCTTTATTGGAATCTCTAGTTGTGATGCCAGAGAGTTTGTATTATTTAATGACAATTGTTGGCAGTAACATAATTTATGGCTCATAACCTTATTTACCATGGATGTTAATTTAGTCGCAAGTGATTCTGTATGTATGTCTATACGGGTCAGACAGATACTCGTTTCTATCTTTTAGTCTTATGTTCCAGCTATGAGCCAAATCAACCCTCCTTAAATTATATCATACTTGTCTAGTAAGCTAATCAATCAAATGAGAAATCGCATAAATGTGGTTCACGAATACAATATCAGATAACTTATTTTGTAAGGTGAACGAGTCACTAGACCATACCTAGTCGTGTATTTTCTTTGATCTCGTTAATTGGCTCAATTTTATCATTGACTAATGGGTTTTACGTGTAAAAAAACGGTCTTACACACATGGAGTAGGTCATACGGGCTGAAGGTCATTGTAGTCAAGTGCGTAAATGTCATATTATATGTGCAAAAGTTGATTACTGTTTTGGCCTGCAATAAACAGAAGCCAAAATTGCGCCATGTCTATAAAATTTGATAAACAAAAGTGAAAAACTAAGATACCATTTCTTGATGGGCTGACTCCACCCGCAATGTTTTGACCTGCACTAAAAAGTACGCATTTCTTACCCACTTAACCCGTTCACCACATAAAGGAAACAATAAAGCAGTTGAACGTAAGAAATGCTTACTATTTGCATCAGGTTCAAAGACAAGTGTATAAATCAAATGCTCATACAAGCCAAACAAGTCGCTTCTAGGAAATACCCAGGTGGTCAAAATGCCCCGAATCATCAAAACCTCATTTCTACTTAAAGTATTTGAATGTCCCGTACCAGCTTTAGAAAAATGTTTAAGATGCATTCTCACACGTGGTCCTTTTTCCCACATAATCGAGTCGATTGATAGTTGATAAAATTCCAAATTCAGAGAACTGGTGACACATAATCCTCATAGAATAAGGGAGATTTTTCATGTAGCAAACATTTGACTTTTTACATAAAGCCCGTCTTGACTCCTTGCCATAATTTACCCACTCCGACCCGTTACCCAACCCGCCCATTTTGCCACCTCATCTAGCTAGCTTTTGTCCCGCGTCAAGGAAAGCAACAAGGTCCGTCGGTCTATACACCAAGGCTCCTCAGCTAGTAAGTACGATGGAAATAGCCTTACAGTTGAACCTCTAAAGACGGAGATAGGACGACTCCATAGTCATCCAATAATGGTGCAAGCCTTGAGAGTCTAAAGCTGCAACTTTGGAAGTGAGTTTGGAGTCGATGTGACTGTTGCTTGTTTTAATATCATGATGTAATACATGAAGGCTGGCTTCAGTGTGAAGATTAAGAATGCCTTTGGCTAAATCCGATGCTACACGTAACCTCATTTCGAAGCTTATGACTTTTAGACCAGTAATTCCTATTTATAATACTACTTTATATGTTTCCTCACTATCAAAATCAGATCACCGACATTTGTACAAACAAACGGACCATTTCTTGTACTTTGACTTTTAAGTCGAAAGACTTTTTTAACTTCAAAAACTGATGACGATTTTCATCTTGAATCACATTGTTCTGTTATAGTGAAGCGCAACTCAACTAATCCAGACCAGGTTTGGTTGATTTGGTCTGAGAGACAAATAATTCAGTCTGGATGCGTTTATAATATATTTCTACAAGTTGCAGCTTCCAAGTTTAATTTGTACTGATGTAGGCGTATATCAGAATCGTAGAAAACATTGAACCAATATCCCGAATTCTAGTACAGACGTCTGCAAATGGTGCTGACATCGCCTAAAGGAACTGTAGAGGTGTCAATACGAGGGTCTGTTACGAGTAATTATTTCCTCAGGGCTCAGGCTGTGTGGCTACCTTCACTAGTTTCATTATTCTCTCATGATAGTTGAATACATTTTAGACCCAGTCAATACATCTCTAACCCGGCCAAAACATCTCAGACACGGTCAAAACAGATCATGCCCGGCTAAAACGGGTAAGACCTAGTCAAAACATTTCAGACCTGGTCAAAACAGATCATGCCCGGCTAAAACGGGTCAGAACCAGCCAAACCATCTCAGAACCAGCCAAAACATGGCAGACCCGGTCAAGAGGATTAGCCACGGCCAAAACGACTCAGACCATGGTTTGGTAAGTCGGGTTTGAACTTGATACTTACTTAATGACAATCTGTGTATTTTAGCCTAATACGAAGGAAGCTTTGACTTAGCTTTTATTAATGCTGACAAAGTGAATTACTTTAACTATCATGAGAGAGTTATGACATTGGCGAAAATCAACGGGATCGTCATTTGGATATGTGGTGAAGTCTGAGGATTTGGTTCCTGAACAATTCAGAAAGTCAAGAAGCGTCGCTTTCAATCTTAATAAAGCACTCACAAGCTCATGTGAAAATCTCTATTCTTCCTTTACGTGATGGCAACACCATTTGCAGGCGTATCTACTAGGCTTCAAATCTTTTATCATTTCGTGAAGTATATTCTACTGTTGTAAACATTTACTATCATAATTCTGTTTGGTATAATGGTCTGCGATATTTGAGTGTAATCACACCCAAATTTAATTCCTTCTGCAGTCACATGTAAAGCTCCTATGCTATCTTATGAAATGGTTAAGAACGCGTTCAATTGCATATTACAGATGCAATGTAAAAGTCGAAATGCAAAAAAGAAATAGAGTATGTTGAATCCAACTTAAACTATGGTCAGTTGGTTTTTGTAGTCGAGCTGATCATTTTATAATTTAGAACTTAAGCATTTAACCAATCACATCTTCTACTATTGATAAGGTCCTAAGGGGACCCCGTCAAGTTACTTTGGTCTGCAGATGTGATTAGTTTTAACGACCCGTGAACACACTACTTACAACACATTCATCCGTAAATCGTAAGCAAAAAGAAAAGAAAGATCAAGAAGCCAACTTAAAAGGAGTAATGATAAGTAAAGAACTCATTCGACCACTAAAGAAAATTAAAGCTTGTCGCACAAATTCTCTGTTAACCAACAAGATAGTGTTTTAAGATGCGTATTATAAACTTCTTACAATCAAGTACATGGGTGCAAGAGCAAGAAAATGCACAGTATCCATCACCGAAATACATAGATAGCAATGAAAATATTTACAGGATAAAATATATGATTATAAGATTACTTGTTAGATACTTGCCATTTTCTGTGAACTTGCGGAATGAAAGATCCGGACATTCAACATCATACATAGAATTGTGGATTCAGGAACGTACTTTTAATTATTCAATTTTTCATAATCTGACACAATGCATACTCGTAAAATCATAAACAGCTGAACTACAGTCGTCACTCATGACCAATCATGCATCTTGGTCCATCCGTCAGGAAATGGAGCCCACCCTCCCCTTACATAGAATCCATCATCTCTAATTGTCCATAAACATAGACGCGATTTCCGAAATGAGAATTTTGCACAATGTGGGACAACATGTTTATCAAACACATCAAAAAGAGCGGTCTTTGTACCATTCCATTTGAAATGGGCATAGAACACGGTACTTCTCCACACGTTTTCACAAAAACCAAAGTTTTCGTTTTGGTTCCATGCAAGAATATGGTCTCCCAGGTCATCATCCTCTGATTGTACATGAACGTGGATTGGATCCTTGATCTTGTTAAGGATATAGATGTTAAAAGAACTCCACAGACAAGTCCTTTTGGCGTGATCCGTTGGAGATGCATTTGTTGTGAAAACAAGGTAAAGGAACAAGAAAATAGTAGTAATCTTCATGAGTGAGTTGAATGGGTATATCAACATATACGAGAACTGTTATGGTTATATAGACCAAAATAATTGTGTCTGTTTCACTGTGTATACAAGCATATTAACTAGTTATCAGTTACTACTACTAATTTAGGTGTCCTCAGTATTGCAGGTTACTATTTAAATAGTAATGGGTTACAATAGCAATGGAATTGCATAAATGTATGGTTAATTGGTGTTCGTGCTTGTGATGTATGGCGTACGTACGGTGTGGTTCCAGTTCGTTAAACTCGTCGTAGATATAAGCTCCAGTGGAAGTCTAATGCTGAACGGCTTAGTGCCGCATTGGCTCAGTTTAAAGCAAATGGGTTCTTAAAGCCAAGGGTCGAGTGTGAATCTCATGTCCCGTTTTAGCAAATGAATCTCAAACTCTTACTGGTCGTTCAAATCTATAAACCACGGGGATGATTTTTGCACTTCTCTCACTATAATTATTATAATGAGTTAATTGCATAAATCGTCCTCATTGTTTGTCGGATTTAACGATTTCGTTTCTCCGACTTCTCCTCATAGTTTTTTACCCGTATCGGGCTTGGTCCCTTGACCACTAAGATCATATCGGTTTGGTCCCTTGAAAGTAGTTCCGTCGGGTCTAGTCCATGTCGGAACTAACGATCAAGAGACCAAACCCGTTACAGGTCAAAACCACATGGAGAGGACCGGTTAAATTTTCTTTGGAGGGACGAAATCCGTTGAACCCGACAAACCACACGGACGATTTATGAAGTTAACTCTTATATTAAATATGAGTTGTTTATATTTAAGAGGTGTGTGATGATGATGCATGATGACCAAGACCATCTCATTCCAGCTCTATTCGATGTTACCTATTGATCTCACTGATGCTAAATGTAAATAACCTTAAACACTAAAAAGTCACTGAGTGAAAAGTCACTTAGTGAGGCGACTTTAAGTGAATGGTGTATTTGTGACAAAAAAGAAGGTGATGGATTTAGTGAGTTGTGGCGATAAAATCACTGAGCTCTATATGATCTCCTCATCAATGGTGAAGTCGTGAATCAATCTTATCCTTTAAGAATAGACAAGGGTATTGTACAATGTAAAAGGCATTGTCCTCATACTTAGAATAGGTATAGACAAAATATACCTTAATAGCTTTAACGATGTAAGAGGGGATAGGTATGTTGAGTTATTTGTACCTTTGCCACAGTCGATTGATAAGAATCGAATAGTTAGAGTATACTATTGTTCTTCTTTGCTTTCATAAGTTAGATTCCACATAACTTATTAGAGTTTAGTAAGAGTATCTCAAGTGCTCTAGTTTGTTTGCAAGCTATTGTGCAATCCTTAACAGGATCTCGATCTATTCAAAGGGATCAATAAGTGGTATCAGAGCTTGTTGAGAAACTGTGAATAAGAAGAACAAAACCCTAAATCTTCACTCACACAAAACATAATGTCTCAAACTAGTGAACATCCTAAGTTTGAAGAAAATCCAATCCCTGATCCCATGAACAACCTCAAGTTGTGTAGCCTGCTCTAGTGGTTCCACCTTCACCAGCTACACAAACTACACAATATGTAGCTACATAATCAGCTACATCTTCTCTTCATACTCTGTCTGCTGTAAAACTCCATATTCTCAAAAGTGATAACTATGAGACTTGGGCTATGTAGATGGAACACTATATGAATCACACAGATCATACTATGTGGCAAGTCATTAAGAATGGTAATACTCCTAAAAAGCTACATTGGTTCCTGATAAATCATGCTATGCATTGCTTGCTTTTACTGCTGAAGAGGTACTAGCTGAGATCAGAGAAAGAAAGGCCAGAACTGCACTAGCTATGGCACTCTTAGAAGATATTCTACCTAGCTTTCATCACTATAAAGATACAAAAGTTATGTGGGAGGCTATCAAACTTAGATTTAGAGGTAACGACAAATCTAAGAAGATGAAGAAGATTGTACTAAAACAAGAATTTGATAACTTCTCAATTTCTAGTTCAGAAGGGATCCATAAAGGATATGGAAGGTTCAGTAAATTGCTCATTCAACTAGCAGTTCATGGACTTATAATCCCTCATGAAGAAGCTAATCAAAAGTTCTTGAGAGGAGTTCCACCAGAATGGAAAGTACTTATAATCCCTCATAAAGAAGCTAATCAAAAGTTCTTGAGAGGAGTTCCACCAGAATGGAAAGTAATTGCTATGCACTTCATTAAAAGAGATGATTTGGATGTTACTCTATTTGATCATCTTTATAACAATCTCAGAGTATATGAGATGGATGTTAAAGGTATTGAGCCAGCTAACGCATCTTTACCAAATCCTAACTTGGCTTTTGTGTCAGAAGGAAGCAGCGGTACATACTCTCAAAGTACCGCTGGTGGATCAAGTAGCGGTACTTACTTCCAAAGTACTGCTGGTGGACCAACTAACAATACTTACCTTCAAAGTGCTGACAACAGTCCATCCATGACTCAGAAACCACAAGGAAGATCTCCATCATTATTCAAGGAGAATGATGCCTTCTCATTCTTTGTTGGTCAAGACAACAGACCAAGATTGACTCTGTTCCAAATGGATGATACTCACATTGAAGAGATAGATCTAAAGTGGCAAGCTGCCAAGGTCTTTGTTAGATCCAATAGACTTTACTAAAGGACTGGAAGAAAGATAACTGTTGATCCTAATGACCATTAGGGTATCACAAGTCAAAAATTGAATGCTACAGCTGTGGAAAGCTTGGACAGTTTGCTAGGGAGTGCAAGAGAGAGAGAAGGCTGAAGGTAGAAACCAGAAGTCCAAGAATAGCAGTAGGACCAGCCCAAGAGTCATTGAAAGTGTTCCAAAGGGAGATAGTAGAAGTCCATGGAGTCCAAAAGGATTTAAAGCTTTGGTTATAGTAGATGGAGTGGTCAACTGGGCTCAAGCACATGAAGAAGAAGAAGAGCATGGTCTAATGGCTCTTTCTCATGAAGACACTAAGGTACATCCTTGTTCTAAATATTGTGTCCTTAAATTTAATAGTCTTAAAGTGGAACTAGAAGAAAAATATCAAAAGGTCAACACATGTACTGTAGAGGTAAATGCTTTTAAACAACGTGTTGCAAGTTAAAAGCAAATATAGTTTTGTATCAAAAGGATCAACAAAACTATGAAGAGAAAATTAGGATTTTGACTCATCAAATGAGAGAAAAAGATGTCAGTATCAAAGCCTTTGAAAAACAACTTGTGATAGTTACATTAGAAAATGAAGTGTTAAAAGCTAGTTTGTATAATGAAATGAAGTAATTAATCACTAGCAAAAATCTTCAAAAGGCATTGGTAAGCTGATCAATTCACAGATGGGGTATTATGATAAAACATGCCTAGGTTACATAGAGGACCAACCTGAGATAACTCTGACTGACAAGGATTTATCAAAAGGGATTTTTGATGGTTATAGTGATTAAGAAAATACCCCGGAAAATGATAGATATGCTGAAGGAATAAAGGCAGTTCCTCTACCTTTATCAGTAATTTACATGCCCTTATATAATGATAAAAGTATAGAGTTAGATAAGTCAAAAGCTGTCTATGGTAAAAAGTCTAATGATTCAGAGTCAAACTCTAGTACTTTGACCTAATGTTAACCTATTGTGACCAAGAAGGTTGTCTATCCACCTCTTATGAGCACCTTTGTGCCTAAGGGATATGTGCCTGTAACTAGTTCTGCTCCCAAGCAGGTGAAACCTCCTAGTAAGGTATTGGATAGCAATGCAAAACATCATGATAGTACCAGAAGGGGTAGGCCAGGTTTTGAAAATACTAAGTTAGATTTACCTTTTGGATCTTCTTTGAAAAGAAGAGGATGTTATGTATGTGGTATCTTAAGTCATTTTATCAAAAATTGTACTTGCATGAAGATAGAATTGCTAAATAAAAGGGTTCAAAAAGGGTCACAAAGAAGGGTCATGAGAAAAATGCATAAGGTAAAAGGCAAATGGGAACAAGGGATGACAAACCCAAGTGGGATTATGTTCAGAGGCTAAATAAGCAAAACAAAACCAACAATGTGAGTCACCCTCATACCAATAGAGACTTTATACTAAGAGCAGTACTTATGAAACAAGGTCTAATACCTTTAAGGTCAAATTCACTAAGTACCGGTAGGCAAAAATCTGCTAGTACTGTTGGACCAAATACAAGTACCGCTGGTAAAAAGTCTAGAAAACCACTCTCCCACAAAACTTCTAAAAGTATATTTGAGATTGTTAAGTCACCTAGAGATAAGCCTTATGTAAAACCAGTGCAAATGTGGGCTCCCAAGGGACCAAAATCATGTGTTCAACCAAGTACTGCCAAAACGGTACTTAAGTAAAAAAAGTCTAAAGACAGAGAACCTACTTATGTGTTTGACTATATAACTGAAATCATGAAATACAAGAGTGTTTGTAATCTTACTGGAAAACTACTTATCAAACACTTAAGTATGTTGGCCCCACAATATCCGACCCAAATGTGGCTTGGGTCCCTGTTAAAAACTAATTTGGTTTTTACATGTGCAGGAGCATCTTATCAATGAATTAAAGGACGAATTAAAAAAAACGATAGTGGATGCTCAAGGCACATGACAAGGAACAAAGATTTCTTTGCTGAATTTGAAGAATTTAGAGGTGGACCGGTGGCTTTTGGTGGAAGTAAAGGCAGTATTACTAGAAAAGGAAAGATTAACACATGAAGGTTGGAGTTTGAAGATGTGTTGTTTGTAAAAGAGTTGAATGAATTCAATCTCTTCTCAGTATCACAAATGTATGATAAAAAGAACAAGGTACTTTTTACAGATACAAATTGTATGGTGCTCTCTTCAGACTTTGACATGCCTAAGGAGTCTTAAATACTGCTCAAAGTACCCAGGCAAGAGAATATGTATACCTTTAATCTTCACACTGTTACTCCAACAAGTGGTATTACATGTTTGTTAGCTAAAGCTTCTAATGACGAGTCTAGTTCATGGCATAGGAGGTTAGGTCATGTAAACTTTAAGAACTTGAACAAACTTGTTAAAGGAAATTTGGTTAGAGGGTTACCTACCAAATATTTTCAAAATGACCTTACATGTATTGCTTGTCAAAAAGGTAAACAACAAAGAACCTCTTGTAAGACCAAGACTGTCAATTCAGTGACAAAGCCTTTGCAACTCTTACATATGGATTTGTTTGGTCCAGTTTCTGTTAGTAGTATTAGTCACAAGACCTTTTGGCTAGTTGTAACTGATGATTATAGTAGATTCAGTTAGGTTTTCTTTTTGTTACATAATAATGAAACCAATGAATTACTTAAAGACTTTGTTACATTAGTTGAAAAGCAATTCACTAACCAAGTTTTAATCATTAGGACAAATAATGGGACAACATTTAAGAATGCTGAGTTTGATGAATTCTGTAGGTCTAAGGGGATCAAGCGACAATTTAGTAATCCTAGGACTTCACAAAAAAATGGAGTGGTTGAAAGGAAAAATAGGACACTAATTGAGGCTGCTAAGACAATGTTGGCTGATTCACTTTTGCCTAATACATTTTAGGCAAAAGCAATCAACACTACATGTTATGTACTTAATAGAGTTTTGGTAACTAAGGGGGTATTTCTTTTTTCTTTTGTGCCTCTTAGTAGAGTAAGTAGTGGGCCCAAATCTACTTAAACCACATGTTCCACACTCACATAAAAATATATCTCTACCAATTAAGTGGCTAATTAAGAGGCATATATATATAACCACTTAAAAAAGTAAACACCCCCTAAGCCTCATAACAAAACACCTTATGAACTTTTGACTGGAACTAAGCCAACCATAAGTCACTTAAGACCTTTTGGGTGTCTTGTTTCCATTCTAAATACTCTTGATCAGTTGGGAAATTTTGATGGAAAGTTTGATTCAAGATACCTAGTAGGGTATTCATTGCAAAGCAGAGCATACAAGGTTTATAATTTGGCATCAGAAAGGGTAGAATAGAATGCTCATGTAAACTTCTTAGAGAATAATCCCAATGTCTCAGGAATAGGTTATGCTTGGATGTTTGATTTAGATTATCTAACCAACTCCATGAATTACTATTCTGTGCAAAAAGACTGTCAAACTAACAATGCATGTGAAGAGACCAGTACAACTAGCAAATGTACTCAAGAAGAAGATACTTCTACATTAGACAATCAAGATGATGATGATGCTCACATCTATGTACCAGTTTTGTCTCCAATCTCACCTATATTTCCAAGCCCACAACAGAAGCAACCAGTAGTACCAAATGATGATCAAGCCTCACATGATGAACTTCATAGGCTTATGGATTAAGAAAATATTTCTATAGCAAATACTTAGCATTCAAGAGAAGAACCCTTGGAATAACAAAGCTCAGCAGTACATATGCAAACCCGCGATACTTCACCTACAAGTACTACTGACACAAATTGATTGTTGGTTCACTAGAAGACATTCTTCAATCCATGGATGATAAAGACGCTTATACCAGTCCAAAGGAATGAATCTTCTCAACTTCTTCCTATGATGAGCAGGGTGCTGTGACTAATTTCAATAACTTGGAAACTATTATTCCAGTCAGTCCTATTCCCACTCATAAAGTCAACAACGATCATCCTATAGCAAAGATAATTGGAGATCTAAATTCTGTTGTGCAAACCAGGAGATAAGTTAAAGCTAGTACTGAAACCCATGCACTTGTGAGTTATGTTAAACAACAACAAAGGAAAAATCATAAAGATACACAACATGGTTTTTTTTCTTGTTTCCTATCACAAGTAGAGCCTAAGAATATCTCTCAAGCTCTTGGAGAGGAAAGCTGGGTGGATGCTATGCAAGAAGAGCTTATGCAGTTTGAACTACAAAAGGTTTGGATTCTTGTTGACCTACCTTATGGAAAAAGAGTAATTGGCACAAGGTAGGTGTTTAGAAGCAAGAAGGATGAAAGGGATGTTGTTGTCACGAACAAGGCTAGACTTATTGCCCAAGGAAATACACAGGAAGAAGGGATAGACTATGATGAGGTTTTTGCACCCGTGGCAATGATAGAAGCCATTAGGCTATTTTTAGCCTTTGCATCATGTATGGGTTTTACTATCTATCAAATGGATGTGAAAAATGATTTTCTTTATGGCACTATTTCTGAGGAGGTATATGTATCCCGACCTCCAGGTTTTGTAAATACTAAATTCCCCAACAGAGTCTACAAAGCAATTAAATCTCTTTATGTTCTTCATCAAGCTCCTAGGGCATGGTATGCATCTCTTTCAAATTTTCTTTTGAAACATGAGTATAGGAGATGGACCATTGACAAGACTCTTTTCATAAAAAAGAATGCTAAGGACATTATTGTGGTCCAAGTATATGTGGATGACATTATTTTTTATTCAACCAAGAAGTCATGGTGTAAAGATTTTGAAGCTTTGATGAAAGGAAGGTTTCAGATGAGTTTTATGGGAGAACTTACTTTCTTTTTAGGACTTCAAGTCAAACCAAGAAAAAAAGGAATATTTATTAGTCATGATAAATATGTTGCTGAAATCTTGAAGACGTTTTCAAGTATGGATACAAGAAGTAAAAGTACACTTCTTGAAGCCAAGAAGTCTTTGTCAAAAAGATAAACATGGTGCAAATGTGGATCTTCACTTGCATAGATCAATGATTGGGTCATTGATGTATCTTACTGCTTCAAGACCAGATATTATGTTTGTTGTGTGTGCTTGTTCAAGGTTTCAAGTCAATCCTAAGGTTTCACATCTACATGTTGTGAAAAGAATCTTCAAGTATCTCAAAGGACAGCCTAACTTGGGTTTATGGTATCCTAATGATTCTAGCTTTGATTTGGAAGCTTACTCAGATAGTGATAGGAAGTCCACAACAGGAGATTGTCAGTTCCTAGGAAGAAGTCTTATTTCTTGGCAGTGTAAGAAGCATACCATTGTTGCTACTTCTACAACTAAAGCTGAATATGTGGCTGCTGCTCATTGCCGTGGACAAGTACTTTGAATTCAGAATCAAATGTTAGATTATGGTTTCATTTTTATGAATACCAAAATCTACATTGATAATGAAAGTACTATATGCATTGTAAAAAATACAGTGTTTCACTCCAAAACCAAGCATATTGAATAGACATCACTTTATTAGAGATGCTTATGACAAAAAGCTTATTTAGGTTTTGAAGATCCATACAAATAAAAATGTAGTTGATGTGTTGACTAAGGCATTTGAAACAAAGAGGTTTGAGTTCTTGGTAACACATATTGGTATGCTCAACCAATAACTGCTGCATATCTTATGTGGAGGATATGACTGTATAATTATTATATTACATATATTGAATAGTGTTTGTAGTTGTTTTTGATGTGATTGCATGTTATTATATCAAGGTAACCAAGGATACAATGATAGTGGACTACATGTACCGGTTATTATCTTGAGGTACCGTTTTGGAAATCAAGTACCGCTAGGCAAAATTGAAGTACCTCGTATGTTCCATGTACCGATATTTGACCATTGTGTCGTTGGAGGGTCTCTTTCGTAAAATTGGCGGTTTCTTCACGCTGAGGTTTACTTCCCATATATAAACCAACTCCAATTATATAATTGATTCACCTAATCTTTTATTTTTACACCTCGATTTCTTAAACCTAATTTCTCTCATCGTTCATCATTAACAACAATGGCTTCTCTTCAAGTGATCTCTAAACACAACCAAGTTGATAAGTTGATTCAGAACACTGATTTGCATGGTTTTCATGAGATACTTGACCTTCTCTTTCGAAGTCACATACAATATGCACTTACTGTAAGTCCTACTATTTCTATTCCTAGAGTTGAAGAATTTTGGAGTACTGTTACTGTTGGTACTCGTCATAATCAACCCTGTATTAGAGCTAGGGTTAATGATAGGAATATATATGTTACAGAAGTGTTGTTAAGAGCATCTTTAAGATTTAATGATGCTAATGGTATTAGTATGTTACTTGACTAAGAGATACATGATGGCCTTGCAGCCATGGGGTATAAGGGTAGTAGGGAAATACTTACTTACTTTAAAGGTTTATTTTCACCTCAATGGAGATTACTTTTTCATACTATTATTCACTGTTTAAGTTCTGAGAGTACTTCTTTTGTTAAAATTCCTGCTGCTTTGGCATCAGCTGGTATTTGTTTGGCAAGTAATAGAGTTTTTAAATTTTCAAGATTATTTTTTGAAGGAATGAATAGAAACTTAGATGCGCTTAGAAATTTTTGGTGTACCCTAGGTTTATTCAAGCAATAATTCATGACCAAGTCCCTAATCTACCTACATCATCAGACACATGGGATGTTCCTACTTTCGCTAAAAGGACCTTTTCTTTCTTGTCTAAGAAAGGTACAACCTTTACAGGGACTGTAACACCATTGTTTGCTCATATTTTAGCAGATGAGGCTACCACAGAGGGTGAGGATCCTATTTTAGCTAGTGAACCTCAGCAAACTCCCTCTCACCAAAGTCCCCATCCCTCTGAAGAAGTGCAAACTTGTTCCTCTCATCATGAGAATGACCAACCGATACCGATCTCTGATGAGATTATTCATACACCTGCTGCTTTACATGATACTAGTGGTTCTCCACAAGCCAAGTCAACAGAGGTATTGGATGTTGCAAATTTAACTGCTTTGTGTACAAGTTTGTCTAAACAGGTTAAAGATTTGCAAGATGCTAAGCTTTTTCAAGATAAAAAGAATTGAAAAGCTAAATGCTAAGCTAAGGAGAGGAGTAAATCCTTGGATCAGGCATTACAGGTCAATTCAAAAGGCTCAGTTGAAGGAGCAAAAGCAAAAGTTAAGAGCCTTTAGAAGAAAGCAACTAAAAGAATCCAAACAGGGGAGGAATTTAAAAGGAAGCAGTACCTTCTTTTGATATTCCAACTATTTTTGGGGAAAGAGCAAATTCTGAGGAACTGAAGTTTGATGACAATGATGGTTTTGAACACTTTGTGGATGATATCAAATAACCCATAGTTCCTTATAGCATTGGAAAACCTCTAAACCTACATTGTAACCTTATGTTTATGAGAACTTATAAGATAAAGCTTATTTTAGACTAAGTAGCTTAACAAGACCTTATGACAAGCTTATACGAACTAATAAAATCATAAAAGTAGTAGTAGAATATATAGAACAATTAACTCAAACTTTTTATTTATTTCAAACGTTGATTACAATACAATTGAAAAGAAATTACAATAAAAGTTCTATAAAAACTAAAATAAGTTACTCATAACCAATTTGCCTTGTAGGAGTCTTCTATCAATAATCTCACTACACCTTTTGTCGTCAAACAATATAAATTAGCCAAAAACTTTTTAACGGTCAATAATCCGCTTTAACAGTTTTGTTGCCTCTACTAGATCTTTTAACTTTAGTGAACCTTCATCATCAACTCCATATGAGCCACCCTTATGTTTTTTCACCCTATTCACCACTCGTTTAGGAGATGTTGGAAACCATCACTAGAATGACCAACACCAATCAAGTATTGCAACGAGGAAGTTTCTAATAATATTCCACATAAATGATTTGTTTATCATATTAAGGTATATCAAATTTAGGAACAACCATAACCAAATTGTCAGAAAAACAATTACGAGCAATAAGTTTACTTAGAATTCTTGTATAATCGCATCTATGATTCCAAGCACATAGAAGTAGTATAAGAGTCAAGGATCATCGGGTTTCCAATCTTAGAGCCTGTCAGGCTCAATCTATAGGAAGTATGTGCAACCACTAGGACATCATGAAACTTCACCTAAATAGCAACATGATACCATTCTTCTTTAAAAAGACTTATATAGGGATACCACTTATTGAGGAATATGGGGATTCTACGAATCATCCATGGACCCTCTCTAAGCACAGAATCGACACCATCCATATAGGAGAACTTAAAGAAGAAAAAAAACCTTTCAACAATGGTACTCTTTCCAATCCATACTTTTTCCAATTGTTGTAAACAAACAACTCCACGACAAAGAAAGTCAATCTTTTACAATAAAATAACCATATAGTGGATTTTTAATCTTATCATTAACAGTCAAAGCCATTGGTAGCCAAATTACAAAATCAACATCATTAGCACATTGACGTCAAGTTTCTGAAGGTTTACCTTGGTTGAAGACGCAAGGCTGAGCCTCTCCGCATAAGACGATAATTCTTCTTCATAACATCTTCACGAACAACCTGATAAATTCCGTCTTTAGTAGGAGCATCAATAAGATGAGCAATTACAATTCCAGACGAAATCACGATTGTAGGAACCGCACAAGAATCACCAAAAAGTGGCGTGCCATCACTCCAAACATCATTAGATTTAGACATACCAATAACTTATTCGGACGAACTCATTATAGTTATTAAAGGAAACATATGATCGTTCGCCTCTAATGTGACAGTTCCCTAGAGTTCAACATTTTTTTAGGATTATTGTCTCGTCCTCTCTGATTCAAAAACTTCAAGTCATAATTAAACCAAATAACCCAAAACACTTCAAAAAGAAATATCATATCAGTAGCTTAATCGAGTCGAAGAAACACAAGCCTTGAATTCATATCAGTAAGTACATTGCATATATCTAATACGATTTTAGAAGAAAGCAAAGTCCTAAAAAACTGTTATGAAAAACCCTAACAATTAACACTTTAACAGCTAACAAGAAGAATAGATATAAAGTTAAAGATATTAATCTACACATGACTTTAGATAATTAAAGAGTTGATCTTTAAGGTGTTAACCATTTTTGGGATTAAGAATAGTCGCAAACAAAATGGCCCTTAGGTAGGTTGGGGGAGTTTTCTTTTTTTCTTTTTTTAGTACCTATTGGTATGTGTTCCAATGTTGAGAAGAAACTTTGAATTCAAATTTTCAAAATCCGAAACCATACATATTGATAAATTCATAAACAACTGAACTATGTCACTCATGACCAATCATGCATTTTGGTCCATCCGTTTGGAAATGGAGCCCACTTTCGCCCAACATAAAATCCATCATCTCTAACTATCCATAAACATAATCGCGTTCTAGTAACTGAAAATTTTCCGCAATGTGGGACAACTTTTTTGTCGAACACATCAAAAAAAGCAGTCTTTGTATCATTCCATTTGAAATGAGCAAAGAAAAAGGTACTTTTCCATAAGTTTTCGCAGAATTCCCAGTTTAAGTTTTGGTTTAATGCAAGAGTATGGTCCCCGAGATCATCATCCTCTGATTTCACATGAACATGGATTGGATCGTTGATTTGATTAAAAATATAGATGGTAAAATGACTCCACGGACAAACCTTTATGGCGCTAACTGATGGAGTTTCTTCTACTAGAGATGCGTTTGTCGTGAAAACAAGGTGAATGAAAAAGAAAATAATGATCTTCATGAGTGCCTTGTATGTGTATATCAACATATATGAAAACTCTTATGTTATATAGAACAAAAAAAATGTTTGTTTCTTATCTTCAAAGTTAATGTTCATTATTTAAAGTATGTAAAAAGGTCAATGACAATTACTAGTATTAATAAAATGCATTTATTACATAAAACTCAATTTTTATTATTATATCATTAATATCATTAATACTTTGTATTTATGACTGGATTTGGAACAAAGTTTTTAGAGCAAAACTTTATGTCAAAATGAAAATTTATAAGATGAGGGAAGGAAGGTTGAAATGGTTTGTACATGTCAAAAGGAGACTACAAAGAGCTTCCGTTAGAGGAGTCAAAGCTTTGTTAGTAGATGACTTGAGGATAAGGGGTAGGTTAAAACTTAAGTGACACATCATTTGGTAGAAATTCTTTTGTAAAAAAAATGTGAATATAGCATCCTTATTAGTTATATATAGTGTGAACACACAAACCGCAAAAAAGTATTCAAAATACAAGACAACCATTAATGTTAACACCGTAAGGCACGTGGCAAGATCATATTGTTGTGGGACAATATGGTGTCGTGGGCTGATGTTATGATAAATTCTGCGTGTTACGTCAGTTTTTTTATAACACCAGAATCACCATAACACCAGAAAAGTCACTCTTTGGTTAACACCACATTTCTGGTGTTATGGTGACCCAGCCACTTTAGTAATTTTTTTTAAATTTAGACTAATTATATAAACTTTAAATCTCATTAATTAAAAAATATTACAACTAATAAAAAATACATTACAACAAATAAAAAACATTAATTAACTACAAAACAATCTAAAAATTTAAATATTTATTTCGGGTTTCTATCTTTAATTTTTTTACCTTCACGAAGAGCCCTGATGAGACTGTATTTATACATAGTCTCATCGTCCAAATCGGGCTTAAAATGCTTAAAATATCATCAAAATACCCAGTATATGCTTGTGTTTGTTCATTGTGTATTTTAGGTACGGATATCGTGAATTCACCAAAAGATCAAAGGAATCAAGCAAAAACGAACACGGGAAACGAAGCCGCACAAAGAACCGGACCCGAATCTTGATTTTCCAAAATTGCCCTTGAAGTTTGAAGATTTGACAACTTTGGTCCCTCATTTTTGAAGATTTGGCAAGAATAGACCTTGGAGAAATCATTATTGGCAAGTAATGTCCTCTATGTTTGAAGATTATACATGGAAGCCCTTGAAGAATGCATTATTTGCATTTATGATCCTTTACTAAAAGTTTGCAAATATCATGTGCCATTTTTGACAAGTGCTTAAAGTTAAAAAACAAAGGGAAAGAGAGTTTGAAGCTATTATTTGCAAAGTGAAATAACCATGGGACTTGGGGGACTATTATTGACCAGACATCATTCTTAAACCCTCCAACCACAACCTTACACGTCACCCCACCCAAGCTGACAACCAATCAAATTCGCCCTATCACCCACGTCATTCTCCACTTAATCTTTCTTAACTTTTTTTTAAAAAAAAATCAGTTTATTAAGGAAATTAGTGGGGGAAACACTTTTTAAACTTATTTAAACCTCAAAAAAGAATTAAACTCACATGTTCATCCTCTCTTAACCACCAAGAACCCTAATTCATACAACCCAAAATCAAGGGGTTATTCCTTGATTCTTTCCAGAATGACAATTTAATCCCCCCTTAATCAAACCCATAACCCAGAAACATCACCTCGTGACCACAAGTGGGCCTTGTCCTTCCCCTGCTTCACCTTATTTAGCAAAAAGAGCATCTTGGCAGCAAATCAACGACTTATGGCCAAAACTTGGTCCCAAAGCATGGATAGACGCCCCAGATCATTTCATGATAGCTGGACAACATCACAAGATCACATGGGCTTCCTTTGACGATTTTCAAAGATTTGACCAAGGGCAAATGAGGAAAAACAGTAGCTAGGGTTTTTAGTATCTAGATTGTTCTTCCTTTCAGTATATATAGAGGTCGACTTGTGACCTTTATTTCTTGTTCCAATTTTTGTAAAAGTTTTTATTAGTAATGAAAATGAACGTTTAAATATTTACAAATTATTGAGTTCCATTTAAAGTGCTTTCTTAGTATAACTTAGTGTAAGGGATCTGTTTAGTAAACTTAGTAAAAGGAATTTAAGTTGTTTTTATCTCAACTGATTTTTCAGAAATCAGTCTTTGAAGTTATTGGCAAAAAGTGATAAAATCTTGGAATCTATTTTAAAAGGAAGTGAAAGTGGAAATTTAAAATGGATGTACTGATTTTGTTGGTTTGAGTCAATAGATTTTCAAAAACTTTAGTTTGGTTTCATTGGTTCTAAAATTCAGTTTCAAAGTTTTTTTTTTTAAAAATCTTTTATTCTCACTCTTACTGATTAGATAAGCTTATGCCAAAAGCCTGACAAGCTTTTTGGCATTAAGCTCATCTAAGCTTGGTTTGTTCTCTGGATTTGTGGTTTTTGTACAGGATTGCAAGAAACAAGCATCATCATCACCTCTCTTCATTTCTTTCTTGAAGATATTGTAACCCTGGTTCTGTTGTTGAACCTCAGCAGGGTCTCTCTACTATTCCATAAGCTTCCATAAGCTCAACCATACACCTTTTGGAAGGCATCAGCCAAGGTAAAGGCTTGAACCCCATTTGGTAGTTTTCTTAAAGCTTTATGTGAATCTATGTGGAATTTGTGTAAACCTGTCTAAATGTTAGTATTTCTGTTTATTTATGCTTCTTGGGTAAGTTGATGCATGTTAGGAGTGATTTAGATCAGTTAGAATAGGATTTGTGTGCAATTACTTTGTTAATTTTAGTTTCAGTCATATAAAGGGGTGTTTGGGTCTGCTTATTGAGTCAAGTATTTGACACATATTGGGTTTGAAAACAGACTAGACACACTCAACAAGGTAGGGATAGGTTGCTTTGTTAGTTTAGTTCAAGGTTGGTAGGATATAAGTGAGTTTGCATGCTTCATTTTAGTTAAACAAGTCAAAATCAGTAACCACTCCTTATTGACTGATTTTTGGTTGATTTGGTTCACAAGTCTTTGTAATCTGTTAGAGTATTGGTTAGACTAGGGTCTTATTAAGTTGTATGTTATTTGGTTGAGTAGTGTGCAAGTTTGTGAGCATTAAAATCCATATTTGTGCCATTTTTGACAGATTACTGTTCATCAGTAACTTATTTGCCATATGTGTGACTGTATTTGGGGATTTTTGTGTTAAATTTGTACTGTGCTTGGTGTTTTTAGTGTTTATACCGACTTCCCACATTTCCATGAGTGTGGGGGTGCCTTTGTTGCCATCCAAATCCAAGTAACAAGCTTGAAATCAAGCTTTTAACCACCAGACTTTGATATTGCACTAGCAGTGGGAACTTCATTACCCCTTCTAGTGCTTTAGTTTGTACTGCTTAGCTAAAAGACAGAAAACAAGCTAAGTGTCACTATCATCTCTTTCCTTTTTTGTCTTTAGTGGTAAAATTTAGGAGTTAGGACTTCATTCTTTTTCCATTATTTTTCTTTTTTAATTCTTAATTTTTCAGTTTAATTAGTTTTTATTCTACTGTTCAATTGATATTTTTTGGATTATTTTGCATTTTTAATTACTTTTTAATATTCAGTTTTTGTCTTTTAGTGTACAAAAGTAATATTTTTCAGATTTAAAATTTTTCTTAGATTTAGAAAATTAGTTTAAGATTTTTGGTTTAAAAATATTTACTGTTCACTTTTTTTATTATTTTTATAATTAATTTAAGTTAATTAGGGTTTAATTATTATTCAGTTTTGTCTTTTAGTGCAAATTTTTACATTTTTTAAACTTTTTCATTTTTCTACTGTTCATTAGAGTAATTTAGGATTTTTAAAATTGTCAAATTAATTTTCGCATTATTTTATTATTTTTTTATGATTATTTTAGTTTAAAAATAGTTTTTAGCCTTTAAAAAATAGAAAAATAGTTTTGAAAATTTAGGAAAAATAGTTTTTAGTCTTTAAATAATATAAGTAAGTTATTAATTCAATAAATTAATATTTTGGGCATTTTGTTAATTATATTTAATTTTTGGGCTTTAATTAGCATTAAAAATTGAATATTTAATTAATAAAAGGTTTTAAAATATATTTGTTGGATTTTTACTCTTATTTATATTATTTAAGACTTAGTTTAATCTTTTAATTAATTTTTAGGTTTAATTTTTAATTTCGTCGCGTTTTACGTAATTACGTTCGCGTTTTACGTCAACGTCGTAGTTTAATCGTAGTCGTAGCTCGTCTTTAATTTTTCTCTTCTAAACCAAAAACGTCACTAATCCAAACATTGTTATTTTATATATTGGCACATTAATACACACACCTCCTTCGAGAACGAACTTGGAATTTATTCGTCTTCACGGTTTTCCTAAATCGTGTCGATTAATACTTGCCGCATTTATACGTTGTTTTCCTAAACGCGTATTTCTACATACATCAATTTTTGGCGCCGCTGCCGGGGAGGTGTTTAGTGTGCCATTATTATTAGTATCGTGTTTGTGTGAGTAGTGCGTTTTAGCTTTTCATTTTTTGGAAAGCGTGAATATCGTACATACTCATTTTTGTTATTTTTCTCTATTATAATATAATATCCAAATAAATCGTGTTTAATTTTCCTAAATTAAACACACAACAATCATTTTACTATATTGTAGATATATTGGTTTTCGTTTTTCTTGTGAATATATTATTACTATATTGTATTTACGTAAGAACAATAAAAATACAAGTACTCCAAAAGCGTGAAAACGCAACCTTGATTCGGGATTTCATCACTCGACCATTGTATTCGAATCTAAAGCAAAAGTTTAAAGGCAAAATAGATAAATACTTTCGTGAGGCTTAATTTCAATTAACACAAACTATAAGGTGGGTATAAGGCGGTTGTATTTCACGACCTAAAGGAAAAAGGCTCTTAAGTGCTTCGCGCCGCCTCGTTTCCTCCGCTTGCTTGTGCCTGTTTTGAGAAAGAAGGCTAATCGAGGGTTTGCCGCCCAAGTATTATCTACGTATATTATATTTGCTTGTGTTTTCAAGATTAAACCCTCTTGAACGTTTTGGTGTTCCACCAACGTTCTAAAGTCATCGAGAACGTTCACTCCACGTGATCGTTTTCATTCTTTGAGGCTCCTTTAATCGAGAAAGTCGATTCGAGGAGAGATTTGTAGATTTGTGTCTACGTAATACATTCAAAAATCCAAAAAAATTAAAAAACCAATCAAAAACCAAAAAAAATTGAAAAATCGAAAAACCGCAAAAAGAATCTTCTTTGCTACCACCCATTCTACGCTTAGTGCATGCGCACTCGATCGAAGGACTATTCCAATTCTAGTGAAGCTTCGAATCGACGCAATCGTAATCGAAGGAATCGACGACGTAGACGAGAATTAGAAACTGACGTTCCTAATATCGTTGTTGAAGAGACCTTAGACGAGATGGCCGACAATCGTTCTATGATGGAATTGCTCCAAGCGCCCACCGAGGGTTATGGAGACGCGATTGTAATTCCGGCTATCGAGGCGGAGAATTTTGAGATCAAGAGCGGAATGCTTTCGTTGATCCAAGCTACGAAGTTTCGAGGTCGTGAAGCCGATAATCCTCACGACCATATTCGGAATTTTGATCGTCTTTTAGCCACGAGCAAGTTTAAGAACGTCGACACCGATGTCGTCAAGCTTATGCTTTTTCCGTACTCGCTCGATGGTGCCGCCAAGGATTGGTACGAGAAAGAGCCACCTAATTCGATAGTTACGTGGAAGGATCTCGTTTCCAAGTTCGTTAATTATTTTTTCCCACCGTCTAAGACGACGTTTTTCAAGAATGAGATTACGAAATTTGAGCAAAAACCGAATGAATCTTTTAGAGACGCGTGGGATCGCTTTAAGGAATTGCTTAGGCAATGTCCTCACCATGGTTTTTCCGAGTTGCACCAAATCGATACGTTTTACAACGGTCTTAATTTTCACGAACAAGACTCGTTGAATTCCGCCGCCGGTGGCAACTTTTTGTGTAAGACTCCGAGAGATGCATTGGTAATTATCGAAAACCGATCCAAGGTTTACCAACTCCGCAACGCACCGAGTGTTGCCAATGTCGCCAATGTTAGTAGTTCTAATCGCGACATTGAGAGGGTTGATGCAAAATTCGACAAGTTGACGAATGTGTTTACGTCTTCTCTCGTTGAGATGCCAAAGAAAGACGCTCCCGCTACGGTGAAAGCGGTTGAGGTTTCGTGTACGTTTTGTGGTGGACCTCATAATTATTACGAGTGTGCGGCTACGGATGGCCAAACGTCGAATGTGAGTGCGTTAAACAACAATTTTTCTAATCAAAATCAAAATAACGTCGGTCCATCACAACAAGACAATTATAACCAAGGCAACAATTTTCAAAACCGAAACAATTTTCAAGGAAATAATCAACAAGGAAATTTTTCGAATCAAAATCAAGGAGGTTATAATCAAGGTCGTAATATAACTTGGCAAAATCGAGATAACAATCAAGGAAACAATTTTTCAAGTGGGAATCAAGGAAATTTTCAAAGAAGTAATCAAAACCAAGGGAACTTTAATTCAAATCAAAATAGTTCGTCAAACGATTTTCAAAATTACATGAAAACGAATGAGGCTAATATGAGACGATTAGAGGGAGAAATTGGTACTTTGAAAAACGACTTTACAAATACTTTGAAATTGCAAAACACGAAGATTGAGCAAGGGAAAATTGATATTAAAAAGATGTTTTCGGCCATTATGAACAAAGCCTCGGGTTCGTCATCAAGTTCGTTACCTAGTGACACCGTTGCTAATCCGAAAGAACAATGTAAAGCCGCCTCGTCTCGTGAGAAAGGTCGTGTGATTACCCCTAACCTTGAAGGATTCCGTGTTGTTAATCCCTCTCAACCCTCGACTTCTAAGACGTCTTCTTGTTCTAAAGTCGATGGGGTGAACGTGGCGACCAAGGAAAAGAGTGCACACCCTCGTGTACCTCAAATTCCATCCACGGTTCAAAAAGAGAGCTTTGTCGACCTTACCAAAGTAACCCTTGAAGAAATTTGTGCTTCGATCCTTCTTAAAAAACCCAAAAGGCGTATGCCGAGAAAGGAAAAGGATCCGGGCCAATTTCTACTACCTTGTGATTTTTCCGAGATTGAGGGATGTTTAGCCCTTGCCGATTTAGGTGCTATCATCAATCTCATGCCTCATTCTCTTTGGAAATTGATGAGATTGCCTTCGCTTACCCCCACAAACATGACAATCGAGCTTGCAAATTGTACTCCACTTATACCAATTGGAATAGCCGAGGATGTCTATGTTAGGATTGGAAAGTTTGTTTTTCCCGCGGATTTCGTTATATCCGATTACGAGTGTGACCCTAAATGTCCCATTATTTTAGGCCGACCATTCTTATCGACGGCTAGAACCGTAATCGACGTTCACGAGGGGAGACTTACTATGAGATATGGGGATGAGAAAATAGACTTTTTCGCTAGAAAATCCCAAGGATTAATGAGAATGAAAAAACCGAGGTTTCAAAACCTAATGATTCAAATTCTAATGATTTCAAAATGTTTACTTTAGCGGAAAGAATGAAGCTTGATGCATGTTTTGAAAGAATTAAGAAAAACGGTTTTAAAGATGATGATTTTGATGATAAATAATACGTGTACCTAATTCAAAAGGGTATGTGTAAATTTATGGATGAAAACTCACTTTGGGATGTTTTTAGCGAAACAAGTGGACCACCAATTCCGAAGGGTGACGTTAATGCCATCACGACAATGACCAAAATGGATTCGTCTTCACCACCTTCGAAGGACCACGTCTTTGATGCTTCAACTTTTAACTCCATCGAAGTGCCTCCTTTGCCTAGCCCAACACCCGTTGAGGCTAAAGGGTTTATCGACATCGATCCTCTCGTCTTAGAAAAGTCACCTAAGCATAGTCATTTGACTTGTAAGTCCATGGTTGTGAGTGCTCACATCGACTCTTTCTTTGACGATGACGATGGCGATTTTGTCGAGATTGATCACGTACTTCGACATCCACATGCTATTTTTGATTCTCCTAAGAAGAAACATGTGAAGTACGATGATTATGAGTTTGATCCCGAGATTGAGGAAATCATTGAACGAGAGCTAGCTCTTATGCCTTCACTTCCACCTACGAGTGAGGTCGACCTTTCCAAAATCGAGGATGAACTTAATGAGTTGGACCGTCTTATTTTCGATGACGAACCAACTCATGTGACCACCAAAAATCCCATTCTCGAGGAGTTACCTAATCAACACTCCTCATTTGAGAATGACGTTTACCACATTCGTGAGGATCTAACTTATCAACGATCCCCACAAAAGAATGATGGTTTCGTGCTTGATCGTGATCTTTTCGAGAGAGTTTCTAAGATACTCAAGGAGGGGAATGACAAACCGTGGTTTGACAAGCCTATCTTTGATGAAGAAATCGATGAGATTGACGTTCATGAGGATGACGAGTATGTAGACCCCGAGGGGGCGGTGTTCTTTATTGATAAACGTTTTGAGAACTTATATAATCCGCCACCCCTCCCACCAATGACTTAAATGTGAGGATTTTTAGCGCGACTAATTTTGAATTTGACACGCCAAATATTTTCGACATCATTAAATCGGGTTTTCATAAAGAGTTTTTGAACGATGAAAAAGGAAAAGATTTTAAAAATGTTTTAAAAGATTTTTCTACGTGTTTAACTCCGTCATCACCGCGTTTCATGAGTGCTACCACCTCGTCTACTCCTTTTGACGAAGGTTGGTGTGGATCTAGTATGGGGGAAGCCCCAAATATTCCTTCACACTTTACCACCGAGGACGAGATTTATGATCCCGGAGTTGCTTGTAAAGGGAAATCTCGGTCTTCCACCGATGCAATAAATGGAAAATCTTTTCATTTGCTTGGTGTGAGTCTACCTCGAGTAGCTCATATGTTTGACTTACCCATTGCCCCACCTTTCTACTTCTTATCTCTTTTCTTCTACCCCATTGAGGTTTTAGTTTGTGTTGGAGTAGCGTTGTTTCGTCTTTCATCCGAAAACGAAGACGCTATCTTTGACCCCGGTATACGTTTATCGGTTTTTTAAAAGTACTCCATGTACTTTTGGGCCTTGTTTATCATGTAAGTCCCACCAAAAATGACCAAACCATGATTATCCCTAAATGATCACATTTATGGGGATTCGAGTCGAGCTTTTGACTCGGTTATCAAAAACAAGGTGCCTCGTGGGGGATTCTCATGCTTATCCTTGTACATATTATCGCTTTCTTAGTTAACGTAACGAGGGGACTTGTGCTCTTCCAACCTTTGTTCCGTGGTTGTTTGTGATTGTGATTTATTAGGTTCATCATCATCATTGAAGCCTCTCGTGTTCGTTTTAAGAATCACTCGAGCTTCGATCGTTGCCTTTGGAGATTCCGATATCCGATGATATCCTTTTATGTTCTAACGTTTATCTTATTAGCATAATTCATAAACGGCTTTTAGGTTATTCGTTTTACCCTTTCCATGCTCGAGATTAAGCATTCGACTTCGTCTCTAGTATGGGGTGTTTACACCCCTAGACTCGAAACATTGAGGACAATGTTTAGTTTTAGTATGGGGGGTGAGTAGATACTTCACCTTGCTTACGTCAACACGCTATCCAATATTCATCTTTTTGTTATCGTTTTATGCAAAATAAGGCTAAAAATGGCCAAATTTTAAAATTTTTCTAGTTTTTCATAAGTGTTTAAGACACGAATGTAGGTTTTCCGATGGTGAGAACGAGAGTAATTTTTGACTCGACCGTGCGTGTTGAGCACTTAGCTTCGATTCCTTAACTTTTTAGGCTAAGTCTCTTAAATGAGGACGAGAAATGATAGAGTTATTTATAAGTCTCGTAATCGTCACGATCTCATGTGTAGTAATTATTAGCTTATTCTCCCAACGCTTTTGCATAATAAATTGTTAATAAATATTGATTTGGCGGTTTAGTCACTATTGTTGGTTTCTAATTTGTTTTGGTAGCTTCCATGTAATTAAATTGGGAAAACATTAAGGTGTCGCCAGCGTCACGGTTTTGAAGTATTGGCACCCGAATAATCGAAAGCTTCACCTAATAATAAGATTTCAAGTGCTCACCTAAATTAAGCAAAAATTTGAAGCTCACAAGGCCGAAAAATCTATGCCCAAATTGAAAGTGAATCAAGCCTTAATCTTCGAAGCTTTAAAGATACAAAATTCGCTTTAGCGTGAGGATATACGTCTTTGGCTAATAAAACCACCGATGAGGCGGATAATAAAAGGCAAGGCAAGACCGAAGTCATAATAAAAGCTTCATGGCGAAGTTGAATAAAAGATGGAGGTAAACCAAAGATAATAAGGCCCTTCCGTTAGGGGGCGTATAAAAGTCTTGGTAATAAGTCTCATGTTCAAAACCGTTATAAAACCGTGTTTATCGATCCTTTTTGTTGACTTAATTTTTTGACATCGTTGTCTATTGGGATGAATTATTGATTTAATGATTTTGGTTACACCGTTAAGTTTCTATTTTTAGACTTAATCTCTATTCACGCATAAGTCAATGATGTATCCTCGTGATCATTAAGACAAAAATAAAATATAAGAGATACCAAGTAGGAATAAGGGAGTTTAGGTTCGTAATTAACACTCATGAGATGTGTTCATGTTGCTAACTTATAATAACAATGATCTCGTTACACGCTTAGCATGGAATTGGGTGAAAATCGAGAACGACGAAATTATTTCTAACGAAGCATTCACGTGTTCTTGTTCTATGATCCTAAAAGTCACGTTCTCGTGATGAAAACAATACATTATGTCTAAAACGCGTGTAGTAGTTTATTTAAATTTACGTCTTTAATAAATGTCATCATAAAATGAATTTTGGAAGTGCTATGATAGTTAATTCTAGCATTGTGTGGGGACACGGCAATGGTTTAGTATGGGGGAGTGATGAGACTGTATTTATACATAGTCTCATCGTCCAAATCGGGCTTAAAATGCTTAAAATATCATCAAAATACCCAGTATATGCTTGTGTTTGTTCATTGTGTATTTTAGGTACGGATATCGTGATCACCAAAAGATCAAAGGAATCAAGCAAAAACGAACACGGGAAACGAAGCCGCACAAAGAACCGGACCCGAATCTTGATTTTCCAAAATTGCCCTTGAAGTTTGAAGATTTGACAACTTTGGTCCCTCATTTTTGAAGATTTGGCAAGAATAGACCTTGGAGAAATCATTATTGGAAAGTAATGTCCTCTATGTTTGAAGATTATACATGGAAGCCCTTGAAGAATGCATTATTTGCATTTATGATCCTTTACTAAAAGTTTGCAAATATCATGTGCCATTTTTGACAAGTGCTTAAAGTTAAAAAACAAAGGGAAAGAGAGTTTGAAGCTATTATTTGCAAAGTGAAATAACCATGGGACTTGGGGGACTATTATTGACCAGACAGCATTCTTAAACCCTCCAACCACAACCTTACACGTCACCCCACCCAAGCTGACAACCAATCAAATTCGCCCCATCACCCACGTCATTCTCCACTTAATCTTTCTTAACTTTTTTTTTTAAAAAAATCAGTTTATTAAGGAAATTAGTGGGGGAAACACTTTTTAAACTTATTTAAACCTCAAAAAAGAATTAAACTCACATGTTCATCCTCTCTTAACCACCAAGAACCCTAATTCATACAACCCAAAATCAAGGGGTTATTCCTTGATTCTTTCCAGAATGACAATTTAATCCCCCCTTAATCAAACCCATAACCCAGAAACATCACCTCGTGACCACAAGTGGGCCCCGTCCTTCCCCTGCTTCACCTTATTTAGCAAAAAGAGCATCTTGGCATCAAATCAACGACTTAGGGCCAAAACTTGGTCCCAAAGCATGGATAGACGCCCCAGATCATTTCATGATAGCTGGACAACATCACAAGATCACATGGGCTTCCTTTGACGATTTTCAAAGATTTGACCAAGGGAAAATGAGGAAAAACAGTAGCTAGGGTTTTTAGTATCTAGATTGTTCTTCCTTTCAGTATATATAGAGGTCGACTTGTGACCTTTATTTCTTGTTCCAATTTTTGTAAAAGTTTTTATTAGTAATGAAAATGAACGTTTAAATATTTACAAATTATTGAGTTCCATTTAAAGTGCTTTCTTAGTATAACTTAGTGTAAGGGATCTGTTTAGTAAACTTAGTAAAAGGAATTTAAGTTGTTTTTATCTCAACTGATTTTTCAGAAATCAGTCTTTGAAGTTCTTGGCAAAAAGTGATAAAATCTTGGAATCTATTTTAAACGGAAGTGAAAGTAGAAATTTAAAATGGATGTACTGATTTTGTTGGTTTGAGTCAATAGATTTTCAAAAACTTTAGTTTGGTTTCATTGGTTCTAAAATTCAGTTTCAAAGTTTTTTTTTTAAATCTTTTATTCTCACTCTTACTGATTAGATAAGCTTATGCCAAAAGCCTGACAAGCTTTTTGGCATTAAGCTCATCTAAGCTTGGTTTGTTCTCTGTATTTGTGGTTTTTGTGCAGGATTGCAAGAAACAAGCATCATCATCACCTCTCTTCATTTCTTTCTTGAAGATATTGTAACCCTGGTTCTGTTGTTGAACCTCAGCAGGGTCTCTCTACTATTCCATAAGCTTCCATAAGCTCAACCATACACCTTTTGGAAGGCATCAGCCAAGGTAAAAGCTTGAACCCCATTTGGTAGTTTTCTTAAAGCTTTATGTGAATCTATGTGGAATTTGTGTAAACCTGTCTAAATGTTAGTATTTCTGTTTATTTATGCTTCTTGGGTAAGTTGATGCATGTTAGGAGTGATTTAGATCAGTTAGAATAGGATTTGTGTGCAATTACTTTGTTAATTTTAGTTTCAGTCATATAAAGGGGTGTTTGGGTCTGCTTATTGAGTCAAGTATTTGACACATATTGGGTTTGAAAACAGACTAGACACACTCAACAAGGTAGGGATAGGTTGCTTTGTTAGTTTAGTTCAATATATAAGTGAGTTTGCATGCTTCATTTTAGTTAAACAAGTCAAAATCACTAACCACTCCTTATTGACTGATTTTTGGTTGATTTGGTTCACAAGTCTTTGTAATCTGTTAGAGTATTGGTTAGACTAGGGTCTTATTAAGTTGTATGTTATTTGGTTGAGTAGTGTGCAAGTTTGTGAGCATTAAAATCCATATTTGTGCCATTTTTGACAGATTACTGTTCATTAGTAACTTATTTGCCATATGTGTGACTGTATTTGGGGATTTTTGTGTTAAATTTGTACTGTGCTTGGTGTTTTTAGTGTTTATACCGACTTCCCACACTTCCATGAGTGTGGGGGTGCCTTTGTTGCCATCCAAATCCAAGTAACAAGCTTGAAATCAAGCTTTTAACCACCAGACTTTGATATTGCACTAGCAGTGGGAACTTCATTACCCCTGCTAGTGCTTTAGTTTGTACTGCTTAGCTAAAAGACAGAAAACAAGCTAAGTGTCACTATCATCTCTTTCCTTTTTTGTCTTTAGTGGTAAAATTTAGGAGTTAGGACTTCATTCTTTTTCCATTATTTTTCTTTTTTAATTCTTAATTTTTCAGTTTAATTAGTTTTTATTCTACTGTTCATTTGATAATTTTTGGATTATTTTGCATTTTTAATTACTTTTTAATATTCAGTTTTTGTCTTTTAGTGTAAAAAAGTAATATTTTTCAGATTTAAAATTTTTCTTAGATTTAGAAAATTAGTTTAAGATTTTTAGTTTAAAAATATTTACTGTTCACTTTTTTTATTATTTTTATAATTAATTTAAGTTAATTAGGGTTTAATTATTATTCAGTTTTGTCTTTTAGTGCAAATTTTTACATTTTTTAAACTTTTTCATTTTTCTACTGTTCATTAGGGTAATTTAGGATTTTTAAAATTGTCAAATTAATTTTGGCATTATTTTATTATTTTTTATGATTATTTTAGTTTAAAAATAGTTTTTAGCCTTTAAAAAATAGAAAAATAGTTTTGAAAATTTAGGAAAAATAGTTTTTAGTCTTTAAATAATATAAGTTAGTTATTAGTTCAATAAATTAATATTTTGGGCATTTTGTTAATTATATTTAATTTTTGGGCTTTAATTAGCATTAAAAATTGAATATTTAATTAATAAAAGGTTTTAAAATATATTTGTTGGACTTTTACTCTTATTTATATTATTTAAGACTTAGTTTAATCTTTTAATTAATTTTTAGGTTTAATTTTTAATTTCGTCGCGTTTTACGTAATTACGTTCGCGTTTTACGTCAACGTCGTAGTTTAATCGTAGTCGTAGCTCGTCTTTAATTTTTCTCTTCTAAACCAAAAACGTCACTAATCCAAACATTGTTATTTTATATATTGGCACATTAATACACACACCTCCTTCGAGAACGAACTTGGAATTTATTTGTCTTCACGGTTTTCCTAAATCGTGTCGATTAATACTTGCCGCATTTATACGTTGTTTTCCTAAACGCGTATTTCTACATACATCAAGCCCACCGGTAGTGTCAATACCAAGGATCTTCAAGGCTTCGTTTCTTTTATGTAGTTCATCATATTTCAGACTTTCATTCATCTGACGTTTAATTTGGGCTTTTTTTATTTTCATGGTCCACAGGTCATTGTTGTTGCAACAATTCGGCGAATTGTTCTTTTGTTGAACCGAAAGTGGCAATTGAGCTTGAAGAACGTTGAGTCTTCGCCTTTCGTGGAGTCCCGGATAGACGTGTGATTGCATCATCACCAAACATCTCAGCATCGTCAAGTGTGATACATCCTCGTGTTCTTCCGGCTTGAGTAGAGTTTGGATTTTGCCATTTGTACTTGTCTTTAAAAAATCCAAGCACTTTTGTGTGAAAACTCTCAGTTATTGCTTGGTTCTTTACATAGAATTAGAACCCGAGTCAACAAATTATCTTGGTTTTTGCCAGTAAGAAGCTTTACATTGTAAAGCGAGTTAAACTTAGTTATTTCACGATTCATCGGCGTTCACTTACCCGTCAACATGTTTTGTTACGCTCCTTTAGATTTTTTTTCCATAGCTCGCTCGTTATATATATTAAGTATTTTATACAAAACGTTTCGCGATCTTGGTCATCCAAACTTTCGGGTCTTCCCGAAATTTGATGAAACATTCATCCAAAAGTTCTTCCTCTTATTAGGTCCAAAACCTACGATCCACCTTTGTTTTCGCCACTTGTTCCCGGGTGTGCTTGAGCATGTTTTTTTGCCCCTTTTTGGAACGCGCGGGTTTGGATTGGGTTTCGAAACTACGGTTTCTTGAATCGATTCTTGAGAATAATGTTGGGGATAGTGTCGGGATTGTTGGAATTTTTGAAATTATTCAGATGAAAAGTTTTGAAACGCGTTTTGGGTCGGTGCTTGATAGTTCGAAAGTGTGGGGAAAGAGCATTTTAACAAGTTGGTGAATGATGGAATCGGATTGCTACATGTGGAGTTTGTGGATGAGGAAGTATTTGAATTAGAAGAGGACGAAGAACCTAGTAATTGGGTATTCGGTATTTGGTTGTGCATATCAGCGACGTAAGAATTTATCTATTGGTTATGATTCATTATTTAGTGATAGAACTATTGTTTTATGTGTAAAAATATATGAAATGTGTAAAAGATATAAGGTATTATATAGGAAAAAAAAAATCCAGTTATATTTTGAAAATCGGTAACTTTTTAAAAAAATCCCCTACTAGCCGTTGCATTTGTAAGTAAAAGAAATAACAAGAAATCGATTGCTCGAGGCCATAACACGAGGCACGGTATTGTACTGTTTCTCGCGCCGTGACCTCGCGTTATACCCTTCAATTTGGGTGTGGTTGGATTTGGCGTTATGTACATTGGCTCAAGCCAAGCACCCCCGTACCGGGGCCTCTTAGGAGGTATCATACAATTAGGGGTGTCATTCGGGTTGACCCGGTCGGGTTCGGGTCAAGTCGGGTCAAGGGTAAAAAATATATAACCCGAACCCGAGCCTAATTAGAACTCGGGTCACTCGGGTTCGGGTCAATTCGGGTCGGGTGAAGTCGGGTCGGGTCAACTCGGGTTCGGGTCAACCCGAGTTTAAGGAAAAAGTGTAATTAGTGGCTTAATTAAGTACTAATATAATGTAAAAAGTGTAATTTTAGTCGGGTCAAGTCGGGTTAGTCGGGTTCGGGTCAAGTCGGGTCGGGTCAAGTCAGGTCAAAGGTAAAAAATATATAACCCGAACCCGAGCCTAATTAGAACTCGGGTCAATTCGGGTCAACCCGAATTGACCCGAATACGCTTTTGGACCCGAGTAACCCGACCCGAATGTGATTATTCGAGTTTGGGTTCGGGTCGGGTTCGGGTCGGGTCAACTTTTCCGACACCCCTACATACAATGCCTAACTGTTCCAGCTATTATTGTCCCAATAAACTGCACATGCATGCAGTTTTGTTAGGAGGTGTCTGAGTTTTTCAATATCATCATTCTCAATAAACTTTTAATTATTCAAATTTTCATAATCAGACACAATGCATACTGATAAAATCGTAAACAACTTAACTACGTCGTCACTCACGACCAATCATGCATCTTGGTCCATCCGTCTGGAAATGGATTCAACCCTCGTCTCAGATAAAATCCATCCTCTTTAACTATCCATAAACATACTCGCTCTTTCCCAAATGAAAATTTTCCACAATGGGGGATAACACCGTCATCAAACACACCGAAAAAAGCGGACTTACCATTCCAGCTGAAATAAGCATAGAACATGGTAGTTTTCCACAAGTTTTCGCAGAAACTCCATTTTTCATATCCGTACGTCCCAAGAATATGGTCTCCCAAATCATCATCTTCTGATTTTACATGAACGTGGATTGGATCAAGGATCTCGTTAAAGATATGGATGGCCCAAGGATCCCATGGACAAAGCTTTATGGAGTTAGCTGTTGGAGTTTTCGCTATCGGAGATGCATTTGTCGTGAAAACAAGGTGAAGGAACAAGAAAATAATGATCTTCATGAGTTCGTGGAATGGGTATATCAACATATACGAGAACTATTATGTTATATAGACCAAAGAGGTTTGTTCATTATCTTCAAATTAAATTTTCATTATTCCAAGTAAAGAAAAAGGTCAAAGACAATTACTAGTATTAACTAAAGCAATTGTGTCTGTTTCACTGTGTTACAAACATATTAACCAGTTACTAGTTACTACCAATTTAGGTGTCCTCAAAGTCATGTGTTGTTTGAGGAAAATTAATCTTTAGTTGTAACATATTATTTGAGGAATTCTCAGATTTAATTAGATTGGAAAGGTACTTAAACATGTAAACGGTAATAAACAAGCCGAAGTAATAGTATCCACACAAGCACAAAGAATATAAATGAACAGCTTGGGAGTCCTTCGGCGCCACTATATCTAGACACCTTCCCTACTTTGATAAACACATCACTCGCATCATGAAGAGCTAAAACTACTGAACCAATACGCAGAAACCTGCAAGAAAAAAGAAAAGCAAGTTAAAATGTGTTTACATAAGGGACTAAATTACACAAATCAACCTAGTAGTTTGGAGAAAATAATGTAAACCGTCTTCGTTGTCACTTAGGATGTCTACTTAACCCTCAGGATGTTACGAGAGAAGGTTTCTCTCTTACAGATTCTGTTGCTATGTATATAGACAATTGTGCGTGGGTTTGGCCACTGTTATAATTGCTCAGATTCCTGTCCCTGTTCTAAATGAGTAATCAGATAGGTGCAAATGGATGACTTTTACGGGAATATCATGGCCTTTTCGGTCCAGCAGGCGTGGGAGGCATTGAGACCTCGTAGAAATCAAGTTACGTGGCATAACATTGTTTGGTTCCCTCATAATATTCCTTGACACTCATTTCATCTCTGGATGATTATGCGACGATGTTTGAAAACTCAAGATAGGGTGCGACTGTGGGATAACATTGATCCTACGTTGTTAGTATGCCCCCTTTGTGAAACGCAGGAGGACTCTCACTCTCATTTATTTTTTGAATGCGGTTATGCTTCTCAAGTATGGCTTGGTGTAAGACATTTGGCAGGTATGGATAGCCTGCAGCCTAACCTTGATGGTATTTTGTCAATTTCTTACTGCGTATATCTTCTCATAAGACGGCTAAGAGTGTTTTTGGACGCCCTATTTTTGCGGCTGCTACATATTCCGTATGGAATGAGTGCTCGCTTATTTAAGAAGGTTAAACGACCTCACCAAGAAGTGATTAATAGTATATTGGTCACAGTCCGTTTGAAGCACCTTACATTCAAATCCAAAAATACTTCGGTTGTGATGGATTTTCTTGCTAAACGGAAGATGAAGAGCGGTTTTAGATTATTTGTTTAATAGTCGATTCTATTGTGTTTGTAGTTTGGTTGTAGCGTGTTTAGGGCATGTCCTAAATACTTGGTTGTTCAAGCCTAACTTGAGGTTAATATGAACCACATTTCATTGTAGTTTGATTTGATTCGAACTCAAGCTCAAAGTGTGTATCATTTCATACCTAGTGAGATATCATTTCATACCTAAGTGGCGAGAAAATTTATTTATCAAAAGTGTGTATCTTTTTCGATCAAGGGAACTCCCTCAGTGTCGATCAGGGGCATCGTAGATTTGTGCAGTTGAAGTTGCAAATAGTCCAAATTGGTTCATCTCTGCGTAAAGAAATAAGTCCTTGTGTATGAGCTCACTTGCAGAAGCAAGTGGCGACTGAGTGACATATTTACTGAAGATCATGAGTATCACAATATTCTTGTTTGCATGAAAACGATATCCATGTCGGTCCGTAGACAATCAAATCCTGATGGTTTCTACTCAAACTTATTATGTGATCTTGCGCAATGAATGATCCGGACTGAATACACCATTATAGCATTACAATGTAAGTGTTGTAGTTATAACTGAGTATTTGTTAGCACATAATCACACACACGATACAAGTACTATATAATGGTGCTTAATATCATCACTAACATTTAAGGTAAAAAACTTTTAATTTAATCATTCAAATTTTCATAATCAGACAACAATGCTTATACCGATAAAATCATAAACAACTGAACTACGTCGTCACCACGACCAATCATGCATTTTGATCCATCCGTCTGGAAATGGATTCGACCCTCGTCTAAGATAAAATCCATCCACTTTAATTACCCATGTACATACTCGCTCTTCCCCAAATGAAAATTTATCGCAATGGGGGATAACACCGTCATCGAACACACCAAAAGAAGCGTACTTACTACGTCCCCAGCTGAAATCAGCAGAGAACATGGTTGTTTTCCAAAAGTTTTCGCAGAAACTCCATTCATAATTTTCGTACGTATCAAGAAGATGGTCGCCCATATCATCATTTTTTGATTTTACATGAACTTGGATTGGAAGCGCGACCTCGTTAAAGATACGGACGCTCCAATAATCCCATGGACAAACCTTTATGGCGTTGGCTGTTGGAGTTTTCGCTATCGGAGGAGATGCATTTGTCGTGAAAACAAGGTAAAAGAATAAGAAAATAATGATTTTCATGATCAGTTCGTGGGATGGGTATATCAACATATACGAAAATTGTTATGTTATATAGACTAAAAAACTAAGTAAATTATGGAAATAGGTCTAAGACAATTACTAGTATTAACTGGTTACTAACTTTAGGTATCCTAATAGTCAAGTGTTATTTGAGGAAAATTGATTTAAGCATATTGCAATTAAATAATTACAATTACTAGTTATTTGAGAAAAATTGATCATAACTAATATATCACTAAAATTATATTGCAATCATAATAATAATAATTTTTATTACTATAATTACTAAAAGTCAAGTGTTATTTGAGGAAAATTGATCATTCAATCATATTGCAGTTAAATTAGTAGTAGTTTTATTACTGTAATTAATAATTCCAACATATAAGTTATAATATATCATTAAATACTTTGCTAATATATATTAAATAATTAATATCAATTTGTACTATTTGCAAAAGAACAATTTATATTCTCTAACGTAGTTATTTAAAAACTTAATTTACTCAAGGTTTTACGTACTAATTAAATAAATGCAGTTACATTCTAATACTAATCTATCTCTATTTTTACATAATAAAACGCATTTTTCTCGTCCATCTAATAATATTTTTTGTAAAATTATATTAATTTGTCAGTTGAATAAGTTTGAATCGCATTTTGAAACCGCCAATTTTCTTTTTGTGTTTTTGCAACATTAAGGGCTCTTTGGTATCCTACTATAGAACGGGTTTCGACTTGAAAAGATATAAAATATAAACTTGCCTACAAAGGAAAGTTGGTAGTCTTTCCGTCTTAAATTCATTGTTTTTTTTTTCATTTTGAGTTTTCACAAAATTATTTTTTTCTAATAAAAATAGATATAAAAATTTAATCAAACTTATCATACTCCGTATTACCTTAAAAAAATACTATGACAAACTTCAAATAAAACTTAATTAATTAAATAAAAATGAAACTGCCATTCTAACAAAAAATATTTTTTTTTATAATAAATACATTTTTATTAAACTATAAATTTCACGTGTGAATAATAATCTTAAGATAAAAAAAGTAATAATCAAACCAAATTTTAAAAACCACATACGGCCGTCCTTCTAATGCAACTCAATAGGGTGAAGTTATTTTCAGAATCAAATAAATGTACAGAACTGAAAGAATAACCTTTTTACTCTTAAAATGCACATGTATATTCATCGGGTTAGTTCATTAGGTAGAAATACATAAATTTTTATTTTTGTAGTTCACTAGGAACATGTATCCTAGGAGCATGCACATGTATTTGTTTTATATGTATTATAACTATCTTTTCGTTGGATAATATGAAAACACGTGTGCACTCTTCATATCGCTCATAATACTCGGACATATAACCAATAAAACAATTATTAAATGTTAATTTAAACATAATAATGAATATAAATATGTATCGTTAAGAGTATAAAGGTGATTCTCGCAGTTTGTACATTTATTTGGTTCTGAAAATAACATTACACCAACTCAATAATATTATATCTTTTTTATATGCATAAATATATGTCTAAATCACTAACTACTACATTTGTATTATGTATCTTCTCTTTTTATATTTTCAGCAATTATTTTTTTAAATCTATCAATTAAATCATAAAACATACAAATAGACTAATTAAGCATATGAACTATTTTTCATTTTTTTTAACAAGTCGCATGTCTGGTGATGCAACCCAATAATATCATATATTTTTAATAGGTCAACTTTTCCTACTAGAGAAGTTTGTTAGACGTTTAATTTTGAATAGGCACCATTTGAAAAGATGTTTTAAATGTTATGTTCATATAATTAAGTACATTTACTAGATAAAATATTATAAATCTTTTTAAATTAATAAACTTATATCCACTAATGTATAAATATTTTAAAATTTTATAATTGTTTCACACAACATTTACATTAAATTATGAAAATGTTTAAGATTAAGAACTTCTTCATGCCACATAGGTTTAAAATGAAGTTTCACAATGGCTAATACTAATATCATAGTTATAAATAGCGTGAGGCGTGACGTAGCAGCATGTCCAAGCTACATGTTTTAGTGGCTAAGGCAAAGTTTAAACGTTTATAAAGCGTGATTTATGGCAGCACGACATATACAAATATTTATTAGTTTTATCATATTTTAATATTATATTTATATTAAGTTCATTATAAGTGTTATACATAATAATTAAACCTAGAAAACTCTCCTTACATGTAACAATATTTATTTTTTGAAGTTGAATTAAAAAAATTAACGCACCTCATGTCGTAGCGCGTCTTGACTGATTGCGTAGCGTAGAGGTCACGCCTCAAGATTTAGCGCGCTCTAAAACGGGCTATATAACGAGCTATTTAAAACTATGGCAAATATAAAACTTAAACCACTTTAAGTTTTTTAGACATATGTTTAGACCTCTTGTAGTGAACGCTTTTAGATCGCTATCTATTCGATCAACGGGTTTTCGTAATATTTAATTATAAAGTTATGACTAAGATTCAATATACACAAACTATAGAAGAATATACACACTTTTTGAGTATTTGATGAAAAATCATATATAATAAAACTTAGATTATATGAAATCAATAAATAAAAATGTTCGAGTTGCATATCATACCATTTTATGAAAGAGATAGACACTTTCCTAAAAACTTAAGTAATACAATAAATATAACATAATATAAACATATTAATGCAGTTAAAGAAAATTAAATTTAAGTAACACGAGATTTTAATCCATATGTGCAACTTTATATTTCTAATATATAAAAAACATTTAACCATATTTAATTAAAACATAATTAATAATACAATTAAAACACCTCATCATCATAATTTACAATCAAAATACCACATTGTACAAATCGCCCCCGTCATATTTTATTTCTATTTTTCCTTGCAATCATATGTACAAATAACTTTTAGGTTAATCTTCTCATTCAAATGTTCAAAAGAAGTTCTGTCAATTCTCGCATTTACTTGAGTTTCGAAAATAAAATTACACATATTACATATACACCACAAGTAATAATATCCGTATATCAAAATTGTGTTTTGAGACATGTTTTTAAGAAAAAACTATCGTTATTCATAAGTTATTCTTATGAAAGACGAATAACCAAATAACTTTTACTCGCATCGTCACAAGATACCCACCGTCGCATCGCGCAAATACCCTATTAGTGAGTATATTAGTTATTTAGAGATGTTGTAAACGGGTTGTTCAATTTAAAACATAACATGCTTTTTTGTTAGGTTGTAACATATTTTTGTTTTTTCGAATAAATTATTTAATTAAAATTTTCTTTTTTAGTGTGAAGTCGTGAGTTTTAAGATTTTTTTTAGTCTCTCTTAGTGGTTCGAATCTCGAGGCGTGTCTATTATAAATGGTATAACTTGGGGTATCGGATTTTAGTCAGGATTGATGTGTCATTCTACAAAATAAAAAAAATAAAAAATTAAAATAATAAAAACATATTTTAGAGTTAACTACTTTTTTGGTCCTCGTGGTTTGGTCCAGTTTTCACTTTTGGTCCAAAAACTCAAATAGTTTCGATTTTGACCAAAAAGGTAAACTATTTCTTCACTTTTGGTCTATTTTGCGTTGACTGTTAGTTTGACCAGTTAAAAAGATGTATAAAGATTAAAATACTGATCGACGTCGAAGTGCGGGTCAAAAATAACCTAATTACCTTATACTAGATAAGGTAAGCGGGTATCGATCCACGAGGAATATCTGGTTTTAGTTTTAGTTTTGGGGTGATCACTAATCAATAAAAGTTTTGGTTTTGACATCTAACGACTAAAATACTTTTGATAATAAAAATGCTGATTAAAAATTAAAATAATTATTAAACTAATTATAAAGTTAGAAAAATAAAATAAGGATGTAAACAATTAAAAGAAAAATGCAATCCCTTCCAGCTCCTAATATTTATGGTTTATCACACTTATAGATTATCGACACTTTTTAGTTCGTTTACAAAGATTATTTTGACTTGATATGAATGAATTAATGGTGGCATTTATTATGTTTATCAGTGACTCGCGATAATAAATCTTATATTAATCTAACCAATAATTATGTTTTAATAATTTATTTAGGTACAACTCATATTGATTAAACGACCATCCTCTTTTTAACTAAATAAAATAAGTATGAATCGTTAACTAATAATAAATTGTCTGGCACAAATAATTAAACATAATATTAAGTCAATAAAAATAATTTATAAATAAATCATAAATCAATTTAATAAAAATATGATAATCCACAAGTAATTATCAAACCATAAATAAAATTACCGGAAGGAATTACAACAAAATTAGTCAGACATTGCGATTTAACCTACCCGCTTTCCACTGTTCATAACAAAGGAATATCTTGTGTTTTTTTCCTTTCCGTATGTTACTCCAAACAACAATAATAGATCTTTTGTTTACTATTATTGATGTCTCGATGATTGTGCCACTTAACCAAAAAAGGTTTTGATTATTTTTTTATGCAGTGCCTACTTCTTAATTGCAAGATTCTCTTCAATCGACGAATGGTTGTCTTCTTTTTTTCTTCCCCTTTGTTTCGGTTGTATATATATCCCATATATGTTAGTGGGTTATTGGGCCCAAAATTATTATTATCTTTTTTTTTCTTTTATTCTTTTGGAATATAATAACTTTGGCCCAATAAAAAATAACCCAACGCCAATAATTGCTCAAACGAAGCTCGGACAAATAAAAGATGACCGAAAATATTGTGACGCACTCAAATCTTTTTATTCAATATTTCTTTTTCATTTATCGGCGCTCACAATGTCTTTTCTTCAAAAATATTAATTAAGCGGCAATTTTATTCCATTTCGCGCGTAACCTACATAATCACAAAACACACTAAAAGTACATGTATAACAAAAAATAAATATATAACTATGTTAAATTAATATGCTATTAGGTGTATGCAAAATACACCAATTAGACCCCCTCACACTTAACTTTTACCGTCTCGAGTAAAAATAAAATAAAAATATACAAGCATGTTCATTTCATAATTTTTAATCATACTATTGAAATTTCATCAAAAAAAATCACATTCAACCTAATACACTAATAACCATCCTACATGACAAATAATCCAAAGTATCCAATATTTGTGTCCTTCTTAAACACTTAGCATAATCATTTCTATTGATTCCATTTACTTTATGTTTCATATAATTAACCATGTGTCCAACGTACCTAATGCACACCTATAATCAATCTAAACATTAATCTAAAACAAGAGGTGAGAATATCGTACACTTTTTATAACATTAGAGTTTTTATACCATAAGAGCACATCATAAGCCATCATACTTTAGCTTATATACTTTTACCTCCCTTTACTTTTTCCAATTTTTTTTCATTTTTTTCACTTTTGTCTTCTTTTTTTTCACTTCACACATAAGCTCTCTTTTTAGCCATCCGGGACCGTTTCTTATACAAGTCATCTCGAACGCTTTATACACTCCTATTAAGGTTGATATAAAGACCAATTATTCTAAAAAATGAATATTTATCCTATAGGTGCATACTAAGACACATTGGCACATGGGAACCGGTTAATTAAGTCTGTTGAATTAAATAGGAACAATTATACTTCGTGCCTACTGGTACATCACATGATGGAGTTATCTACCACATAGTCTAATTATACAGTGCACTAAATTAAACTAATCTTCCTAATTTCATTACAACAACAAGGATTGGGTTATTTCACATAAAATTGTCTCAGCTAAGTGCAATGCTATCCATCATAAAAATTGGCGTCTGACCCATGCTAACAACTAAAGTATCACCTTGCGCGAGTGACGAATCAGATAGGCAAGCCCAGCATATGACTACCACCAATAACTATGACAGTTCTCCAACTCTTTTCTAAGGCCACAGTGCGCGGGCGGCGAGCCGAATAAGATTAATTCTAAGTGTCTTAACCCAATGATTACATTACTATATTTCATATTTTTTATTTAAACTTTCTACTCGATCTATGCAAAGGTAAGTAGAGGGAATTCAACCGGCATGGTTTGCTCATCTAAATTATACATATGCCTAACTACATACAAACAATCAAATCAATTTAATAACCACATTATAAAATGGAATCGGGTGCACCTGATAATTATGGCCAAATCCTCTAGTTTGCTCCAATAAATCATCCACAAACTAATCTTCAGAATCTGCAAACACTCAACAAACATATATGTAGAAGAAACTTCCACATCTAATTAACACAAGACTGTTATAATGTGATTTAAAAAAAAATTAAAAGATTTTCAATTTTTCCCAAAAATCACATTTTAACCCATTTTGACCAAAATTTCACAAAAAAAATGTAACACATGTGCCACCCCCCCCCCCCCCCCCCCCTCAACTTAAAGCATTGCATTGCCCTTAATGCAAAAACTTTAAATTGAAATTTTGGTTAAAAATCAATTTTGACAAACTCACACAAAAACAAAAACCTAACTCACTTTCGTAGAAATCACGGTTGCATTTAGCGTATGCAACAAGCCTTTAAACCACTCGGTAGCCCGACTGGACGAGTTTTGTCTCGTGAGGGTTTGTAGTGAACACACCCACAAAGTTTCAAACACACACAAAAATAAGATAAGAAATTGAAAAAGAAAATACACACACTACAAACCACAAACAACGGGTTGCCTCCCGCGAAGCTCTAAGTTTATCGTCTTCAGCCAGACATAACTCGTATGATCTATTGAGACGGTTGGAGTGGTTCCAAGTAAACCACATCCACCGTTTCCATCTGATCACTCTCCAAATCAACATACGGCTTCAAACGGTTTCCATTAACTCTAAAAGGCTCTCCACCTACCATATTTTTTATTTCAATGGCTCCGTATGGAGAGACTTGCGTCACAACGTATGGACCCGTCCATTTACTTCTCAACTTTCCTGGGAAAAGCTTAAGTCTAGCAATGAATAACCAAACTTTTTGACCAACCAAGAACGATTTCTTGGTGATGTGTCGATCATGAAAAGCTTTGGTTTTCTCCTTATAAATCCTAGAACTCTCATAAGCATCACGTCTAATCTCATCTAGTTCAGATAATTGAAATTTCCTATAACTACCCGCTTTCTCTAAATCCAGATTAACGGTCTTAATCGCCCATTCAGCCCAATGCTCTATCTCAACCGGTAAATGACACGCCTTGCCATATACCAACTTATACGGTGACATACCAATAGGGGTCTTAAAAGCCGTCCTATATGCCCACAAAGCATCATCTAACCTCAAGGACCAATCTTTCCTATCACTACGAACAGTCTTTTCTACAATTCGCTTAATCTCCATATTAGATACTTCCACCTGTCCACTAGTCTGTGGGTGATACGGGGTAGCTATCCTATGATTAACTATATAGGGTTTCAATAATTTTCCAAATCTAAAGTTCTTAAAGTGGGAACCCCCATCACTAAAGATAGCCTTAGGAATTCCATGTCTAGCAAATATATTCTTCTTAACAAACTTAAGAACTACACAATGGTCATTGGTTCTAGTAGCCTCAGCCTCTACCCACTTAGACACATAATCAACTGCCACTAAAATGTACACATAGCCATGGAAAGTAGGGAATGGTCCCATAAAGTCAATACCCCACACGTCAAAGATCTCAACAACAAGTATGGGATTCATAGGAATTTGATCACGCCTTGAAATACGACCAACTTGTTGGCAATAAATACATGCTTTCACAAAAGACTGGGCATCCTTGAATATGGTCGGCCAAAAGAAACCGCTTTGTAGGATCTTATGCCCAGTTTTCGTAGCACCAAAGTGTCCACCGCATGCATAAGAATGGTAATGAGCCAATATTCCATATGCTCATGGTCAGGAACACATCTCCTAACGACTTGGTCAGCACACACCTTATATAGCTCCGGATCCTCCCAAAAATAATGCTTCAACTGAGAGAAGAAATATTTTCTTTGTTGTTTGGACCAAAAATCCGAAAGCTTTTTAACAGCAAGGTAATTAACTATATTGGCATACCAAGGAACCTTAGAAACCTCAAATAAGCTTTCATCCGGAAAGCTTTCCTTAATCACATCAGAAGGGTTGAACGGCGGAGGGATAATTCTAGACAAACGGTCGGAAACTACATATTCTGACCCCTTTTTATCCCGAATTTATAGATTAAATTCCTGTAAAAACAAAATCTACCTAAGCAACCTCGGTTTTGTCTCTTTCTTAGTCAACAAATGTCTTAAGGCACTATGATCTGAAAATAGTATCACCTTAGAATGCCCCTAAATATATGACCTAAACTTATCAAGAGCAAAAACCACGGCTAACAACTCTTTTTCAGTAGTAGTGTAATTCATTTGAGCTTCTAAAAAAGTCTTACTAGCATAAAAGATTACAACGGGTTTCTTATCGACCCGTTGTCCCAAAACCGCCCCAGCGGCATAATCACTCGCATCACACATGATCTCGAAAGGCTTCGACCAATCAGGTGATTGTAGAATAGGGGCTTCTACAAGATTTTCCTTAAGCATATTGAATGCTTTAAGACATGATTCATTAAAGTCAAAGCGTGCATCTTTTAAGAGTATATTACAAAGAGGCTTTGATATTGCACTAAAATATTTAATAAATCGCCTATAGAACCCGATATGACCAAGAAAAGATCGCACACCTTTGATGGTAGTGGGAAGAGGAAGGGTCGAAATTACTTGAACTTTGGCACGGTCTACCTCAAATCCTTTTTTAGACACAACATGCCCTAATACAATTCCCTCTCGAACCATGAAATGACTCTTCTCCCAACTAAGCACCAAAGTAGTTTTTGTGCATCTTTTTAACACACTATCAAGCTGATCAAGGCAACTTTCAAAAGATTGACCAAAGATGGAGAAATCATCCATAAATATCTCTACAAATTCTCCAACCATGTCAGAAAAGATACTCATCATGCACCGCTGAAAGGTAGCGGGTGTATTACACAGGCCAAAGGCATTCTTCGAAATGCAAACGTTCCATAAGGACATGTAAACGTAGTTTTAGCCTGGCCATCAGGATGGATGGGTATTTGATTATATCCGGAGTACCCATCTAGGAAGCAATAGAATTTCTTACCAGAAAGCTTCTCAACTATTTGATCAATGAAAGGTAGTGGAGAGTGATCTTTAGATGTGGCATTATTCAGCTTACGATAATCTATACAAACTCTCCACCCAGTAACTGGTCGGGTTGTGAGTTTTTCCCCATTCTCGGTTTCAACAACGATGATTCCGGTCTTTTTAGGCAACGTTTGAGTGGGACTTACCCATTTACTATCCAAGATGGGATAAATGATACCAGCGTCTAACCATTTAATAACTTCCGTCTTTACTACCTCTTTCATATTAGGATTCAGACGGCTTTGCGCATCTCTTGATGGCTTAATATTTGGGTCCGTAACAATCCGATGCATACATAATGAAGGAATGATTCCTTTCAAATCTGAAATCGTCCATCCCACTACTGCTTTGTACTTGGAAAGCACTTTTAGAAGTGCTTCCTCTTGTGATTCAGAAAGATCAGAAGCAATAATAACGGGTAACATATTATTAGGACCTAGAAAAGCATATTTGAGATTGGATGGCAAAGGTTTTAGTTCAAGAGTTGGAGGCACCTCTAAAGACCGCTTCGTGGCCGTATCAAAAGTAGAAGGTAAGGGCTCCACTTTATAAGACCAAGGTGGTTTTTGATGGTCCAAAGAACTGACCAAACACTCTTGAATCTCTTGAACTTCAGCAACATCAAGAATCTCCTCATTCTCACCAGTTAAATATAATTCCAAAGGATCATCCTTAAGCATACGGGATGCATGCTTTTGGACTTCCTCATCGATCACATCAACTTGGTAACATTCATTCATCGTAGGATAATTCATAGAATTTAACACATTCAATCTTATCTTCTTATTACCGAATGCAATATCCATGGCACTAGTTCGACAATTAATCCTAGCATCTATCGTGGCTAAGAATGGGCGCCCAAGGATAATAGTCGGTTAAACATCCTTGTATCGTGACTCGGTGTCCATAACAAAGAAGTCAACTGGGTAGTAGAAATCATCAACTTTTACAATTACATCCTCTAAGATACCTCTAGGAAGTTTGGTAGATCGATCGGCTAAGGAAATAACGGTGTATGTCTTACGAAGAGTTCCTAAGTCATACATATCAATAAAACTAGCAGGAAGGATGTTGATACTGGCACCAAGATCAAGGAGCGCCTTCTTAATGGAAATATTTCCCACCACAACTGAAACCAATGGTGCTCCAGGATCTTTGAATTTAGGAGGAAGAGAGCTAGATAAGACCGCACTAACATGCTCAGTTAGGTCAATTTTTTAAGGCAAAGACACCTTCAGCTTCCTCTTCTGGGTACACAAGTCCTTTAAAAACATGGCATAAGCAGGAATTTGCTTGATAGCATCAATAAGAGGGAGATTGATCTTAACTTGCTTGAAAGTCTCCCACATATCCTCAGCATGAGGACCCTTTTTAGCTAACCTTGCAGATGTCGATTTCTCAAAAGCCGCAGGGTATGGTGTGCTGGACACACCACCCTCCCCAACTTCGGAAGATTCATAGCTTTAGGATTCGATGTTGTTGGTTTTAGAAAATCATTTAACAAATCATTTACCAACTCAGAACCGGACTTAACATTATCAGAATTTTTACCTTCAACAATAATTTCGTCATCAGTAACGAAATCCTCGACATCGGGAGAATTTGAAATTCCCTTGTCATTGTTGTAGATTTTACCGTTTCGTAGAGATGTCACCATATTCAGGTGCTCATTTCCATTTTTCTTGTGTGCGGGATTCATGGTGGTGTAGCTCGGTAGCTTTCCCTCATCTCTTTTGCTTAATTGATCCGCCAATTGACCAACTTGTCTCTCAAGAGCTGCAATAGATTTAGTAGTGGTATCGTGTCTTTGATTAGTGATCTCAAATTTCCTATTGATCTCTTGATTGTTGGTAGACAATGAATCCATAAGCCTATCAAACTTTCGGTCAAGGTTCAAGAGACGGTTGTCATCTTGCCCTTGGCCCTGATTTGGATATTGCTGTTGTGGCTTATGATAGTAAGAATTTTGTTGAAAGTTGGATGAATCGCCACCCTCGTACCTTGTTTTGTAACCATAGTATTGTTGTTGGGTATTATTAGGGCGATTGTCTTCATCTTTCCAACGGAAGTTGGGGTGATTGCGCCATCCAGGATTGTAACTTTCAGAGAATGAGTCATTTCGTGGACGACCTCCATAAACTCCATTCACCTCCTCATTTGGTGGCGCCCCTCAACTTTGACAATTATCGACTGAATGACTTGGATCACCACACATTGAACACCCACTATGCGACACATTAGACACATTTAGAACACCTTTTCCTAGATTTCTCAACAAAAGATCAATGTTCTTACTTAACTCGCTAATTTCAGAATTTGTGCCACGTTGGTTAGACACAGAATTGACGAAAGATGGGTGGTTGTTTCGATCCACTGAAGCTTGGGTCTTGGAACCTTTGCTTAGTTATTCAAAAAACTCCCATTCTTCCTCCATAGGTCGCGAGAAAAACATACCCCCACTAGTGGCCATGACAAATTGTTGGTTGTTATAATCCAACCCATCATAGAAGACTTTGACAAGCTCCCATTTTGGAACATCATGATGAGGGCATGTTCTTAATAACTCCTTAAGTCTACTAAATGCTTCATGAAACTGCCCGCCTGGGATTTGACGAAAGGATTTAATCTTATTTCTAATGGCAGCAGTTTTACTTATAGAATAAAATTCTTCAAGAAAAGCAGATTGCATTTCAGACCATGAGTTAATACTACTTGGCTCAAGAGATGAGAACCAGTCCTTAGCTTGATCTTTAAGAGAAAAAGGAAAAAGGCGAAGTCTTACCTCATCCTTGGTAATGTTATTAACCTGATGTGTGTCAGCAATAGAGAAAAATTCTCGCAGATGTGCGTATGGCTCCTCACGACCTCTAAACACTGGCAAGATTGCTATGAGGTTCGGCTGAATCTTGAAGTTACCTGTAACCCCTTTAACCAGATTCGGATAAACGATATGCAAGGGATCCTCGAAGATCCCCGACCTGTAATAAGAATCAACACCCCGTGGTGGGGATTCTTCTCCGCTACTACTTCCGCTAGCATCTCCGCCAACATTTTCATCACCTGGCATTTCAGCGAAAAGCTCTGCTAAATCTGTAAAATCAAGATTAGTAGAAAACTGTCGAAACGTTTTCCTTCTCAACCTAGCACTTTTCTCAACCTCAGGATCGTAAGCTAACGGTGATGTACGTCCCCATCTACGTGTGCGCATACACTAACCTGCACACTCACAAGAAACAAAACAAAACAAACAAAACAAGAAAAATAAAATCTTTTTGTATTTTTTATTTTATTTAAGAAAAATATTAACAAAAACTTAAATGAAAAGCTCACTAGTCCCCGGCAGCGGCGCCAAATTTTTGATCGACGTCGAAGTGCCGGTAAAAAATAACCTAATTACCTTATACTAGATAGGGTAAGCGGGTATCGATCCACGAGGAATATGTGGTTTTAGTTTAAGTTTTGGGGTGATCACTGATCAATAAAAGTTTTGGTTTTGAAATCTAACGACAAAAATACTTTTAATAATAAAAATGATGATTAAAAATTAAAAAAAAATTATTAAACTAATAATAAAGCTAGAAAAATAAAATAAGGATGTAAACAATTAAAAGAAAAATGCAATCCCTTCCATCTCCTAATATTTATGGTTGATCACACTTATAGATTATCGACACTTTTTAGTTCGTTTACAAATATTATTTTGACTTGATATGAATGAATTAATGGTGGCATTTATAATGTTTATCAATGACTCGCGATAATAAATCTTATATTAATCCAACCAATAATTATGTTTTAATAATTTATTTAGGTACAACTCATATTGATTAAACGACCATCTTTTTTTAACTAAATAAAATAAGTAAGAATCATTAACTAATAATAAATTGTCTTGCACAAATAATTAAACATAATATTAAGTCAATAAAAATAATTTATAAATAAATCATAAATCAATGTAATAAAAATATGATAATCCGCAAGTAATGATCAAACCATAAATAAAGTTACCGGAAGGAATTACAACAAAATTAGCCAGACATTGCGATGTAACCGACCCGCTTTCCACTGTTCATAACAAAGGAATATCTTGTGTTTTTTTCCTTTGCGTATGTTACTCCCAACAACAATAATAGATCTTTTGTTTACTATTATTGATGTCCCGACGATTGTGCCACTTAACCAAAAAAAGGTTTTGATTTTTTTTTGTTTATGCAGTGCCTACTTCTTAATTGCAAGATTCCCTTCAATCGACGAATGGTTGTCTTCTTTTCTTTTCTTCCCCTTTGTTTCGGCTGTATATATATCCCATATATGTTGGTGGGTTATTGGGCCCAAAATTATTATTATCTTTTTTTTTTCTTTTATTCTTTTGGCATATAATAACTTTGACCCAATAAAAAATAACCCAACGCCAATAATTGCTCAAACGAAGCTCGGAAAAATAAAAGATGACCGAAAATATTGCGAGCACTCAAATCTTTTTCTTCAATATTTCTTTTTCATTTATCGGCGCTCACAATGTCTTTTCTTCAAAAAAATTAATTCAGCGGTCATTATTCTATTTCGCGCATAACCTACATAATCACAAAACAAACTAAAAGTACATGTATAACAAAATATAAATATATAACTATGCTAAATTAATATACTATTAGGTGTATGCAAAATACACCAATCAAATACCCTCACTTTAAAATTGAAAAAGACTAAAATAACCTCTATTGATTTATTATTATTATTAAATTATTATCCATATTGTAAATCTATTTCACCACATAAAAACAAACGAAGAGTAGATCTGTGACCTCATTTCCTTTCTTCAAATGTCATACTGAGAAATTAAAACAAGGCTATCTTCATTATTATTTTTTAGATTTGCAACCAGAGAATCAAGATATACAACCAGATTCTTTGAGGTGTTTTAGCCGAAGATTACATGGAAGAGGTGGTGGTGAGGTGTGCTAGGGTTTGCTGTTAATGAAGGCTTTTTATGATATGGGTTGGTGGGTTTTATTGACGGAGGTGGGTACTGATGATGGGTGTGGTGGGTGTTGCAGATCGGAGGTGTTTGATAATGTGTGATGTTTAGTGGGTATGGTGTTGGGTGATGAGAAATGGGAAGAGGGTGGTGATGAGGTGCTGGCAACCCATGCTTGATTGGTGATGAGAAATAAAAGGTTTATTTTTTTGATGTTGAAAGGAAAATAATTAAGAGTTGATTCCGGTGATGGTGGTGACCGGTGAGTGCGTTTTTTGTAGAGAGAGATATAAATGATGAAACAGAGATATGAGTGATGAAAAGAAGATACACATTTGTTTTTAGATTTGTAATATTTTTTTAGGATGGAGTGTAGTTTTTTTCTGGAATGATTTGGATTATTAAGATTGTTTTAATAATAAGAAAAAATATTTGTGTTTTTTCCTTTATAAAAATAAAAAAATAAGTTTGATTAAAAGACAAAAATACCCTTCTAATTAACGATCAAACTGGTCAAATTGACAGAGTTGACAGAAATGGACCAAAAGTGAAGAAATAGTTTACCTTTTTGGTAAAATCGAAACTATTTGAGTTTTTGGACCAAAAGTGAAAACTGGACCAAACCACGAGGACCAAAAAAGCAGTTAACTCCATATTTTATAAACCCAATTATTGTAGCAACATTTTTGAATTTTACATATAAGCTTAGGAAAGTTCAGGTTTGGTAATTAGTAACTATCATATATTTACAATTAAGCCCATGTTAGCAATATTTTCAAATTCAGGTTGACTCGTGAATCGGCTCAGAAACTAAGCAAGTTGTAATTGGATTTTTGCTTGTTTGACAATCGGATTCAACTGTCAATTTTTCATTGACTCGGGTTTATCCAGTTTGATTAACTCGAGCGGGTCACAATCTTTTATTAAAAACAATTTTAAAAACTTTCTTTTCCATAAATATTTTTAAGTTTTAAACATATATTGAAGTAATCATTACTAGTTTTAGTTAAAGTAAAATCAAAACTTCCTTCAAACATCAGTTAATATTATTTTTTATAATCTATTACAAATTGTAATCATAAATTGTAATTTTTTTACATACTTTGCTATAATATTATAAATATAAAATTAAAAACTAAAGATTAGAGAATAAATACAACATATTAAAAATATAAAAAAGCATGTATATATTTAGAACCGAATTAATTCGACAATTCAATCAGTTGAACCGTGAAGATCACTTGACCAAATCAAGTAAATACCTAAATTTCCAAACATTACATATTAGTATATAAATATTTTACACGTCACGTAAATAAAAATCAAACATGTGGTTCTAGATCAGTATGTCATCTCCATATATATACACACATTCTTTTGCTTAATTAGAAAATATTTAAAATATTCAATCCTAAATTAAAATTAAGATAATTTAAAGTTTAAATAAAAGACATCAAACATTTAATCCGATTAACGTTAAAAAACATTAAAGATGGTTAAATTATTATTAAAAAAATTATTTTTTTTTTATAAAATTATAATTTTACTCTTAAGTAAAGAAGCGTTTGTCTTGGGTGAATCCCACTTTTGGACTAGATTAAAATGCAAAAACAATCGATTGGTTTAAATTATTTTTGAAATAGAATGAGGAATGGCTCACAAAAACCCATGCCACTAAGAAGTGGTGGAAATGTTCAAAAAGTGTGAGTGTATGATAAAAGGTAAGATTGTTGATTATCCTTCAGTGAAAATTTCTTACAGGGTCACATTTCATTGTGGTTGTCTTGGAGAGGCCACATTTGAATCATTTTATGAAAATGGCCATCATGCTCGTGATTCCTTTTCCAAGATTACACTTTTTACACGTGTCATACATTCAATGGTTCTCGAAAAAAATCCATTAACCTGATAATCTTGATATACATTTCACGAATATGCCAGATTTAGAAAATGGCTTGTCTTTATCAATACCATCTTCATCTTCATCATCTAATGAAAATGTTCATAAGGTGGTTTCTAGACCAGTTTATTCACCAATAAAGATCAAGAACCTTGCTTCTTTTTCTTCATTTGGGTATGCTTTTTCAAGATCTGGGGGAAAGAATAGATTTGAAGAACCACAACCTCATTTCTTGGATAACTGTTTTTTCTGTAAGAAGATGCTTGGTCATAACACAGATTGAAAGTATATGAAACCTAAACCTAAAAGCCTCCTTTTATAAGCACAAGGAGCCTTGTACACAAAGTTATCATGTCAACTATTCTAGGAAGAGATATTAAGATAATCATACAAAATATAATATTCATCTTCCTAATATAACAAAACGCGTTGACATCTAAATCTTGACAACAGCTTGACAATTCTTGTTTGCGCCTATTCTGTCAACGGCTTGATAACAGTATGTCAGTGGCTGGATGTAATGTGTCAGCGGCTAGATGACTTGGCTTATTTTTATTCCCAAAAATCCTTCCCTAAACTTGATATTCATCATGATCATCAGGTTTCTGAATAAAAACCAAAATGCTGAGAGGATTCTTACAAACCAACCTATTCTTCTTTGATATGGTAATACATGAACTTCAAAAAGTCAATGCTAACATCACTAGTGTAGTCAACCTTGAGCTTAGTACCAAGCATCTTCTTTAACAAGTCTTGTGACAGTGGATATACCCTGTCAATCAACGATTATTCTGCAAACTTTGAAGTACAAAGATAGTAGACACCAACAGCTGAATACAATCGCCATTCCAAGCCACTCAAAACTTCAAGATCCAACCAGATTAGATCTGCTTCATCATGGGCAAACATTCTCTTGATTGTTGTCTATATTTTATTACCACCAAATGAGGAAGGAGCCTCAGCATCATAATTCTGCTTCATTTACCACCATAAAGTCTCCAAGTCTTCTCTATCTATACTTGCAAATAATAAATAAGAGAAGTGAAGACATGTACCTTATCACCATATCTGGTGACCTTCCAAAAACCTGTAGAATCTTCCTCATAGCTCACAATTAGGTTGTTGAAGTCAAGAGGTACCACGACAACAATATCTGAAGCTTCCAAAGGTGAAAGCTCCATTTGCATCTTCAAACTCTCTTCACTGTACCTTGCATCATAGGGATAGTATGCTGGAAACAAAAACTTTGCTCCCTTCTTTACTGGTCTAGGAGTGACAGATTCCTTCTTAATCTTCAACTCCTCTTCTATCTCTTCCTATCTCTCAGCAGAAAGCAACCTAAAAGTGTTTTCTTCACACACATGATTCTAAATTGGATAGGCAAGAAACTCCAATTTCTCAAATGATAGCTTCCTTAGCTTTGTGTATGTCCATCCTGACTGGTGACATCTAAGAAGCATATAATATAATTCCCTTCTTGCAGTCTTGTTTTGAGTCAATACTCTATTTGCCCTACTATCCAATATAGTCTTACAATCCTTCTGAACTCTCAGTAAAAACTCCAACCCCCAAATCTTCTCAGACAAGGTTCTCTCAGGATTATTCAAGACCACCTCCTCATACCTAAAATACACACCAGGAATGGTGGGTATATCAAAATCAACTTGTAGGTTGAGTTGCTTAAGTCTCTCCAAAGCTACTTCACCTTCTCCATATTCTAACCTTTCCGGTTCCTTTTCCATCTCTGCATTGGAACCATGCTCACTACTCTCCTCCTCATCACTATCACCTACTTTCCTCAAACTCTCAGATTCTAAGCTAATCTAAGTTTCAATATTCCCATTTCTCATTCCTCTTCTTCTCTCTTGTTCACCCAGTTGTTGGGCCAACATAGCATCATACTTAACCTGTGCATCATCCTTGGGGACTTCTACTTCTACCAATTTGCCTTTTTATTTATCTTTAGGATCTATAATGGGTAGAGTAAATGGGAATACATGTGTAGAAACATCTTTAATCACCAAAGATGGTTGGGATACATCTATTGGTTTGTCAGCGGCTGCCAATGAAGTGTCTGCGTCTAAAATGGCTTTGTTAGCGACTGGCCCTGTTTCTTGTTGCTTCATCAACTCAACAAATGACAGTTGTGTAGGTGTCACCAGAGACACCTTAAATGAATCAAATCTTCCCTGCTCTTGATCCTTCATCCTTGTTAAAGCAACAGTTATCTCTTTCTCCAAATGGCCCCTCTTTTGAACTCCTGTCATTAGCAATGAAGGGTCAGTTGGTTGATCTTCCTCCCCTTTGAAAGAATCCTCTCGTCTAGACTCCAATACCAAAATCCTCTCCCTCAACGTATTGAGTTCAAGGTCTTGAGTTGTCAATCTCTGTACAAACTTTGCATTTTGCTTTTGCAAGCTCATGCAGAGTACCGTTAATTCTAAGTTAGTTAAAGGTTACATACTGCCCTCATCCACATGAGGGAACTTAATCCCAAATGTGGAATCATGGGAATGGTGGTGGACTTAGCTACAGTGGACCTATCTTAACCTGTAACAGGGTCAATAGGTCCAGCCACCTCCATATCACCAACCACACTTGTGGTGGTGGTTCTCTTTGCTTTATGGTTAGGACCTCCAAGGGAAAACACCCCAATGGTCCTTTATCTTTTGGCAAGGTGAAGTTGTTGAGGTGGTCATTCAGAGGAGGTGCTTAGGTCTATATGGGTGGTGTCGGGGGCTATGACAGAAGTGTAACCGGCCGACATAGAAATGTCAGCTGCTGTAGGATTATGGTCAATATGAGGTTGTTGATGTGGTGATGGTGGTTGTTCTTCGTGTTGTGGTTCTGGAATAGGGTCTGGTTGAGGTTCTGGTGGTGGTGGTGGGTGTAAGGCTGCTTGAATAACAGCAAGCATGGGTGGGGTCAAAGGAATTGGTGCATATGGCTCAGTGTTGAGGGTAACAAAAAGGTTTTTCTTTTGCGTAGGGATCTCATAAAAGTTTTCATGATCCCTGTGAGACCCCCAGAATCTGACATGGAACAACTAGGCAACGAGGGGATCACACGTCAAGGTACGAGTAACAATGAGTTATAAATGACACAAAAATGACGCAATACAAGACGCATATATTCCATCACAATTTATCAGAGTTTAGAAACTTCGGTCCCATAAGTTTTGAAACATAACAAAGTATCATAACATCATAGTTTAAAGTTTTAAGATAACATAAGATCAGCGGAAGACTTTAACCACGTCATTTATAACAAAAGCATAACATAACACAACATAGATCTTTCCAAGCTGCCAACATCCTGCGGTACCTCGTCCAAGCCCATTAAGTAGTATTACCTGAGATTAAAACATGTAAAGCCCGTCAACAAAAAGTTGAGTGATATTCATAGGTTTAGAAAGCTAAGTAATGGAACACAATAGAATTTGTAAATCACGTAACGGGGGGATAACTATGTACATTGTCCATAGTCACGATGAATATTATTGCTATTTAGTCTCATGAACCGAAGCTTAACTCGAAGTAAGTTCCTCTAGGGAGTATTCAGCCTAAACACTCAAGTATAAACAAATGTAAGTGCGTCAAAGTAAACGGGACGGGGATTGTCAATCCCGATGGATCCACCCACAACATTCGCGCTTATCGCAAAGCATACGGGACAATTAACGATTCATGATAAATAGAGGAAACTCAAGGCTAACGTCTAAATGCAATAACATCATTAAATTCATCTGGCAGAATAAAATTCTGAAGAGCATACAATTTAAAAGATTGTGTTCCAACATGTTAATCCTACCCCATGTTTTAAAACAATAAAAAAGTAGCTAGAGGGGCTATGAACTCACCTTAGCTATAAGGTGGAATCAACACAAAACTGGAGGGCTCATTAGTAACAACGGAAAATCAAGCAACGTTAAGTCATCCGAGACCTACGATAACGGGACGCGCAAGTTTAGAAGACACGAAGTAAATGTTTATAAAAACACTTGAAATAAATGAGTACATAACTAAATTATGACACATAAGAAAACCATGCAGAGGGTACTTCTAGACTCCATCTAAAAGTATACTTTTATTAGATAATGTTTTCGATAAAAACTGCCGGCACATACCAAATGTACGGGCTGATTTACCTCGCTTAGACACGTCAAATGTTTATGGTACTAACTGAGAAGCTCACCTAACATCTATAGAAAGACATATAAAAAGCTCATTAAAAGTTTTTACTTCTAAGACTCACTGCCCCCGACACCTCTTCGGGTTACAAAATCCGGACAGATTTACGTTAGTTTTTCATACAACCTTTTTAACTTATTTAAACGACTCCGTTTACAAAACCGACACTCGGGTTTTAAAGTAAACTCAACCTCTAAGGTAAAAACCTCATTATCAGTAGGTTATACATTTCAAAACTTCAATTTAGAGTCCCCGAGATTCGATCCAAATATCAACAACAATTTTAGATTGTGTCGATACTCGTCTCCCGGAACACGAATAATCAAACTAACGCTATTTCCAACTCGTTTGGAGTTGGAAGCTCTAATTTATATCAAATCGTAGCTAAGAAAAATATCTACAATCCTATCTTATTTGTTTAATAATAAAACAAGATTAAGTTAGCCAAAACTTTCCTCAACTTTCTGCCTAAAATTGATACTTTGAAAATCATATCAAATGACTTTTTCAATAAAATCTAAACATTTTCCACTCATAAAATCATCCTAATATTACCCTTAAACATCCTAAACCCTTGCATGCATCAAGATCAAAAGATAAAAATAAAAAACTTAGACTTTTCAACATCAAAAACACAAAAATCTAGTCATGATCATCCTAAAACAATGATCAAACATCATCCCACCAAGAAATCACCAAAACTTGAAAACTTGTTGCATGTACAAAATTCTTGTACCATTAGAATCACCTTTCAAAAATAGGATGTGATCTTTAATTAGTTTTGGATTGATCAAGTTAATTTTTGATGAATCAAGGGTGTTTTGGGGGGTGATCTCACGGCAAGGAGGGAGGAGAAGGGTGAGGTGTGTTTTTTTTATTTAAAATGTTGTATGTGTTAGTGAAAGTGAAATATTTAAGCTTTTATATGTTGGTTGAGTGGAGGGACCAAACTTGCCACTTTTGAAACTTTAGGACCACAAAATAAATAGTTTAGTTAAAAAGTGGGAAATGACTATTAGTCAAATTTACAAATATTTACAGGGCTCGGGTTTCGTAAAAATACTTCTCAAAAGTAAAACGCACCCAAAATAAGATAATATTGACTCCTGATTCGACTTAACGCGACATTTAAAGAAAACATCAAAAACATCGAACATTGAAACAATCGACAGTAAAAATATGAAATATAAGAATTTATTACTGTGCCCGTTATCAGTCTAGACTTAATAAAATGTAAAGATAAATATCTTTAAGTCGAAAGATTTAGCCCTCAGTTCTCGTTCCGTTGATTCAAGTAAACGTTTGTAAAAATGCACGTGGGTGATTTTTAAATCAAAATATTTGATTTAATTAAATATAGAATTTTAAAATAAAAATAATTTTATAATTTCGAATAAGTACCAACAATGATTAAAATATTGAATACGAGTAAAATAATTACCAGGAAAATACGAGATCTCACAGTCTTCCCCCTAAAGGAACTCTGGTCCCTCAGAGTTTAACTGGAGATGGAAGAAGAAGACGAGAACAGATGGCGATACTTAGTCTTGAACTGCTCTTCACTTTCCCAAGTGAACTCAGCACCCCGACGTGAATCCCAACGAACTTTAACGATAGGAATCCAACTACGTTCAGCTTCTTGACTTGGCGATCCATGATCTCTATTGGTTCTTAAATGAAGTATATTTTCTCGTCCACCCTTATTTCTTCTAACAGTATCTAAACATCTGATTCGGCTAGACATTTCTTAAGATTGGAAACATGGAATACATCGTGAACACAACTTAACTCCTAGGGTAACTTTAGTCGATAAGCTACCGAACCAATATGCTCGACGATCTCGAATGGTCCTACAAAACGTGGCGCAAGTTTTCCTCTTTTACCGAACCTCACAATACCTTTCCATGGAGATACACGTAGCAGCACACGGTCTCCGACTTGAAACTCAAGAGGTCTGCGTCTTTTGTCTGCGTAACTCTTCTGACGACTTCTAGCAGTTTTCAGTCTTTCCCTAATCTGAACAATTTTGTCTGTAGTTTCTAAAACTAATTCAGGCCCTATCAGTTGACTTTCAACTACTTCGTTCCATATCACTGGCGATCTGCACTTGTGTTCGTACAAAGCCTCGAATGGTGAACACTTGACACTTTTATTATAACTATTGTTATAGGAAAATTCGACCAAAGGTATATGAGTGTCCCAGCTACCACCAAAATCCATAACACATGCTCGCAGCATGTCTTCTAAAGTCTGAAAAGTGCGTTCACTTTGTCCATCCGTTTCTGGGTGATATGCTGTACTCATTAATACTTGCGTACCCAACGCCTTTTGAAGTGATTTCCAGAATTGAGATGCAAAACGACCATCCCTATCAGAAATAATCGATATTGGCACTCCGTGCTTTGCAACAATCTCATTGATGTAGATTCGAGCCAATCTATCAGTTTTAAAATCCTCACGGATAGGAAGGAATTGAGCAGACTTGGTTAATCTATCAACAATTACCCAATTTGCATCAAAACCACCACTGCTTCTAGGCAGCTTTGTGACTAAGTCCATTGTAATCTTTTTCCATTTCCATTCTGGGACTTCTGGTTGTTGTAAAAGACCTGAGGGTTTCTGATGTACTGCTTTAATCTTTAAACAAGTCAGACACTTGTTAACATATTCTGCTATGTCCTTTTTCATACCTGGCCACCAGTAAATATCCCTTAAATCGTAGTACATCTTGTCTGCACCAGGGTGGATCGAATATCTTGAAGCGTGAGCTTCGTCCATTTTCACCTTTCTTAATCCTCCAACTAATGGAATCCATAATCGTCCAACAAAGTAAATTGTTCCATCTTCTTTCCTTTCAAACTGAGCATCTAATCCTCGCAGCAATTCTGCTAGAGCCTTAAAGTCCTTTGCAGCTTCTTTCTGTGCTTCTAAAATCTTAGCCTTGAGGCTAGATTGAATGGTTATGCTCATAGCACGCACTCTCCTAGGTTTAAGTCTTTCCTTTCGACTTAGGGCATCAGCTACAACATTAGCCTTTCCTAGGTGTTACTTAATTTCACATTCATAGTCGCTAAGAAGTTCCAACCAACGTCTTTGGCGCATGTTTAAGTCCTGTTGGTTAAAGATATACTGGAGACTCTTATGATCAGTGTATATCACACTTTTCGTCCCATAAAGATAATGTCTCCAAATTTTCAAGGCAAATACCACTGCACCTAACTCCAAATCGTGAGTAGTATAGTTCTGTTCATGAGTTTTAAGTTGTCTGGAGGCATAAACAATCACTTTTCCTCGCTGCATTAAGACACAACCGTAACCTTGATGGGATGCATCACAATAAACAACAAAATCGTCCGGTCCGTCTGGAAGTGCTAACACTGGGGCATTACACAATTTGTCCTTTAATAAGCAAAAGGCTTGCTCTTGCTCTTCATTCCAAATGTATTCCTTGTTCTTTTATGTAAGCAGGGTTAAAGGCTTAGCAATTTTGGAGAAGTTTTCAATGAATCTGTGATAATATCCGGCTAACCCGAGAAATGAACGGTCCTCAGTAGGCGATTTAGGAGATTTCCAATTCTTAACTGCTTCAACTTTACTAGGATCCATGTGTATACCATCCTGATTTACCACGTGTCCTAAAAACTGAACCTCTTTTAACAAAAATTCACACTTAGAGAATTTGGCATACAACTTTTCTTTCTCCAAAAGACTTAAGATTGTTCTAAGATGATTTTCATGATCTTTTTCTGATTTCGAGTAAATGAGGATGTCGTCAATAAAAACTATAACAAACTTATCAAGGTAGGGTTTGCAAACACGGTTCATTAGATCCATAAAAACGGCAGGAGCATTGGTAAGACCGAATGGCATAACGGTAAATTCAAAGTGTCCATAACGAGTTCTGAATGCGGTTTTAGAGATGTCACTTTCATGCACTCTTAACTGATGATAACCTGAACGAAGATCTATCTTGGAAAAGCAGCACACACCTTGCAATTGGTCAAATAAGTCGTCTATACGAGGGAGAGGCTAAGGATTCTTGAGTGTCAGCTTATTCAATTCCCTGTAGTCTATACACATTCTCATTGCCCCATCCTTTTTCTTAACAAAGAGCACAGGCGCTCCCCACGGCGAATGACTCGGTCTGATGAAACCTTTCTCTTGTAATTCCTTAAGCTGATTCAACAATTCATTCATCTCAGATGGGGCTAAACGATAAGGCGATTTGGCAACAGGCAGTGCACCCGGAAATAGATCGATACGGAATTCAACTCCACGTACAGGAGGTAATCCCGGCAAGTCGTCTGGGAAAACTCCAAGAAATTTACAAATGATACGAATGTCACCAAGCTTTTTCTGATCAGCCTTGATAGAACGAAGAGAATTCGGATTGTCATCCGGCTTCTCACCACGAGTTCTAAGATTTTACCCGAAGAAAGAGGAATACGCAAGATTCGCTCAGAACAAACAATGACAGCACGATGAGACGCTAACCAATCCATACCAACAATAACATCAAAACTGCCGAGACGCGTCGGTAAAAGATCAATTAAAAACAAATGACCAAGCAAATCAAGGGTACAGCCACGCAAGACTATATTGGTACTAACAATCTTACCATTTGCTAATTCTACTTCATAACTAGTGTCTAAAGCAGAAGGAGTAATATCAATGAAAGGAGTGAAAGCAGAAGACACGAAACTCTTCTCAGCACCGGAATCGAATAAAACACTAACATAATGATCATTAAGAACATACGTACCCGCGACCACCTGAGGATTCTGCTGAGCGTTATTTCCCACATGATACACTCTACCTCGAGCTCCATCGTTCTGCGGATCCTTAGCCTTTGGACACATATTCTGGTAATGACCTTTTTCACCACAGTTATAGCACACCGGGTTGCAGTTTCCTTCCTTATGGACAATCCTCTTACAAGTTGCACACTTAGGAGGACACACACCAACATGATGCCAATTGCATTGCTCGCACTTAGGCAGAGTCCCAGTATAACCTCGTTTTCCAGCAGGAGTAGCAGGAGCAATAAGAGCAGCAAAAGTAACAGGAGCAGCAGGAACAGCAGGAGCAGCAGGAACAGCAGGAGCAACTGCATACATGGTTGTTGTCTCTTGTCTCTTGTTGTCTTGTCGATTATTGTTCTTGTTGGAGTTTCTATTGTTGCCTCGGTTGTTGTTACGGTTATTTCCCTGATTGTTTCCTTGATTGTTTCCTTTATTATCCTCCCATTTCCGTTTGTTATCAGCATCTAACTTAGCAGCTTTACCTTCTACTGACTGCTCGACCAATTCACGAGCCATGTTCACTGCTTCATGTAGGGAAGAGGGTTTTGATGAAGTAATGTGTCCTTTAATCCTTTCAGGAAAGCCCTTGACATACCTTTTTATTTTCTTCTTCTCATCTGGAACCAGTTCAGGACACATTAAGGCCAACTCATGAAACCTATTAGTGTAAGCTTTAATATCATCATTCTTCATTTGTAAGTTCCATAGCTCGTGTTCCATCCGAGCTATCTCAGTCTCAGGGCAGTACTCAGTAGTCATCATTGTTTTAAACTCGCTCCACGGGATTTGGTTTGCATTATCAAGACCTAAGGTTTTAAAATTTCCATTCCACCATTTAAGTGCAATACCTTCCAAAGTACTAGCAGCATAAATTACCTTATCCTCTTCAGCACACTTGCAAGTTCCAAGTACTTGCTCCATCTTTTCAAACCATCGTGTCAAACCAACGACACCTTCGGTCCCGTTGAAGGAGTGAGGTTTTCCAGACATGAAGGTCTTGTGTGAACATCCTTTTGTGCTTGAAGAACCTTCAGCTTTAGGTTGAGTCTCTCGGCTCTTTTCGTAATCAGCAACAGCTTTCTTTACCCTTTTTGCAATAACTCTCCCCATAGTAGCCCGGCGGGATCTCCTGGGTCCATCAGCTCTACGAATTCTGGTAGGCGGCATGTTTCTGTCAACAACACAATACAAAATTCAGTGTGAACTTGTATAAGTATGTTATTTCAAGATTCATGAAATGGAGAAAATAGAATAAGAAGAGATTTTAGATATGCATAACTGATTGTCAACAAGGAATGCAACACTAAGGAGTGGAATATATATATATATATATATATATATATATATATATATATATATATATATATATATATATATATATATATATATATATATATATATATATATATATATATATATATATATATATATATATATATATTAAGCAAGAGGGGATTTGGAAGGAGGTAATACGTATCACAATGAAACCAATGTAATATTTCAAAAAAATCAAGGTATGAAATATTATAACAATAATCAAGGTAAACAATAAGGATTAGAGAGTTACCTGCGTAGATATTGAACAACATTGGCAGAATCTGTGTTTAACACTTGTAAAGCATGAAATATCCTGATATTTAGTTATAGACCAAGTTTTGAAAATGACTCAGTTCTCTATAACCTTTGCTCTGACACTAATCTGTGAGACCCCCAGAATCTGACATGGAACAACTAGGCAACGATGGGATCACACGTCAAGGTACGAGTAACAATGAGTTATAAATGACACAAAAATGACGCAATACAAGACACATATATTACATCACAATTTATCAGAGTTTAGAAACTTCGGTCCCATAAGTTTTGAAACAAAACAAAGTATCATAACATCATAGTTTAAAGTTTTAAGATAACATAAGATCAGCGGAAGACTTTAACCACGTCATTTATAACAAAAGTATAACATAACACAACACAGATCTTTCCAAGCTGCCAACATCCTGCGGTACCTCGTCCAAGCCCATTAAGCAGTATTACCTGAGATTAAAACATGTAAAGCCCGTCAACAAAAAGTTGAGTGATATTCATAGGTTTAGAAAGCTAAGTAATGGAACACAATAGAATTTGTAAATCACGTAATGAGGGGGATAACTATGTACATTGTCCATAGTCACGATGAATATTATTTCTATTTAGTCTCATGAACCGAAGCTTAACTCGAAGTAAGTTCCTCTAGGGAGTATTCAGCCTAAACACTCAAGTATAAACAAATGTGAGTGCGTCAAAGTAAACGGGACGGGGATTGTCAATCCCGATGGATCCACCCACAACATTCGCGCTTATCGCAAAGCATACGGGACAATTAACGATTCATGATAAATAGAGTAAACTCAAGGCTAACGTCTAAATGCAATAACATCATTAAATTCATCTGGCAGAATAAAATTCTGAATAGCATACAATTTAAAAGATTGTGTTCCAACATGTTAATCTCAACCCGTGTTTTAAAAAAATAAACAAGTAGCTAGAGGGGCTATGAACTCACCTTAGCTATAAGGTGGAATCAACACGAAACTGGAGGGCTCAGTAGTAACAACAGAAAATCAAGCAACGTTAAGTCATCCGAGACCTACGATAACGGGACGCGCAAGTTTAGAAGACACGAAGTAAATGTTTATAAAAACACTTGAAATAAATGAGTACATAACTAAATTATGACACATAAGAAAACCATGCAAGGGGTACTTCTAGACTCCATCTAAAAGTATACTTTTATTAGATAATGTTTTCGATAAAAACTGCTGGCACATACCAAATGTACGGGCTGATTTACCTCGCTTAGACACGTCAAATGTTTATGGTACTAATTGAGAAGCTCACTTAACATCTATAGAAAGACATATAAAAAGCTCATAAAAAGTTTTTACTTCTAAGACTCACTGCCCGACCCATCTTCGGGTTACAAAATCCGGACAGATTTATGTTAATTTTTCATACAACCTTTTTAACTTATTTAAACGACTCCGTTTACAAAACCGACACTCGGGTTTTAAAGTAAACTCAACCTCTAAGGTAAATACCTCATTATCAGTAGGTTATACATTTCAAAACTTCAATTTTGAATCCCCGAGATTCGATCCAAATATCGACAACAATTTTAGATTGTGTCGATACTCGTCTCCTGGTACACGAATAATCAAACTAACGCCATTTCCAACTCGTTTGGAGTTGGAAGCTCTAATTTATATCAAATCGAAGCTAAGAAAAATATCTACAATCCTATCTTATTTGTTTAATAATAAAAATAAATTAAGTTACCCAAAACCTTCCTCAACTTTCTGCCTAAAATTGATACTTTGAAAATCATATCAAATGACTTTTTCAACAAAATCTAAACATTTTCCCACTCATAAAATCATCTTAATATTACCCTTAAACATCCTAAACCATTGCATGCATCAAGATCAAAAGATAAAAATCAAGAACTTAGACTTTTCAACATCAAAAACACAAAAATCTAGTCATGATCATCCTAAAACAATGATCAAACATCATCCCCACCAAGAAATCACCAAAACTTGAAAACTTGTTGCATGTATAAAATTCTTGTACCATTAGAATCACCTTTCAAAATAGGATGTGGTCTTTAATTAGTTTTGGATTGATCAAGTTAATTTTTGATGAATCAAGGGTGTTTTGGGGAGTGATCTCACGGCAAGGAGGGAGGAGAAGGGTGAGGTGGGTTTTTTTTATTTAAAATGTTGTATGTGTTAGTGGAAGTGAAATATTTAAGCTTTTATATGTTGGTTGAGTGGAGGGACCAAACTTGCCACTTTCGAAACTTTAGGACCACAAAATAAATAGTTTAGTTAAAAAGTGGAAAATGACTATTAGTCAAATTTACAAATATTTACGGGGCTCGGGTTTCGTAAAAATACTTCTCAAAAGTTAAAACGCACCCAAAATAAGATAATATTGACTCCCGACTCGACTTAACGCGACATTTAAAGAAAACATCGAACATTGAAACAATCGACAGTAAAAATATGAAATATAAGAATTTATTACTGTGCCCGTTATCAGTCTAGACTTAATAAAATGTAAAGATAAATATCTTTAAGTCGAAAGATTTAGCCCTCGGTTCTCGTTCCGTTGATTCAAGTAAACGTTTGTAAAAATGCACGTGGGTGATTTTTAAATCAAAATATTTGATTTAAATAAATATGGAATTATAAAATAAAAATAATTTTATAATTTCGAATAAGTACCAACGATGATTAAAATATTGAATACGAATAAAATAATTACCAGGAAAATACGAGATCTCACAATCCCTACCATAGTCTCCTTTGGAGATCAAAAATATTTGTAAAAACCTAGGGTAAGCAAGAGTCATCTTGCTACCCTTGTGTGTAACATGCCTTCAAAAATCATTTTTGAAAAACTATAGAGTTGCCCATTTGCTATAAATACAAGAGCACTCCCGATAGATCGGTTGATTTCATTGAATGAAGAGCATTTGGGACTAAGGCATTGTAGAAATACATGTATCAAAAACTTCCAGGCTAGGGGAATTGGCTCTTAGAATATTTGTTTATTTTCCCTTCTAGGGGCAGTCTATACCCCAAGACTCGAAGTCCATCATGTAGCACCTCCTTGGAAAGAGTGACCACACCATCAGCATCATTAAGATGCAAGGCTTGGCGAACCAAAGCCTCATTGATCACCCATTGTTTCCCATGGATGATGCCATCTATTTTGGTCACTCCATCAACTGTTGTGGAACTAACACTGTTCTAAAACTGCTTGATGTGTGTGACAGTGATGATAGGAGCATGAGATAAAGCATACCTTAGTGGAGAAGCCAACAAATACTCTATCATCTGAGTATATTGAGGATGTTCATCATCATCTTGCAAATATGCAAGCATATTATGTTGATCTTTGAACTCCAAAACAACATCACTGGTTATAAACTTTGGCGCCATGGATGAAAAGAAAAGCTTTAAGTGAAGGTAAAGGTTAATAGGTAAAAGATGTATGCAAAACAAATAAGCAAGTTGCCCTGTTACACAATATAGTGAGCTGAATTTATACTAAAAATAAGAGAGATGTGATTGGTTGAAAAATGAGGTAAGTGAGAAAAATTCTCAAAAGTAATCATGAAAATCTTTGAAAAATGATAACTTATCTCATAACAATTAAAGAAAATAACCACTCCCCAAAAATTACGTCTCAAAATATCACAAAAGTTATAACTAGGTAGGACCTAGTGTTTTTCAACGGTCAAAACGTTTTGTCAGCGGATAAAATGTATTTGTCTAGGGCTAAAATGTGTTTGTCTGTGGATAGAATTTTATTAGTTATTAGGTCAAAATTAAAAAGAAAAATGAAAATAAAAGACCTAACAAAGATTATTAACCCTAAGGGAGTTATCTTATCTTCAAAAAGATAGAGTTTTGCAAGTACTTTCCAATCATACACACTTGCTTACACAAGATAGATATGAGTGTCCTCAAGTGTCCCTTGCTCAACAAGTCCTTAAGAAGGAAGTTACCTCATATGATATCTTTGTAACTCCCAGGTAATCCCATCAATATGTAACCAAAGCCTCTCAAACCAACCATCCCAATTCTAGGTCAAAATGTATTGGCAACATGCATGCAAAATAAAATACGTGCATGCTATAGTGCCTCGAGGTTTAGAAATTCTACCATATTTATAAAAATATGGCATCACAACTTCTAACCCCCACTCACCTATGGACACAATCTAGAATTGTGATAAGAGTATTCTAAAAATACCCAAGAGCCTAAAGGTTATTCTAAACCTCCCCTTAAATTATGATGAGTACACTTTTAAAAACAAATGTGCAAAAATATTTATTTCAAGATAGAAATATAAATATTTCAACCATCATAAATAAACCTTGTTTCCACACTCCTTGAGTCCATAAGAAACTCTGTATCCATATTTACAGCCCTACATACCTACAATGTTAGATGAAAAACCACAAAAACTACCATAAAAGATGTCAGCGACTTCTTTCCACTATGTAAGCAAATAGAATGACTTTCTCAGCGGATAGAAAAATAATGTAGAAAATTCAACTTTTACAAAAACTAATAACAGTACACATCATGTACACACTTTACATCAATTTAAAAAAACACATAATTTATAGATTGATCATTTCCAATACTTGCAACCAATTATTGAAATCTCCCAACATCAAAAGGTTTGGTTAAAAGATTAGACACATTCTTCTTGTGTCTATTTTATCTGGAAATATTAAACCCTTTTCAAAACAATCCCTTATAAAGTGATGCCTGATTCCTATGTGTTTGGTTTTAGAATGATGTACATGATTCTTAATTATGCATAATGTACTATTATTATCTACAAAAATCTTAGTATGCATAAAATTGTACCCATAATCCAAAAGCTGATTATGAATCCATAGCACTTGCCCACAACATGCAACAACTACTACATACTCAGCCTCAGTGGTTGAATTGGCTACCACAGTTTGCTTCTTGCATTGCCAAGATATAAGCTTGCTTCCAAGGAACTGACATCCACCAGTTTTGGACTTTCTATCTCCATTATCACCACCATAATCATTGTCTAAATATCCAACAAGCTCTAGAGGAGAGTCTCTAGGATACCATAATCCCAATGTGGGAAAACATCTAAGGTACCTAAAAATTCTCTTGACAACATGAAGGTGACATTCCTTGGGAGCCACTTGATGACATGCACATGCACATAGCAAACATGATATGCATCATGTTCGTATGATAAACATAGTTGAATAGAACACGACGCATAAACAAGGTGTTTACTTTTCCAACGTTTACTTCTCATCAAACGTTAACACTAACAACCTAGGCTTGTTACAAACACTCCACGCCTAGAACACATGACTCACACTTTAGGTTTACATTGTAAGAACAAGTGAATGAATGAAACCTACGATCCTGTATTCTTTATATACTAGAATACAAGACTTTTCTTACAAGAAATCTAATTACAATGAAGTCCTTCCATTTTTGTAATTTAGTATCTTTCCTTGTGTAGAAGTTCTCCGTATTCTTGTAGTCTTTGATATTTACATATAAGTCCTCTTGTTTCATTATTTTATGTTTTGTCTCATCAAATCTTATTTCCAACAATCTTCCCCTATTTGATGATGACAAAACCAAGTTTCAAATCTTGATCTTTCACGAATGAAACAAGCTTCCCCTTAATGTAAGATTTCTTGTAAAACATATCACCACATAAAAATAAGTTGCATACCTTGATCTTTGAATCTTGTTCCCCTTTTTGTCTCACCCAATAGGGGTCTTCTGAAGATAAGCAACTAATAAACACTTCCCCTTGAGTGGTGCATGTAGATGATCACGAACTTGTAGACTCTAATTGTAGATTACTAATGAAGAAAAATGAATATAACCTATTTGTTGAAGAAGTGGAATCTCTCTCTCTCTCTCTCTCACACATCTGGTTTGTAAGAACACTTGGATCAAATGACTTATCTCTTTCCAACTCTTTCTTGAATCAAGCAAGTGTACACAAAACTTTATACCAACCAGGTTCTAAAACACATGATAGTCTCTGGGTATCAAAACATGTGAAAATATACATCAAAACTCTTGTAACTTTAAGGTACACCACCATAGAATCGTCACCTAGTCTTGGGTGTTTTCCTTTCAAAAAAATTCTAATGGACCGACCCTAATTATCTTTGGAGTATGATATGGACCGACAAATCTTTCATATACATCAAACCAAGAGCCTTATTATTAATCGCAATCACATCTAAACTATCTCGTTCAATACACTTATCATGCTCTCTCTCTCTCTCTCTCTCTCTCTCTCTCTCTCTCTCTCTCTTGGTGACGCTCTCTTCATTGAGGAATGATCAAGAATAATGCTATGAACCCCATTCATATCCTTATATATTATTATTGCAAAATCGTCATTATATATAACTTTTGCAATCATGGAAACCTAATGATATCGTAAAAAATGGCATCTAACTACCCCTAACTGTGAATCGCTTCATATCATTTACAATTGTAGAACCAGAAACGATTGCATACATGTCAAATCCACTTGTAATTTTACTTGTTAATAAGTTACAAGACAACATATCCAACAGTGTGTCAAAACATATGACAGACATAACAATATAATTACAGCATGATGAAAACAATACAATTTTTCCAAATAAATTTTCGCTTGATATCACACGGAGGGTTGTATTTTTAGAAAAGCTTCTTAAACTGAACTACATCGCACTCAATACGAATCACCAATTATGCATTTTTATCTTGATTTAAGTGACAGGATAAGTATATAGATTGATCGATTGGACTATGTTTTTAATTTCACGAGTTCGCGACTATGTTAAAAAAATTAAGGTAATTAACTTTTAATTATTCAAAACTTTAAAATCTGACACAATGCATACTAATAAAATCATGAACAATTGAACTACGTCATTTGTCATGACCAATCGTGCATTTTGGTCCATCCATCCGGAAATGGAGTCATTGCTCTCCCTACATAAAATCCATCATCTCTAACTATCCATAAACATAGTCGCGATTTCCGAAATGAAAAGTTTCCGCAATGTGGGACAACATGTTTATCGAACACATCGAAAAGAGCGGTCTTTGTACCATTCCATTTGAAGTCAGCATAGAAAATGGTACTCATCCACACGTTTTCGCAGAAACCAAAGTTTTCATTTTGGTTCAATGCAAGAATATGGTCTCCCAGATCATCATCCTCTGATTTTACATGAACGTGAATTGGATCCTTGATCTGGTTATAGATATAGATGGTATAATGACCCCACGGACAACTCTTTTTGGTGTTAGGTGTTGGAGTTTTCATTATTGGAGATGCATTTGTTGTGAAAATGAGGTAAAGGAACAAGAAAATAATAATCTTCATGAGTGCCTTGAACGGGTATATCAACATATACCAAAACCATTACTTATGTTATATAGACCAAAAAACATATATCATTAATACTATTATATTATATATTACAATCATTAATTTCAATTTATTACTATAATCACTAATTCAAGCTTCTAATATATTATGTTATATATGTACACCATTAAAATAAGTGCATACTCTATTTTTCATGCATTTATACTTTGTGTGCATCATCTCAACTAAGCCTAAACTTGTAACTACCAATAATGTTGAAAAACAGGTAGAAGAATCTACATTCAAACTAAATTTCACTTCACATGAATGTGTGCTACAAATAAATGTGAACAAAAGAACCGTGAAACATTAATCAAAATACAGGACAACCAGTGATGTTAACACCCTTTGCTGTTGGGCACGTGGCAAGATCACAACCCCGTCGTAAAATACAATAAAACCGCCATAAATGAAACTCCTGCATCAAGCACAGCTGAAAGGATATAATTGTACCTTTTCCACCACATTTTTCGATACCTAAACACAAAAAAGTTGAAAATAGTTCCGAACAATATCCAAGAATTGTAATTCACTGCAGCTGCTGGCGGCATATAGGCAGTAGCACCAAGTAGTACTGGGAAATTAGTGAGAGGAATCCACGATAAACATGGGAATGCCTTGTGACTTAGTCATCCCTAGATGTACCTGGGGGTAAAAAAACTGGGCATTTTTGTAGTTTCCATATTTTTTTCGGAACTTTTTCCGGACAAAATCTACAATTCAAAATGGCAGAATTTGGCAAATCCACAATACAAAATAATAACAAATCAATAAACGTTACAATACCATATTAAGATAAATTATCCAACGTTACGATACAATATTCATCAAATACACTTATGCATCCTAAATCAAATGTTTCACACGCTACAAGTCTCAAACTTTATTAAACATGCATAATAACAACCTCTACTCGTCCTCCTCATCCTCGTTAGGTGAAAAGTCACCTTGCTGCTCGTCATCCCCTCGTCACCCCTCTCGTCATCACCCTTGTCATCCCTTGATAATTCGTCACCACTGTTTTGGAGATCCCTATCTCGATCCAACTCGTCAACGGACCGGTAATCATGCTGATGAGGATTCATGATTACGCGAGAACCTACGGGTAGGGAATGTGAAGTAGATCCGATCTCATGAGTTGAGTTTGAGACGGGACGATAACAATGGTTAAATGTATTGTTGGTGACGGGAGTCATAGGATAAGTGCCGGTATATATGGAGGTTGGAGTGGTTGGAGATTTTCGAGAAAAGATGGTCGGAATAGGTCGATGGAAGGAGGTTGCAATGGTTGATTAAAAGGATAGGGGGTTGGACTAAGTGAACCCAATCATGAGCTAGGGGCATAAAACAGGGTCGGGTGGGGGTACTAAAGTAGGAGGGTTAATTGGCTTATCAGTATTTGATGAGTTGTAATTCTGGAAAAACTCACCCAATTGACTCTGATATTGCATCATATGCGGGTACGACGTCTGACCCCATTGTTGCGCCGTGTCTGCCTTTAACGCTGCCAAGTAAGCCCGTTGCTGCGCCTCCTGATTCTGTTTCTTCATCAGCTCCATCTCTTGCGCATGTTGTTCTATCATTTGCTGGATTTCATCACGGTTATATGCTATTGGTTCAACTGATGAGTCGATATGTTAGGGTTATACGTTAGAGGTTCAACTGATGAGTCGATATGTTAGGGTTATATGTTAGAGGTTCAACTGATGAGTCGATATGTTACGGTTATACGTTATAGGTTCAACTGATGAGTCGATATGTTAGGGTTATACATTAGAGGTTCAACTATGAGTCGATATGTTAGGGTTATACGTTAGAGGTTCAACTGATTAGTCAATATGCTAGGATTATACGTTAGAGATTCAACTAATGAGTCGATATGTTACGGTTATACGTTACAGGTTCAACTAATGAGTCGATATTTTACGGTTATACGTTACCGGTTCAACTGATGAGTCGATATGTTAGGGTTATACGTTAGAGTTTCAACTGATGAGTCGATATGTTAGGGTTATACGTTAGAGGTTCAACTGATTAGTCGATATGCTAGGATTATACGTTAGAGGTTCAACTGATTAGTCGATATGCTAGGGTTATACGTTAGAGGTTCACCTAATTAGTCGATATGTTACGGTTATACGTTAGAGGTTCAACTGATGAGTCGATATCTTACGGTTATACGTTATAGGTTCAACTTGTTAGTCGATATGCAGGGAAACACATGTTATTATACAAAGGTTATCCGTTAGAGGTTCAACTGATGAGTCGATATGTTACGGTTATATGGGAAAGCCTAAATTTTGCGGGAAATGTTCGCGGTAAATGCTGGCAGGAAAATGTTGGCGGGAAAGCTAGGGTCGACTAAGTCGTCCCTAAATATGTCGACCCTAAATTTTTATCTTTATTTATGGTAGCTCTTATCCTCACAAACTCTTATCCTCTCATACCAAACTCGCCACCACCACCACCCAATTTTGCATAAGATGGATCCGCTTGAAGCTTATAAGTGTCGATGTGGAAAGGGATATATAGTGTTGAGACAGTCTTATCGACCTCATAGCTTTGGTAAACTTTACTATGCATGTCCTCTTTTGAAGGTAAACAATCTAATGTTATATTTATGTAATACCTATGATTATTAAAATGACATGTCATGTTATTTCTTTACTTTGTAACAGCCAAAAAAGAAGATTATGGATGTAAATATTTTAAATGGAATGATGATTTTAATCTCGAACTCCGTATAAGATCTTCCTTTGGATCTTCAACACCTCAAGGTTCACATCCTAGCTCTTCTGTAGGTCCTTCTCAATCTGCACCCACTGAGTGCTCAAATTGCAAGATCAAAGATCTAAAGATAAAGATGCTAGAGGCAAGACTAGAAATAGAAAGGCATCCTGAAGACCACGCATGTCAATCGGCTGTAATACTGCATGAGCTTTTAAATGAAATGGAAAATCTTAGCTTTGAGTAGTAATTTGTTTCTTATTATAATGTGTTAATTTGTATTTTATTATTATGTGTTAATCTGTATGTTTAATTTCAACTAGTTTGTGATGTGTTTTTTTTCGTATTTATGAATCTATTATCGTTGTAATATCTATGTTTAATTAAGCGCGTGTTTAAGTGTCCGTTTTGAATATAGCTAAAAAAATTTTTAATACGTATAAAGTTTTTTTTAAATAAATATAAAAGTTTTTTTAAATATATATAAAGTTTTTTAAATATGTATAAAGTTTTTTTAAATATGTATAAAGTTTTTTTAAATATGTATAAAGTTTTTTTTAAATATGTATAAAGTTTTTTTAAATATGTATAAAGTTTTCTTAAATATGTATAAAGTTTTTTTTAAATATGTATAAAGTTTTTTTAAATAAATATAAAGTTTTTTTTAAATATATATAAAGTTTTTTTAAATATGTATAAAGTTTTTTTAATATGTATAAAGTTTTTTTTAAATAAATGTAAAAGTTTTTTTAAATATGTATAAAGTTTTTTTTTAAATATGTATAAAGTTTTTTTATCTAAATATAAAAGTTAATTTTAAATAAATATAAAGTTTCCATTTAGGGATGACTTTCCTATGAAATTTAGGGTCGAAAAAGTTGTCCCTAAATATTTTCACATAAGTTATTACCGGGTAATTTAATTTATTAGCGGGTTATTTAAATTTTTTGAAAATTTTTTACAAAATTTGGGGGGAAATTTAGGGACGACTTCCCTATGTAATTTAGGGTCGAAAAAGTCGTCCCTAAATTGTTTTTATATTTTTCCTTTTTAATCTAATATTTTTTACAGAAAGAATATTATATTAATTTTAAATAATTTTGAATAATTCTAAATAATTTTAAATAATAAAATGTGATAGAGAAAAGGAAAAAAAATTATTCTAGGGACGACTTAGTAGTCCCTAGATTAAGTGGGCCCCATTGTTCCTACAGCCTTTCTTTAATTTGATTTTTCTTGTAAAAGTGATGGGTCCTACGTAATTTAGGGACGACTAAGTCGTCCTGAAAAAAAGGCGACCCTAAACTCAGTTTTGTTGTAGTGTGCAAGAATATGGTCTCCCAGATCATGATCATCATCCTCTTATTTCACATGAACGTGAATTGAATCCTTAATCTGGTTATAGATATAGATGGTATAATGACCGACAACTCTTTTTGGTGTTAGCTGTTGGAGTTTTTTTTATTGGAGATGCGTTTGTTGTGAAAATAAGGTAAAGAAACAAGAAAATAATAATCTTCATATGTGCCTTGCAACATAAGACCAAAACTAATATGTTACCAATTTTTATAATTATATCATTAATACATTGCATTTATGATTGAGCAGAACTTAATGACGAAATGATAATTTACAAGATGAGGAAGCTTATCTTGTCCGAGGAAATGATATTTTTATACTATGAAGTACTTTTTGAAAGAGAAACTAATTTTATATATTTTGTATTTTCAGTTTTTGAATATTTTTGAAAGATAAACCATTTTTATAAAGAAAATGATATTATATTTGAAGTAATAATGAATTTAATCTATTTTAAACTTAAACTTGCAAGTTGTAACTACTAATAATGTTGCAGACTATAACACAATCACAATCTACATTTAACCTGAATTTCACTTCACATGGACATTGTTTCTTAATAACTTGCTAAAACACAATCCTTTAGTTATCTATAGTGTGAACAAACGAAACGTGAAACTAACAGAAATCAAAATACAGGACAACCAGTGATGTTAACACCCTTTGCCGTTGGGCACGTGGCAAGATCACAATGTTGCGGGTTATCTGTGCCCCACCAATGCACACTTATGTCCTCCAACCCCGTCGTAAAATACAATAAAACCGCCATAAATGCAACTCCTGCATCAAGCGCAGCTGAAAGGATATAATTGTACCTTTTCCACCACATCTTTCGATACCTAAACACAAAAAAGTTGAAAATAGTTCCGAACAATATCCAAGAATTGTAATTCACTGCAGCTGCTGGCGGCATATAAGCGGTAGCACCAAGGAGTACTGGGAGATTAATGAGAGGAATCCACGATACACTTGGGAATGCCTTGTGACATAGCCATACTGCAACAGGACCCATTATCCCACCTAAGAAGAACCAATTTAGAGCTCCATAGTTTCCTAGAGGGCCGAAGATCCTCTTTGGCCCGACTAAGCCCCAAATAACGGAAGCATCAAAGAATACACGGTCATTTGGACATGTCCATGGGCTATTAGACTTGAGATCAGGATGACATATTCCGTCTATATTGGTTAGCATGTACCATGCGACGCTTAAATTAACTGTTCCAGCTATTATTGTCCCAAGAAACTGCAAAACAACATTAGAAGAGTTAATCACATGCATACAGTTTAACTAGGAGGGGGCTTGAGTTGTTCATTAAAAGCTTATCAACTTAGTAAACTGTTTAAAAGCAGACCGTTTTTTTGTACCCATATGTATACTGCTAGCCATCCCGTATGCAAAAAAAGAGATGTGTACCTGGACCAAAAACATTGATCTTGGTGGAATCTTCATGTAATGACCGAGCTTGAAATCACTTAAAAAAGAGATGGCTTGAGTCATGCTCATGTAACCGTAAGTCTTAAAGCACACATTAGCTATAGGATATCCTGGGTAGATTAACCCCATCGCGTACTCCGTTATGATATTTAAACCCGGTGTCTGTGTATGTCAACCAAAATAATCATAAGCTAACTTTCAAAACCAAAATATATTTGAACTTGTCATAAGTTTATGAAAAACATAGTTTGACTTTGGATGTGACTCGAGGGAAGGTAATTTTACCTGGTTTGTTGTAGCAGTGATGATGCTGATTGGAAGGGTGAAACAGAAAGCAAGAGCCGCTGCAAATATTAGTCCCCAAAATGGCATTTGTATTTGATCCTTCATGAATATAGTGAGTGCGAGGCTGACCATAAGTGTCACGGTAAGTAACACATAAAACCACCAGGCTGGTATGTCTTTATAGTTCCTCATTAGTCTCGTGTGCACATCAACCTTAGCCGTGGTAGATGCTTTGTATCGCTGATAAATCTCCCTATAGAAAAATCAAATCAGTTTGGTTGAATCTCTGAATTAATGAAACAACAAAAAAAGGAAAAAAAAGAACACTTACTTTCCGTAGAAAAGGCCAACATGAGTAAGTGTTGATGCGATTGTAGCAAATCCAAACCCATAAGTTAGAGCAAAAAAGGTGCTCAAGTTAACTTTCCCTTGCTTTCCATACTCGATGTAATCTATCTGAAACTTATTGTTAACGATTTTTGTGATATCATACTCCTGACCATCTCCGGTAAACAAATCAGCCGAGTAAATTGGAAAGTTTTTGGCATTGTATACGTTGAGTCCCCAATATGATATCGGAATCACCAAGTACATAATCAAAATGTATCCCAAAAAAACATTGACAATGGCAAAGAATGGGGAAATAAGTGGGCTAAATAAAAATGAAGCAGTGGTTGCCCAATCGAGCGAAAAGGCTCCTATGCCTAAACCGGTGAAGCCCGATCCCAGCTGATGGGCTGTGACCGAATTTGGGAAGGCCCAACAAACCCATGAAATGCTTTGTAAGGTTTGAAAGAAGAATCCTGGAAGCAAGTAGTATGTGAAACTACAAGCAAGAATAATAACAAAGAATTTTGATCGGGTCATGCGTTTTTTGGTGTCACTGTTAGGATTTTCGTCATCGTCTTCTTTATCATGAAGTGCCCTATAAAAAGTTAAACGAGTTTAGTAAAAGTCTTAACAATCTGAGTAAGTAAAATCTTATTTTTAATGGTAAATGACATTCAAAACGAGTCAAAAGTAACTTATTTAGAAATAATTGTAATTGTAACCAAAAATTAAACTAAAACAATTAAAAAGATATAATCACTATTATGTATTCTGAACCTTAAATTGTTTGTTACGGTTTTTATTAAATATAAACATTCAGAATGATAGGAGGTGATAGTTCAATTTATACGGAGATAAAGAATGTAAACTTTGTTAAAATGGTATTATGATATGTCGGTTCAAGGTCTCAACCAAATAATGAAGAAATTGTGTCACCATCATCTCGCTATTAGAAAAGGAACTATCAACAATTCATCGTTTTTGTGAGTTATCACCGCCAACATGTTATTTTCTCATGTTTAATGTCGCTGCATTACGCAGGTATCATGCTATTATTAAGAACGAATACGTCTTTCAAGATAAATGGAAATTAAAATCCATCAATCAAATATTTATAGCAACGACTAAATCAACGGGTCCATGAGAATGTGGCCGGCAACCTACTTGTATTGATTGCTTTTTTCTTTTTCTTTTCAATGGTTACATTAAAATATGGTTTGCATTGCATATTCATATTTCTTACCTTTTATATCATTACCATTAGTCCATAAATTGTTTACTAGTAAATGCTAATTAAGGTTACTTTATTTGATCTTGTAGAACATATTCTAAGGTACATCTTTGGAGATTGGACAGATCGGCTTAAAGATGGATTTCAAATTAATTTTCGGTTGTAAGTTGAACAACCTGCTTTTCTGTTAAAATATTTTTTTTTGAACGACAATTGTGGCTACATGACTCTATCCTAGAAGGCGTAGCGAGCCCACAGCCCCACACAACCAAGTTGGGTCCAGCACAGAAGGCAATGACACCCTTCCCTTTACACACGCAGAAGGAAACCCTATCGCCCTAAACAAGACTGAACTTGAGACCTTGCCTGAGAGGGTAAAACCTTCATACCGCTTGGTTTCTGTGAAAATATATTACTTCTAACTTACTGATTCTGTTTGTTGTTTACCATCTATAACTTTATTTAACAGCAAAAGAAAATTATTGAAGGAAATAATGTGAATGAATTGTGTATACGTAAAAGAAAGTCTCAATTGAAGTGTGAATCTTTCTTTAAAGTCCATGTCAAAGATTCTACAAGATTCGTTTCATTGCTTTTTCTTGTTGCCAAATGACAACGATGGACCATTTAATAATTTTTGTTTCTTGTATTCTACGATATTTGTAAATATTTCAGTGCTAACAATAACTTTGTTATACGCGTATAGATACAAATGTTCTGTCTATGTTCATGTTAAAGAGTATGATGTTTGGGTGTCCATTATTGTGTTTCAGATTAATAAGCACTCTTTTTTATATAAGATTCTGCAAACCGGCATGTGACGTTAGGAATATACTTTCTATCTTATGTTTTCGACATATTATTATGATTAGTATTATAATAAATTAATGGGGCCTAAATTATTGTAATCAATCAATTTGTGTCGCTCAACATCCACATCGCGACCAGCTCATAGGAAAAGTACCTCAAACGAAAAAAAAGTCCAAATATTTATTGACATGAATAGTTTGTAGTTTAATTTGTTCTTAGATTATTAAGTTTAACTGATTCAAATATTATGAACTCAGGTCCTACTTACTCATTGTTGTACTAAGAGCATCTCCATTGAAAGTTTATATACGTCCCTTCCCGGATATAAACGTACTCAATAATGTAAGCTATGAGTAATGGCACGATAGTACACTTATATAATTTGCAATTTTGAGCATATCTTGAGTTCGCACTTAATAGAAATACCCGTTATGTGATCTTGGTCTCTCGCAACTCTTATATATGTAGAGAGTTGTGTTTCATGTATGTAAACCTTTCTAATTTGTCACTCGTTTAGTATGTTCAATTTCTATCGTTCCAGAAATATAATTAAATGAGTAAAAGATTTAGCACAAAACACGTATGGCCAAAAAGGTCGTTGTATATATATTTCCGGCATGCACATACTAAACAACATCAGCGAACAAAATTGCATTACTTTTTACCTCCTATAAGACATGACTTAGAAATGCATCAATAAATCCACAAGGGTATTATTAATTTCATAAACTTCAAAGATCGTGTACTTGTTTCTAAAAACTTTTCGCCATGTTTATAGTATGTTTTAAGCAAAAATAGCATGTAGGTGTACTTAATTTTGGTATCTTGTCTATTAGTTGTGAGTTTGGTGTATTCATAGTATATTTTACATATAAATAGATATGGATATTTTGTATTTGACGCAAAGATTACTTTCATTGCATATTAGTCTTGAAAATACCGATGTGTGGTTATGAGTAAATGATTCGACCTTATGAACTCTTGTGCAAGAAAAAAAAGCAATTATGTGTTCAGAGGCGAAGATAGGCAGGGGTCAAGGAGGTAGGCCGACCCTGAGCGAAAAAATTATAAAGTAAATTTTCTAAAATTTTCGGATTTTTTTTCTATAATTTGATACCCTAAGAACCATTTTATAGTTTAATTTATAAAAAGTATTAAAGTTTGACCCTCGAGAAAAAAAATTTTAGCTCCGCTCCTGTATGTGCTACTAAGTGACAAATTTTGTTTCATTTTTCTAAGAAGAAAAACTGAAAAAGTGCTAGTTGCCTTATTGGACTTTTGTGCATGTAGTTTACTTATACGTTGACCATATCACAAACAAATAAAGATACCATTGACTACTTAAAGATAAAACGATACGTTATTTAAATATATATATATATATATTATTTATATTTTATATTAATATGAGTTAGTTTAAATATTCGGATTTAGTTATATTTTAAAGTATCAATTTTTATTATTTATCATTTAAGATTAGATCATATATATGAGAAGAAAACATTAAATAATTAAAGTTGTTAATCACTAGTGATAAATTTTATCATCATTAGATTTAATTATATTTTCAAGTATTAATTTTTATTATTGATTATTTAAGATTAAATCATATACAAAGAAAACACGAAACGATTAAAAATGTCAAAATGTAATTATAACCAGTATTTAATTTATAACTCTAGTTTTTCCTTTTTTTTACAACTTTCATATATTTTAACTATTTTATTTTTTTTGTGTTTTTCAAAATTTTTATATTAATATTATATTATATCAAAAAGCAAATGAAAGATAAAGATAAAGATAAATTTCTTAATATTCAGGAAAATGATAAAGATGCAAATAACTTCTGTCATTTAAAGTGTTCCTTTTTACCAATGTTTTGAAACTGTTCAATCCGGCCGATTTAACCGGTTGACCCGGTTTCAGCCGAAAAACAGTTTATATTAACCTGGGTTTTATATTTTTGAAACCCGACTCGACTCGTCGGATTTGAGATGACCCGGGTTAACTTGGTTCTCGATACCCGGTTTTGACTTTTTTGGTTTTTTTTTCTAAAAAAATGTAAATTTTACGTATTTGCGACTGAAATTTTATTTTTATATATTATATTGGTTGGTCATATTAACCTGGGTTTTCCATTTTCGATACCCGGCTCGACTCGTCGGATTTGAGATGACCCGGGTCAACCTGGTTCTCGATACCCGGTTTTGATTTTTTTGGTTTTTTTTTCTAAAAAAATGTAAATTTTACGTATTTGCGACTGAAATTTTGTTTTTATATATTATATTGGTTGGTCATATTAACCCGGGTTTTACATTTTAGAAACCCGGCTCGACTCGTCGGATTTGAGATGACCCGGGTCAACCTGGTTCTCGAGACTCGGTTTTGATTTTTTTTGGGTTTTTTGCTAAAAAAATATAAATTTTACGTATTTGCAACTGAAATTTTATTTTTATATATTATATTGGTTGGTAAACAATTTATATTTTTAATATACAGGAATTTTTTTGGTTTTTATGTATAAATTTTATTAATTATTAAAAATAAAAAAAATAAAATTTAAAACCGGGTTAACCTGATACCCAGGTTGACCCGAACCTAACGATTAGACCGAATCAATTTAAAACCCGGATTTAAAACATTTCCTTTTACATATAGACACACGAATCGGCAGCATTAAATATTGTTGTTAATACAATATTCCTTAGTTATTGACTTATGATTTCATCAATCTTATCACATGTTCATCTCTAATGCTTGATTTACTCGATATTTACGGCTAAAAAAGATACTCAAAATCTTTTTTCAAACAAAATTATTTTGTTACCAAAAATTTTAAAAAAAAAAATAAAAAATACTAACCTGAATAAGGAGATTTGGACTAGGGTACTAGGCCACCACATGTGTGACGGTTCAACTACGTATTTCCTTAAAAGACCTGCCCAACCGTATCCTAAAACCTGTTTTTAAACCCACGTTAGTATCAAGTGTCAAAACCAACCCCACTAGAAATTACATGTATCACACGTTTCCTTTCCTTCATTGGATCCCATTTTTCAAGGCTCAAATTCTTATCCTTTAGACTTTATTGCAAATTATTTACTCAAACTGTTTTCCAACTCGATTTGACTCGGTCGATTCAACCGGTTAAATCAGTTTTGGTCGAAAAATTAATTAACCAAGTCAAATTACTTGGTTAAACCTTTCGGATTTGAAATGAGCCAGGTTAATTTGGTTCTAACCGGTTAAATCAGTTTTGGTCGAAAAATCAACTAACCAAGTCAAACTACTTGGTTAAACCTTTCGGATTTGAAATGAGCCAGTTTAATTTGATTTTAACCGGTTAAATCAGTTTTTGTCGAAAAATCAACTAACCAAGTCTAATTACCTGGTTAAACCTTTCGGGTTTGAAATAAGCCAGGTCAAATTTGTTCTCGAGATTGACTTGTGTTCTTTTTTGTTATAAATAGTTTATATTTTCAATATATGAAAGAATTTCATGATTTTTTTCTCTAATAGTTGTAAATATACTTTTTTTAATAAAAAAACCGGGTTGAACAGGAGTAAACCAAAACGAATGTTTTGACGGATTTTCAAAACCTTTTATAACCCATATTTCAAAAAAAAAAAAAAAAAAAAAAAAGTTGACTTGTCAGTGTATTTGTAAACTTATACTGATACTAGAGTGACTTTTAATGAAACCTTTACTAGTTCATTTTTTGAATGTTCACCTTAAAAAAAATGACTTTGAATCTTTGATAAACCATGTGTAAACTCTAATAACTTTAAAATGATAATAAAGCAACTTTAATCATGAAAGGAGTATGCAAAAAGCAAAAGAATTAGTACTTGAGTGGTGATGATGAGGAGCCAAGCAGCAATGAAAGAAATCTCCCTCCCATAAAACGCCTTAATTATATTCACTATACCAACCGCATAAGCCGAGCCGTTCCCGAAAGCCGCTCCCGCGTTAGCAAATATCGTAATCAACACATGTTCTTTCATGTTAAACGGTCCCGGATTTAGCGAAAACTTCCGTGACCCACATCCAGGTAAATTAAACGTGGATGTGGGCAGGATCGCCGCCATTATCCGTCCTAATGGTAGGGTCGCTACCTGAAAATCAGTGACGAAATCAGAACAAAAATAGTAAAATATATATAAAAACTAATACTCCTAAAGTTAACACTGTGGAAGGTTCATGAATATAAAATTATGAAGAGGTGTAAAACTTTGTTAACCATACTGAAGAACTATTTCATGTTTATGTGACATGAAGAGGTTTAAAATCATACACCTCTTATTCAAATGCATTTGATTAACATACGAGGTTTATAAAATTTTGTGAAAAATCTACATTATATTGATGATAGGTTAAAAGTTCATAAATTAATGTTATAATGCAATTATAAACCTATTTAAAAGTTTATCATATGAGATGTTCTAATAATAATACACCCTCCGTCTCTAAATAAGTGTCCACTTTGATTTTTTTTTTTTCTTTCATGTTCAACTTTGACCGTAAATATTTATATTTGTGTTATATAATACTCTATGTAAAATATATGAATGAATTGTGTTTTAAATGAATTTTTCATTAATATAATTTTCGTCAACTATTGTACAACACAAGAAACAATATTTACCGTCAAAATTGAAAAAGAAAGACCGTAAAAAGTTAAAATAGACACCGAAAGGAGTAATATATAGCAGTAAAAAGCTTCAAAATCATGATTACCATAAAAACCCTAAAATAACTAATAATGTAACTTTTTTTCCTCTCAAAGTTCTATTTCATTTACTTTATAAACAATTATTTACATAATATTAGATAACAAACGGATAACAAACTACGTCGATAATCTTTTTGAATTACAAAACTAATCAATCACCACTAACCTGGACAGTGATCTGAGTAATGATCAAAGGCGACTTTCGATACGAAAAGAACTGGTTCAAAAACGACAGCAAAACACACGAAATCAAACCCAACACCCACATTCGAAAAGTCCAGACAGATTGTGTCGTGTCATCTGTCGTAGGAACAGTTAAACGAACTTCTTCTATCGGAGATTCCTCGTCGTCATGTTCGTCTTCGTTTAATACCTTCTTGTTGATTATATCCTCTGGTGACTCCAAACCCACACTGCCCATTTTTTATTTTTTTTGGTGTTACAAAGAGATGTTTAATATGTGTGTATATATATAGAGTTGTAGGGTGAGGTTTAAATGATTTATTTTATTTTGGTGTTATTATTTTAGTGTCAACTGCCTCTAAAGATTCCAAATATTTTTTTCTTCATTTCCCATTATATAACAAGAAGTTGTTGTTGATTCAAAGTATATTTATTTATGGATAATATTTCGTAGACATTTTAAATGAATTAGTCCTTGTCACTACATACATATATTTAGGATAGGAGTGTAAACGAGTCGAGACAGCTTGTGAGTTATTTGAAATTGACTCGTAAACTACTCGAAATTGATTTGATTTAAACGAGTAGAGCTTGAGTTCGACCTACTCGAGTACATATTATAATCGATTTCGAGCTTTAATATACTCAGCGCGTTAAGTTCGCGAGTCTTATCGAGCTTTAATTAAATTATTTTTTAATTTTTTATATAGATAAATCGAGTCGAGTCGAGCTTGATATGTCGAGTATTCATCAAGTTCGAGCATGACATTTGAAAATAATCGAGCTCGAGTTTTATATGACGAATCGACTCGAGCTCAATACATAAAGCTCGTTCGAGCTCAAAACGAGTTTCGATCTCAATTTTTGTATTCAGGTCGAACGCGAGCTTGACAGTACTCAGCTCGACTCGGCTCGTTTACACTCCTAATCTAGAAGGAAGTCTTTGCCTGCCTTAAATCGACGTTTTTACAAGCCGGAATATCCTTCAAATTTTCACATTAGAAAGAATACTTTTACGAAAAAATCCGAACGACATCTCACATGTGATAACAACGTTTTCAAAAACACTCTTGATAACTAAGTGACATACCACACTTGATTTAAAATAGGCTTCATTTGATGACTATCATAGTGCATGATGACTTTGAAAACTTTTCTAATTTACTCGAGTTGTTTTATATAATTATACTTACTTTAAGAATATTAAAGGATAATGACTATTAATTCTGATTGATTGATTTCTCATTATAGTATTTATCTTTTATATAGTTCAAGATTTAAATTTGTTCGTTTTGATTTTCTAATTATCGTTCATTATGATTCTAATCTTGTTTTAAATGTATCCTATTGTAAATTATATGTTGCCTTAATTCAACTTCAATTCAATTTTGGACAAAGATTAAGTTCATTATGATTCTAATTAAGTGGGTGCTTGGATGTGCTTATTTAAAACAAATTATTTATTTTAAAAACTCTATTTTGAAAAATCTTATTTTGAAAACTCCATTTTAAAAAATAGTGTTAAGATTTTATATTCCAGTTTGAAATCGCAATAGTCAAATAATCACTTTGTCGAGTGTTTGGCAAATTTGATTCTTTGATAATAAACTCCAGTTTGAAAGCTTATTTTTACAAAACTCCATTTTGAAATTGAAATAAGTAACTCCCTACTAACTTTTTCAAAACTCCATTTAGAGCTTCTAAACGCAAATAATCACTTATCTCCGTTTATTACTCAAATACTTTTTTTAACTTATCTCCATTTTGGAACTGAGATTTGGATATAATCTCCTCCTAATCGCACATCCAAACACCCCCTAAATTTGTTACATATTCGGATTATTAACATATTTATCAAAGAAAAATTTATATTTTTCTTAAAGGATACTTTATTCCGACCTCTCTAAAGAACTAGTTCAGGCTTCGTCCCTAGATACTTCTTATTTCAAACATAGATTGTGTTTGTCAACACGAGCAGTAGCTGTGGACAGTAGCAGCGAGCAGTAGCAGTAGATGATAGCTGTGAGCAGTGGATGATAGTTGTGAGCAGTAGCAGTGAGCGGTAGCTGTGAGCAGTAGCTGTGACAGCTCACCGCTCATTTGTCACCGCTTCTTAAAACCAAGCATTGAAAAAATAGCCTTCCTAAAAAATAACACCGCTCCAAAATGTTCACCGCTCTTGTTACCAAACGATCATTAAAATTAAAAAGCTCACTGCTCCTTTTGCCAAACAAGTAATAAATTTTAAAATACTCATTCTCACCGTTTATTGCTCCAAAATACTCTATTACCACTCCTCGCTAAACACACCCATAGTATCGCCAAATATCTTGTTTCATGGCCTTTTCTAGGTCTACATCAAAAAAGATTCATCGCCAACAAAGATATCAATGTTTGATGTGCTACAAATATTAATGCATTTTCACACCAAATTTTCAAATAAGTAATTTAACAAATTCAAATAACAAAAAGTATTATTTAGATTATTATGACAATATAACAGGATAGCTCTAAAATAAAACATTTAGGATATTCTCATATGCAAAAAAAAAAAAAAAAAAAAATTAAATGAAATTACTTTACTTTTACATGTGAAGAGATATACATTTGTTTTATTTATATGGAGCATAGAAATGAAACTAAATTGTTAAAATATACTTTTTCGTTTTAAAAATATAATTTACATTATTATTTTTGAACGTTTTAAATTAACAGACTATTTTTAAAAATAGATACTGAATTTATATTAAATTTATAATATCATCTTCTAATAAAAGCATTATTACAAATAATAAATAAGTTGTAATTTAATTGTTTAAGGATAAAACTATTATTATATAAAAAGTAAGAAAAAAAGTTGAAAAACTGATATTTTATTAAATTATATATTTTTTATCAATAAAATATAATTATTAGACGGAAGAATTAATTTGATGTCAAAAGATTCTTTTGTCCTACCTAATTTTGAGATGCTCTTACCCAAGCGAGTTTGGCCATTTTCACCACATTTCGGAGTTTTTATAATCATTTTGGTTATAACTATCCGTCAACATCATTGTAATTTCCATCCCTTTGATAGTGTATTTCAAGGTTAATTAACCGTGTTTCGTTCGTTGAATGTTTGTGATTTAATTGTAATTTATAAAAAGAATTGTAATGTGAATGAATTGTAATTTGAATTGTTAAAATATGTTATGTGTTTGATTGACTAAATGTAATGTAATTAAGTACAAATAAATTAATGCATTCCTATAATAAGTACATATATATGACATGTGTTGAGTGTTGGTTGGATTATTGCTACTTTCTTTGTAATGTTTAACTTTCCTTCCATTTAGCCATTAACCAAACACATTATGTAATATGAATTTCAATTACATTACATCAAATTACAACCAATTAAGTGAACCAAACAGATAAGTTTTATTTAACTCAAGCTATAGACAACATGTTTATTGGTTCAAGACTTATAATGTCATTTTCAGATTTTCTTAAAAAGTGTGTTTAAAATATTAATATCATAATTTGTTCATCTAAGTTATTAAATTATATATTAGTATAACTTAGTATTTCATCCGTTTTATAATTATTGTCCATTGTTTATTTTCTGATTTTAGCCATGTAATTTTGACTTTAAATATATTTATGTGTGTTATATGATATTTGATGCAAACTATATGAATGAATTCGATTTTAAATATATTTTTATTAGTGTAATTTTCAACAAGTATTATATAACACAAATAAAAATATTTTAAAATCAAAGTTACACGACAAAGACCGAAAAAGTTAATCCTGAACAATAATTATAAGACGGAGGTAGTATAATTTAATGTCAACTTGAGTAACACGAATGCATGTTTTTTGATATGTTAAGTAACATAAATGTCGTGTTCTTACGAGTTAAATAATATAAATATCGTCTTTTTATAAACTAATTAATAAGTTAAAAAGAAAAACCCAAAATAATGTTTCATAATAATCTAAGGTGTGTTTTTTTTCTTTTTAAAACTTGTTAGTGAGAATCAAAAGTGAGCCTAAACTATTTATCAATCTTAGTTGAGAGACCCATTAAAACTATACTTTTTTCACTAATAGGCTAATATAGAGTCTGTTAATTTAGTAAACACCCTTTTAGTGAATAAATTAATGTCTAGTAACTTAATTTTTTTTTATAAAGATGTTTAGGGACTTTCTTATGTATTACTCTATCTTATGAGTTGAACTTTTTTTCATCATGTTAGCATGACTTTATTGGTTCTCAGTAAACGTTAGCCACACATTGGACGAACTTCCCAATGACTGTAGTTGATTTTTGAAACCGAAGACTTTTGACATTTATCAAAACATGTATGAATGGAATGAAGCATTTTGATGATATTAATATCCTCATATATCTGGTTGTATTTGTAATCCAAGTCGAACACACTGTTAGCCGTATATTGCTCAAATCATGAGCTGTGATATATAATGCGAAAAATATTTTTCATTATTTTTTATTTTTTATTTTGTATAAAAAAAAGATTTTTTTTTCACAAAATATTTAAAAATTTAGAAAACGCGTTTAATTTGATAAATTTGTGTTTTTCATTTTCCAAAATTATAAAGAAAACAAAGGGGGAAATGAATTTTCTATGTTTAGAAAACAAAAAAAAAATGAGTTTTTTGTTTTGTGTGCAAAAGGGTAAAACATGGATTTTGCATTTTCTAGAAAACGATTATTTGAACGCGTTTTCTGTTTTCCTTGTTTTCTAGAAAACATTTCGTAGAAAACAGGGTCCATCCAACTAAACGCAGCCATAATGTTTTTATATATAGTTTCTCATTAGTTGTTTTGGACTTATCCTTGATATTATATATGTATCATATGTAATATTACAAATGAAGACAATTAACAAATCAATTATTATTTTTTACATGATATTAGAGCATAACATCATACACCAAACACAGTAGCTTATCACAAAATTAGTTGGCTTCTAGTCATCGACAGATTGCGATGATTCGGAGGGATCACGAACAACCCTTTTCTATTTATCATATTAGTTGTAATACAAATAAATCAAGTATTGTGTCAAGATCCCTCCTTTAGCATTTTCTTGAACTCTTCAGCAGTCACAACAAACTCGCAAAAAAAAACTCACTGGATCATCAAAACACCTACCTGAGACCTTCGATAAGATCTTGATGCCGTTTCTAAAACATACCCTCAATCATGTATGTTTAAAAAAAATTTGGTGTTGGTGATTTGTGCTAAAGTCACAAATCCGCACCTCTGTCGTGAAGATCTTGTGATGGGTTGTGTTCGGATCGTTCAAGTGGTTTTGACCGTGGTTGTTCAGAGTGGTGGCTTGGGGGTCGAGGTGATAGGTGAGGCGCAGGTGAAAGAGATGTCAAATGATAGACGATGAACGAGATGAGATAAGTGTGGTGTGGTATATGAGTTGAGTTCCATTAGTACTAGTATGGTTGTGTTGGTGATTTGTACGAATGTCTCAAATCCACACATTAGTGATTCGTGTAAAGTCATTGGATCCACACGATTATTACAAGTACCACATCTATGCTGGTACCACCGCATCAACAAATTTTGGGGAAGTCATTCTTCAAATCCTACATTTACTGTTTTATTTTCTATTTTGCTCTCGTTTGAATTTTAGCGATTTCGTCGCTCGGACTGCGGGGGAATGTTAGCCGTATATTGCTCAAATCATGAGTTGTGATATATGGTGTTTCCATATGTAGTTTCTCATTAGTTGTATTGGACTTATACTTGATACTATATATATATATATATATATATATATATATATATATATATATATATATATATATATATATATATATATATATATATATATATATATATATATATATATATATATATATATATATATATGGGAGCATTCAATGCAGAACCAGTTTTTCTTTACAGAACTTACAGAACCAACTATTTACCACTATTAATGCATTATGTACATGAATTTATAACATGATGGCATTTTTGTAAAAAATGTAAAGTATTCGTGCCTGCAAAAAGATTAAAAAAAAAGGGAAAAATAGGTAATTAACTATCAATTTAATTGTGGATTTTAGATACAGTAGCACACACGACCATCACTCACAGAGTAACCGATACCATAACTCACAACCCACTACCATCACTCACACCATATTATATCAAAATTAAAATCATAATGACACGTCTACTGATCATTAAAAACACACACACTAATTATAAACCTTCCCCCAAAAAAAGTCAAACAATCATTTTGTATCAAGAACACACTCGATGGCAGGTAAATTCTTTGATTAGCTATTTGTATTTACTATGAATTCAATTGCGATCATATATGCAATCGTTAGTGTATCGATTGTTTTATTTCGTTGATGATTGAAACATGCATTAATGTTTATAAGATGATAATTTCTGTGTTTAATTTTTAATGTTAATGCAAAGGATAGTATATAATTGTTGTTTGTTTAGGTTTATTAAACATAAGTTCATTTCGATTTTGATCATGTTTGAATCCTTTAATGGATCATTTTGATTTCGATAATATAAAATACGGGTAAGTAGTTGAACAAAGGGGATTCTCAATAATTGTTTTGTATTCGGTTGTTATATAATGGGTGTTTGTTTAGTCTTAAGAAATATAACCTTATTTCTGCTTATATTCAATAAGCCTCAATTTTGTGGCTTAATTTGAGACTTATTATCTTATAAGCCAAAAATTGGGGCTTATGGGATATAAGGAAAAAAATAACCAAAAAAAGGGCTTCTATTTCATAAGATTTAATGTTTGTGGATGTTTTTGGACTTTTAGGCTTATATCATCAAAAACTTAAATGAGCTTATTAGTATGTTTATGTTTCATCAGCATAAACAATAACCCTGTAATGTAGAATATACATGTATTCGGAGTCAACAAATGAGTGTTGACCATATATATCACATTAATGAAATGTAATGATTTCTAATTACATCCATTGTTTATATTTCAGCATCTATTAATTGAAATCATGTATGCACTTTCTAATTAAATCTATTGTTTACAATTAATTATGAACAAATATGAACTGTTATGATTGTTTACAATTCAATCTTCTTCGTATAATGATAATTTTTAAATTAGTTCTTTGAGTATTCATGTTAAAGACATGTATGTAATTTATAAAATTACATACCTGGTGTGTGTGCATACTTGTATTCATCAAGTTACAAAGATAGTAAAAAAATGTTTAAATGATTTTTAATAATGGACATGTATGTTTTTATGTGTAAATGATGGGTATGGAGTAGTGATGAGCACTAGGACCGAAAAACTGTACATCACAGAATATAATAAGAGTGAGTATTAGCAATTTTGTTGATATCATGTGCAAATATGGATATGCATTTGAAAAAGCATAGTGTTTTAATAGTTGTAAAGTGATTACACTACTGTTAGATGTGGCGTTAAAAATGTGGATACTTGTTTCAGGATGTGTTAGAAGTTTTTTAACAATGCTCCATGATGTATTAGTAGTTTTAAAACAAGGTTCCATGATCTATTAGACGGTTTTCAAAATGTGCATACTTGTTTCCGGATGTATTTGTTGTTTTAAAAATGTGCATACTTGTTTCAGGATCTCGGATAGTTAGAAAGGCTAGAGACAAACTACCAGTTATTGACGAAACCAGGAGCTATGAGTATATCGATGTAGATGAATATTTGGGTGATGACTTTAACATAGATGATGTCATATGGCCTGATTTTGAACATGTGGACACGAGGTTCTCAGAACCAGGTATCATACAAATTTCTTATACCTTATCAATTGCTAACAAAGCTTATGTATAACTATTGTGTTTGACGTTGACCAATTTTTTTAATTTACTATCTGTTATATGAGTTTATCAAAATAATGTTGGTTTAGAAAGATGTGCGTATATGTTTCGAGGTTTAAAAAACGTATAAAGTGTACCATTATATTTACATTAGTCATTTGAATAAACATGAAATTGTGGTCACTCGTATCAGGGTTGCGTAGAAGCAAAAGGTCAAGGGGTAAGTCTCCGGTATTTGAATAAAATACAATGGAGGAGAATATTGATGAAGAGGAAATTGATGAATATATCATCGGTATTCCGATTGCTTCTAATAAGTCTATAGGATCAACATATACAGGACCAAGTGGTACGTTGTTATATTTCAAAGGTTTATAACTAAATATAAATGTTACATATGAGTTTGATCTTGTCATGTATTTTAAAAACATTATATTTATGTGAACATTAAACATAATAAAATAAATTCAGTAATTTGTCTTATGTTGAACAATTTCAGGAAAAGGTGATATGAAGAAGCCAAAATCTGAAACTTCAAACATGAGTCATGCTAAACAAATAAAAGGAAATGGGGGTAGTTCATATACATTCCAAACCAGGACTAGCCCGAAGGCATTGTTCAATGTCGTATCCACGTTAACACCGGTTCAGCAATCCTGGTTGGAACAACTCGGGTTTGGAAAAATACTTGACTTTAAAGTAGACGGGACGCCGTTGAGGCTAAGATTTTATGTGGTAGCAAAATTCGATGAGAAAGAAATGGTTATCAAATTAGATAAGGCGCGTATTGAATTAAGTTTGGAGTCAATAGCTGACATAGTTGGAGTTGTCAACGAAGGGGTTGATATAATGGAGGCTGATGTCATCAATGACAGAGTGATGATTCAAAACTGGAAGGACTAGTTTAAAGGTATTAAAGACATCACTCCAAATGCAGTAAAATACGTGATAAGGCAATCAGAGGTGGCAGACATGAACTTTAAACTGAATTTTGTTGTTCTTTTTACATCATTAATGGGTGGTGTTAAAAAAAGGAGTCTGTGATACTGATACTTGAATATATCGATATGAATACAGACATATCAAGCATTAATTGGTGTAGATATATCTGGAGATGTCTGCAGACTTGTAAGATTGGATAGATTCGTAAAAAACGAATAGTTATTTCTTGGGTCCAATCACAATTCTACTTGTAAGTAATCTTTTATATGTTTTTACATTTAATTCATGTTGCATACATGTACAGTAATGTTTATTAATAATTATCTAACTTTTAAATACATATACAATGTTATAAACAGATGATGTATGTTAATGGGACTGTGTGCAACAATTTAAGAGTAATAAGAAAAAGGCCACCTACAAAAATGTGGACAAATGAGCTGCTGAAAGAGCGTGAGTTTGAAGAACTGAAATCTGGGGGATTTGGAAAAGGTGAGTTGGCAGGTCCGTATGTGGAAGATCAGGACGACCCGATTCCGGATAATTTGGAGGTAAACTTCTGATATATGATAATAATTTTGAGTGTTTCACATATAAAAATGAAACATTAATAAGGATTTTAACGCAGTGATTGATTTGGAAGATGAACAAATATGTGGATGGTATACTCAGGGAACGTGATGCATTTGAAAAAACTATGACTGCATCAACATTTATGTTTCCATGAAACGAATTGGTGGCTAACGTGTGTATTCGATACTTTGAAGCACTCTATTTTCAAGAAGAAAATAATGCTGGGCCAAGTGGAACACATATGCACAATGAAGATCAAGAAAGGTCAGGCTAATGATAATTCAAATATGGAAGATGAAGACATTTTCGCCCAAGGATATGAATTTCAGGAGTACAACATGGGCCCAGAAACACAGTTAGAGGCTTGGAGAAGTGCAGAAAAGGTAGACGCAGAAATTGAACGTATAAAAATGAGTAATGATTTTGAAATTCCTAGTTTTAGTCTTAATCTGACTCAAGACTTTGGAAATGGGATTGGATTGGATGGGCCTGTTCACTATATGGGTCCTCAAACGCAAACAGAAGTTGTAGAGACTGTTGAAAAAATTGTCGCAGAGATTTTAAACTCAAACAGTGGGAGTAGTAGTAGAATTGGTATGGATATTGTGGAAAAGAGCGAATATGATGACGAGGATGGGTTGGATATATTGCCAGTTAGTTTTATTACCCCGAAAAATGAAAGGGTTGGTGGAAAGAAACGTCGTTCACAAAGGAATACTACATTACCTGGTAAATTAAGGTCGCCGTTCTTAGAAAGAATTGTTAATGTCGAGAGAACTGAAAACATTGATGAGAAGCGATTAGCAGCTTACTTGTTTAGAAGAATGGATGGAGATTATAGGTAAACGAGTATTATTACAATTGTATATATGCATTAAAGAATGTAATATAATATTAGTATTGATCTTTTATTGTTTTATTTTAGTGAGGTTATGTTCCAGACAGTACATGGACAACAGTCTAACAGAGGAAATATTTTGTCACTTGGGCCGCAAGAAACGGTTGACAACAACATTTTCAACTCATGGTCTACATATCTAAATCTTCTGGAAAATAAAAAGGACAAAAATTCCTCGTCAAGATTTTTTCTACCTGTCTTTGAAGTGGTAAGAAATCTATATAATATATGTGAATAATATTTGAAACTAAAAGAATGTTACTAAATAAAAAACATGTAAAACAGGACAAGAAGGTTTTCAAGGGTGATTACGATGCTAGTGATAGGGTGAAAAAGATTATGGTATATTTTGATACCGCCGCAACAACATACGGGGGGCGGACTATCCTTGATAAAGCTGATATTGTAAGCATTTTCAATATAAATGATATAAAAATCCTAGTTACGTGTGTATGTGTGCTTCTTGATTGTTAAGAACCATCTGTGCATACATGTATTTTTTACTTGGTCCAAATGGGTTTTGTTTTTAAATTACATACTACATAAATTTTTTGACATATATCTGTTTTTATTATCAGCTTTTTGATAGTTTGTTTTGGTTGCTTTGTAATGTTGCACAAACCACAATCCTAACAAACAACAGTAAATAAACAACACCATTGCACGAATCATACACAATTATGGGCTATTTTGCAAACTTAAGAACATTCAAAAAATGGACAGCCTTTTTTGTACTTGATTCTTTATATTGGGTTAAAAAAATGTCTATTTCCCTTTTTGTTAAGAAATAATCACCAAGTAAACCAAGTAAGAAACCAAAATAAGTTGTCCACTTGCTTGTTACTTTTTTTAGCTTCTGTTGTCCACATGATCATTTGTATGTTTGTGTGCCTGAGGTTCCATCAGCGATCAAAACCAAAGACCAAGAAATATAAAAATTGAGTGATTTGCTGTTGACTTTATTGCTTGTGTGCCTAAAACCAAACCAGTAAAGCTATGAAAGTAAACCAAAGCCTTAAAAGTGTATTAAGTGATTGCTTGTGTGTATTTGTTCAATTATGTTCATAAGATCCAAAATTGGTGTTCAATTCGTGCTTGTTTATTGTTTTTGGATTGTCTACGTGTTGAGTGTTTGTGGATGTTGTGTGTGCCTGTGATTCAATCAGCAAACAAGCAACAAACTTTAACTCAAAACAATCTTGTGGGGTGTTGGTCTGAACATTCAGCAAGCATAGGAAGAAACAAAGAAATTAAGTGCATACTTATGTCCTTGTTTTTCACTATACAAATTCAGGCTTAGTTAGTGATCTTAGTTGAGTGTGTATGTAGTTATGTGGCGTGTTATCTGACTGTGCACACAAAGAAACCAAGCAGTAAACCATAGAACCATAGGAAATATATTAAGGACTGTTTGGGAGTGCTTGTGTGTTTTCCTGTGAACAAATTCAAGTTGTGACGTTTGTGTGAATTGAGTGTGTTTAAGTAGTGTTTTTGTTGTTTTGCGTTGCCTATGATTCCCACAACGAACAAACAAACAGTTAACAAACTTAAGCAAAAAGACCACCAAAAGCAGAAAAAGTAACAGGCTTGATTTGAATTAGTGTTTGTGTTTTGGAGTTCTAACTGTGAAAAGAGTGTATATGATTAAGTTGCCGGACAAGAAGTGCATATCCGAATAACATGTTATATAATTTAGAACACTGTGCATACATGTTATAAAGTATTACCAATTTAAGTTGGTTTTGTTTTAAATCATAACACTTGTACATGTTTTTAGTGCTCCTTGTGAATAGTTATAGAATGATAGTGACCGGACTAGGATGTGCATATATGAATATCGTTTGTTTTTGTATTTTGGTTATGTTAGAACAATTTTCATATATGTTATAAAGTATTTAACATTTTGATTTAAAATATAAAAAACCTGGTTATGAGTTTGGTTCTGTAATATAAAAAATGCAAGTTGTTATCCCAGTGAGCAATCAAGACGATAAATTCCTGGTCTGTGTGAACTTGAAAAACCGGGAGTATACTTGATTGATAGCAAGAAAACATATAAGAAGGATGCAACAAAAAAAAGAACCAAATAGAGTATATTGATCAGATGCGAGTGGCATCAATATTGGTACGTACAGTTTATATATGAGTTTATTAGTAACGTGACAAAAATTGTTTACTAATAATTTGAACACCTATGATTTCAGCAACACAGCTTTATCCAATACCTCATAGCAATAAATAATGTCAAATCAGCTGGACTTATGGATACTGAGCTTGGCGTAGCGAGTTTAGTTGGCAAACTGATAAAAGATTGAAAGATGGAGGTATATTTTTGATGCGTCACATGGAATCATATACGGTCATTGACTTTGCTAAAGTTGAAGGAGTTCTGGAAGATGAAGGTAGAATGATTCGAGGGAGCAAGAGGTTGTGAAGATAGTGGGGTGATATTAAAGAGAAACCGTTAGAGCAAGAGGTTAGTAGTCACGAACAATGGAACGTCCACCTAGAGAAAAGGTGTAACACATGTTAGTATGAAGGATGGTTAGTTACTTGGTGCCGAGCATGGGAAAGCAAGGATGAGGTGGTGGTTATGACATGTTTCTTGTGAATATTATGGGAAGATTTTGGTTATGCAATCCTGCATATACCATTGGATGTGTTTAAGGTTGGGAGAACTTCCGAATGATGGAGAATCCGTAGAGGATAGAAGCTGTTAGGTATGGTGATAGGAATTGTAGTAGAAACTGTTGGAGTTAATTCATAGGAGATGAGGTGGATCCCCGTTACGATGGGATAAAGTTAGAAGCGGCCAACGTATTGGATCGGAGGTGGATCAAAAAACTATGGAGGTGGTGGCAGTGACTAAGTAGAGGTTGAAAATAGCAAAGAACCGACAAGAGAGTTATGCGGACAAGAGGCGTAAGCCGTTGAGATTTGAGATAAATTTATGCTAAAGGTTTCACCATGGAAAGCGGTAATGCGGTTTGGAAAGAAAAGGGAAGTTATCACCTAGATTTGTGGGTCCATTTGAAATCCTTGAAAGGATTGGGCTAGTGGCGTATAGGTTGAGATTACCGAAGGAATTGAGTAGTGTGCATGACGTATTTCATGTATCAAACTTGAGGAAATGCTTAGCAAGAACTGACTTGCAAGTACCGTTAGATGATATTAGTATGGATACGAGTCTTCGTTTTATCGAAGAGCCGATAGAGATTTTGGGTCGTGAAGCTAGGAAGTTGGATAAAAAGGGTAATATACCGTAGTTATGGGTAGATGGAATTTGGAACGTGGACTAGAGTTCACGTGGGAACGGGAAGGATTTATGAGGATCAAGTATCCTCAGCTAATTGATAATGACGATCCTAAGGAGTAAATCTCGGGACGAGATTTCTATTAGGAGGGAGTGATGTGACAACCGTGGTTTTGAGGTTCGTCACTTGGTCCTATTTTAGGTTAATTTATGTGTGACTATATGATTAGCGTGTTTACATGTTTATTTTGCGTGAACGAGGTTGGTGTGGATATCGTATATGGGTATAAAGTACTCATATGTAAATCGAGAAACGGTTATTTCAAGTTCATGAGCTCACAATTAGTGACTATGAAATGAAATGGTGTTATTTTGGTGTTTATGTATACGTATAAGTATTATAGTAAATTGTATTTTTTTTTAGGATTTGGGGTTTAGCATTTAGAGGTCTCGCGTAAGGTGTTTAGTCATGTGAGTATTTTTCGGGATGGTTTTAAGTCATTTAGGACTTAGTTATAAAGTTTATTTCAAAATTTAAGATTTTTTTTAAAACTGTATATTTTACGTCTTTTACGGTAAACGCGTAAAATTGACTAGTTTCTCGGTTTTGAGATTTTAGAAACTTTAGGGGCTGAAATAAATTAAGTAAATTTAAGGAAATATTATTAAAGTAATAATAATAAATAAAAAGAAAAAAAATAAAAAAAAGGGGTATATAGTCGGTTTTATACGACTTAAACAAAAAAAATAAAAAATCTGGTAAGTGGGCTTTTGGTTGGTCTAGGATTTTTGTACTATATAAGGAATACCACAAATAACATCAAACACATAATTTCTTGTTCCTGGAGTCTTTGGTCGACGAAACATCACAGAAGAATTAGGGTTTTCATAAAAATCTTGGTTTTCATAAATCAAAGGTAAATCTTTATAACCCTTTTTAATTAAAGTGTTTTAATTCTTTCTCAATCATCTTATGATGGATTTAGGTTAGGGTTTAAATTAAAATCTGTATATTAATGATAATATAATGATTAGTTGAATTAGGGCTTGTAATTAGTGGAGTTATGGGTAATTAATTAGGTTAATTTAATTGAATTCGTAATTAAAAATTGGGCAGAATTTTTGGTCCATTGTTTTCATCATATCTGGAGTTCTAGGAACTTTCATGGTTCGATCCAAGTATCCCTGAATAGCTAATTGAGCTGGATTTCAAATGCAAGAAACGAGAACAAAATTGGAGGTCGGGAGGTGGGTCAAAAACAGGTTACAACAGTCGGAGGTCAAAAAAGTTTTGAAATTTGTCGGGTTTAGTTTAATGGTTTAGGGTGATTGGGGGTACTTAGGAGTACACCTGAGCCCTCTAATGGGCATGGTAGTTGGTTTATATATTAAATAAGAGACCAGGGGTGGGGCTAAGAAAATGGTTTAGGGTAAGACCCCTAATCATAACAAACTTTTTGTATGTTCAAAATCAGTAAAATCCGGATAGACAAAAGTATATATATATATATATATATATATATATATATATATCGGGGCCTTAACAGTAGCTTTAAGGTTGGGGAAAAGGGAGGAGTTAGCTAACATATGTAAGGGAATAGAATTTCCTTTACAGAGATCATGGGTATGGTTAGGTGGGCGTTTGGCTTATAGTTTGGAGACCTAAAAGTTGGGACTGTTTTGTGTAAAATATGAACGGGATACGTATCAAACTTAACCAAGTTAAGGACTTTTTAGGGAAGGGTAATGGGGTGTTTAAAGCATATTGTAAAAACTAGAAGGGGGGTTGAATAGTTTCTTATATTTACTTGTTAAAATGTGGTTTCCAAAAATCCATTTTTAAAAACTTAGGCTTGAGAAAATATGTGAAATCTTCTTATGCACAATATGAACAATGATAGTGTAACTAAACTAATACTAACAAAAATATATCCACGAAGAATAAAGAATGATAGTGTAACTAATTTAATACTAACACATGTATATGCATAAAGAATAAAGAATGTAAAGAGTTAAGGGTAAAGAAAGATCAAACCGAACACCAAGGATTTATAGTGGTTCGGCAACGAAGCTCACTCCTCGTTCCTACTCCACTCCTCGAGTACTCCTTACTCGAGAGTTCACTACACAACAAGCTCCTTATGGTGGAGAAAACCGTACACGTCGCTTAACCAATTTCCGACTCTAAGCTAAAAGTCGAGCCCTAATCCTAGCTAGGACCAATCTACACAACTATACTTAGTACATACACAACTTCCAAATAGACACAACTACTTGGATCTTCACAACTATGACACAACTACAAATGTATAAATTTAGATCTTCAATGGATCTTTGGTGGTGGACTCCATACTTCACAAGGATAGTGTTCTTCTCTTTGCACTTGGAGAGGAAGGGATGGAAGAACAAGATTCACTTCTTAAACAAGTAATAATCAAACAAATGATCAAAGATTTGAGTGATTAATGAAGGGGTTTGAATCTGGAAATAAATGTGCAAAAGAGGTGAGATTAAAAGCTGAGAATGGTCCACTATTTATAGGACAAAGGAGCCAACGGGTAGTTCTGCCCGCGGTACCTTATCTTAGCCCGCGGTACCTTATCGATAAGGTACCGCCTAGGCGCTAAGGTACCGCCGGACTAGACTCCGCTCCTTTTTGTCCTTTAGGGGTGGAGGTCGTATCTGGATATTAAAAATATCCTGAAAGGATATTCTTAACCAAATAAGAATATGCCATTTTCAAATTTCAAATAATTAATTTAATAAAACATTTTCTTAAAAAGAAAGTTTAATAAAAACTTGTCACACTTAATAAAAAGTGAGTTTTAAGAAAAGATTAAATCACTTGATCACTTGATTAAGGTTAGTACTTGTTTATCCATACCTTAAGTGAAAATGGGTAAAATAAAAAATACTTGAACTCAAGAATTCGTTTTTCGTTGTTTTCGTAAATGCTTGTTTTTACATATTGTCGTAATCAAAACTAAGCGAGACCGAAAAATGCAAGTAACGTTTTTAGTCATTATTGCATTAACAATCTCCCCCTTTTTGATTCCGACAATACATAAAGTCAATCACACAAAAACAAGATTTTCGAAGACGAGTTTATTCATTTCTCCCCCTTTGTCGAAGCAAAAAGGTTGCGTAAGCCGGTGTTGAAGAAACGGACTTTGCAAAGACTCCCCCTTGGTGCTTACTCCCCCTAGCTTGGGGCACAGAGGAATCGAGATATGGTGACAAGCTACATAGAAGGGTTAGTTGAACAAAAGAAACAACCAACAATATATAGCAATAGGTCACATAAAAAATAAAAGAGAAGAAAACACAAAGACAAAGATCCAAGATAGGTTACTAAAAGAACATCATACAAAGAAGTATGGAAAAAGAATCAAGCCAAAAGCATAAATCTAATCCTAGTTATTCTAGAATTCTAAGATTTGTTTGAATTTGGTGTCTTGTGGATAAGCAACCAATGCTTATATGACAGACAAGGTAATGGCGAAGGGTGGTGGTGGTGGCTTGTTGGAGATCTCATAATCAAAGTGAAGAGGAGGCTTGATTAAGAGACTCTTGATGTAGCTCAACTCCTCATAGATGTGTGCCATAGCAAGATGTTGATATTGACAACAATGACAATATGTTACATGGTGCATGACATTATCATGAGAAGGAGGAACAACACTAAAGGGTGGTGGTGGAAGCAAAGAAGTTCCACAATCAACATTCTTGGAAGGAGAGATGTGATTAAGAGTGTTCTTGGGTGAATTTGGGTTGAAAGCAATTGGAGAGAATGGTGGGCATTCAAGGCTTTCATTGGGAGAATAAGATATTTTGTGGTGTGAAGAAATGCAAAATGCTTAAGGTTTAAATAGGGAAGGTTTAAGGTATTTTGGGGTGGTCAAAGGGTTTGAAACTAAGATTCTCAAAAATGTTGGAGCAAATCTGGAGTTTCAGAGAAAAACCCGAAAAAGGAAGGCACTGTAGGCGGTTCCTTATCTAGGGTGGCGGTACCTTATCAATAAGGTACCGCGGTTCACATATGGAACCGCCTGCAAAGGCAGGGTTTGGTTTTTGGAGGAAGATTTTTCAGCAAATCTTATTTTTCTAGTCTAACTTATCATAGGGATATGCTTAAAAGCAAAGATAGACAAAGAAAACATATGCAAACTTACCAAATAGATATTTGACCAAAATACATGGATTAAAAATCGATGTAGGAGGTGTGTAAGACAAGACCTTAAGTCATGACACAATGATCCTCCATGATTCTATCTTGTTCTTGCTATGTTTGAGAGAATCATACATATGAATTATGTAAGCTCTAGATTAATAGCGAGAATCTATGATAAATCGTTTTTAGATTGAATTAACAATGTCAAACGAATTTCTCAACCATTTTCGAAAGAGACTTTGAGAATTTTGAAAAGGAGAGGAGAAGATTTTTCAAAAGGAGTTTAAAAGACTCAAAGACTCAAAGTGGTAAAAGAAAACACACAAGAAGAAAAGAATTTAAGGAAGATGTTCCATTAATCCTAGACCTAGACGCAAGTAATTAAAAGGTTCCCTCTTAAGTGGCTTAGTGAAGATCTCGGCTAAGTTGTCCTCGGAGGGCACCTTTTCAATAGTAACGTTCCCCTTTTGAACATTATCTCTAAGGAAATGGTGTCTAATTTCTATGTGTTTGGTTCGCGAATGTTGCACGAGATTCTTGCTTAGGTCTATAGCGCCTTTATTATCGCACATGATGGGAACATCATCAAGAGAAATCCCGTAATCAACAAGCGCTTGCTTCATCCATAGAGCTTGTTGGCATGCTTTTCCGGCACTCACATACTCGGCTTCCGTGGTGGATATTGCAAGAGCGGTTTGTTTCTTTGAGAACCAAGAAGTTAAACAACAACCCATGAAGGTACAAACTCCACTAGTGCTTTTCCGGTCCACATAGTCTCCCGCATGATCCGAGTCCGTGTAGACAATGGTTTCTACGCCGGTCCCTTTAGGATACCATAATCCTAAATGTATAGTGCCTTTAATGTATCGGAAGATACGCTTAACCGCTTCAAGGTGAGAGGTTTTGGGAGCCTCTTGGAAGCGAGCACAAAGGCAAACACTAAACATGATATCCGGTCGACTTGCCGTTAGGTACAACAAACTACCAATCATACCTCTATATTTGGTGTTGTCTACCGACTCACAATCATCATCTACGGTGAGTTTAGTATCCGAGGCCATATGGGTCTTCATTGGTCTAGATTCTTCTAATCCAAATTTCTTTAGCATTTATTTAGCGTACTTAGATTGACTAAAGAAAATACCATCGTCCATTTGTTTAATTTGGAGTCCTAAAAAGAAGTTAAGTTCTCCCATCATACTCATTTCAAACTCATCATGCATGATTTTGGCAAAGTCATCACACAATTCTTGACAAGTTGAGCCAAATATAATGTCATCAACATATATTTGTACGATTATGAGGTGAGGACCTTTCTTCTTTGTAAAGAGTGTATTGTCTACCATTCCCATGGTATACTCATGTTTAACAAGAAACGCTTTAAGTCTATCATACCAAGCTTTGGGTGCTTGTTTGAGTCCATAAAGTGCTTTCTTAAGCTTGTAAACATGGTCCGGTTTCTCAAAATCAATGAAGCCGGGAGGTTGAGCCACATATACCTCCTCATTGATCAAACCGTTAAGAAATGCACTCTTTACATCCATTTGTTGAAGCTTAAAATCTAAGGCACAAGCGTAGGCTAAAAGGATTCTAATTGATTCTAATCTAGCTACCGGTGCATATGTCTCGTCATAATCAATACCTTCTTGTTGATTATAGCCTTGAGCTACAAGTCTAGCCTTGTTACGAGACACAACACCATTCTCATCTAGCTTATTCCTAAATACCCATTTTGTTCCTATAATGGTAGAACTTCTAGGTGGAGGAACAAGTTCCCAAACATCATTGGCAACGAATTGATTCAATTCTTCTTGCATCGCAATGACCCAACTCTCATCCGTCAAAGCTTATTTAACATTCTTTGGTTCAATCAAGGAGACAAAACAAAAGAAGTTGCTTTGGTTTTGGACTTGAGATCTTAGGGTCCTTTGATTTAAGTCACCACTGACATTATTGAGAGTATGATCCCTAGATTCCTTAATGTTTACTTCCTTTTCAACACTAAGGTCTTCAATTCCTATATTTCTAACCTCTTTGGCTTTAACTACTTCTAATTCATCCAAGTCATCATCAACCAATGGTGGTGTCTTGGGTGAAGGAGGGGTTTCATCAAAGGTTACGTTGAGTGATTCTTCAATAACTCCCGTGGTTCTATTTAGGACTATGTAGGCTTTACTAGTTTGGGAATAACCTAAAAGGATACCTTCGTAAGACTTTGGGTCAAACTTGGTAAGGTAGTCTTTGGTGTTGAGGATAAAGCACTTGCTTCCAAACACCCTAAAGTATTCTAATGAGGGTTTCTTACCTTTAAGAATCTCACAGGGGGTCTTTCCTAGGAAAGGTCGAATAAGAATTCGGTTGAGAATATAAGTCGATGTGTCCACGGCATTGCACCAAAACTTTTGAGGCAAAGATTGCTCGTTTAACATCGTCCTACTCATCTCTTGGAGAGTCCTATTCTTCCTTTCAACTACCCTATTTGATTGTGGAGTGTGAGGAGCCGAGAAGTTATGGGTAATACCATGAGCTTCACAAAAGGCACCAAATTGCACTTCATTATCAAATTCCCTACCATGATCCGTCCTAATAGAAACAATTGAACATCCTAGTTGATTTTGAATTCTTCGACTAAAGATTTCGAAGTGATCGAAAGCTTCATTCTTAGATGCCAAAAATCTAGTCCAAGTGAATCTAGAATAGTCATCAACTATAACTAGGGTATAAAGGTTACCTCCATAACTCCGTATGGCGGAAGGTCCAAAAAGATCCATATGTAGGAGCTCTAAGCACCGAGAGGTCAAAACCAAATTCTTGGCTTTGTGACTTGAGTGAACTTGCTTTCCAACTTTGCAAGCATCACAAAGTGACTATCAAACTTAATCTTGGGGAGGTGTCTTACCAACTCCTTAGAGACTAAAGATTGAATTAAACGCATATTAGTGTGACCTAATCTCCTATGCCAAAGAGTAGAACTATCATCTATAGTCGCAAGACATATGTTGTCTTTTGACTTCTTATTAACCTTCATGACATAAAGCCCATGCTTTCTAACACCTTTTCCAATGACTTTTCCATCTTTTACGATTTCACTGTCATGTTCCGAAAAGATGACCTTACACTTATTATCACAAATTTGACCTATACTTAAAAGGTTAAATCCTAAGTTATCTACGTGCTCAACATTTTCAATGGTCATGGAGTCAAGAGAAACCGTACCTTTGCCAATGATATTACCACGTAGACTACTAGTGAATGTGACGTTACCTCCATCATATGCTTTGTAATGCGAGAACAAACTTCGATTACCCGTCATGTGTTTAGAACATCCACTATCCTTAATCCACTCATCGGGCTCCAAATCAATTCCCAAGCATATCTAGGTAACAACACACAAGATCAAACATTTGGTCCCCAATATCTCATGGGTCCAGAATTGTTAGTTCCAAACATCCCTTGAATTTGGTTAGGATGCATGAATGAAGAAGGGGTTCCCCATGGAGAACAAAATGGAGGAGGGTAGTAATTCATGTAACCATTTTGTTGTCCATTATTTCTCCTAGGTGTATTTGATCTAGGTTTAGAGTTATGATAATTCCTTCTAGGTGTTGGAGTTTTACTTCTAGATCGTGAATTGTTTTGATTATCTCTTCTAGGCGTTGTCGTTCTACTTCTAGGCTTAGACTCATTCCATACTCTAGGTAGAGTAGAGGATAGTCTAGATAAACTTCTATTTCCCATGAGAGGTTTACTTAATGGCTTGTAGAACTTACCAATAGCATTGTCGTCAAGTATGGGTAATTTTACCTTATTAACAGTAAGATGCTTTAGTTTTTCATCTAACTTAGACTTTTCAGAAAGTTCAGGATTTTCACCAAAATCATCCTCTGCCCGCGGTACCTTATCTATGGCGGTGGTTCCATAGTGATAAGGAACCGCGCCATACAATTTGGAACCGCGTACAGTGGGCGTTTTTTGTGAAAACCTGACTTGTTTTGGTTCACTAGTTGAGGCTTCATTTGAGTTAAAACCTAGACCAAGTCTTTCCTTAGAATGAACTTGTTTGTTTAACATATCATCAAGAGCACTAGTTCCTTTCATGAACTTTTCCAATTTAATGGAGGTGCTCTTGAGATCTTCATTCTCTAATCTAATTTTCTCACAACTTAAGCAACTTAAATCAACCTCTTTATTTTTCTCAAGTTTAGCCAATTTCTCCCTAAGTTCATTGATCTCATTTTCAAGCTTAGTTTTGGTTGTTTTTAAGGTTTTATTCTTTTCTATGAATTTAAGACTAAGTTTGTGTAAACTATCATATTTGTCTTCAAATTCAATATCATCACAAGTGGAACTATCATTGCTATAATACTCGGTTTCGGAATGTACCTCTTTATAAGTGTGAGCCATTAGACATTTCTCCTCTTTGGGGTTGTCATCATCATCTTCATCGCTATCGCTCCAAGCGCCACTAACGAACACCGTGTGGTTCTTATCACGAGCGGGCTTTGGACAATCACCAATGAAGTGATTTGGATCACCACATCTAAAGCAATTCCTATCACTTTTTTCGTTCTTGACAAACCGATTGTTTGACAATGGTTTCTTGTCATAGTTGGGTTGCCTAACGTGTTGACCTCGTCTCTTGAAGAACTTCTTGAAATCTCTCACCGCCAATGCATACTCCTCGTCATCGCTTTCCGAGGAACTATCATGGTCACTTTGTGCCTTCTTGGCTTTAAGTGCAAGAGATTTCCTTTCACTCTTGGTTTTCACTAATTCCGAGTCCTTCAAAATTATCATCTCATGAACCTTCCTATGAGTTCATCGAGTGATAAAGTTGAGAGATCTTTCGACTCTTCAATCGCCGTGACTTTTGCTCTCCACTTTGGATGTAAGGCCCTTAGAAACTTCCTAACATTGTTCTTGCTAGAAAAACCTTCATCAAGTGCTTTTAGACTAGTAATAATGGTGTTAAACCTAGCAAATGCACTATCAATAGTTTCATCTTCTAAGATGACAAATTGTTCATATTGTTGGACAAGAAGATCGAGTTTGCTTTCTTTGACTTGGCTATTACCTTGGTGGGTTACTAAAAGAGTGTTCCAAATATCTTTAGCAGATTCACACATAAAAATTCTTTCATACTCTTTCTTAGGCAAAGCATTATAAATCACCATTTTAGCCTCATTATTTGAAAGTTTCTTTTTAGTATCGTCATTAGCTTTGTCAAAAGTGACCAATTCTTTTGTTTTAGAAACTTCATTAAATTGAAAGGGTAAAAAATCACCATTGTTAATAACATGCCAAAGATCTAAATCTTTTGATTTCACATAAGTTTCAAATATATTTTTCCAATAAATAAAACTATCGGTTTCAAAAAGTGGTGGTCTTTGCATAGATTGCCCTTCTAGGTATTTGTTGGAATCCATAGATCGATTCAAGTTTTAAAATACAATATACTTTAAAAATTCTTGAGCAACCCGCTCTGATACCAATTGTAGAAACTAGAAGGGGGGGGGGGGTTGAATAGTTTCTTATATTTACTTGTTAAAATGTGATTTCCAAAAATCCTTTTTCAAAAACTTAGGCTTGAGGAAATATGTGAAATCTTCTTATGCATAATATGAACAATGATAGTGTAACTAAACTAATACTAACAAAAATATATCCACAAAGAATAAAGAATGATAGTGTAACTAATCTAATACTAACACACGTATATGCATAAAGAATAAAGAATGTAAAGAGTTAAGGGTAAAGAAAGATCAAACCGAACACCAAGGATTTATAGTGGTTCGGCAACGAAGCTCACTCCTCGTTCCTACTCCACTCCTCGAGTACTCCTTACTCGAGAGTTCACTACACAACAAGATCCTTATGGTGGAGAAAATCGTACACGTCGCTTAACCAATTTCCGACTCTAAGCTAAAAGTCGAGCCCTAATCGTAGCTAGGAACAATCTACACAACTATACTTAGTACATACACAACCAAATGTATAAAATTATATCTTCAATGGATCTTTGGTGGTGGACTCAACACTTCACAAGGATAGTGTTCTTCTCTTTGCACTTGGAGAGGAAGGGATGGAAGAACAAGATTCACTTCTTAAACAAGTAATAATCAAACAAATGATCAAAGATTTGAGTGATTAAAGAAGGGGTTTGAATCTGGAAATAAATGTGCAAAAGAGTTGAGATTAAAAGCTGAGAATGGTCCACTATTTATAGGACAAAGGAGCCAACGGGTAGTTCTGCCCGCGGTACCTTATCTTAGCCCACGGTACCTTATCGATAAGGTACCGCCTAGGCGATAAGGTACCGCCTAGGCGCTAAGGTACCGCCAGACTAGACTTCGCTCCTTTTTGTCCTTTAGTGGTGGAGGTCTTATCTGGATATAAAAAATATCCTGAAAGGATATTCTTAACCAAATAAGAATATGCCATTTTCAAATTTCAAATAATTAATTTAATAAAACATTTTCTTAAAAAGAAAGTTTAATAAAAACTTATCACACTTAATAAAAAGTGAGTTTTAAGAAAAGATTAAATCACTTGATCACTTGATTAAGGTTAGTACTTGTTTATCCATACCTTAAGTGAAAATGGGTAAAATGAAAAATACTTGAACTCAAGAATTTGTTTTTTGTTGTTTTCGTAAATGCTTGTTTTTACATATTGTCGTAATCAAAACTAAGCGAGACCGAAAAATGCAAGTAACGTTTTTAGTCATTATTGCATTAACACATATGAATGAGGAAAATATATGGGAGAAGGCTAGATGTCCATCATAGGTTGATGAGCCATTTTAGAGATTGGTTCATGTTTTGATTTTGTGTTTTTGTTTATTAGCTTTTTGCTAGTGCACGGATTATTGGGAGAAGCTCAATCAGGTGAGTTTCATAGTCCCATGTCTACTAATGATTTTGACTTCCAGATGGGATGGAAGAGACACTGTCTTGTTTTTATAAATTATGCTGTGAATGTTTTGTGTTTGGTGATAGACTTGTGCATACTTATGTGATTAACTGCTAGTTGATTCATGATTGTTTTATGTTTTGACTTGGTACCAAGGGGATGATGACAAGGCGGGGCCTTGGGATTTGGTTCATAGGTGTATGGGCGACTATGGGACCATGGTGTTTGGTAAGGCTGGGAGCCTTGGATATGGTTTGTTTTGTTAAATATTGAATATTAGTTGTTAATGCATGTTTGTATCACATTGTCCATATGTTCTTAAATTTGGTTATTATTCACAGCTTATGGTTTGATTTTGGCGTTGGATTCTAAACCTATGACTCTCAACAACTTTATGTTGACGTGTTTTAGTGTCTCTTTCAGGTGAGAATGTGGTTAAGCTTGAGAATAGAAGTGGCTAGCTTTGGAGGCATTAGGATTGCATTTAGAAGGAGATCCCCGTTCCTTCTTAGTTTATTTCTATGTGTTTTGAATAAGTGATACTTTGTGGACACCTTTATGATGTTTTGTTTTGTGGTAATTGTTTGTCTTGGGTAAGAGGTAGGACTGTTACTTACTTGCCTAGACTCCTGCATTTTGTGGAGATATTGTCATGACATTTTTGTCACCATTTTATGACATTTCCATTTCATTTAGTTATCTCTATAGACACGCCATGTTGTGATGATATACATACGTCGCGCCCCATATTCCGCCATGTTGGGGTGTGACAGATACTATCCGTATATTTACAACCCTGTGCGTTTACTTGTGGGGTTATGAGTTTACTTGGAGGAACACCGTTTCTGATGCAACATGGGTGTTTGGATATTAGCGAAACACCCTCTCTTCTGCAACAGGGGTGTTTGGATACTGTTTTAGCAGCTTCCAAACACTCCCGTTGTAGCAGAAACGGGTCGAACCACAAGTAGTGTTGCTCTCTAGTCTCTATTGCCTTTGTCTCGGCTGAACACATTATGAATCTATTTTATTTAAAAGTTTAAAGTCATAGACAAACACCATGAAACTTGTTATGCTATCAGATTAGGATCATACGAACTAACTTCTTATCCTCCAAGACTTGAAAGCATAGATGATCAATAACACAAAATAGATACTGCTTGCATGATTTAAAGACCTATTATAACTTAGAAGTCATGTTTTAAAATGATTATGGACCGGAGGCGATAAGACCATCATAAAAAATTATGCGATAAGCAGTACTGACCTTATTCAGAATTTGGTTCTCACATGTATCCTGATATCCCATATTATCTGAACTCCTTTGTAAATAAAGGCATATGTATATAAAAATTCACATTTATCTAAACAGTATGTCTGCAAAAGTTATAGATATATTGCAAGAATGTTGTAGCTTGTACCATTCTTTTAAACTAATATAAATGACACCCCTTGAAAAATCAATAAAAGATAGATATGTTCACTTCACTAAAAAGGTATTGATACAAAGGAGAGTAGAGATTGGGACTCACCCATCTATTGTGGGATCTGCCATGATCAGCTTTTCAGGTGGTACATTGTACTATTGTGATCTAGAACCTGAATGTTCATAAACATGCATCATTTACCTCTTACAAAGCAGGCAAATACAGAATCCAAAAACTTAAAAATAGTAAAAAAAAGAGATATGAGGTTCTTTTATGTTAGTTTTTCTTGCAACTGCCATGTAATCTAATTAGTGAAACTGGAGGCGGTAATTTATATATATATTATTATCTTGTATGACACAATAAGATTATATGTAATATCTGGTCATTCTATAACAGTTAATAGATATTAGCAATATTGATACCAAGACCCCCTACTCTCTTAGATAATAAAAAGATATGACTAACACCTGTAGCCCATAGTTTTGGTCAATATAAACAAAATAATGTCCCAGTGAGCTTCCCAAGATGACTTAATTTCGATTCAAGTTCAATACAATTCTTGTGGAATGCCATGGGAGACAAGGGCAGATTAGATGTCCAAGTTTTAGGGACAGTCGTAGTAGAAATTATCGTCCAAATAAATTACCTCCACATGCATGGGCCCTTAAAATAAGGCAAAATTTTAACTCAAAATTATGTCGTCTATATGCGTTTGATCAGAGGGTAACACTACAAGTATCAGAAGCACGTACTCGATTATAAAGTGCAGAATGAAGTGCACAAAAGCTCAAGTCATTTAATGCTCGCTCGACTGCAATGAAAGTGGTATCGTCATTTTCATTTTCTATATATAATAACAATATAAAATATATAGTAATTTAAATGGCTTATAAAGATTGATGCTGCAGTTTTTGTAAGACCTTACCCTTGAGACTTTCACTACAGCCGCTAGATTTTGTGCAGCTTCAAGATGATGGAGATCTATCTGGCTTCGGTCTTGCAAGGAATATTCAAAGTAAAAAGCCATTAGTTCGTACCCCAATTCCGAGATTAGCCACCAAACTGACTGATGCTTCTAGGAAACGGAGGACACAGCCCGATAATCCTCTTGCACAGACTGTCCCAAACTTTCTGACCTACGAAAAGAGAATACAAAGCCTTATTCTGCAGCTAGCAAAGCAGCAGCTCGTTCTCAGTTAAGAATCTATAAAAATAAAAGACTCAGTTAGTTCCAATCATTACTTTAATGATAGTTCATATGATATAAGATAGAGAGTACTACACTTCTGCTTATGGAACTTAAAGCTTGTTCTAAATATGTAGATTTTACTTGAAATGCATCTTACACGTTTTTCAATCAGATTATTGATCTGTACACAGAAGGAACCGTTTTCTGACTCGTTGGAGGTATCTACATCTGCTAAAGTTTGTTTGTCCGAGTGTATACTGTATTACTTAAATGGTAGTACTCCGTGTTAGTTGATCAGAGTATGCAATATTGATGAAGTGCTTATATATCTGAATTTTAGAAATTTCGTTCAGCTTTTCATTTGGTTTAGAATTATATTTTAGTTTTATGGTAATGTGTACTTATAAGAAAGATCACTGTACTTACATGTCTTTGATCTGGTGACTCTGGGTCTTTGAATGAAGAAGGCAGTTACGATTCAGAAGAATCGGTTACTTATTCAACAGGAACTGATTACACCAATGACAGTCATGCAAGTGAAGTTGAGAATAACACTGATCCACTAATTAAAACAAAACAAAAAAAAAAATCAGAACACAGTTAGGGTTATGAGAAAAAGAATTTTACTTAAAAGAAAAAAGAAGACGATCATTAGGGTTTTAGAAGAATGAGGATACATGTTTTTTTTATTTTATTAATAAAAAAGATACATATTTCCTTTTAAACAAGTGATAGATTTGAATGAATATATGCTACATTCTAAAATATTATTGTTATTATCTTAAACGTTTTCTAAAACATGTATATCTAAATAAATATCTTATAATTTATAGAAGATATTAATAAAGTTTTTAAAAAGAAAACAAAAACAATTGGTTAGCCTATTTGGTAAAGCTGGTTGTATGTGAATCTTGAATATGAATTCACAGACCAGGGTTCAAACCTTCTCAACAACATTATTTTTAACAATTATTTTGAAAATCCACAGACAGGGTCCAGACCCGGCTCCGCCTTAACTTGAACCACCAGTCTAGACCCGGCTCGGCCCAGTCATTCAAAACGCAGTTTTCAGAACTGCGTTTTCAAAACGTGATTTTGAAACAAAACACGTTTTTAAAAACTGTGGCCCGCCCATAATGAGTTAAAAAAGAAAAAAAGTGAGATTTTCTAGCAAATAATCAAATCCTATTGGTTAAAAGATGTGACTGGGATATGACTTGGATTAAAACTGTGGTTTCAAGTTATAATTATACCTATATATATATAGTATATATATATATATATATATATATATAGGGTGAGGTTATTTTCAGAACCAAATAAATGTACAGAACTGCGAGAACCACCTTTTTACTCTTAAAATGCACGTGTATATTCTTTGGGTGAGTTCATTAGGTAGAAATACACGAATTTTAATTGTCGTAGGTCACTAGGAACATGTATTATAAGACCATGCACATGTATTTGTTTTGTATGCATTATAACTATCTTTTCGTTGGATAACATGAAAATACATGTGCACTTTTCATATCGCTCATAATACTCAGATCTATAACCAATAAAACAATTATTAAATGCTAATTTAAACATAATAATGCAAACACATATGCATTTTTATGAGTATAAAGGTGGTTCTCGCAGTTCTGTACATTAGTTTGGTTCTAAAAATAACCTTACACTATATATATATATATATATATATATATATATATATATATATATATATATATATATATATATATATATATATATATATATATATATATATATATATATATATATATATATATATATATATATATATATATATATATATATATATATATATATATATATATATATATATAGTAACATTGCAAATGAAGACAATCAACAAAACAATTATCATCTCTTACACACACGAAGAGAGAGTTGGAGTTGAAATTGCTTGTGGACACGTCGTTTTAGATAAGGTTTTATGGGCAATATTAGATACCCCCTCCGTCCCATAATAAGTGTTTACTTTCACTTTATTCGGTCTTTGTTATTCAACTTTAACAATATATATCTTCATTTTTGTTATATAATACCGCATGAAAAATATTTTTAATGAAAATGCATTTAAATCTCAATCCATATATATATATTTTTCATCCAATATTATATAACACAAATAAAAATATATATAGTTAAAGTTGAATAAGAAATAACGAAAAAAGTCAAAGTGAACACTTATTATGAGATGGAGTGTTACGCATGAATATCTTTAATTTATTTAGGATATATGTTTATGTTTATGTTTATCTGTTTAGTATCGTTTATGTTTTATATTTATCTTCTAAATTGGTATTTAAAGTTTCAATAATGTAATTATTTATCAATCAATGAAGTTACAGTCAAATAATTCTCTTGTCTTCTGTTCTCAACTTCTTATGGAGCAAGCACACGCTTGAAGTGGTGCTATCTATCCCGATACTACCCGAGAAGGTCGTATCAATTGGTTCTTTCATTAAGTATCTTATAAATCGAGTAATGGGTATCTCTGAAAATTTACTTGCCTCGTTTTATATATTCGGACTTAAACCGAAGCTACAGTTAGAATTGTTGAGGTTTTACCCGAAACCTACAACATTAGGTGAAGCCTTCTACTTAACCCGTATAGTAGAGACCTGTCTTGAGGCCATTGTAGAAGAAAAACAGACAATTGAAAAGAAAGCGACTGATTCTTCTACAACACCAGGCGTTGCACTAGAAGTTGCACTAAAATAAGTGGGGAATGTTACACCTGGACCTAACAAAGATCACCTTGAGCTTGTTGGGGAATCGAAACAGCTTATTCATTAATCGTAACAGCCTACTAACGAATCACAACTTATAGTTGATGAATCACAACTTATGGTGGGTGAATCGCAACCTATGGTTGGTGAATCGTGGCTTGTGGTTAGTGAATCACATCTTGTTGTTGATGAATCGCTCAAGAGAGCCACGTGGTTTGTTACATCCGAATGGAAGGAGTGTAGAGCAGAATTCCAAAAATTGTTACTTCGTGAGCTAAAGAACAAGTTGGAACTGGGTGTGCAAATGCTTGGGATCAAAATTTAGGACCCGGGAATCAAGAGTGTTTTTCAAGACGTCTAGGTGAATTCGAAGGAGTGAGGAATGTTACGCATGAATATATTTTATTCATTTAGGATATATGTTTATGTTTTATGTTTTATCTGTTTACTATATTTTATGTTTTCTTCTAAAGTAGTATTTAAAGTTTCATAATGTAATCATTTATCAATCAATCAAGTTAAAGTTAAATAATTCTCTGGTCTTCTCTTCTCAACTTCTTATGGAGCAAACACACGCTTGAAGTGGTGCTATATATCCCGATACTACCCGAAAAAGTCCTATCCTGAAGGTAGTAAATAATTACTCTAGCTAATAAATTGTCAACTAGTCAGCCTCCATCATTTTTCAAATTACTACATAGATTCACGTTTGGGAGCATCAGATCAATGCTCAAATGATATCACGCATACCTAAATTTATAAATAAACATAAAAATATTATTTTGCCAAAATATCAAAAAGTTGTAAAAATTGACAAAGAGGCTAAAGTTGTAAATATGACGAAGTTCTGGTTTATCATTAGTGAAAGCGTTGAAATATCACTAATAATAAATGATCGAAATATAACTAATAATAAATGATTGAAATATTTTTTTTTGGGTAAAGGGGAAACTACCCCGGTAAAATATATTAATCCCAAAAAACCATTAAGTAAAATAGAATGTGGCTGAAGTACCACATTAACCTCAAGTCGAAACTTGTTCTTAGACAGCCATATGACACACCATACGACTACAAACAATAGCTACAAACCCAAGAACACCAATTGGAAAAAACCACATACATTTACAATGACAAAAACGAAAAGCCATGGACACTAGGTAAATAGACTATCCGAAATACTCCACCGTTGAAGGAGTCGAGCACCATCAGTCGACTTCTTGAATTGGCAAGATAGAAGCTTGAACCTAACGGAATCCAAAATACAATCCACTAATTGGGAAACAGACCGCTTAGACACCTTAAACAACCGGTTATTCCGCTCCTGCCAAATGATTGAAATATCACTGGTCATATTACACAGTAAGAGCGCCATTTGTGTAATCTTGATATCTCTTCTTTCAACTCTTATGTTGAGTGGCTAAATTGGCTTTCTAATGCTCGGTTAACTAAACATAAGGAGATTATGGAAGGCATTTATTATGTGACTTGGTGGCTTATACTACAAAAATTCTGTTGAATACCCACGAAAATTACCCATGAATGTTTATTTGTGGGTACTTACCCATAGTTTTCCCACATATCAACCACGACTATGAATTTTAAAACCTAAAAATATTTAGTCACGAACTCCCTACGAACTTACCCACAAATTTACCATTAACTTAAATTTTGTGGGTAATTTATGGGAAAAGTTATAATGCTAAAAAAATTTGCGGCAAAATACCCACGTAGCAGGTTATTGTGTGAAATTTTTTTGAGTAATTTCGTGTGTAAATTTATTTACCCACACATTACTGACATTTATCTTTTTGTGGGCAACTTGTAACCATATATTAAAAGATATGGTCGAAATTTTATTTTATGTATTATTAACTAGAAAGTAACTATGCAAAGTTGTGTTTACTTATCATCGTTTTCGAATGTATATAGCACATCATTTGTTTGAAGTCAATTTTATTCTATGTATTAGACTTTGGTAATAGGTTTAAAATAAAATTTTATAAAGATTAGTGGTGGGAAAACTTCCCGCTTCTACCGCCAAAATAAATTTTAAGTAACTTTTATTTTCTTCAAATTTTCATGACTCCTTAAAAATCGATATTATGTAACTGCCGCATCTCCCCCCATACAAAATTGTCGCCGATAATACTTCTAACTTCTAAGATAATCATCTTCCTTTCATATTATCATGTATTTAACCATGTGTCGCACAAAAAATATTCTACATCTAAGATGAAAGAAATAAAAATTTTGTAAGGAAGTTTTAATCTATTGAGTTCATTCACAAGAGTTGTCTTACTGTTAACCTTAACAACATAAATATTTGTGCTTTATATCCTTAATTTCTTTATGTAACTGTACCAAACAATATTATAGAAGAAGTAATTTTTTTGCAGGTACTATAAAGCTATGATGGAGATTGAATTTTCTGAACTTGGATCTCGATGTACGATTTATGAAACCCTATTAAGGTGCTTTAGAATCGTTATTTTTCTAGTTTTATTTTTCATAGAAATTCTTGCACTTCGAACTAACGTATGGGGATACTCATAATTTTGTCTACTGAATATGTATAGGTTGTTTTTGAAGATTATTAAGCTCGAAACTGTAATGTCTTTCTTTTGATCTACTATTCCTAGATAAATGGTAATTGAAAGAAAATTAACATGTTACCATCATGATTATATAAAGGTTTACCGTCATGATTATTTTATAGGATATGCCGCTGATTAAAACTGTTCGTATATATGATTTGATATGCAGGTCATGATAAAATGCGTTCGAGTGAGAATCAACATCATTTGAAAAACACAAAATTGAGATATATGACTTGATCGGTTCAACAAAGAAACTTCTACGGTGTAATGATGGTTCCAAAATGATACCGTAGGTGATATGCATATGTTCATTCCATTTACGTTTGGAACAATCAATTGCTAGCAATGAAACTTTTATGGTACTTTTTAGTACATTATGGAATAGTTGATGTAAGTTTGTACATGGATTAATGGATATCATATTATATATGTAAAATGATTATGTTTGTAATTATTTGATACAAGTACATATTATGAGATAAAGTACAAAGTTGTCATTTTGTTAATTATTATGGACTTTCGATAGTAGTACAACGGGTGAATCATATAACTGAAACCCAAAATTGAATTTAAATTAACGTGAATTAGTATTTTACCCAAGCACATATTCGTGGATAATTTACTTACGAATTACACACGACTAATTTGGTGAATATTTACGTGGTCACATATATCCCACTGAAAATGTACCCATGGACATGACACTATCCCCCACCAATTATGACGTGGGTAAAATTACCCACCACTTGAAGCTTTTGTGGGTACGTGATGTAATTGTAATATGCATTTTAATGCATAGGTTGTTTGGTTAAGTAATTATAAATTACATTGGGCCCACATTTTTGTTGTAATCTTAATTACATGATTTTATGGATGGAAAGTTGTACATTACAAAGGAATTACATTGTTTTATGTAAATAAATTTATACCCACTTGCATTACACCATGTCAACCAAAACAAAAGTTCTATAAAATCCCTATTTTTTGCAAAGTCCTTGTGGACTAATCCCCACCATCCAATCTATTTATCATCTAACGGCTCAAATTAAAAAAAAAAACCCACTCAATCCCTAAAATAAACGGTTTTATATATTAAATGTTTCATTTCTCACACTCAATCCCTAAAAAAACACACACAACCGCGCCTCCATTAACACACACACAAATCCTCCTTTAAAATACACACAATTCGCCGGAAAACACACACACACAATCCGCCGGAAAACACACACACACAATCCGCCGCCATTAAAACACACACAATCCTCCATTAAAACACACACACACCATTGATTCCGATTAGAAACTTTTGATGTTAATATAACCCTAATTAGTTGATTCTGCCATTAATTCCGATGGATATCCGTGCAGAACTGGCTCTGGCTGCTATTAATGCGATTGGTTAGTAAACCCTAACCCTAGTTTTCTGATTATTTATTATTTATTATTTATTATTTATTATGCTTATTTTGTTGATCTGCCTGTTATTAATCAGTTATTAATCAGTTTTTTATTAATCAGTTATTGATCTGCCTAGTTTTTATGTTATTAATCAGTTATTATGATTATTTATTAGTTATTATTTATTATTTATTATGCTTATAGTTGTTATGGTTATTCGTTATGGTTATATGTTGTTAGTGGCGATTACATTTTCAATGTGTAGAAGCATATGTTAAGATGATGGCCTAGGAAAGAAATGAAATGCCGAAATAGTTTAGTATCTGTGGTTAGTTATCGAATGTATGCTAGTTAGCAGCGAATCATTTGTTAGTGGCGACTCTTAATGTTAGTGGCGACTTGTAATGTTAGTGGCGACTCGTAGATTAGTTAGATTATGATTCATTCATATCTGTTTGTTAGCGGCGAGTCATTCATATCTGTTTGTTAGTGGCGCCTCTTAATGTTAGTGGCGCCTCTTACTGTTAGTGGCGACTCGTAGATTAGTTGGATTATGATTCATTCATATCTGTTTGTTAGCGGCGACGCGTAATGTTAAGCTTACTGAATTTTATTCATCTTTTTGTTGCAGAGCTAACAGAAAAGGACAAAAGAAAACGTCATTCACCTTCAAAACGTAAATTTGTACCTAAATTCGAGATTGCCAAACGCAAACCTTCAACTGTTACAAATAAACGTCTAAAAGTGGATGTTGCGCAGGTAAAAGTTTAATAGTGTTTTTAACAGTTATCTGAGCCTGATTCATACATATATTCTGAGCCTGACTCATGCATGAGTCAGGTGACATATGCATGAGTCAGTTGACTCATGCATGTGTCACTTGACATAGTCACGTCAAGTTTATATGATCTTTTGAGTTTTATGTGGATTCTCAGGCTGATGTGGATGTTGCGCATGTAAAAGAAGCTGGTGTGGATGTTGCGCATGTTAAAGAAGCTGGTGTGGATGTTGCGCATGTTAAAGAACCTGGTGTGGATGTTGCACAGGTAAAAGAAGCTGGTGTGGATGTTGTGCAGGCTTTGATCGGTCTTAAAGAAAGTGGTAGTGGCTGTGGCAGTGAGAGTGAGAGTGAGAATAAGACTGAGAGTGGGAGTGGGAGTGGTAGTGGTAGTGGGAGTGGGAGTGGGAGTGGGAGTGAGGGTGGGGATGATGGTGATGGTGAGGGTGATGGTGAGGGTGGGGATGATGGTGAGGGTGGGGATGATGGTGATGGTGGGGGTGATGGTGGCAGTGAGATTGAGAGTGAGAGTCAGAGTGATGGTGACGGTGGGGGTGATGGTGAGGGTGGGGGTGATGGTGAGGGTGATGGTGATGGTGAGAGTGAGAGTGATGGTGAGGGTGAGGGTGGGGGTGATGGTGATGGTGAGGGTGGGGGTGATGGTAAGAGTGAGAGTGAGGATGAGAAAGTGGACAGTCAACAGGGGTCGGATGATGGGAGTGGGATTCAGGATGATGAGGAGACAAGTGAGGAGGAGATTATTATTACTAAGACTAAAAGGATTGGTAAGAAGTCAAGATCTAATTTTCATCCTAAGTTAGATCTTAAGAAGGAGCTAACAGAAAAGGTTAAAACAAACCCTTCTAAGAAACAGGATGTTAAAAAAGAAGTGCAAAAGGAGGTCAAGCCTCGTAAAAAAGAGATGGTAAAACAGGAAGTGAAAAAGGAGGTCAAGCCTCCTAAAAAAGAGATGGTTAAACAGGAAGTGAAAAAGGAGGTTAAAAAAGAGTTCAGGCCTTCTAAGAAGCGTAAGGCTGTTAAAAAGGAGGAGGATGATGAAAAGCCTTCAAAGAAGATGAAGGAGGGGGAGGAGGGTGATAGTACATTGCCTCTATTTTGTAGGAATGTACCTTCTTCGTTTTTTGAATGTGTCCGTGATTCTAATGTGGCGGGTATAGAAGAATTCATGGAGGAGATTGGTCTTGGTGCATTGTGTATTCGCAATATAGATAAATTACCTAGTATTTTGGCTAGGTATGTGGTTAAGAAGTTTAAACCAGAAACCTACAATCTGGAGCTTACAAATGGTAATATTCATGTCACACCTCAGACAGTAAAAGATATTCTAGGACTTCCTCTTGGTGGTACTAGCATTTATGATTAACCTGAAAGAGAGATGGATGATGAGTTTGTTAGGACATGGATTAAACAGTTTGAGCCAAGGAAGTTGAGAAAAGTCGGTCCAGCTGATATCGCGTTGAAGGTGATTGAAGCACATAAAGTTGACTTTATGTTTAAAGTCAACTTTCTTGAACTTTTTGCGTTGGTTTTTGGGAAAGGTGAAACAATGAATGCTTACCCAAGTTTGATTGTTGTTCGCCGAATTCGTGAAGATACAGATGTTAAGAACATTGATTGGTGTGGGTACATTCATAGGTGTCTTGAAACAAGTAAACTACCGACGACTTTGAATGGCTATTACAACGGACCATTGTGTTTTCTGATTGTAAGTGCATTAATCTGTTTTTTATGTTTTCTGATTTAATTATATATAACATATATGTTTTTCAGATAACAAACATGTTTTTTTGTTTACAGCTTCTGTATTTAGATGCTACCAAGTGTGAGCGGGTTCCAGTTATTCGGTTGAGGCTAGCTATTCAAAGTTGGAACACAAGACTCATGATTAGCCGCCAAACTGTTGAGTTAAATGACGATCTTATGGGCAAATTGGAATTGTATGGAGAATGGACTCCGTCTGAAGCGAAACAAAGTGAGGGTTTTGTTTCAAAGCCTGATAGTGTTGGGACTGCAAAGCCTGCTAGTGTTGGGACTCCTAAGCCTGATAGTGTGCCTCCTACTGGAAAAATGGTTAGTATTAGCTTATTTTTATGTTTTTATTTTTATGCGACAGCCTGAATCATGCATGTGTCGCCTGACTCATGCATGTGTCACTTGACTCATGCATGTGTCGCCTGACTCATGCATGTGTCGCCTGACTCATGCATGTGTCACTTGACTCATGCATGTGTCACTTGACTCATGCATGTGTCATATAAATTTGCAAGTGTTTTTTAAACACTTGTACATTTGAACATTTATGAATTTTCATTTTATATACAGAAAATGTTGAAGGATGTTGAAAAAAAGCTTTCTCTTATATCTAGAGAAAAAATTGAACTTGAAACCATGTTGAAGAATGCCAACACACAGTTTCCCCATGACGAAGATCTTCTAGTGTTGTATGATAGATATAAAGGAGTTTTTGGCGATTCTATTTCGATAGATATTGCTGTTAAACCTGCTGGTAACGAAGATGTTGGTAATGAAAATATAATACTTGATGATAGGTGGATTGATGAGAACATTGATTGGTATGCAGAGGTGATGGATCTTCTTGTTGACATATATCTTAATGTACTTTGTTATATCCTTGTTAGTTTTAAACTTTTTAATAAGTTGGCTTCTCATCACATGACTCATGCAAGAGTCTACATGAGTCCATGAGTTGCCTGACTCATGCATGAGTTGACTGACTCATGCATGAGTTGCCTGACTCATGCATGAGTTTCCTGACTCATGCATGAGTTGCCTGACTCATGCATGAGTTGCCTGACTCATGTATAAGTCACTAACATTATGTGAGTTAGCATTAAAGTTTTTTTAATATATCAGGAGGATGCGTATTTTGGGCCTCGGGATCATGAGCCAGTTAATGACGATCCTGTGCATCCTAGCACTCCTAAAAAGGTGGTTGCACGAAAGCAGTTTGCTAAGCGGAGTCCATACTTGCCTTCCCCTTTTATGCATCAGTGTTGTGATACTAGTAAGCTTCATTGGGTTGAGCTTGTTTTGGGTAGTTCTTTATTTGTGATGGAAGAAGAAAAATAGTAAGCATATTTTTTTTCTTTTTTCTTTTTTGTGAACTTCATGTTTTTAGATTATCATATGATTTATTCTGATTGTGTTCCTTTTTTTTAACGTGTAGTGAAACCATTTTCCGAGCAGAGCCTGTGTATGGTTATGTATTATCAGCTGTTCGATTAAATTTGGAAACATTGACACCAGGGTTGTGGTTAGATGCAAGTGTCGTTGATTGTTTGGTTACCATTCTAAATTTTGAGGAGTCACGGAAAGAGAATCCAGAACCAAGAAGAGTTTTTATGCCAACTGGATGTATTGTAAGTTTCACATGAAATATACCTTTTAGATTTTCAATAATTATTATCATTGTTTGGTAATACTGTATTTTTGTTAAACGCAGGTACAAGGGATGATAGACAAAACAATGTCTGATGGTGAACAGTATAAATTGTTTTCAGAAGTCATTTCTGCGTATTTCAAAAATGATGCTGCTTCACTTTCTTTATCCGATACTGAATTGGTATTTTTACGTTCTTTTTTGAATATATAGGCATCAAGTTTTCATCATTTTGAATTTACATATAATACCTTTTTTTTGGTTAAAATAGGTTTTCTTTCCAATTTGTGCTTCAAATCATTTTTTTGTTTTTGTTTTCTGCCTCAACAAACCTTCATCAATGATTATACTTGATAACATTCATGTTGGAAATGCAAATGCACCGAAGTACAAACGAGTCTGTGATCCTTTGGTAAGTTGTATACTTGATTATTGTCATTACTGTTTTATATGTTTTCACCTTAACTCATGCATGAGTCACTGACTCATACATGAGTCAGTGACTCATGCATGTGTCAGTGACTCATGCATGAGTCAGTGACTCATACATTGTAAATAACATGTTTCCCCTTAAATTGTTTGTTGTGTAGAAAAAATTATTCGCTAGATATCTCAAAGAAGTTAATCATCCAAAGCACAGTACTGTTTCTAAGCTCAAAGGACGCAATCCGCGTTTGAAATGGACTACTAAGGTTAACTAAGTGGATTGTGGTGTCTTTGCGATGGTACATTTGGAGTCTTATCAGGGTCTTGCTCCTGAAGAATGGGATGTTGGTTTGGTAGAAGAGTCGAGCATACAGGAAACTCTTTTAAAGCGCTTGAGGTACAGGTTTGCAACAAAAATTGTGTTGCACGAGCTCAATGCTGAAAGGCAGAAGATGTTTGATTTGACTTACAAATTTGAGATGGCACATGATGAGCAAGAAAGGATCTCGATTATTTTGAATGCGATCAATAACAGGGATGTGCGTGATCCTCCTATAAATGCCGAGAGACCTGCAGCCCAGAAAGATGTAACCGAGAAGGCAGCGACCGCGAAGCCAGCAGTTGAGCAAGCAGCCAAGAAACCTGCAGCCGAGAATCCTGCAGTTGAGCAAGCAACCAAGAAACCTGCAACCGAGAATCCAGCAGTTGAGCAAGCAGCCAAGAAACCTGCAGCCAAGAAACCTGCAGCCGAGAATCCTGCAGTTGAGCAAGCAGCCAAGAAACCTGCAACCGAGAATCCAGCAGTTGAGCAAGCAGACAAGAAACCTACAGCCAAGAAGCCAGCAGTTGAGCAAGCAGCCGTGAAGCCAGTAACTGAGGAGGCATCAGCCGTGAAGTCAACAGCCGGTCAAGCAGTAACCGAGAAGGCAAATGTTGATGCAACAGTAACCGAGAAACTAGTTGCCAAGAAGAAAGCTGCCAAGAAGAAACCAGCTGTCTAGAAATATTGATCTACTTTGTAATACTTTATGATATTAAGTAATACTTGATTCTGATATCAGTTGTACTTGACTTTTTCGAACGAAGTTTGAAGTTTGACTTTGAATAACCTTGTTTGTTACAAGATGTGCAATATCGTTCCGTGTTTTTGAACACATATAAAACTGTTTGTGACTCATACAGTGACTATGTATAAGTGTTTATGAATATGTGTTTGTATATGTTTGTTATTGTCATGTGACTCATGCATGAGTCATGTGACTTGCATACATGAGTCATGTAAACACATACAAACATATATTACTATGACACATGCAAGTCACATGAATCATGCAAGTCATGTGACATGCAATTAATGCCTTGAAAAATTTGCAAGAGTTACCTCGTATAAGGATTTCTTGGGGTATCGGCATGATTTTAGGCTCTTTCTTTTGCAAGTGTTGCAAGAGTTATCTCGTATACATGAGTCATAGTAGTATATGTTCCATTTTTGTCATGTAACTCATGCATGAGTCACATGACTCATGCATGAGTCAGTGACTCATGCATGAGTCACATGACTTGATATTTCAATACACAAATATTTCAATACACAGATATTTCAAGAGTACTAATATAGGAGTAATCATATTCATAGCATAATCAGATATTCTACAATAGTTTTCAACAGTTCAATAAAAGAAAAATAGAAAATTAAAAACATATATTCAAACAGTTGTTGTACTTGGTTCTCCTTTTTCCTGTGCCTGTTTTTTAGCAGCTGCAGCGATCTTCGCTAGTTTTGCGATATAGTATGGATTTAGTGGACATGTCATTTTTGTATGCTCGTTTGTCTTATGTTTACAGTAACCACACGCACGAGGCTGTTTCTTTTTAGCCTTCATAGCTATTTCTCTTGCACTTTTTATACGCGCTCCTCTACGACCACCTTTGCGCCTAGCCCCAGTTGGATTTTTAATAAGATTTTTCTTTGGTTCCTCAATTGCATATATATCTTCAATAACGTCCTTTGTTTTCTTTGAAGGGGGCTTAGGCACTAAACCTTGATATTCTTTCTTTATATTATCCAGCTTTTGCACATATTCCGCCAGCTTTTCTGCATCTTTACTCAACCAAAACAAGCACTCGTCTACGTGGAAGTTAGCCTCATTTGTTAGTTTTTGAATTGTTTCGTTCTTCTCTCCGTATCTGTTTGTGTTTCTTCTTAATGAAAGCGGTATCAAATCCCTTCTCCAACGCCTTAAAATGTACTTGTCCGGAATTTCTTCAATATCACGGTTCTTGAAAACACAAAATATGTGGTGACAAAGAAAACCATAACGCATAAAATGCCTACAAGTGCACTCAACAGATCCATCTCCAGGATTACGGAGAACCTTAAACATATACATGAAACATGTTAATAAGTGAGCATAACACATATGAGTCACATTGACTCATGCATGAGTCTGCGCGACTCATGCATGAGTCAGCGTGACTCATGCATGAGTCAGCGTGACTCATGCATGAGTCAGCGTGACTCATGCATGAGTCAGTGTGACTCATGCATGAGTAATTCATGTATTAGTTAAATGTTTCACTAACCTTGTAGGTTATTACTTTGTCTTCTTTCTGTACAACCATCTCTTTTCCTTCTTCTGTATACAGTGTTCCCCGCTCTCGTGTCTCGAACCTTAACCGTCTCAATACCCTCTTTCGTCTTAAATTCTTGTATTTGGCATGACCAAATTGATTCTACTATTTCAGCTTGAACCAAGAGAAATATTGTTCTAGTATAAACTTTACGCGCATGTTCTTCGATATTTAACTTCGTTTCAGGATTTGGAGCCGCGTCCCATGTTTTGAAGTCCAAAACTTCTTGCTTATGTCTTTGCCTTTCGATTGCCGATTCAAAGCACATCATGAAATTTACTAATGTTGACCCATGATTTGTGAAACTCTTAAAGAATGCATTTTCACTTTCAGATCTTGAAGTAGTTCTCATTAGTCCAAACAGTGGTGAGTCAATAAAATAAGCCGGCAACCACAATTTACAAAGGTCATACATCTTTGTCATCCACTTGTGTGTTTCCAATCCAAAGCGTTCAATAAGTTCAAACCATCTTTTTTGAAACTCTTCTGGCTCAATGAACATATTCCACACAAGTTTGTTGAAACGATCTTTAAAATCAGTTTCCTTGTAAATCTTTTCACATATCTAAAAATGAAGAATGTATGAATGTTAAGATATTTTTATAGCATGTATTCACATTGACTCATATATGAGTCATGTGACTCATACATAAGTCATGTGACTCATACATGAGTCATTTGACTCATACATGAGTCATGTGACTCATATATGAGTCATATATATATTTATAACTCATGTATGAGTTATCTGAAAAATAACAAACAATCAGTACCTTTGCTGGGATTTTTTGCAAGATATGCCACATGCACAATCTGTGCTTAGATTCTTTCAAAACCGCTTCAATTGCTCGTTTCATTGCCCCATCTTGATCCGTTACGATCATTTTTGGTTGTTTTTTGTGAGCTGTCATGAATGATGTTAGTAGCCACGTATAAGCTTATGTATCTTCTCTTAAAAGCAATCCAGAGCCAACATTGACGCACTTTCTATGGTTATCTATCCCAGTGAATGGTACAAAAACCATGTCATACCTGCAAAACAGATACATTAAAAAGATATAATATTTCATACTATTACTCATGTATTATTCAGTGTGACTTGCATACATGAGTCACAGTGACTCATGTATGAGTCATTGACTCATGCATGAGTCACATGTGATTTATGTGAAAAGACAACTTACTTATTTGTTCGAAAAGTTGCATCAAAAGATATAATATCTCCAAACTCCTCGTTGTTGCGTTTATCAACTTCGTCTGCCCAAAACATCGCAACTAATACGCTATCTTCAATCTTATACTAAAATGTAAATCCCGGAGCAAACTTCATCCTATTTTCCATCTTGTTAATAAGCATTTGTGCATCACTTTCTCCTATAATTGCATTAACATCCCTGATGTGATTCTTAAAATCATCACTAGTGCCATGAACATACTGAGATCCGCCTTTGATGCCAGATAACAAAGTATGTGCCTTTGTTGCGCCAAGTTTCATTGGTGAAGCTCTGACTACAAACAACCTTTCCGTTTGAGTCATCTTTCTTTGTTTCTTCGTTAGATGCTTATATTCTTTAGGAATCATGGGATGATTGTGCTTAGCAACAAACTTAGTCACAACATACTTTTTCCGGACATAATCTAAATCAACTTTTATTTGCGCCATGCAACCTGTTATACGGTGCCTCGTGTGCCTAGTTTGTTTTCCACTACTAACCAATGTGTTGATATTTATATCTTTTATATTCCCATGTCGGTTACACGTGATGTATTTACTTTTCACTTCACCACTTCTATTTCTTTTTTGTGTGTATTTTTTAACTTCAAATTCTGCTTTTTCAGCATAAGCTTCATAAAAGTCAATACACTCCTCTATCGTTTTAAATTCTTTATCCTCAAGAGGCACGTACTGCTCATCAACATTTGGTTCCCAATATGTCGATCCTCCGGGTGACTCAAAATGAATGTATAAAGTAGGTTTTGGTGAATTATGAGCATCTGTTTCACAATCCAATAAAAGAATAGTTCAGGAATTGTATGAGTCATATATGACTCATATATGAGTCACACTGACTCATGTATGAGTCACACTGACTCAAATATGAGTTATGTGGCTCATCTGTTACATAACTCATGCATGAGTCAGTGTGACTCATGCATGAGTCAACGTGACTCATGCATGAGTCAGTGTGACTCATTCATGAGTCGGCGTGACTCATGCATGAGTCAGTGTGCCTCAACAACTACATTTTCAGTAACATATCTATTTATGGTACAAAGTTATTACCTGTATTGGCTTCTACATTTTCTATAACATCAACATCGCCAACCACATTTTCAGCTTCTACATCAGCATCTTCTTCAATAGCATCAGCAAGTACATTTTCGCTAACATCATCAGCAACTTCTACATTTTTTTTAATATCAGCAACTACATTTACTGGATCATTGTCACTTGATGTGGAGGTTGTGGAACTCGCTGGGAGATGGTCATTTGTTATGGAGGTTGCCGGAAGTTGGATGTTTGTTGTGGAGTTGGCCGTAAAAGCGTCGTTTGTTGTGTAAATCGACGGGAAAGGGTTGTTTGTTGTGTAGGTTGCTGGAAATTGTTGGGTTTGTTGTGTAGGGCGCCAAAAACGTGGGTTTCGTATGGAAGTCGTCGGAAAATGGTGGATACGGTGTGGAACTCACTGGAAAAGGGGTGGGTTTCGTATAGAAGTAGATGGGAAACGATTGTTTGGTGTGGGTCTTGCCGTAAAATAATGGATTCTTGTGGGGGCTGCCGGAAAAAGGTTGTTTGCAGTAAAGGCCGCCGGAAAAAGGTGGGTTGGTGTGGATGACCCAGGAAGAAGGTTGGTTTGTTGTGGTGGTCGCGGGTAGAAGGTGGGGTTGTTGTGGTGGTCGCGTGAAAAAGGTGGAGGTGGTGGAGGTGGTTGTGGTGGTCGGCCGTTAGGTGGAGGTGGTGGAGGTGGTCGCCGGTTGGAGTGAGGATCGGGTTCCATCACCGGTGGTGGAGGTTGTTGGATGTTTTTTTTAATTTATAAATAAAGGTAAGTTATAAGAAAGGGGTTTTAATCACAGCCCTTAGATCATTTAGAGATAAAGGGTGGGGATTTATCCATGGAGACTTTGTTTAATAAGGGAGTGTGGGGGATCTTTTCCCTGTCAACCAAACATATAACATATTTACACAATTCAAATTATAATTCATTCACATTACTATCCTTTTATCTCTACTACATATAAAGAGAATACCCCCAATTCTTGAATGTTGAAAATTCTATAAATAAGGAATTGTTGAAAAAATGAATATTAAAAGAAATGTTGAGAAGTTGAATATTGAGATGATTATTAGGTTTCAATTCAATTCTGTGAAATGTTGGCCAGCTCATATTTTTATTTTTGGAATGTCACTTATTAGGTTTGAAACTTGAAAACAATTGAGAGATATACTCGATTGTTTTTTGGATTGAAACGTCATTTTTATCTATACTACTTTATAAAAAGCTCATCCTCAATATTGAAAAAGTTGAAAATACAACAATTCCTTATATAGATTTTACAAACCGTAACTTTTCACACAAAATATAGAAACAATCTCTACTGAAAATGCACAGGGAAGACATAAATGGAAACAGGGAAGACATAAATGGAATGCATTAAAAAAAGTTTATTCAAAGAAAGTAATTAATGGATATTATTACATACATGGCTGGAAATCATTTATTCCAATTGTAACTTAAAACTCTCTGTTGTAACCCACCTGTATTAACCCTAATCTCATTAACCCACCGTTCCATATCATATCTCTCATTCGCTTCCTCTTTTCTCTAAAAGCACACACAACGCCAACTCTCATTTCCGCCATCACTTTTATTGCCGTTTGCTAAACCAATTACAGGTTTCGGTAGACTAGGTAGTTTCAGTGTGCTTGGTGGTTTTAGTGTGCGTAGTGGTTTCGGTGTTATTTTGTTGTTTTGAGTTGTTTTGGTAATTTGGTTTGCGTAAGGTTGTTTGTCTTAGATCGAATGTACTTTTTGTTTGATATAATGAATAATGGGTGTTTAGTGTTTCAAATAGGCTAAAGGAAACCATAACATGAGTTAAATCGTAAAGAAAGGCCAGTTTTGTTCTTCGGGTAGCCATATTGCCATGAATAATAGCGTAGAAATAGTGAAGCCTTACTTATGGATGTGGTTAGTATTGGTCATTAATAAGTTTTGTTGTGCTTGCATTGCAGGTCATGACCAACTCTACTGAAAAAGTTAGATTGCTTGGAAATCAATATGATATGTTTGTGAGAGAGGAACCATGTTTGGATACGGTAAGTTACTCTAAGCTAAAAATGTTTGATATCTTTCTTCTATCTTCATGTCTTATGTATTCTATGTTGGTTGTCATGCAGCTGATTTAGTTGTTGATCCACGCAACTTCGAGTGGATGTGGACGCTAATTGTCCTATTGTAGGTATTGGGGTTTTTAATTAATTAAAGCTCATTTTCACTTTATTATTTTATCTAGAGATTAGTTTAAACTTATTGGCCTATGAAGGTTATGCCAACAAGGGAACAATCAAAGTATGTAATCTTTTTTTTCTTGCGCCCCATGTTGGATGGATCACTTAAGGGTTCAACTTGGTTTTTTCCATTCAAATGCTACCAGTTACATGTGAGCACTAGGAAATAACTAACTGTTCTAATAAATACCGGTTTTGAATTTTGAATGTAAATAAAGGAATTGAATATCATGTCTTAAAAACTGATCTTTTGTTTTTTAGAGGGCTAAGATTTGGAATTTGCAGAATGAAGTACACACTGTGAGTTGTGACCTGTCAATACGACACATATTCACATAACCGACCCATCCATTGCTAAATGGCCTAAAATGACTACATTTGTATTTACACTTATAAGGTCGGTCTGTTTTTTAGTCGACGCTATGTTACGTGTTAATTAAAATCAAAATCAAGGTCTTTTGGTTCTTTTGTTGGTAAGATATGAGGTTTGGCAAAATTAGATTTGTGTCTTGGCGAGGCACACCTTCTGAATTTAGTTAATTTACAACCATATCCATATATTAGTGTGGCAGGTCCGGATCCTCGTGAATTGAGATAACGGTGAAATAAGAAACAAGTGACAGGCTTGGTTTATTTTTCTTTTTGTGCCATCAGCTGTCATAATTGGGGTGCTATCTATGTATAGTTTTTTTTTGTTTTTCTACCAGGGCGAATTAACACCTATTTTGGCAGGACAAGTTGAGGGAATAATCTTATAGTAGAATTTGTCTTTGCTCTTTAGTTACGAGAATACAACTGAATATGTTTTTTTAAAGGACCAATTCGAATTTGAACATGTAAATTAAAAAAATGGAATTTGAACATAGTTATATATGTACTGATGTATGCTGATCTTATTATAAAATTTCTTTGAATGTTATGAATTGTATTCTTAGATCATTGAATCATCCATCATGCTATGTGAGCCAAACACACTGTTGATGTATGTGTTGCTTCAATGACCATTGTTTATTACGATATAATTGTCATCAGGAGCACTATTGAGTATCGACTGTTGACGTACGTACCTAAACCATAACTTACTGTTGACTTCAGAGTATGACTCCGAAAATTTTGTGGGACGACCTAACCAGAGCCAAACCATTAAAAGTTCTGTTATTGGACTTCACTTATTAATCCTTTAATGGTTTGATTTGGATTATAATTCTTATTAGAAACATTTTGGGTGGGGTTAACTTGAAACATTTTTTTTCAAAAGTTCAGATTATTGATAGCAGTTTGTATAACAAAATTATATTAGAATGATGAACCATTTTGTTTATAAAGATACTGATATGCATTAAATATTCTTGAGTGCTTCTTAGCTATTTTAGAGATATCAAATACAATAATACATTCTAGGAGATCTATCAATTCTTTTGCTTAGAGTGATTGTTATTAAAGCTAGGAAGCCTTAGTGAGTTATGGGGTAAGTTTTAGAAATTATATGTGTTTTTTTTCTGCAAATAATAATTTGCGTCTGAGCATTATTTTGCTTTTTTGTATATACGATTTAGCTTTCAAGTCTGGTTAGTATATTTTTCATTGAATCAATGATCCAAATCTGCAAAAAAAAAGTCCTATATAAGCGGCTTGAATATATTTTTTTAAATTTATTTTACGCAAGTGCTCGACTTTTCTAAGTCATTATTTTAACCACCTTTCAACTCTCGCAATTACAATATGATATTACCACACAATAACGTATTGTTAACTATCTTTCGCTAGGTAATTTCCGCCGCTATGCGCGGGTACTCGTCTAGTACATTATAATTACAACAAAAATATTCAATGAACCAAACGACCCTTAGAGTTTTTAATATGTCCCACCATCTTCTTTACTCTAAACAATAAACATTCTTTTGTATTTATTAGTTTTTTATTTTTATTTATTAATTTATCTTAAATATATTAAATTAATATATTTTTCTCTCATAATTAAGTACAAATCTTAAACAATCTTAAACTTCTACTTTATAAACCCAATCCTAAATTAAAACCCGACTTAAAACCAAACGGAACTTTATCACTGAAGAAAAGCGCGGACACAGTTATTGCTAAATAGTGTCAACTATAGTCCAAAAGTTGGAACCTTAATATTATATTGTCAACTAGCTATATAGATTCCAATTTTTTTTCTTTCTTCATTTCGCATTGATTATCATTGAGTAGGAACACAAGTTGAGTCAAGATAACTATTTATGGATAATATTTCGTACATATAAAATAGTCAACTAGTCAGCTATCAAAATTACAAAGTAGCTCTACTAAATGATAGATGATACTATATGTACCTTTCTGGCCCATTAAAAAGGATAAAAAGTACATTTTTTTGTACTTTTTGTCTCTCTTTTATTTTCTAAACAGTATTTTTATTAGTTTTTTTTTCGTATTTTTGTTAATTTAACAGTTTTAACCTGTTAAACTTTATTTTTCTCAATCCGTATTTTCCGTTTCAAAGTTTTATAACAAAACCAAAATTATAAACATAAAAAAAAAAATAAAAAAAATTCAAAATTCAGGAGAATATGTATAAAGTTTTAGGGGGTCTATATAACCTTGCCCCTACTAAATTATATAATAGTGGTACTATTCTTCTTTTAGCTTCTTGATTTCATCTTTGGAAAACTTTAGTACCTGGATCTACTCTTGTATAACTTTGTTAAAATTAATGAGTGGTGATTTGTACACTCAAATTGTGTGTATTTTAATATTTTTACCCTTACAACATTTAGTAATATTTGTATATATCAAAGGTATAATAGTAATGGCACATATACTTTATAGTGTGCCAATCTATACTTTTATAATTTTATACTATTATATAAAGAGGCTTACTCCAAAACTAACTCCGATTTTAATTCTGAACCTAAAATTAACAAACCTAACTCCAAGTAAAAATTTAATATAAGAATTATAGATTTAAGTCATTATATCATATTTGATAAATTAATCTCATCCATTATCTTTTGAAACAAATTTTTGTAACAATTTTTGTAACAAACTATTTAAAAACTTTTATTTTTAAATTAAAATATCTTTTTATTTATTTATCTTTTTATAATCTAATTTCGTCATATTTTTTAAAATTTCATGCTTTTTAATTTAACATCCATTTTAATATATTTTTGTTAAATTTTAAATTTTTCAATGATATTGAGTTTATTTTAATTGGTTTTGATTTTTTACTTTGAATATATATTTGATGAGTTAAAATGTAATATTTGTTCGTTAAAACATAGTTATCGGGTACCCGCCGCTGCATTACGCATGTACCATGCTAGTAACTTTATAAAGTGTATAAATCATCACCCAAATATAAGAGCATCTACAATGCTCAAAGTTTTCAATAACTTAGAACATTTATGACAATTATTGCTATCTTGGAAACATTTATGACAAATACAACTAGTGAAAAGCTTTTCCTTCAAAGACTTGGCACAAGCCAAGTCTTTCTTCCAAACCATCCAAAAAGCGTTTGTTATAAGAGCATCCACAATGGTAAAAGCTATCAAAAGCTTTTTATTATTCTAACAAGTCTTTTAGAGAGGTTTTTGGCATTGTGACAAAGACTTTTTAATAAGCTTTTTGCTAATGACTTGGTATACTTCAAGTCATTGTTGCAAGTTTTAGCTATTTGGTGGCTATGCATTAAAAGCATTAAATGCTTCAAGTCTTTCAAGACTTGAGCATTGTGGATGCTCTAAATGGTGAAAGTTATTGAAAAACTTTTTCAAATAGTAAAAAGTCTTTCATCAAACACCCCATTGCACATGTTCTAATACCTCTAGTTGCATCACAATTTTAAAACTGTTGTAAACTTTTTATAGGGCACTTCATGATAAAGAAGACGATGACGAAAATCCTAACAGTGACACCAAAAAACGCATGACCCGATCAAAATTCTTTGTTATTATTCTTGCTTGTAGTTTCACTTACTACTTGCTTCCAGGATTCTTCTTTCAAACCTTACAAAGCATTTCATGGGTTTGTTGGGCCTTTCCAAATTCGGTCACAGCCCATCAACTGGGATCGGGCTTCACCGGTTTAGGCATAGGAGCCTTTTCGCTCGATTGGGCGACCACTGCTTCATTTTTATCCAGCCCACTTATTTCCCCATTCTTTGCCATTGTCAATTTTTTTTGGGATACGTTTTGATTATGTACTTGGTGATTCTGATATCATATTGGGGATTCAACGTGTACAATGCCAAAAACTTTCCAATTTACTCAGCTGATTTGGGGATTCAACGAGTCCGGTTATTTTAGAAACTTGTTTTTTGTTGGAATTCAAAGGACAAATCCTAACCATCCATTACCTAAGATTAAAAAAAACATGAAGAGACCATTTTTGTCAAAATGTTCAAAATTTGCAAAAAAGCAGCGGAAGGACTAAATTGTAAATATGGCGAAAACCGGTATCACAAGTGATATTTTGTTACTGATAAAAATAATGAAATATCACTAAAAATATCAATGAAACATCACTAGTGATATTTCATTAACATAGTTACTGCGTAATATCCCAGTGATATTTCATTGTTTTGTCAATAGTGATATTTCATTGATTTTCGCTAGTGAAATATCACTAGTGATAATTCGTTACTCCGTCATATTTACAAATTTGGTACCTCCGCCCATTTTTTCAACTTTTGGACATTTTGGTAAAAATAGCCCCTCCGTGTTTTTTTTAAATATTAAGTTAATCTCTACCGTTAGATCAAAAATATATGAAGGGTGGGGATTTGTCCCTTGATTTCCAACAAAAAACAAGGATGCAAAATAACTTTTCTCACCTTATAAGATTTTTTATTGACATATATACACAGACACCAGGTTTAAATATCATAACGGAGTATGCGATGGGGTTAATCTACCCAGGATATACTTCTGGTCCTTAAGTACACAGTTCAAAATTTTGAAAAAAAATAAGAAACAAATTATTCGACCACAGTGGGAGTCGAACCCACGACCTTTTGATCCGAAGTCAAACGCGCTAATCCACTGCGCTATGCGGTCTTTGGTGAACATCGTTTCAACTATATATAATAAAGTCTAGTTTTGAAATTTCTTTTATTACTAAAAATGTACAGTTATTATTCCCTAAAAAGCCAATGATACCCCTTTGATTTTTAAGTTTTTTTATTTTTATAAATATATTTATGTTATAAAACTGAGATTCTGAAAATACGGAATAAAAATTATAAATTTTAATAGGTTAAAAGTGATAAACAGAAAAAAATACGGAACCGAAACTGATAAAAAAAACTGTGTTGGATTGTGAACCGGAGGACAAAGGGATAAGGTCCTACTATTAATACCTCCTAACTCTTTAAAAAGTAAAAAAAAATACAAAGATTTTGTATTTTTTTTCCCCTTGTCCTCCGGTTCAAAATCTAGCACATTTTCTTTATCAGTTTTAAAATATATTTTTATTATTTTTTATTTTTTTAATGTTTACTTTTTGCCCAATATTTGTTTATGGAAACTTTAACATTTATTACGTACTAGTTTTGTTTGCTTGGTAGTCTTTCATCCTTATTGTATAGATAAATCATTTAAAACTTGTTACGACTGTTTACTTTTAGTAAAATAAAATGTATGTACATGTTAGTTGTTATGAATGACTGCTTAGCCATATATAAAAAGCTAATAATTTGTACATTTTAAATGTGTCGAGACATTTCAAGATATGCATCGATTACATATTAAATTTGAGAGTGTCAATCAATTCTCATATAAAATTAATGGGTGTACAAGTATTATTGTAATAATTAACGGTACAATGGTGTTAATTTGGAGCGGACTCAAGTGACCCGATCCAACATATCGATCAAAGAGATAAGATCAATCTATACCCTTAACATAACATAAATCTAATCAACCAATCACAATCACTCATTTTAAAAAAAAATACACTTCTCACCACATTTTTAAAAATTAAATATCTTACAAACGGTAAATCGTCATGCGACAAAAAATATGTCATTGCAACGAGAATTAAATCATCTTTCTAACGAGAGGCATGATTTTAGAAAATCATATATGATCCGTGATATAAATCATATATGATTTTCTCAGAAAAAAAAGTTCGTTGTAAGTATATACATGTGTCCCTCGTTAGAAAGATGATTTAATTCTCGTCGTGATGATATGTTTTGTTCTGTGTAACGATTAACGGTTCGTGAGATATTCTATTTTTAAAAAAATGATGAAAGTTGATAGATAAAAAAAACTAGAGGGCTAAGATTGATTAATTGACAGTGATTTTTGGTATATTATTGTGGTGGTTATCAAAAAACCGAAATCATATAGTATTAATCTGTGGGCTTTCTCATAAGAGGCTAGGGTGCCTCCTATCGAATTTCGTTCCCATTACCATTCCATGTGATTTCGAAAATCATACCGATTGTGATTTCAGTCTCATAAAATGATAGTTTACATTGAATTTTCTGAATTAGTTTACTTGTTGACTTTTTTACATTGACCAAATCAAAAAAACCACCTTTAGTTTTTACGTTGTCCGTCCTCTTTGTTGCACAAAAACATTTCATAATAAATGTGATTTCTTATTAATGATGCTTTTTAGTTCTAGGACAACCTTGTTAACGAAATTCGTTATGCAGTTCAAATACGACCAGATTCTCGTTTTAATATTGGGCCATTTTCCACTGCTTGTTATTGGGCCTTTTTCGACTATTGTGTTTCTCTTAATGCCTGTCGTTTTAATATTGGGCTTTAGTTTTTAGCCTGTTTGTATTTTTTTATTCAGTTGTTGTATTATTATTATTTAAAAATAATATTTTTTTATTTTTTATAATATAACTTAGATTGTGGGAACTGAGAATCGGCTTTCTTAAAAGAAATTTAAGACACAATATATTTTGCCAAATAGTAAACGCGTAATAAAATCTCAAAAAGTTGAGAACTTCACATCCAACCTCTACTTACACGACGCCTCGTGACAACACGCGCGACCTAAATGCTCACTCGTTTTATGACATTTACTAAATGATTTGAAAAAAAATTAAGAATGAAGAAGTCGACCACAGTAGGAGTCGAACCCACAACCTTTTGATCCGAAGTCAAACGCGCTAATCCACTGCGCTATGCGGTCTTTTGTTTTCATTATTCCTACTATATTTGAAAGTATCTTGTTCACTAGTTTTTAAATTTGTTTTAAAATAATAAATTTACAAGTATTAACCTAATACAGTACTTAACTATATTGATGAACAAAATTTCCATATTAAAACAAGTAACTATTTAAAAAAGTTCTAATAAATGTTTTTTGTCAATCGAGTATTTTTTTTATTAACCTGGTTTCGACTTCACTTTGCAAATTGACTAGCCCTCTTGAACGTTTTTCTAGCATTGTTCTAAGCTCACCTGTAGTCAGAGGCGGAGCCACAGGGGGGCCGGAGGGGCACGTGCCCCCCTACCGGAAAATTTTGTAGTTCAAATTGTTTGAAATTTTGAGATATTTTCGTAATGTGCCCCTTGAAAATGTGTCGGAATTATATAAATCGGAAGTTAAATCTGATATTTATAGTAGTTAGTTTAAAGAATGGCAGATTTCTTTGCACAATTCTTAGACTTGGTGGTAAAAAAATGTACACTTTATATTGTTTTAAAATTTTTTTTCATTTGTAGGCTTTTTTTTTAATTTTTTATTATATTATTGATTGTAGTATCAACTGTATTCAAAAAAATTACTATACTCCGTATTATCATTTGGATATTTTAAATAGTAGCCTTTTTTTCATTATATTTCTTATTTGATAAAAAAAAATTATGCCACCTTTTAAAATTATTTCTGGCTCCGCCCCTGCCTGTAGTGAACGTTTTTCTAGCGTTGTTCTAAGCTCGTTCACCATTGCAAGGCGACTTGTGTCTATAGCCGTCGTCACAGCTGAGATGTTAAAAAGATACTAAGTACTTTTTTGTTATGTTCATACCTAAATAAGGAGTATATGCTAAGTAACACGCTGATCAAAACAAGTTTGGATCAAAATTTGTATGTAGGTTGCAGAATGAGCTGATCGAGTAAGGATCAAGATGGGTAGATTTTGTTAAGTCCTATATTTTTAGCAAAAATATGTATGATTACAAAGACTTGACCGCAAATGACAAACGGTTACGCATGTACGAGTCATGTCGATAATTACATACTTTAGCAGACTCCCGTTAACCATCTAAGTATAAAGGTCTGTTTCTTTTCCACTTAACGGGCCATATGGAAAGGATTCTATATCCATGAGACTAAAAATGGTGTTTCTTTTTCACTCTTTACATAAAGAATAGATATGAAGGTCTGAGTGTGAATGAGTGTAAAAACCAGCCTCTCCCCAAACCAGACACTACTATTGTTAAATAAATTTTTTCTTTTCTCTTTCACAGTTTCCTCGATTAACACTATGAACCCAGTAACATCATTATCTCATCCACCATTTCACTTTCACATCGCTCCTCTGCCTCGTCACTTGCACGGCTGAACGCTTTGGTTACCGGTGGCTCGTCGGTGTCAACTAGATCTGATAATACGATGTCGAAAGTGATTATAAACTGGGTTTAATCAGTAGTGAAACATCAAGACACATACTTAGGATCGATCATCCGTGATTCTTCAGTTTCGGGTTTTGTGATTCACTGAATTTTTAATGTTATTCTAGTAGAGTGATCTCTTTTGTTAAATCAAATTATCCCAAGAAATTAAATTTTGAGAGATTCAGAGGATGATTGGAATAAAAAAAGAAACACCATTTGTTTATTTGGTTCTTGTTGTAGAGGACAAACATATAGTGGGACAGAGACTTTTGCTAAAGGGCATTAAATGTAGAAACAAAAGAAACGCCCCCTAAGTTGTATAGATTAAGTAAGGCTGTGTCATTACACGATATATTTATGATTTCAATGAAACACAAGGAGGTCTTATAGCCGAAGGTCTTCCTACCTTCGAGTAAGCTTATGGTTGTCTAAATTTTAACTCTTCATAACCCGCTCTAATGCATATCACAAAAAATTTCAAAGAAGTTACAATGGCTGCCCTCAGAATCCAAATGCATCCCACCAAACATATGATCGAATTATCGTTACCTTAAAACTCATTTTCATACCATCTCTTGCTCAATGCAACAACAGCCTCCTCAAAACAACATTAAGGTATGCTCATGATATAATTTTGTTGCATGAAAAATATCCACACATAGCATGTTTGTTGTTGGCAATGTTTGATATGGCTAGACCATGATACGCGTAACTAATGTTTGTTTTCTTGCTTTGGTACGGGTACAGGTGGTGATTAATGGAGCAGCTAAGGAGATTGGAATGGCTGCTGTATTAGCAGTCACAAAAGCAAGAGGCATGGAAGTAGCTGGAGCCGTTGATTCGTACCTTGTTGGAGAAGACATAGGGAATGGTTCTGTTTCAGTAAATGGCGCGAAACTGTAATGTTTACTCGGACCATGTTTCACATTACTTATGGTAAAGTAGTTCTAACATTTTGAAAAAGTTACTTACCCTTATTGCGCAAAAATGATAGAAACATTGACTTATACTGCATGAGAAAACCTAAAGATTTACACTTTTGATATAAAAGTTTTCGATTTATTGAAGGTTTGTGGCATGGAAGAAGCTCTAGAGATGCCGATAAGTCTTTAATATGAAAGTGATGCAGCTCATACCCAAAGTAGTTTTGGCTTTCGCAAGCCCTGCATATATAAATAGCTTGCACATTCTCATTAAGTCTTTAATACGCAGAATATAGAAGAATGGACGCCAATATGGATTGTACTTACAATTTGTCTTGAAGTCAAATAAAAGGCCAAAAAGCCAAGACCACTGCATATATATGACATACAAAAAAAGAGTAAGTTTAACTTTTCTGTCTTAACGGTTATTCTCAAGTTATGGATTTAGTCCAAGGATGGGAATATAGCATCTCCACATATGTCTTTGTGACATTATATGTAGTGATCTGGTTCTTAGTTGCCTCGTCGCTTTTCTCAATAGCAGACGATAAAACAGGAATTTTTCATTTTGCAAGTGAAATTGACGATCCCATGTAACCCTTTTAGTTGCTGCAACGAGACAATGACAGCTGCCCAAGACATGAAACCAACAAGTGTAGCCTTCGATAAGAAATCGATTATAAATCCTAACCTGTAAATCATCATGAATGTTAGTCACTTAATTGAAATCGGATAACATTTACATGTGATTAGTACAAAAATATGGAAGAATAACCTTAGGAACCCTAAAGAAACTTGAAAGAGGCCAGCAAAGAAAGTGGCAGTAAAATCCAAAAACAGATAAAGCCAAACCAAGTAAATGTTTGTCTACAATAAAGCACACACTAACTAGAGAACATTGTTTATGGCATAGAGCAACTGCACATCAAGCATTCCCGTTACCAAGCTAATGCAAAATTACGCTCTCTCAGAATCAATTTTATATTAAAGCCGCTTTCATAGAACTCTTCAAAAGAAAACATCCAAACAGCACTCTTGCCACATCTTTAGATCAACACTGAATTGGAACTCACCATTTCTATTATTGTTTTGAAGGAGGAGGTCCGAGACAATTAGGGAATATGACTGGAAGTTTCAATGTTTCACTTGTGCTTTACCCTTGATTTGCTCTAGCTAGTGCATATTCCAAAGCAATTGATACACCAAATTGAACAGCATTACCAACTTGCAAGTATCTCGAACCAAAATAAAAAACGAATAAACATTAAAAATCAGCATATTGGGCCGTTTTTATATCAACTTGATAACTATAAATTTTGTTTTTTTGAAGTAACATCACCTCTCTTTAATCGATCCACAGAGTCTATAATGGACAGGGAACCCTTGGAGCCTAGCATTTTCTCTTATTGTTAAGACTATGTGTTGGTCTTTATAATGAGGCGATATTACCTAAGAGCTCACAGTTAGCTAAGACAGAATCACATACCGTATAAAAGGCTCACTGTGATATAAACATTTCTTATCATTTGCAGCATAGTAGATGGATGTTGTAAGCATCAAGATCGATTTTATCGATCTTGGATATATGAATATCGAAATAGGTTCTTGATTCCAAGAATTTTGTACGGTTTTGAAGAATATATGGCAGATTAATTCAACTAAAATGTGTTTGTATTACAGTAAAATACCCTAAGTATAGTTTATCATAAACTTAAACGATACAAGGATCACATAACCACATAATTGCATAAGCACTAACAAACATGTAAAATAAATATGACGCGATGCTTTAAGTGAAATTTACATGAGTTTCACTAATAATGCTACAAGTCACACATCTGGAAATGTGTAGCATATAATCCAGTTATAATATCATAAGACTCCATAGATCATTACAAATAACATAAAAGCAAAATGATTGTTCCACACCTTAGCGACAGATTAGCCCCCTGCCTCCATAGGTAACATGTCACTTTGTAAATCCACACCTTGAAATTTTTCCATCTTTTTTATTAATTATCATCAGAATATATATGTAATACAGGGTGATCGAGTAGAAGTAGTGATTGCTTGTAATAGTCCATGAAGAACGAGCCCGCTGCTCCAGAAATCCCAAGATTCTTGATTTGTTGTGAGCAGGGTCGTAAACATCAAGTGTGCTGCAAATATCATGCTCCTTCCGAGTTTCAAATATAGTTTCACTATTCTTCCTAAACACCAATGTTTTACAAAATGGTGTGCCAAATGAGAACAACTTTATTAATGACGAATCATGTTCCATCACCCATACACCACAAGCTTCATCGGTCACAACGTACCGAGACACAACAAGAGACCCCCTTAGCTTAGAAATAACGAACGTAGATATTAGCCTGTTTGTTAAGTTCCGCGGTAGGTCTACCACTTTAAAATCCATGGTACTCAAATCAAATGACATGACCATAGGACTTCTGGTATACTTTCCATCATCGTCAATAGTCATATCAGTAGCACCCCAATAAATAAACCTATCTAAAACAACCTGAGTTAACATATTAAGCCTAACTGACTAACGAGGCAAATTACCACTTGGAATCACATTCCAAACACCTGAACTCAATGTAAAAACTTCAACACGCCAAGGTTTTTTATCTAGGCATACAACCTTAACAACAGTAGGGTCACTAGTAACGGGACAGACCCCGAAACAATATGCAGGCGGAATCTCACGCTTACGGTCATGTCTAGGGACATCAATACCAAATGATTTTTCCAATAGACGGGTTCCAAACAAGAAGCATCCTTCTATAAGTTTGTATATTATAGCCATAAAAACACACTAATCCATGACAGGAACCAACAACATATGTAACATGATTTCATTTAAGCAAACGAGACACGACAAATGGAGAAAATTCTTGTTGTACCTTAAAAGTTTCATTATCATCTTCGTCTACTAAACTAATATAATTTAAGCGATCATCCCTTGCATCAACCGTGTGCATTAGTATAAAACTATGCGGCTTCGTTTCGCGGGCGCCGTAACCTTTGATAAACTCAGAGGTGTCGATAAAAGATTTCCAGGGTTTGGAAACTGACCTGAATTGGACAAGAGACTTGACATCAGAAACCTTTTTGATGATTTCCAATTGGATTTCAAAAGGAATATTGTCTGACATTTTGAAAATTAAGGTTTATGATAACTTTTGATATAGGTTGAATTAGTACAAACTGAAAAGTGGGTACTGAAGAGGAAGTGATTTTGGATATGGGTTTTGAACACCGTAGTGTGCCATCGTGATAAGTCGGAAATGAAAGATTTCTAAGGTTTATGTGAGTGTTGATGAAATGAAGGCACGTAGAAATTTGAGATATGTGGGTTTAGGCCCATGTTACTCTTAACTGTTGTTTCAAACATACAAAATGGAATTATTCATGAAAAGTTGTTTTTATCATATTATAATTTATATAAGGGGTAATTATGAAAATAGCCCTGCACAAATGAGTTATTCACTTTATGATCCTTTTTGTATTTTTATTTCAAAATAGTATGAGCTATTGGGAATCATATGTTTTTTTAGTCTTTTTACTTATAACTTTTTTAATATTCTTTTTATCCTTTATACTATTACTCACAAATAGTAGTGCTAAGACTATTTTTATTCGCAATCTATCACAACCCAATCTTCTATTAAAATATTATTTTCTCACTCTTTCACCTGTGATTGAACATTAATCACATGTGATTTATCAGAAATCACATGTGATTGATCATTAATTACATGTGATTGACTAAGGTTAATAAGCTTTAAGTGTATGTAGTAAGAGAAGTCTGATTATTTTGTCTCGTTTTGACAAACGAACTATTTAAAGTACTGACTTCAACAACGTACATTCAAATTTGACTCTCATATCACCAATATGACAATGAAATAACCACATTACCCTAATTTTCCCTACTTTCACTAAGGGGACGTTTGGTAGAGAGAATTTCAGAGATTAAAAATAAAGCAGAGAATTGAGTTCCGGAGAAAAGAGATTGATTGAGAAATTTACTGAATTTCACTGTTTGGTTGCGTCAGAGAATTGAAATAAAAAATAATAACGAAAATTAAATTTATTTTTTAAAAACTATATAAATATAAAAATATTGTAATGTTACCCAAAATAATTTTTTAAACTTTATAATCATGAGATGTTGCATGTAATTTGTTTATATAAATTAAAATATATATATTTTTTAAAAGTTATATGAAAGGGATTACAAATAAAACAATAAAAATAAAAATAAAAACTTTTTACAAATTAATAAATCCATTTCTCCCATTTCTCTATAAAAACAATGGAAATTAAGGGTACCAAATAACACTATCCAACTCTCTCAAACTCTCAACCAATTTCTCTCCATCTCTCCACTTTTACATATCTCTCTACCAAATAAAAGAAATAATCTTAATTCCATTTCTCTTACTTAATTTCTATCTACCAAAATCAACGATAAAACTTCACCCACCAACACCACCACCATCATCTTAAACATACAACTCAACCCCCAACCACCATTTCCACCACATCATCGACCACCGTCCCTGTACCTCAATCGCCAACCACCAACAGACATCAAAACCAAGATCTCTCGTTCATCAAGAGTATCATAAACATTATAACACATTAAAAACACCTAAATTCCTCAAGAACATCAAAACCCAGATGAGTGATCAAACGCTGTTGTTGATGTTGATCCCTAACTTAGATCGATTTAGCTTGTGTAAACGAGATTAGATCAAGTTAAACACGTAGAGAAACTTTGTTGTGTATAAAACAATTTAAGTATTATGCGGAATTAATACTTAAACAAGAACACACAAACAATTGTAAAACAAACTTTCAATTGATTGATAATAACGAGCTTGCTTACAATGAAAGTGTTAAACGTATGAAAACTTATATGAAACATAACCTAAAGGTCTTATTTTATAGACATAAGAAGCCTTGTACAAGAGTCTACGTATCAGCTATTCTAGGTAAAGATAATTATAGAAAATACATTGTTGATCCTATCTTTACTAGAAACAAACTAGAAACACAATACGCGTAGACCATATCTTTCTATCAGTGCTTGTCTTCAACCTATCAACGCTTGACTTCTTCCTGTCAACGCTTGATCTGTCAGCGCTTGTTCTCTTCTTATCAACGCTTGTTTTCTTCTTGTCAGCGTTCAAGTGTACTGGCTACATTTTATTCCCAACAATCCTCCCCTAAACTTGATATCTACTCTAGTAATCAAGTTTCTGAATAAAAATTAAGAACTAGGAGGAATCTTACAAATCTTATCATATTGGTAATAAACATGCCTAATCAAATCTTTGGCCACATCACTTGAATAGTCAATCTCCAGCTGTGTTCTCTTCATCTTGTCCAAAACTTCTTTGGACATGGGATACTCAGCATCTACAAGAAGATACTCAGCAAACTTTGTAGAGCTCGAATAATACACACCAGCAGCTGAATACAAACGCCATTGAAAACCATTGATATCATCCTCAAGATCCTTCCAAACAGGATCCTCCTCTTCTGGTGCACACATTCTCTTGAATGTTGACCAAAGTTTTATTCCATTGACTGAAGTAGGTGCTTCAGTCTCATACTTGGCCATCAACAACCTCCAAAGGTCTGCCAAGTCTTCCCTATCCATACTTGCAAAGAGAGACATAAGAGTAGTAAATGTGTGTACCTCTTTCCCATATCTGCCAATCTTCCAAAACCCACTTACATCTTCTTTATAGCTAATGATATGGTTTCTGGCATCAAGAGGTAACACTTGTACCATATCTGAAGCTTCCATGGGGGAGAGCTTAATGCTCCTTCTCAGAACAGCTTCACTGGGAACCACTCTATTTAGATCTTTAGGAAACTCAAGTGGAACTCCTTCTTCAAAGGCCTTGGAACAATCATTGCCTTCTGAATCTCCATCTCTTCTGCAAGCTCTTCTTTCCTCTCATCTGAAAGAAGTCTAAGAGTGTTCATTTCCTGCACTTTTGCCCAAATGGGATAAGCCTTGTACTCCAATTCTTGAAAGGACAATCCCTGCAATTTCTTGAAGGTCCGTCCAGTTCCATGACATCTGAGTAACATGTAGTGAAGCTCTCTTCTATCCCTCTTCAGCAGTGAGAAAACATTGCTAGCCTTATGTTTCAGAATTACCTTGCAGTCTCTTTGAACTCTTAGAAGAATCTCCAATACCCAAATTTGGTCTGAAATTGTCAAATATGGATTCTCTATTATCCTATTCTCCCAAGCATGATACATCTGAACTACTTCTGGCATATCAAAGTCTACTTGCAATTTTAACTCTCTAAGCTTCTCTCTTGCCAAGTCATCACCATATTCAAGTCTTTCTGGTTGTTCAATTATCATCACACTTGAATATGAACTTTCTTCATTACTTCCTTCTTGCTCCTCAGAAGTGACAACAAATGGTGATTCACCAACCTTCTTTCTTTCTTGTTCCATGAGTTGTGCAGCCAACCTTGAATCAAACTCTACTTGTGATGCATCCTTTGGAATTTCTATTTCTACCATGATTCTCTTACCATTATCTAATGGATCAATGATGGGTAAGGATGATGGTAATACCTGTGAAGACACTTCTTTGATGATAGCTGATGACTGGAATACATCAACCATATTTGCAGGTCTGTCAACGCTCAAATTCCTTGTGTCAGCGTCCAAATTACTCTTGTCAGCGCTTGGTGTGTCAGCGTTCAAATTTTGCTTGTCAACGCCCAACTTACTTGTCTCAGCGCCTCTTGTGAACTGCTTCATCATAGCTGTAAAAGACAAGTTCAAATTTGTAGGAGTGACCAGAGATGTATCAAAACCTGGTTGCTTCTTTAATTTAGTGAGGGCTTCAGCAACACCCAAAGATTCTCCATCATGTGAGACTTTGTCACTCACATGGATCTGCTCATCATCCCCTTTGGAAGATTCCTCCATTCCACGCCTAGTGTTAACATCCTCCAAAATAACAATCCTCTCCCTCAATTGCTTGAGTTCAAGGCCTTGTGTACTGACTGTTTGTACCAAGTCTGCATTTTGCTTTTGCAAGCTAATGCAGACAGCCGTCAATTCCATCAATGTGTATGGTTCCAATCTGCCCTCCTCTAGAATGGGTATTTGACCTCCCAAAGTAGAGTCATGGGGCATGGATGAGGTCTTAAAGATGTTAGGACTGTCTTGGCCTGCATCTAAGCCAGTACCAATAGTCCCAGCCTCATCCATAGCACCAACCACACTTGTGGTGGTGGTCTCTCTGCTACATGGCTAGGACCACTAGAGGAGAACACTCCAGCAGTCCTTGGGGTTTAATCGACCTATATTAGGGGGTGTAGAAGATGATGTGGATTGGGTGGTAGTTTGAAGGTTAAGGGATGTTTGGGTCTGTGAAGGAAAGGTGTCAACGTTTGGATTACTTGTGTCAACGCCAACATTTAATGTGTCAGCGTTGAAGGGTTCTTGGTCAATTTTCATGTGTTGAGGTGAAGGCAAGGGTTCTGGTATTGGGTCAAGTTGTGGTTGTGGGTCTGGTTGGGGTTGTGCTGCTGCAATAACAGCAAGCATAGCTTGGGTGAGGGATAATTCACGGTGAGGGGGTGAGTTCATCTTGGTAAAAATAGCTTTCTTTTACACAGGGATCTCATAAAAATAATCATGATCCCTTGTGCAGTAATTTTTCACATCAAAAACCATTTGCAAAAATCTTGGATAAGCCAAAGTCATCTTATTCCCTTTGTTTTTACACATGCCATCAAAAATCAGTTTTAAAAAATTAAACTTTTGCCCATTTTTAATACACACAATTGCACTAGCAATTGATCTATTATTTTCATTGTGTGCAGTACATTTGGGACTCAAACATTGAAGGATGACATGTATGAGGTACTTCCAGGCTGGGGGAAACTCTTGTTTATGATATTTGTTTAAAGTACCCTCATCAGGGAAAGGATACCCCAAAGCCCGAAGTCCTTGTTCTGTTTCATTGATGGGGAGGGTGGTTATACCATCTGCATCATTAAGATGCAAAGCCTTGGCGAACCAAGGCTTCAGTAACCACCCAAGTACGCCCATGAACAATAGCTAATAATGTAGTCACATTATTAATTGTTGAGGAACTAACAGTGTTCCAAAAATGTTTAATATGAGTGACAGGGATGAGAGGAGCATGAGAAAGTGCATACCTAATTGGAGATGCATTCAAATACGCCACCATCTGGGTGTATTGTGGAAACAAAGTATCATCATCCTCCAAATAAGCAATCATGTTGTGCTGACTCCTGAATCCCAATACCAAGTCACTTGGTTTAAACTTTGGTGCCATTGTTTGAAGAAAGCTGTTTGTGAATTATTGAGAAAGATGAATTATAGGAGAAAAAGTGTTAGACAAGAATATGAAGTACCCTGTTTAAAAATTGGAGCCAAATATATAGGAGAGATAGGCACATGTGATTGGTAAAAAATAAGGAAACTATTTTCAAAATACAATGATGAAAATATTGAAAAGAAAATAAGTTATCGTGTGCATTAATTAAAAGTTATCTACTCCCAAAATTACGGCCCCAAAATTCGTCAAAAATAACAACTAGGTAGGTCCCAATGAGTGTCAACGGTAAAAAATAACCCATCAACGCCCAACGGCTATATTCTTGTCAACGTTTGCCAAAGCCATGTCAACGTCTAAATTGGTCACAACAACGCTTGGAAAAATGTTTGTCAACGTCCAAAAATAAAAGTAATAAAAATGAAAAAGGACCTTAACAAAGTAATTTATCCTAGTGAAGATAACCTATAAATTGATAATTATTATAGGGCGGCAAGCACTGTCCAGTTATGCACACTTGCTTATGCAAGATAGACATAACAGTCCTCTAGTGTCCCTTGCTAACCAAAATTCTTAACAATTAAGTTATCTCATAAAATCCCTTGTAACTCCCAGGTAAACCCATTATAAATCACTCCCAAGTCTCCCAACAGACCACATCCAATTCTAGGCCAAAAATGTCTTGTCAGCATGCATAGTATGTCAACTTTGCATGCTACAGTGCCTCATGATTTAGTAAACTAACTCATACTCACCCGTGGACACAATCTAGAAATGTGATAAGATTATTATAAGAATACCCAAAAGTCCTAAAGGTTCCTAAAACCTCCCCTTAAACTGTGATACACAAGTTGCCAAATAATATGCATGAATATAAAAATTTATATCAAGATAGGAATATAAATATTTCAACCATCATCCATAAATTCAAACATGCTCCAATTGATTCTCCAAGGATCCATAGCAACTCTGTATCCAATGGTACAATGCTAACAACGCCTGCACACTTAGATCAAAAACCACAAAACTAACATTGTTGCTGACAACGTCACGATAACACTTATCAGCGTTAAGATAACCTTTGTCAGCGTTAGACAAATATAGTGGAAAATATAACTTTTTCAAAAAGGATAATAACAATGCATATCATGTACATACTTTTACAATAAGACCCCAAAACACATATTAAGGGAGATTGATCATTCCAATACTTGTTACCAAGTATTGAAACCTTCCAGCATCAAAAGGTTTAGTTAATAAATCTCACACATTTTCTTCTGTGTCAACCCTATCTGGTTGTATTAAACCCTTTTCAAAACAATCTATTATAAAATGATGTCTAATTTCTATGTGAGTTCAAAACGTAAATTGTTGGTGAAAAGAGTTCCTTTGCCTGTGATAGTTCCATATCCGCCTCGAAAGTAAACTTTATCACCATCCTTAATGGGAGTGAAGTTTGTGAGATAATCTTCCTTCCCAGTCATGTGCCTAGAGCATCCACTATCCCAATAGCCATAATCATTCACCTGTTTTTGAATGCCCTGCACATAAAGAAAACAAATTAGTTTTCTCTAGGAACCCAGGTCTGGGCAAACTTGGATTCATTTGGTTGTTCAACAAGAACAGACTTAGTCCTCATAACAACCTTTTGTTCATCCCTTTTTGGATTGAACACCCAGTTAACCCCAATTGGTTTTGTGATGACCTTTGAAATATAATTAAATCTGTTACAGGTCATAGAAATCCCATTAGAATTAGGGTTTTGATCTTGCTTAGGTCTCCATGTCAAGCTAGAAGAAGCTTTAGAACCCTTTCCCTGTGGTTGCAAATATTTACCATTGTTTGGTCTGGCAGCGTTTCTGTCAGCGTTTGATTTGGTCTTGTCAACACTGAAATTACCCTTATCAGCGTTGAACCTAGGGTTTGCTACAGGAACCCATTGCCTATTAGACCATGTATTGGTCCTCTGAAAAGGTCTTTGTCCATAAGTGTTAGACCCTTTAGTAAAGAATAGGGCTGGTCCAACAACTTGTGGACTTTGCTCCCCAAAAGTTTTGGGTCTGACAGTGTTTGACCTTTTGTCAGCGTTGACCTTGGAAGCGTTGACACACTTATAGGCTAAATGTGAAAAGCTACCACAAGTATAACAGGCTTTTCTAGACACAACTCTAGGTCTAGAAGAAAAGAAACCCGTTCCATTATCACTAACTTGGCTTTTTGGTGACCTAGTATTCCTATACATTTCAGCATATTTAATGCTAGGTTTTCTAACAACGTTTGAGCCAAGGTCAACAGTCTTGCCAATGATTGGGTTTGTTACTTTGATAGGGGTAGACTCATTTGGACTATCACAAAGCATGCCGCCCTTGACAAACAAGGTAAGGTTGGCTTTCTTCCATTGGTCCAAATCAGTCAACTTCTGCCTATATTCTTCTACTGGGGTAAGGACTCTTGGTGGAGGAATAAATTTCTCTTCTTGGAGTTCTGGTAAACCAGTCCAAGATAAGTCCTTTCTTTGGATACCATAGAAGTCCCCAGCTGGTGGTGGAACACCATCATACTCTTTCATCCCAATCCTAGTCATGTCCCTAGAATCCCTTTGTTTACTAACACATTCTCCTAGGGTTTGTGAGGCCTTATCAAATCTTTGAATTTTAAGGTCTACATTATCCTTATTCTTGATAGCCTCATCTAACTTAGCCTGTAATTCAGCATTGACCCTTTCCATGATGTTTCTAATATGAGTACTAGCATTTAAATCATGTTTTAAGATATTTATTTTATCTTTTAGGTCAAACTCCATTTTCTTATACTCAGCTACAGTCTTTTCAGTTTGAGTAAGAGCAAGTTGATAGTGAGACAACTTGCATCTCTCATTACTCACATCTGATAACAGTCTTAAAACCTCTTTGTTAAGTCTTCTAGTATTTAAACGACAACCCTTACTACAAAAAGCATCATCATATACCTCATTGTCTGATGAAGATGAGGAGTGTGCCATGAGAGCATATTGAACATGCTCTTCTTCTTCTATCTCAGCAACCAACGCTTTATCCTCTTCCTCATCCTTAGCCAAATAGCTCCAGTCCCATCCAACACCATCAATTTCTTGCACTGCCACCATGGCCTTAGGATCCTGAGCCTTAACAATTTGGCTTGAGGGTTTTCCAGCATCAGATCTTCTTAGAGATCTGCATTCTCTCATAAAGTGCCCCATACGATGACAATTGTAACACTCAACCTTGGATTTATCAAATCCAGCAGTGTCCTTAGCATTAAAAGTCATCTTCTTCTTGAATCTTCTATTCCATCTATTTGCTCTTATACTTGCAAGAGCCATGTTCAAGTTTATATCCATTTCCTCCAAATGCTCATCACTTATTTGCTCAAGGTCCTCATATGTAATCACTGAACCATTGGGTAATGAAGCAATGTATGCACACACAATATCCAGATCAATACCAGCAGGCTTAACTCTTGGAGAGTCAATTTTGTATGTGTCAGCGTCTGAATATGAGACGTTGACAGGATATGATCCAGCGTTGACACATGTTGATCCAGTAACTGGGTGCATGTATGAATCCTTCTGATCAAATTGACCTTCACTATGTGAGAAGAAGCCCATGTTACCATTGGTAGACTTACTTCCATGATCCAAAAGAGTTTCATTCTCCAACAACCTTAGTTTGTTGTAGACATCATCAAAAGTAGAACTTTTGTGAGTGTTGTTGGCAATTATAGATCTTGCCTCAATCGTCCATGCATCACCAAGGCTTTTAAGAAAAGTGGCAATAATGTCAACATCACCAATTACTGTCCCCATGAAGGACAGCTTGCTTGTAATGTCAAGAAGTCTGCTTCTCACACTACTTAGCTTCTCATTAGATTGAGCCTTAAAAATAGCATACTCATGTAAGAGTTGCTTCATTTTCTCTTCCACAGTATCAGCATTACCACCATAGGCAACTTCAAGGGCTGCCTAAAGATCTTTTGCAGACTCATAACCTCTGTATTTGTGCTGATTTTCTTGTCCCAAAGAGAGTTTCAGAATGCTTGGGGTTTTCATATCAACCCTTTTCTTTACTATGTCCTCAGCAGACACAGCTCTACCATCTTCAGATTTTTCTTTCTTATCTGCTTTAGAGCATCCTTGAACAGCTGATCTTGTAGCAATGGCATCTGCAATCTTTTGAGCTTTATTGAATGTGTTTCCATATTCAATAATCTCCCAGAGAGTGTAGTCATGGATTTGCAGATATTGCTCAAAGTTGAACTTCCACAGCTCAAAATTGTCTGGATCTAGCATGGGAATCTTGATGTTGTGGTTTGAGGAGGAGGAGGAGGTTACTTCTGGAGTAGACATGATGTTTTTAGGGTTTTATGAAAATTAGGGTTTTTGGTAGTTTAGGGTTCTTGTGTTCTTTTAGATCAAAGTTTCTCAACAAGCTATGATACCACTTGTTGATCCCTAACTTAGATCGATTTAGCTTGTGTAAACGAGATTAGATCAAGTTAAACACGTAAAGAAACTTTGTTGTGTATAAAACAATTTAAGTATTATGCGGAATTAATACTTAAACAAAAACACACAAACAGTTGTAAAACAAACTTTCACTTGATTGATAATAACGAGCTTGCTTACAATGAAAGTGTTAAACGTATGAAAACTTATATGAAACATAACCTAAAGGTCTTCTTTTATAGACATAAGAAGCCTTGTACAAGAGTCTACGTATCAGCTATTCAAGGTAAAGATAATTATAGAAAATACATTGTTGATCCTATCTTTACTAGAAACAAACTAGAAACACAATACGCATAGACCATATCTTTCTATCAGTGCTTGTCTTCAACCTATCAACGCTTGACTTCTTCCTGTCAACGCTTGATCAGTCAGCGCTTGTTCTCTTCTTATCAACGCTTGTTTTCTTCTTGTCAGCGTTCAAGTGTACTGGCTACATTTTATTCTCAACAGTTGATCAGTGACCCATTTCCTTTGATCCATTTCCAATATTAGGTTTCATGTGTTGATGAGAATCGATAGCTGGAAAAATGTTAGCGAGATGAGTAACACGATTTGCGTTTTGTTGATCATGTACCCTAACTTGCCTTTAAAATTCATCTGTTCCATTTCCAATATTAGAGGGTTGGGTACGGCTCCTAGTAGGCTGACTGGCCACCATGGTGCGACGTCATGGCGCAGCCAACCACACCGTGCCCAGCGCCATGGGTTTTGAGCTGGCTGTGGCCAGCCGACTTTATGGGTCACGACGCGAGTCCATGGCGCAGCCAACCACATCGTGGCTCGCGCCATGGGTCGCGTTATAATTTTTTTTAATTTTTTTTCATAATTGTGTTTGTGAAGCTATGTTTATGTTTGTTTGTGTGTTTGATGTGTGTGTGTGTGTTTTCTGCTTGTGTTTATGTGTGTGTTTTTTTGTGTTTGTGTGTGTGTTTCTTTCACACAGTTAAATGTGTGTGTGTGTGTTTTAGCCACAGGAAGATGATAAAGGGAGTAAGATGCTTGGTTTGGTTTCATATTTTTTTTTAATTTTCCAGTTAAATAAAATATATTTTTTATTAATAAAAGTTTTTTTTTATTTTTTATATTTAAATGATATAAAGAAATTAAAAAAAAAATTTAAAGTGGTGAGGTCATGATAAACCGAGAAATTGTGTTGTTAACCAGGGAGGGGGTTGTAGGGTTTTGGGGAGTTTTGGTGTTATGGGAGAAAAAGGTAACATGACACACCTTTTTGCTTACGGCTTGAGCTCCACGACTCAACCGTACCTAGTCAACCGTACCTACTCAACCGTACCTAGGCCTGTTAGGATTCATGTGTTGAAGAGAATCCCTAGTTGGAAAATTGTTAACGACATGATGGGAAATCAAATATGCTGATCAAGAACTATTTTTTTAAATGAAAAAGAACATTGGGCTTGATTCAAGACCATACGCATATGCTGATCAGGAACTATTTTTTTATTGATGGGAAATCAAATATTTAAATGAAAAAGAAATGAGAAAATATAAACAGGTATTTTAGTTATTTCATTTTAATATTGGTGATATTAGATTCAAATTTGAGTATACGTTGTTGAAGTCAGTACATAAAATAGTTCGTTTAGGTCCATTTGTGCCTTATTATGTTAAACTTTATTGGAATAAAATAGATAGTTTGGGGCCAAAACATTTCGGACTTTTTAGAATCATTTTGGTTATAATTATCCGTCGACATAGTTGTAATTTCCATCGCTATAGTGTATTTTAATACGGTATTATCTTATGAGTTGAACTTTTTTTTCGGGGTGGTTATTGGTACGCTTAATATAATTAATCGATCTACGTTAGCAGAGACGGAGCCAGGAATTTTTGTTAGAGAGGGCTCGAATTTTTTTTTGCCTATGGTAAGCGATGGAGCCAAAGATTCATACACAACTATTTACGTGAAAAGTGAGATTTATATATGTTTCAAACAGTTGTTTCATTGAAAAGACTAAAAGAATGAAACATTACAACATCAAACTTTATCAAATTCGTATTATAAGACCATTTTTTAAGACAATTGTGGAGAATAAATATGTTATTGAACATATTATATACAGTAATTTGTAATAAATCTCTCACTTACGGGCTAAAACTGTCGATATTGTAAACTTCTTTTTATACTAGTTTGAAAATATAACTAAACAATTGGGGCATAAAGTGTATAAAGCACAAAACATAAGGAGTAAATTGAAGATAACACAAACTTTTCTTCTTCTCCACCTTTCATAATTCAAGCCTCTGTTTTCAACAAAAAAAATATTAAAATCACTCAAAACCAACAATCTTCGTTCTGCATTGTTTTTAATCAAATTAGCTAATGTTTTCCAGAACATACTTATTAAGTTTGTTCTAAAATATGAATTAAATCATTACTGGCATAAAAAATAATGTGGTGCTGCTACAAAGTTGAAGCCTAAAGATGTTGAGCACCCCTAACAAGCTTGAATCGACCCTGCTAGTTCGACCAGTTGGCGGGGGCACAGCACCCCCCAGCCCCCCACTGGCTCCGTCCCTGTACGTTAGGATGACAATAGTTTGGAGATTAAATGTATTTTCTTTGGCATTCTCTAATTTAGTAGGAAAATAATCTATGGATCGTTAGGAGAAATGTGCAATAAATATTTTCTCTAAAAACAGTTTGTGTGGCCGCATGCTTAATAGCCCCACCGTTAATAATTTGACCACCCATTCATTCCATAAGCACACATCCCTAAATGGATTCCAATACTCCTAATTTTTTGAATTTTTTTGATTTTTTTTTTAAATTTCTTTTACTCTTATAATTTTGCTTTTGTTATAAATTATAAAACGGAAAGTGCGGAATAGAAAATATAAAGTTTAACATGTCAAAAACAGTAAACTGTCAAAAAGAACACAAAAGGAGATATTCGAAATATTTTTTTTGTATTTTAGAGCTAAGGTAATTATTAACATGATTTTTTTCCATCATGTTATCATGAGTTTATTGGTTTTTAGTAAACGTTAGCCACACATTGGACGAACTTTCCAATGACTGTAGTTGATTTTTGAAACCGAAGACTTTGACATTTATCAAAACATGTACTACATTAATATCGTCGTCATATGTCTCGTTGTATTTGTAAGGGGTGTTCTAAATGGGTACTACTAAATATACCAACAAGTTTTTTAAGCATAGGTAGTTGTGCGATTAATCCTTCTTGTATTTAGCAACACACGATCAACTAGGTAAGATAACTAAATGCTCATTAATAAGTAAAAACTTTAAAGTAGCTTTTTTTAATTATTGATTTAATTAATTACTATAATTCATATTTATTTTGTAACTTGATATATTTTCACTTTTGATTTCGCACGAGACAAACTTATGCACGATGTTGTGATTTTTTTTTAATAATTGTTTGTTGTGTAATTTTGTTTGAATTGTGGCCATGCGTTTCAAAAAGACGTTTTTAATAAGAATATTTTTAAAACTTTTTTAAGCCATCCACACAAATTAACTCGGCATGTGGACAGTGCTAGCTCAAGCCGCGATTTGACAACATACGCAAGGCGACACACTCCCTAAATCTATGATGCGTAGAAAAATTGAAAAAACTAAAACCAATCAAAAAACCAAAAAATCAACGAACCCAAACCGAAATAACTGACTAAAACTACATACTGAATTTTTCAGAAACCAAAAACTTTAATTTTGTTTTTCGTTAAAAAATCAAACTATAATCGATATCGTCATCGGTTCAGTTATCCAATAAAACCTGTGTGAAAACGAACCGAAAAAGAGCATGTCGAAAAACCGAAAAAAACTGATAAGTCGAGATTGTTTTGTTTTATTCAGTTGATCACATGATACCCGTCGTTGCAACGAATGAATACTTGTATATGTATGTGATACAAACATTGTAAAAACCAAAGGCCTCTTGGCCCAGCGGTATGTGAGTTGCCCTCTAACCTAAAGGTTGTGGGTTCAAGTCTCGGTGGAGACATGTGAGATAGAATTTGTGAGATAGTTATTGTGAGTTATAAAAAAATTGCCGTTCTAAAAAAAAAAAAAAAAAAAAAAAAAAAAAAACATTATAAAAGAATCATTTTATGCTTTCAGTCATTTAAATAAAATCGTTTTTTTGTTATGCAAGTATAATTAAACAAATATAATGTATAATGTTAAACAAAAGAAAAAAAACATATCATTGAAAAAATAGTTAAACAATAGTCAACAATTAAACTTATTTCTAGATCTGTGCATTAAAAATTAGAGACATTAAATCAGTAAATTTAGTACATATGAAAATATTCAATGTAATTATATCATGATTGGTATAATCATAAGAAAAAGTACATTAATTATGGTAGGTTTAGAGTTTTTCTTGGTAGATTTAGACTTACACTTTAATACAGATATACCTATATTAATTACCCACTAATTACATTCATTAATATTTTTCAAAATCCTAGATGTATTTATTGTTTTTGCTTATTATCTATCTACTTTGTTGAGCTTCTTTTTCTCTCACCGCCCTCACCAGCCATCACTTTGATTTTCATTTTTATTGTTCTCACACAAAGCTAAATATACAAACAATTTTACAAAATGTTCAAAGATCAAGCCACCAAAAACTTTAAAGAAAAGCATTGACGTAAATACATAAACCAATGGTCGTAAATTGGGTTGTTTTGGTGGTGGGGATTGCGGGCTGTTCTGGTGATGCGAATGGCGTGCTGTATTTTATGACAGCGGCGGCGGGTTTGGTGGCATGGGTGGTGGGGCTATTGTTTATGATAGTGATGGCCTGGTGAGTGACGAAATGCGGCTGCCTCCAGGAAACATAAATCGCCGCCACCGAACCTAAATGGTGGCGATGGCGGTTGTAGGTTTCTATAAAAAGATATTAAGTAGACATGCACAATGGAAACAAAAAAAGAAAATACAGATCAAAGAACCATAAGAAGTACAAAAACTGGATTTCGTGGAGGAATGAAAAAAAACTAAAAAAAGATGAAACTGGTTGATTTGTGAATTACAGTAACAAATAAAGATAATATACTGTATTTTTTATATTTACTTTTCAAAAAGAAAATAGGTTTTTGAGGTTTTCTATGCAATATGTTGACTTAAGTGAAACGAAAATATTATAACGGGTAGCTAGGTTTAGTGGTTTTAGTGTAGGTTTAGTAGGACCCATTTGTAATCAAAGTCGAACAAACATAGTAAGAGCATCTACAAATGCATCAAGTCCTAAAGACTTGATGCATTTAATGCCATTATTACTAAATATATTAAATGGTTATCACTTGTATCAAAGACTTAGTGTGTACCAAGTCTTTGTTAAAAGCTTTACCAAAAAGCTCTAGTTGCAATGGTAAAAACACTCCAAAAGACTTACATAATTTTAAAAAGTCGTTAAATGACTTACCTATTGTTCATGCTCTAACAAACATAGTAACAAACGAAGAGAGAGTTGGAGTTGAAATTGCTAGTCGACATGCCGTTTTGGGTAAGGTTTTATCTTTTATGGGCAAGGTTTTTATTTAAAGATAGTAATTTTTTAAACTAGTTTTAATATCCGTGTACGTACGAGATTTGAATATAAACAATAAATTAAATAATAATTTCGTTATTCGATTTTATGTATATTATTTTTTTAAACATTTAATTTTTATATGGTTGATTATATTGTTGTTTTACAATTTATCGTGTAAATTAATATAAACTCATCTAATTTTTTCTTTGAATTTCATACTCTTTTATTTTTAATATTTTATTATAAATAATTATATCTTAATTATTAAGCAACAAACCATTTTATATCAACCTTACACGTACACGATTTATAAATTCATGATGTTGTAATGTTTAATATTATTTTATAAAATAATATTAAAAATTTAATAATTAAATAGTTACGATACTCATGGACCCACGAGTTTTACATAATTATTCATTATATGATAATATTAATTGATAATTGTATAAATATTTGTTGCATAAGTGATTTAATTTTGTTTAACTGAAATGTTAGCTATTCTTTTCTAAACATTGTGTGTTTAGGAACACACAACGACCTTCAAAAATATATGTTGTTCTAATATATAAAATCTTGTTTATTTATTTTTATGTCATATCGATATTTGAGGTCGTGCATTTATTTTGATATTTATATTCATGCTAATAATAATTTACGTAAATTACATTGTTGAACTTTCTTAAGTGTCAAAATAGATACAAACAATCATTTGTGTTCTTATTTGAATATTTATAATTATTTGATTTATTGATCTTTTTAATATAATATATATGTTGTATTTTTAAAATATAAAATTTAGGGGGCATAAAGTTTAAAAGGGTTTTTTGTTTATTTTGTAAAGTTACTAAAAAATATGAAAAATTATAAATTTATATTTAATTCCAACTAATTTATTTAAAATTCAACCGCTAAAGTTTTATTATTCTCCTCCTTCTTCTGTAAGTTTTTATTTTCACAAATTTAACACATATATTTTTGTTTGTTTTCATCAAATTCTTTCTCCAAATTTTTTAATTTTGACTAAATTCAATTCAATTTTGATTTTTTTCCACCAATCACATCGCTCGATTTCGCTTATGTGTCAAAATCAAGCCATTTGATTGTTCCAATTATTTTTTCTACAACTTTCATTTTTCACTAAAATTCATAAATATTCTAATTCTTTTATTATATAAAAAGATGTTTTATATTAATTGTTAGTGAGTGAGTGAGTTTTGCTGACGTGACACCCTAAAATACACTCACTCGGAGTGATGACTCCCTGCGCTCTTAGGTTGTAACAGAGACCCATCACACCGAAGTGCGGGTCTTCAATATGGTTGTTATGTTATGTAAGAGGAGGTTTAATTTATGATTGTAATTTTTAAGTTCATGGTTATTATTTCAAGAGGCAGAATCGTCTTTTCATCATCAGTGGTCCGATAATCATATTCACTACTTTATTTAATCAAATTTTGAAGCAGATTATGTGCTTGAGGTCTTCCATTTATATTGTGCCCGTTTATGTCCCCCAACTTGAAGTAGACTAGACCAATGACTTCCAACAACAGAGGGGAAATAAGCTTTTGTTCATGAAAAAATTATCACATTTGGATTGGAATGGAAAAAAAATATTGCTGGTCTTTGCATCATTAGTTTTTTTTCTCGGTGATTCCATTCCCATTTGTAGTTATAGATTGGAAAATAGTTTTTAGTTTTAAGTGTAATTTATATACTTTATATATACTTAAATCATGCACTCTTCTACAATAGTAGAGCTCAGCCTATGAACTTATGCACTATATAGAAGTTGAATAAACATTGATATATGAAAGAAAAAAAAGGTACAAAAGCTTATCTAAAAAACCCGTGCGTACACGGGTTTTATAACTACTAAATTTATATAAAGAAAAATGTGTATAATTTTATATAGTTATTTAGATTTATGTAAGTACAGTAATATTTTTTTTATCATGTTACATTATATTGCATAACAACTTATTAAACAAAAAACGGAATCATCGAGTACTGTTCTCATCGGAACTTAAGAATGTTGATGTTGATTCTCCATAGGATAACATCGATAATTCATGCCCATACGTCACTGATATGGTATTAGTCTCAACCGCAGATGGAATATGTGATGTTCTTATGGTTTCTAACTCTACGGCTACGTCTTTCATTGTTGGCCTATTCTTCCCATTGAAATTCAGACATCGCATTGCTAAGTTAGCTACTGCCAAAAGCTCATCTCGAGTGCCTTCTTTAATAACCATTGTATCAAATATAGACAAAACCCGTCCTTCTTCCATAGCCAACATAAAGTACGTAGCCAAACTTCTATTTTCACCAAATCTAGTTAATGAGATTGGCCTTTCTCCTGTTAAAAGCTCAACCAAAACAACTCCGAAACTATAAACGTCACTTTTTTCAGTGAATTGGCTAGACTGAAAATACTCGGGGTCTAGGTAGCCAAATGTACCTATGACTAAGGTAGTTAAGTGAGATTGATCTATTGATACAAACCTTGAAGTTCCAAAGTCAGAAACTTTTGCCCTGTATTTATCATCTAAAAGTATATTAGCGGTCTTGATGTCCCTATGGTATACTGGAATAGATGTGGCTGAATGTAAGTAAGCAATTGCTCCTGCAACCTCAGTAGCAATTTGCAGTCGCATGTTCAAAGACATTATCAGTCACACAGTGAATGCGATCATACAATGTTCCATTTGGGATGAACTCTGAAACTAGTAGAGGAACATCGGTCTCTAAGCAACAACCCAACAGTTTGACCACATTCCTATGATTGACTTGTGAAAGAATCACCACCTCATTGATGAACTGCTCTAACTGACTTTCATCAACAATTTTCGATTTTTTAACTGCCACAATCCTTCCATCAACCAACATACCTTTGTAGACTGTACCTTGGCCTCCTCGACCAAGAACTCTATTCTCATTGAACTTGTCAGTGGCCTTCTCCAGTTGATGTGATGTGAAAAGTATGGTTTGATCAACCAAAGACGGGTCAGCCTCTTCTTGTTGTTTTAGAAGTAAACCACCATTGCGTTTGAAAAACCTTTTTCTTCTTCTCCTTTCTTTTGTTTTCTTGATCACCTTGTACAGTACATAGGCGATGGCCACAAGAAAAAACAGACCCATGCTTATACCAACCCCTAAACCAAGGCCAATAAACAACGAAAAGTATAAGTAGCCATAATTTGATTCAAAAGTGAAGGATTCATGTCCAATGTATCTGGAATTCCTGATTAGTTGCTGTTTGAAGGTTTTCAAATGTACTTTTTCTGATAACTTAAGCTACTTGATGACAAAGACCGAGAAAATCTGTATACTTACTTCCTACTTATGATGGCAGAACTTTCCCCAAAACTATAATAAACTCATCTCAGTGAAACGGAACATGCAGTTATGAGTTATCCAATAATTGAATCTGGAAAAAATTTAAGAACTTATCCCATAATTGGTATGTTAGGTCTTGTAACCCTTATGAAGCTAGTTCAACTTCCTTGTAAATTTTCGTTAAAAATATGTTATTGGACTTCTAGGGTACGTATAAGATACTTTGTAAAGTATATAGAGAAAAGGCATTACCTAGAATAACACCCATGGATATTTTTCTTTCACCCTCACACATGTATTTACTTTCGTAAACTCCGCCATCAACGTCATATATTGGTTGATCATAACAATAACCCCCATTCTTCCTGCACCTTTTACACTCTTCTGGAACCAGCTGAGGCTCATCATATTCTGGAACCACCCTCGCTATTCTCGCATTTGGTATTAGAAAATGGATACATAAAAATACAGAACCTTGGAAAACAAGCGATATGAATGGCAAGCAAACAAATATTTTTCAGAGAAATGCATACCAGGGCATCCATTAACCACATAGGGGTTTCCTGCTACATCATAGTCACATTTCCATGTATCTAGTGAAGTACCACTACCCAGATCTACTTTGAGTTTAGACGGCTCATACCCCCTTCTGCCATATGCAACACAACACCAAATTTGATCTTTATCATAGTCAGAAATGGTCCACAGTAGTGCTGTTGAAACATAAGAGCTTCTGCCCTCTGCACCAAATGATTGGTGAGAAAAGCTTCCATTATCATATAAACTCTGATCCACCAAAAAGGCCAACCCACAATCTCCATCTCTACCCATCTGACTTTCTAAACCCGTGAGATTCACTATGTACGACTTTAGATAACGAGGAATTGTTGTTTGGCAACAACTGATGCCAAAGCATTTGTTTGCATCGATGACGACACTAGTATTAGTAGTGTCATTGTTACAAGTAGTGGAACACCCTGTGAGAACACTACCGTGATCATCAGTCACGACAGCATTACCACAATATCCTTCATAAATTAACTTATTGTGTGTTTTGGAATACAGGAAGGGGCTCCTACCCAGGTCCACACTATTGATCACCTGACTACAACCAGAGAACTTTGGCATATTAACAGTGACTGTCTGATTTTGCAAGTCAACACCCACCATTTGGAGGTGATTAAGTGCAGCTAGATATGGCTTTGAGGATTTGCAATAGACAGTGTACCATTCATTTAAAGAACATGTTGCTCCAATTCCAAAAGGATATGGAATCACCACATTGTTCCCGCACGTGTCTTTGCACCCTGGCTTGGCGTAATTCAGAGATACTGTTCCTGTTAATGAAAGGAAGGTAAGTAAATACTAATAGAGAAGGAAAAGAGAGAAGTGCAAAACTCATCCATGTGTTATGTCGAAAAATCGAATTACATCCTTCGTTAACTTTTTGGACAACAGCCATCCCTCCGTTAGTGCGCGGGGCACAATACATCCCTCATGGACTAATGGTGCAAATGTTTTCTCGTTAAAAATTAACAAAATTTAAAAGAGAGGGTATTCTTATCTTTTTCTTTTCCCAGGGATGTATTGTGAAACTTATCATAAATAGTTTCAAAAAAAATAAATTATTTTTGAAAAAAAATTATTTTCAGAAAAAATAAGTTTTATTTTCTCGAAAAAATTTTTATTTTTGAAAAAAAAAATTATTTTCGGAAAAAAAGTTTTAGTTTCTAAAAAATAAGTTTTATTTTCGAAAAAAAAGTTTTATTTTCGAAAAAATATGTTTTATTTTCGGAAAAAAAGGTTTTATTTTCGAAAAAAATGGTTAATTTTCGAAAAAAAAAAGTTTTATTCAAAAAAAATTATTTTCGGAAAAAAAAAGTTTTATTTTCTAAAAAATAAGTTTTATTTTCGAAAAAAAAAGTTTTATTTTCGGAAAAAAAAAGTTTTATTTTCTAAAAAATAAGTTTTATTTTCGGAAAAAAGTTTTATTTTCGAAAAAATGGTTAATTTTCGAGAAAAAGATAAAACTTTTTCTTTAAATAATTTTTTGTTTCGAAACAAGTTTTTTTCAAGAATAATTTTTTTTAAAAAATAAATCTTTTTTAAAAAATTAATAAAATATTTCGAAACAAAAAATTTAAAAAAGAAAGTTTATTTTTTTCGAAACAAACATTTTTTCAAAAAATTAAACTTCTTTTTCGAAAAAAAAGAATTATTTTTCGAAAAAAATTAAATTCTTTTTTCAGAATTTTTGTTTCGCTAAAAAGATTTTAATATTTGTTTCGCTAAAATTTTTTTTCCCGAAAATAAAACATATTTTTTCGAAAATAAAACTTTTTTTCCTAAAATAAACATATTTTTTCGAAAATAAAACTTTTTTTTTCGAAAATAGAACTTTTTTTTTCGAAAATAAAACTTACTTTTTAGAAAATAAAACTTTTTTTCCGAAAATAATTTTTTTTTTCGAAAATAAATTTTTTCGAGAAAACAAAACTTATTTTTTCTGGAAATATTTTTTTTTTCAAAAATAATTTATTTTTTTTGAAACTATTTATGATAAGGTTCACAATACATCCCTCGGAAAGGAAAAAGACAAGAATACCCTCTCTTTTAAACTTTGTTAATTTTTAACGAGAAAACATTTGCACCGTTAGTCCATGAGGGATGTATTGTGCCCCGCGCACTAACGGAAGGATGTTTGTTGTCCAAAAAGTTAACGAATGATGTAATTCGATTTTTCGACATACCACAGGGATGATTTTTGCACTTCTCTCGAAGGAAAATAAACAGTCTGCGTTTAGTTAGAAAGTTTTCTTAATTTTTCTTGCTTACTTATTAATTATTTTGATAATAGAGTAACTTTTCTTTTTGCGAAATTCTAAATCAGTTTTCTAAATAAAATGAGCCAGCAAATACTAAGTATATTCATATCAATTATTAGATTAGAAAAGTGCTATGATATATTATATTGAGTAGTTATTTTCGATATCATAGTTTTCTTGCATATGAGGTATTCATCTCATCATAGATCTCATTTTCATCTAATAAATAACATTAAATATATTTTATTTTTTACCTATTTTTTATAATTTAAATATCGCTTAAACCATAAAATATTAAACGAAAATAATTATACCATCGCGACGAGCGTTTAATTATCTTTCTATCAATATGCACTATGATATATTTTCGAAGAAATTTTTTTTTTTTCTTGTTAAAATTTACGTGAAATATCATATATGATAATTATGTTTCATCATATATGATAACAGTGTTAAATCATATATGATATGGGTTTCTATCATATATGATAGGTTATATCATATATGATACTGGTCATTCATCATATATGATATTAGTATCTTATATGATAATTTTTGAAAACGTGAAAAAATGAAGAAAAAAATAATTTGTGGAAAGTGTATCATATAACATATCTATAGAAAGATAATTAAATGATTTTCGTAACGGTATGTTTTTTTTCGCATAACGATTAACAGTTTAAGAGATATTAATATTTGAAAAAAGAGGGTGAAAATATATTTTGTGTTTAATCTTATCCATTGAATTTAAATTATATTTTATTTATCAATTTACCATCATTAAATTAGGAAGTGTATTAAAAATTATATTTTCTAAATACCGTAACAAATTTACAGGATTTAGACATTATTTTAAAAAACAAACAATAACTTTTAAGTCACGTCTTAATATTCAGATATTAAAACCTCTAAAATACAAACACCACCTCATTTGTTATGAGAAGAAGACAAAATGAATAATAATATGAAGTGACGAGTGAATGGAAATGATAAAAGAAGAGTTTCAAAAACGTTAAATATATTTAAAAGTAAGTATCGAATTTTTTAGATATGTTCAAATTAGCTCTTATGATCATGTCAATAATTAATCAGAGCCGGATTTAAGTATATGTGAGATGCTCGATCGCACATGGCTTATGTTTTCGCAAAGCACCATGAATAAGGTTGGTCATTTATATCGATTTTAGGCACAAAACTATTAAGAATGTGTTATAAAGCTAAGGTATATTTAAGTTGAAAACTGATCGTATCTAATAGCATTCGCAATGGAAAAATTACACAAAAACTTTTTAGTCTTTTACAAAGTTTTTTTTGATGATTTTTATCATTGCTTTACAAGCTTTTTGTAAAAGTTTTTTACAAAAATTTGGTAAACATTAAAGAATAGTTTCGTTGGTGGGTTTAATTAGGTTTAGGACTTTAGGCTAATAGATATTTTTAATCCATTATTTAATATATATATTCTTTGGTCTCAAATGAGAATTTTACCCCAAATTTATATATCTCAGCTCCCTTTGGTGGGTTTTGTATAATTTGTCATTGTTAATGATTATTTTATATAAAAAAAATCTCCACCATATACTTTTTCTTTTCTTTTTTACTAAACGATTACCCGCGTATAGCAGCGGAATCACCTATAGACATATAATTAATGATATGCTAATTGATTCGATGGTCGAACTCGTGACCCAATAATTGTCTAGCGATAAATAGTTAATGATTTATTGATTGACTCGATGGTCGAATAGGTAACTCGGTGACTCGTCCGGGTTAAACCGGTAGGCGAGCCCGTTCCTATTGACTCGATCGGGTTGACTCGGTGGTCGAACCCGTGTGCCGGTGGTTGAACTCGTGACTCAATAGGATTGACCCGGTGGTCAAAGCCAGTGACCTGGTGGCTCGACAGGTTTGACCCGGTTGTCGAACACGTGACCCGGTGAGTCGATCGGGTTAACCCGATGGTCGAACCCGTGACTCGAAAAGATTGGTCCGATGGCCGAACCCCTTACCCGGTGACTCAATCGGGTTGGTCCGATGGTCGATCCGTGACCCGATGACTCAATCGGGTTGACCTGTTGGTGGAACCCGTGACCAAATTACTCGACCGAACTAATCCGGTGGAACCCGTGACCCGGTAACTTATACAATTGTTTATGGTTTAATTTTTCAATATTTCCTATTTTATCAAACTTATATGCATTTAATTTTTCAACAATTCTATAATTAATATTCAACTTCTATGCAGTTAAATTTTCAACAATTCCATAATTAAGTCATTTTTCAACATTCACGATTTTAAGGTTTTTCCTTTATAAATAGTAGAGATAAACCAATATATTTCCTCTCTCTACATTAACTTTAAGAGTCCGGTTATTTTGGAAACTTGTTTTTTGTTGGAATCTAATGGACTAATCCTAGCCATCCATTACCTATGATTAAAAAAAACACGGAGGGACTATTTTTGCAAAAATGTCCAAAATTTGCAAAAAAAGGCGTAAGGACTAAATTGTAAATATGACAAAAATTGGTTATCACAAGTGATATTTCGTTACTGATAAAAACAATGAAATATCACTAGAGATAAACCAATGAAATCACTAGTGATATTTCATTAACATAGTTACTGCGTAATATCCCAGTGATATTTCATTGTTTTATTTACAGTGATATTTCATTGATTTTCGCTAGTGAAATATCACTAGTGATAATTCATTACTCCGTCATATTTACAACTTTGGTACCTCGGCCCATTTTTTCAACTTTTGGACATTTTGGTAAAAATGGCCCATCCGTGTTTTTTTTTAAATCTTAGGTTAATCTCTACTATTAGATCAAAAATAGATGAAGGGTGATGATTTATTCCTTGGTTTCCAAACAAGGATAAAAAATAACTTTTCTCTAAATTTAAATCTAAGCACACACGTGCTAGGGAAAGTGGAAATGAATTTTGTGATCAAAAAAAATTCGGAGATTACGAGATATTAAATATAGAGTTACGTACCATATCCATCTACTAAATAAGGGTTCCCTTGGATTTTGTAGTATTCATAGGAGTCACAGTACCAAGAATTCATCATAGTACCATTACCCAGATCCATTACTCGTTAGGTTTATTATTGGGTGTTTTTGTGAGTGAAGGGTATTTAAATAATAAAAAATAGGTATAAAAGGTGAGTTGTAGTGAGTTTGGGTGGGTGCCATTACCTCCTGTAGTGAGTTTGGGTGAGTTTGATAAAAAGCTGACGTGACACTGAGGTGAAGGTGACTGAGTTTCACCCCACTCCCACCAGTCTTATAAACCAATATATTTCCTCTCTCCACATTAAATTTAAATCTAAGCACACACAAAGTGGAAATGAATTTTGTGATGAAAATAAATACGGAGATTACGAGATATGGTATGATAGGATCCATTCTAGTGATGTTGGAATATAAGAGATGCTATCTCTAGCAGATTGGTGTGAATTTTCATCCAATAAGTACGCAGACCCACACACCCCATCTCCACCTATACCTGTTAGATTCATGCTGTACGACTCCAGATATTGAGGAATTAATCTTTGGCAACAACTGATGCCAAGACAGTTGCTTGTATCGATGATTCCCGTAGTGGTAGTGCCATTGATACAAGTGGTGGAACACCCAGTGAGCACACTACCATGATCGTCCATCATGACCGCATTACCACAATACCCCTCATAAACAAATGTATTATGTGATTTGGAATACAGGAAGGGGCTGCTATAAAGATCCACACTCTTTTTCGTCTGGCTGCAATTAGAGAACTTTTGCATTTTAACAGTGACTGTTCGATTTTCTAAGTCAACACGCAAGACTTCGAGGTGGTTGAGTGAAGATAGATACGGGGTCGAAGAGATGCAATCAACATTGTACCATTCATTGACATAACAGTTTGCTCCGATTCCAAAAGGGAACGGGATCCTCACGTTCCCACACGTATCTTTGCACCCAGTCTTGGCGTATTTTGGAACTGCTACCGATGATGTTGTTAATAATGAAATGAAGATTTCTAGTACTAAAAAAAGGTAAGCTTGAAAAACCTTCATTTTTTTTTTTGTTAAGGGAAATGATGTAAAAGGAAGTAACACTTTAGGTTTATACTACATAATAACAGTAGGAATGATTGATGGGAAGAACCTACTTCGAAACTATCCGGAGACCCATGAGTCGTCTATGCTGACATTTTGGAATATTTCCTAATCAAAGACTGCCATGGTTTAGAAGTTTATGGTTTTGGAACTAATTGTCAACAGTTAAAAACAACTCAATAATTGATTTTTCTACATGTATCATTATTGTCCATACTATTAATAACTACTATTAGCAATCTTTGAGACATTCATTGTGTAGAAAATTCTAAATGCATACTAAAATGTTTGAAGCAATGAGTTTTTATAGATAAAGCACATATCTTTAACTATTCGTTTCTTAATTGGGAGTAAAGTAGATCATTAAAGTATACAATTAGGTTTTTGCCTCAGTTGCAGCTTACTGATTTGAACAAAATGAATTTTGGTTAAAACCTACCTGACCCATTTGCCTAAAATATACTACCATCTTTTTTAGTTGCAATTTTCTTTGGCACCATATACCACATATCTACAAATGTTTTCATCGAGGTTCAAACTCACAACTTTTCGTCGGGCAACACACGTATATCACCAGACAAAATACGCAGTAATTAAACTGTTAAAGAAGAAGAAAATGGTGGGTAGACGGTCCAAATGTATGTACCGAGAAAAATAGTCTACGCCGTGCTTGATAATCTAAAACTTTAAAATTAGTATGTGGAGATATTTTCCAACTCCATGATAACGATGGTTTGGACTTTGGAATATTTTTGTGGTGAAACTTGCTTCAATTATTTTCCAAAGAAACCTATCAATTTTTATTATTTCCACATTTTGATAAGGCTCTTTGTGACTTATGAGCATAACTGCCAGAAATATACAAGAGTGGATATGTGATAGTACAGATGCCACATCCCTCATCGGAGAAAAATGACGCTAACAATCCTGCAACATCCTTCAGCTATTTATGGTGAGGTGCTATTCACCCGGTCCGGTTTTATTTTACTGGCATGTCTCATGTCTAATCTTTGTTGTATCGAGTAGCTCGTAGTATACCAACCACCCAAATATTAACTTAGACAAATTTAAACAGTGAGCATTTGGAAACTTATGATGTAATCGGTAATTGGATACTCGGATAGTCAATGTAACTAAAGATACAAGGACGGACAATTGGTGATTTCTTCCCACCAACATCATTCGAATAATAAGCAATGTTTTGAAACCCGGGTCAACCAGGCCTAAAAAACGGGTCATATTGACTCGGGTATTATATTTTCGAAACCCGGCTCGATCCGTTGGGTTTGGGGTGACCTGGGTCAACCCTGTTCTTGAGACCCGGCCGAGTTTCGATTTTTTCAGGTTTTTTTAAAAAAAAAATTATAAATTTTATGTATTTGCGACGAAATTATATTTTTACAAAATATATTGGTTAGTAAACTATTTATATCTTTAATATACGAGAACTTTTTAGGTTTATATATATATATATATATATATATATATATATATATATATATATATATATATATATATATATATATATATATATATATATATATATATATATATATATATATATATATATATATATATATATATATTTAATTATTAAAAATATAAAATTTTTTTTTTTTTAGAAAACCGGGTTAACCCGAGTTGACCCGGGTTGACCCGGACCCGGTGACTCGACCGAGTCGATTTGAAACCCCTCCCGGTTTCCAAAACATCGATAATAAGCCACTGCTCATTCAGAATTGAAAAGAATCAAGAACAAAAATACTTTAGAGTAAAGTGCAAAACTCATGCGGTTTGTCAAAAGTTTGAATTAAATCATTCGTTAATATTTCGCGCAACATACATCATTGTCGTTGTAAAATGATACACCATACATTCCTGAGGACGGATGGTGCAAATATTTTTTCGTTAAAAGTTAAAACTGTTAGTTATCTTAGAGGCGTTTTAGTCCTTTTGATGATTTTTGCACTTAACTTTCAAAAAAAAAAATTAAACTCAATTTTTTTTTTTAAAATTTCCAAAGAGGGTTTTTTTTTTGTTTCAAAAAAATTTCGAACAAATGTTATAATTCCAAAATATTTAAAGAATTTTTGTATTAAAATTTACTTTTTTTGAAGAAAGACATTTTTGAACAACAAAAATTTCAAAAGATCAAAAAAAAACTTTTAATTTTGAAAACAGTTTTTTTTAAAAGGAGATTTAACAAAAAATAATTCAAAAATTATCGAAAAACATTTTTTCGCAAAAAAATTGGGGGAAAACTTTTCGAAAATGTTTTTTTCTCAAAAAAATTCGAAAATATATATTTTTCAAAATTTACTTTCTTTTTGAAAAACTTTTTGAAAAATAAAACATTTTCGAAATTTTTTTGAGAAAAAAGATTTTCGAAAAGTTGTTCCAAATGTTTTTTGCGAAAAAGTTTTTCCTTTTTAAAAAAAACTGTTTTCAAAATCAAAAGTTTTTTTGTAATAATCTTTTGAAGAAAAAATTTTCAAAAATGTTTTCTTCAAAAAAAAGTAAATTTTAAAATAAAAAATCCTTAAATATTTTATAATTTTTTTTTGAAGTTTTTTGAAAAAAATATTTTCTCGAAAATTTTTTGAAAAAATTCTTTTTTTGAAATTTTTTGAAAAACACTATTTTCGAAAAAATATTGAAAAAAAAATAAATTTTGAAATTTTTTCAAAATAAACTTTTTTCAATTTTTTTCTCATACAGTAGAAACTATATAAAATAATAAATTTAGGACCATTAAAATTTATTAATTAAAAGAGTTATTAATGAATCGATAAATTAATAATTATTTATTTATATATTAATTAAGATTTTATTAATTTATAGTAGAATACTTAGTTTACAAACACCTTTCAAGCTTCCACTTAATTATTATATACAATGCATGTACGTATATCAAATGAACGGCCAATTTGAAAGAAACCTTCAATCTCCCACCTTATTATGCTTCTTGTGTTCAATGTATCACTTTATGGACATTAAAAATATTTTCTATATAAATACAAGATCAAAATAAGTTAATACAAACAAATCATACACACCAAATGGCTTCCCATCTTAAAGGTGTGAAAAAAACAACAATAAGAGACGAGATCCGAAGAGCTATGAGAAAACAGCACCAGAAGTTTTTACCATGCTAAGGAAAATTAGAGACAGGATTCAAGGGGAAATTGATTTCAACAAAAAACAAAAGACAATTGAGTTATTTTTCAAAAACCTTCATAAATCATTCATGTAATATGCTATATATAAGGAATTATTAATTTATATTTTATATGGGGTCTAAAGAAAATAATCAAAAATGTATTATCTTATAATTTTAGCGAATTATTAATTTAGCACCCTATCCCCGAGTCAGGACCGGCAAAAAACATTATCTTAGAGAGTTTATTAAATAACCGAGTATTAATTTATCGAGTTTCTACTGTAGTTAAGTGCAAAAATCATCCCTGCGTTGTAAAAAGACTAAAACACCACTAAGATAACAAACAATTTTAACTTAATGGAAAAATATTTGCACCATCTATCATCAGGGATGTATGGTGTACAACTTTACAACCACAATGATGTATGTTGCGTGAAATATTAACGAAGTATGTAATTCAAAATTTTGACAAATTATAGGGATGATTTTTCCACTTTACTCGATACTTTATTTCTATGTATATACCGAGAAAAGTATGACACCCATGAAATGCAAACTAAATCCAGAAAAGGTAAACGTGAAATTTACAAAAGACCTTAGAGCATCCACTATGGTGGTTTGTAGAAAAGTTTATAAATGTTTGAAGAGGTCTATGAAAGTTTAAACCATAGTGATTATATATTTTAATCCTATGTGGCATGAATAGGTCCAAGATCTTAAAGAAGTCTAAAATTTAATTTTCTTTAATTATTTGATGTGTTTTGTGACATGAGAAAGGTTTATGAACAACTTTATCATAGTGAAAATAGGTTTATGATGTAAAAAAATGTATAAATTAATAGAGCATTGATTGTATAAACCTTTTATTAGGTTCACAATTGTGGATGCCCTTAGAAGCCAGGGTACATCAAACTATGGCTCAAGCCAAACACCACACCCCATCTCGCGTTATAGCCTCTTACGTCGTACCCACCAGTCCAAAATTATAGCTATAAGGCGAGCCTATGGCGCGAGACTGTGCCCTGACTCGCGTTATGGATTTTTATTTTTATTATTATTTTATTATTTTTTATTAAAAGTGGAACCACTATAACACCATAATTTTTGTGTTAACAATATCCCGGTTTTATGGTGTTATGGAGATTCTGATGTTATGAAGTGGGATGCTGACGTGGTATCCACTTCTTCCATAACACGAGAGACTTCTGGTGTCAACCATACCTGAGCTCTTAGGCCTTATGAAAGCAATATTTATCTCCCTAAATCTGGCACTTTCCATGAATGTATGTTAACTTACAACTAAGATTGCAGACTATGGAAAAAGATCCCCATATACTTTTAGCATAGACTCAACCAACCAATCACAACCATCCATTTTTATCATGTATCAAAAAAACTCATTTTTTAAAAATTAAATATCTCACAAACCGTTCATCGTTACGTAAAACAAAACATATCATCGCGACGAGAATTAAATCATCTATCTATCGAGAGGCACATGTATATACTTACGACGAACTTTTATTTCGATTTTTTTTTCTTAAGTCACGTCTGGAGATAATCATATATGATTCTTTACGAAACATATATGATTCTCAGAAAATCATATATGATTCATATCACGAATCATATATGATTTTCTAAAAATCATATATGATTTTCTAAAAATCATATATGATTCGTGACGAATCATATATGATTCGTGACGAATCATATATGATACGTGACGAATCATATATGATTTGTGACGAATCATATATGATTCTCTCCAGACGTGACTTAAGAAAAAAAGTCGAAAAAAGTTCGTCAAAAGTATATACATGTGCCCCTCGATAGATACATGATTTAATTCTCGTCACAATTGTGTATTTTTTTTCGTTTGACGATTTACCATTTGTGAGATATTTAATTTTTAAAATAGCGGTGGGAAGTGGGTTTTTTAAAAAATGGATGATTATGATTGGTTGGATAGGTCTATCATAATTTAAGTGTTTATATAGATCTTAACTCTGCAGACTATATGTGTAACTATTGTATGACAACCCCTGCTTATTATACAAATAAATGTCGACCTTTTGCGTCATCCATTAATGTTCTCATCAAAACTTAATAATGTTGATGTCGATTCCCCATATGATAACATCGATAATTCACGCCCATGCATCACCGAGTCTGGAGTAGTCACCGAGTCTGGAGTAGTCTGAACTACAAATGGAACATAAAAGACGTTTTATGGTTTCTAACTCTATAGATACTTCTTTCATCGTTGGCCTATTCTTTCCATTCAACTTCAAACATCGCATGGCGAGGTTAGCCACTGCCAATAGTTCATCTCTAGCGCCTTCTTTAATCACCACCGCATCAAATAAAGACATAACACGTCCATCTTCCATAGCCAACATAAAGTGTGTAGCCAAACTTCTATTTCTACCAAATGTAGTCAATGAAATTGGCCTTTCTGTTAAAAGCTCAACCAACACAACTCCAAAGCTATAAACGTCACTCTTTTCCGTGAATTGGCTAGACTGGAAATACTCGGGATCTAGGTAGCCAAACTATAGAAAAACATGATCAGATGGACCTCAAACAAAAAAACCTTTTATTTAACAAAGATTTAAAAGACAAAGTAAACTGAAACGAAAGCTACCAGTGATAATCACGTGTAGCTCTATTATCTTACATGATAATAGTCTTACAGTCAACAATAAAAGATACAAGATCAAACTCGGGTTTTGAGATCAAATATAAGAGAGTGAGAGAGAGTGTTGTATGTTTAATAAACACACAGTTACAAAAAGAGGCGATACAAAACAAGAATGATACGCTCCCTCTTATCTTAAACCTAAAAGGCTCAAAGAGCCGTTGGTGTAATGGGCTTCACTTGAGTGGGCTTGGTCCAAGTCCATAGCAGCTTTCCAACAAATGAACAAGAGACCCCTGCACTTTATAAACAAACACAATAAGCCCTTACACAAATATGGGTTGTTTAGATTAGGTTATAAATTTAACATCCCCCATTAATCTGACAACCCATACAAGTTTATCATGCAAAGTTCTTTAACAAACTTTTGGTGCATTTCCATGTCCAACCCTTTGGTCAAGATATCTGAAATTTGATTTGCAGATTCTACATTAACAGTTTTAATCACACCACTCAAAATTTTTTCCCTCACAAAATGAAGGTCAATTTCAAGATGTTTAGTTCTTTCATGAAAAACTGGGTTGGCAGCTATTTTAATAGCTGAGTTATTGTCACAGTGAAGAGTGACTGGAAGTAGGTTCTCAACTTGTATGTCTTTTAAGACTTTGAGAACCCAAATCACTTCACTGGTTACTGAGGCAAGAGCTCTATACTCTACCTCAGTAGAAGACTTAGAGAGAGTGTTTTGCTTTTTGCTTTTCCAGGAAACCAAGTTTCCATTAATAAACACACAATACCCAGTCACTGACCTTCTAGTGACAACACATTTTACCCAGTCAGCATCAGAATAAGCATCAAGAATCAGACCTGGTTTTCTTGTGAAATGAATACCCAAACCTGGAGAGCTTTTGAGGTATCTTAGCACCTTAAAAGCAATTTTGAGATGAGAGTTCAAAGGACAATGCATGAACTGACTCAAACAATGCACAACATAAGAAATGTCAGGCCTGGTGTTAGTCTAATAAATGAGCTTTCCCATAAGCTTTTGATAATCAACAATGTTATCAAGAAGAGGGTCCTCATTAGTAGGCTGATTAGTGATGACAAGTTTAGAGGGTAAAGGAGTTTTAGCAGGTTTACAAGCAAGCATACCATACTCAGATAACAAGTCCAACACATACTTTCTTTGGTTTAAACAAACACTATTCTTAGTGTCAACAACTTCAATTCCCAAAAAATACTTGAGTTTACCCAAGTCTTTAATCATAAACTTGGTTCTTAGAAAACTCTTGAATTTTTCAATTTCAACAATATTGTTCCCAGTTATGATTATATCATCAACATACACAGGTAAAACAAGAAATAAATTACCCTGAGATTTAGTGTATAAAGAATAATCATACTTGCTTTGAATAAAGCCATTTTCACTAAGAACAGATGTAAGCTTAGCATTCCACTGTCTAGGAGCTTGTTTAAGCCCATACAAAGATTTTTTGAGCCTGCAAACCAAGTTATCACCCTTAGGAAGATATCCTTGGGGTGGTTTCATGTACACAGTTTCATCAAGATCACCATAAAGAAAGGCATTATTGACATCAAGTTGGAAAACAGGCCAATATTGCATGATAGCAAGGTTAATCAAACACCTAATAGTGACCATCTTAACAACAGGGGCAAAGGTTTCATCATAATCAATTCCCTCTTTTTGGCCAAAACCTTGGGCTACAACCCTAACCTTATACCTCTCAATCTCACCACTAGACTTAAACTTTAATTTCCAAATCCATTTACACCCTAAGGCTTTCCCACCTTTAGGGAGTTCAACAATGTCCCAAGTGTCATTTTCAAGCAAGGCAGCAAGTTCAGTGTTCATAGCATCAACCCAATGATGATTCTGAGATGCTTCAAAAAAACTTTTTGGTTCACTCATTTTGTTAAGTTGAGTGACAAAACAAAAATTTTCTTTATCAAGTTTGGAATATCCAACAAATTTTTCAAGTCCATACTTGACTTTAGATTGGACAACAAAATCATTATAGTTTCTAGGAAAAACAGAAGGTCTTGAGGACCTCCTCACACCTTGACCACCTTGAACATTGTTTATAGAGTCATTCCCAAGATTTCCTTCCATGTTTTGAACATGAGGGGAAGGAATGGGATCAATATCTAAATTTCCCTCAGAGTTAGCATTCTCATCAAGTGTGGCAGCCTCTTCCCTATTCAAGCTGGCATCACTGGTATAATTGCCTAAGGCAATGTGTCTAGTGTCACCTAGACTTGGAGGTGGTCTACTAGCACTTGGTGACCAATTGTCACCATTATGTTTAGCTGCTCTATTCATCATTAGGAAGTTCAAGGTCATCAAGGTCAAAAAAATTCAACAGATTTAAATCTTGAAAAGCATTTGAACTATTTTCTTTATTAAATTTATTTTTATTATAATAAAAAACAGAGTCTTTAAAAGGAAATATGGTCTCAAAAAACTTAACATCTCTAGAAACAAAGAACTGATGCCTATCAAGACTGTAAATCCTATATCCTTTTTTAGAACTAGAATAACCCATCATAACACATTTTTCAGATCTGTTAGAAAACTTATCTGAACTATTAAGAATAGTAGCAAAACACAGACATTCAAACATTCTGATATGAGAGAGCCTAGGACAAGTATTGTAAATCATTTCAAAAGGGGTTTTTCCATTTAGCACAGAAGAGGGCAATCTGTTAATAAGATAAGTAGCAGTTAGCACACATTCAGTCCAAAATTTAAGAGGAATTCCTCCCTGAAACATAAGGCATCTAGCAACACTCAAGAGATGTCTATGTTTCCTTTCAGCAATCCCATTTTGTTGTGGTGTATATGCACAGGAAGTTTGGTGTATGATGCCATTTTTTTCACAAAATACTTTGAAGTTTTGATTAACAAATTCCGTTCCATTATCATTTCTGAAGGTTTTTACATTGCCTTTAAATTGATTTTTAATCAGATTATAAAAGTTTTGGATGTTAGAAACAACTTCATCTTTGGTTTTTATAAGGAACAACCAAACTGCCCTAGTATAGTCATCCACAATAGTCAAGAATTATCTATGGCCAGAGTGACTAGCAACCCTATAAGGACCCCACAAGTCTAAATGAACAATATCACCAAGTTTTTTTAGTTTTATGATCACTTAAGGGAAAATGATTTCTGGTTTGTTTTTCTCTTTGACAAACTTCACAATAAAAGGTTTTCTCATCTTTATCAATTTTTAAAGATTGTTTAAGAACATTGAGGGCATGATCAGCAGGGTGTCCAAGTCTATAGTGCCAATAATAATGGGACAGAGAGCAGGTAACAAGATAGTTTTGATTTTTACAATGAATACCTTCAGTATCTAAATAGTATAAACCTCCACATTGTTTACCAATCCTCAACACCTTTTTCAGATTCAAATCCTGATTAACAAAGAAGCACTTGTTTTCATCAAACACAATAAATATCCTATTATATTTAGCAAGCTGATGCACAGATATCAAAGTACCACAATACTCAGGGATAACCAACACATCAACAAGAACCAAACCATTGGGAAGTTTAAGGTTACCAATTTTAGTTATAATAGCCTCAGTCCCATTTGGGTGGGCAACTTTGATTTTAAGATGAGAAATATCAAAAAAAATTATCAAGTTCCCTATCACTATTAGTCATGTGTTGGTTAGCCCCAGAGTCAACAACCTTTCCATTGTAAGTCATGCCAATTTTAGAACTTGTGTAAGAACAATAAAACTTATCAAAGTTTTCATTAAAGACTTGCTGGAGTTAAAAACAGTACCTGCCATATTGGCATGTACATTCTTTCCTGTTCTATTGTTATCTTTAAAAAGAGAGAGAAGAGTTGCCATTTGTTCATCAGAGAATCCAGTAGGACTGGCAGTAGAAGAACCAACAGAGTTATTGAACATATTTTTTTCCTTTAAATTTTTGACTACCCCTTTTCTTCCCATGAACAAAGTCATTGGGGTACCCAATGATCTTAAAGCACCTATCAATGGTGTGACATTTTACCCACAGTTTTCACAAACAACATCATATTAGAGACAAAATTAGGTCTAATACCATTTTGATTATTAGGCCGAACATTTCCAAAGCCAGCATTACCATTGTTAGGTCTAAAGTTGTTTTGATTACCATTTTGATTAAAGTTGTTGGTTATGGGTCTCAATATATTAGCATTAGGGTTCTGATTTCTTTGAACATTGTTTCTGGTGGGCCCATTAGACAAAAAAGCAGAGGTATGAGCCATTTGGGAGTGCCCAGAACTACTGCTAGAAGCCATCCTGTGAGATTCCTCAGCAGAGATGATGGCATAAGCTCCTTTAACATCAGGAAGACTTTCCCTAGAAAATATAGAACTCCTAATACTCATATAAGAATCATCCAAACCCATTAAAAACTGCATAAGTTTTAGTAACTGATTATGTTTTTTAAACTCACTAGAAGCAGAACAAACACAAGCAGGTAATTCAATCATAGCATCATTTTGTTTCCAGAGAGCATTCAACTTATGATAATAATCAGACAGATTACAACCATTTCGTTTAAAGGTATAATCTTATGGTGCAAGTTAAACATGACAGAACCATCAACCTTATGATATGTTTTCTTTAATTCTTTCCAAACATGTTCGGCCTTTTTTGAAAAAAATTGTCTAAGGAAAAGTTCCTCAGACATAGAGTTAAGAATCCAACCTAACACAACAGCATTGACCCTGTCCCATTGCCTTGCTAAAACCTCATCAGTTACAGACCTTTTACAAGTACCATCAATGAAACCAATTTTATTTTTACCTTCCAAAGCAAGTAACATAGCATTAGCCCAAACTTGATAATTTTCAGTTCCCTTAAGTTTCACAGTGACAACGGTTAAAACAGCTGAGTCATTAGGGTGCAAGTGCAATGGATCACTCAGGTCAAGCTTACTAATCAGTGTAACTGGGTCAGTTACACTTATAGCATCATCATCACCATGTTCAGACATGGTGAAGGGTCAAATAGGTAAAAAAATGAACTCACAATACTGCAAACAAAGTTCCAAGGAATCCAAACCACTCAAGGGTGGCAGGTCAAGGGCAAGCAGCAAGTGAGGATCCAAAAATAAAGGTTATAAATAAATGGACTACCAAACCCCCAAAAGACAAGCAATAATAATAAAAAACAAGTAGCAGATAGCAAATAAAAAAGAGAGATGCAGGGGTGTTACAGCGCTTTCAACCAAAGCTCAATCGAACTGTCACTCTTAGATTCACTTAGTCTAAGAGATGACAGAACCTCCTAGTCACAAACCCTAAAGTTTCTTCGAGGAAAAATTAGGGAAAGTGACCAAAACCACGAACAAACCACCGAATCAACACGACAAAGGAATGAATCACCACCAATCGAAAAACCACCAAACAATGAAACCCTAATTTTTCTTTCAGAAAAAATTAGGGAAAATCAATTTAAGCACGAGGTACAGCCCCCAATCGAACCAATCACCAACAATAATGAATAAGAGAGCAGATCTCAGAAACCCTAATTTTTTCTCAAAAAAATTAACGGTTCAAAACTTTGATTCAAGCAGTAATATTAACAGATCTAGCTATTTCAATAGAAGATCTTCCCAAAAAAGTATAAGAAACCAAAAAACCCCAATTTTAAACAAAACCCTAAAAAAAAATTCATCGATAACCAGGCTCTGATACTATGTAGAAAAACATGATCAGATGGACCTCAAACACAAAAAAACTTTTATTTAACAAAGATTTAAAAGACAATGTAAACTGAAACTAAAGCTACCAGTGATAATCACGTGTAGCTCTATTATCTTACATGATAATAGTCTTACAATCAACAATAAAAGATACAAGATCAAACTAGGGTTTTGAGATCAACTATAAGAGAGTGAGAGAGCGCTATGTGTTTAATAAACACATAGTTACAAAAAGAGGCGATACAAAACAAGAATGATACGCTCCCCTCTTATCTTAAACCTAAAAGGTCAAAGAGCCGTTGGTGTAATGGGCTTCACTTGAGTGGGCTTGGTCCAAGTCCATAGCAGCTTTCCAACAAATGCACAAGAGACCCCTGCACTTTATAAACAAACACAATAATCCCTTACAAAAATATGGGTTGTTTAGATTAGGTTATAAATTTAACACAAACGTACCTTTGACTAAGGTAGTCAAGTGAGTCTGATCTATTGATACGAACCTTGAGGTTCTAAAGTCAGAAACTTTAGCCCTGTATTTATCATCTAAAAGTATATATTAGTGGTCTTAACGTCCCTATGGTATATTGGAATGGAGGTTGCTGAATGCATAGCAAGTGATCCTACAACTTCTGTAGCGACTTGTAATCTCATGTTCAAAGACATTGGTTCCTCATCAGTCTCGTTGTGAATGAAATCGTACAATGTTCCATTTGGGATGAACTCTGAAACTAGTAGAGGGACATCGGTCTCTAAAAAACATCCAATATTTTAACCACATTCCTATGATTGACTTGTGAAATAATCGCCACCTCATTGATGAACTGCTCTAATTGGCTTTCATCACAGTTTTTGATTTTTTAACTGCCACAATCCTTTCATCGACTAAGGGGGTGTTTGATAGCCTCTTATTGTGTCAAAATTGAATCGATCAGTGCTAGGTGCATGTTTGATAAAACTTTTTCCCTCACTTAGTCATTCAACTAAGAGTTGAATTGGCCAACGTCAAAAACATGAAAAATGGTTAAGCACGACTATAGTTACATAACTGCCATCACACATTTTTCATATTAGTATGACGACAAAAATACCAATCTCCTAGTGTGTCCTTTTATGATTATTTTATATAACTTATATTTCAACAACAAAATAAATATATCGTTTATCTTCTGTTCCAAAATCACTTTTGTGGACTCTATCAGAGATTGATTCTAGTGTAATAAGTTGTTGTAGTCACAACTCTTGGAGAAGACTCAAAGTGGATCGAGGTTATGGTACATCAATGGATACATGGAAATGCTATGGCGAGCTTTATGGAGGGAACCCTTATTTAGAAGATGGATGTTCAAGTATATTATATTTGTATTATTTTGCTTGTTTCTGAATGTTCGTGTGTTTGTTTGTTTTCTAACAAAGAAGTTAACTTTATCTTACAGGTACATCTGCACCTTGGCCTTTTTTTGATTCCGAAGAGTGTGCTAGGTGTAGGAATAGTGGAGGTAACTGTTACCTTGACACAATATATGACGTTGATGGGTTAGTTTACAACCGTTGGAACTTTACCTGTTACAGAGACAATAATTTTGGGCACACTTATTGACGAAAGCAGATCACACAGTTATTCTGGGTAAATGCCTAAACTCTACGATTGTTAAATTTTGGGCAAGTTCTCATTTGTTTATTTATTTCTAATGCATCTATGATACAACTACTAAACCTTTAAAAAAGTCTTACCCAACTTCAACCGAAAATAAAATTATATATTAAGCTTTCCAGATCAACTCACTAAAACATCCCCAAATGCTTAATTTAAGGCCAGCAAGAACTTGTGAAAGAAGGCCTAGGGGATAACTCGAGTACTGTTCAAATTATATGTTTGTTTTACTTGTTGGTTTTTAGTTGCTTATGATATAATTTAGGCTCCATATCTAGTAATTCTGTATCAAAGTCAAAGATTGGACTACTATGCCTAATCGATTGGAAATGGCTATTTGATTTAGTAGTTTTCCATTTTGTATTGACCTTGGTTCAGGTGTTATATAAGCATCTCGGTGTACTTTTTCAAGTGGCAATCATCTACATGTTGTACAAAGTTATCAAGAAAGTGAAATCCAAAAGACGAAGAAAGAGGTTTTTTAAACGCAATGGTGGGTTACTTATAAAACAACAAGAAGATGCTGACCCATCATTAGTCGATAAAACTATACTTTTCGCTCACCGCGAGTTGGAAGAGGCAACTGACAACTTTAATGAAAACAGATTTCTTGGCCGAGGAGGTCAAGGTACAGTCTACAAAGTTATGTTAGGGGTTGTTTGATACAAAATATGATTTAGCGCTGAATGAGTAAATATTGCTGAATGATTCTAAGATGCTGAATGAATTTGATTCTGAATGAAATGATTGTTTGATAATTGTTTTGAATAAGCAATTTGAGTTGTCTAAAATTACCATTTAACCTTTTATCTTATATTGTATCGAACAAAACATATAGTTTGATAAAAAAATTCGAAATGTAAACACTCTTATCAAAGGATCATAAAACAATATAAATTATGAACTAATCGTAGATTGAAATGTTTCCAAATAATTTATTATTATTTTAAAAAAATTCTTAGATAAATAATAAGATACATATATAAATGTTGAAATTAAGAAAAGTTTTTATTAATTTATGGTCATTTATCCGCTAAGAAGGCATACCCACAAGCTCTATTTCTACCCAGCTGCCTTTCTAATCCCATGAGATTCATGTCGTAAGACTTTAAATAATGAGGAATTGCTGTTTCGCAACAATTGACGCCATAACACTTGTCATTTTTATTGGTGATAATGGTAGTAGTGTCATTTCTACAAGTAGTGGAACACCTGGTTAGCACACTACCATGATTGTCCATCATGACAACATTACCACAATACGGCTCATAAACAAACGTATTGTGTGATTTAGAATACAAGAAGGGGCTGCTACCAAGATCCACACTTTTGGTCTGACTGCAATAAGAGAACTTTTTCATTTTAAGTTACTGTTTGATTTCCCAAGCCGACATTTAACACTTCGAGGTGGTTAGTGAAGATAGATATGGCGTCGAGGAGTTACAATCAACATCATACCAATCATTGAGAGAACAGTTTGCTCCGATTCCAAAAGGGAATGGAATCCTCACATTCCCACACTTATCATTGCACCCTGGCTACTGTACATGTAGTTTGAAAGTGCTACTGAAGTTGCCACTATTAGTGAAAGGACGGTTGGGATAACATGAATATATGACCAGCCATGTCAACATAAGTACATGACATGCTAATATGACCAATTGGGTCAACATGACTACTTGACATGATAATGTGACCAATCTAGTCAACATGATTACTTGACATGCTAGTATGACCAATCAGGTCAACATGATTACTTGACATGCTAGTATGACCAATCAGGTCAACATGAGTACTTGACATGCTAATATGACCAATCAGATCAACATGACTACTTGACATGCTAGTATGACCAATCAGGTCAACATGATTACTTGATATGCTAGTATGACCAATCAGGTCAACATGAGTACTTGACACGCTAATATGACCAATCACGTCAACATAACTACTGACATGATAATATGACCACTCAGGTCAACATGAGTACTAACATGATAATATGACCACTCAGGTCAACGTGATTATTGATGCGTTTATAGGGCACCCTATCCTTGTCTACGATGCTACTTGAAGCACCTAACTCATAATAACGATGTTCATTGTGAACATCATGAACATGATGTGATGCTCCTTGTGAGCAATCTAAACGTGATAGTAATGCTCCATGTAAGATTTATAAACATGATATGATGCTCCTCGTGAACATCCTAAACATGATTTTGATACGCATTGTGGGTGTCCTATACATGGCTTGCTTTCGGTTAAACCCGAATCATGACATGATAAATAATACTCGGCTATTTCTGAATATCTAAGCATCGCAACCTCCGGCTACATTCTGAAGCTAAACAAACACTCTTACGTCATGTGTAATCTAATAAAACAAATCTAAAACCGTTGCTCACCTTTGATCTTGATTATGCTTCCATAAGCCTTCCAATAATACCTAATCATATTATAACCATACTAAGACATTTAGAACTTCATAACTCATATATCTAACATGTATTGGGTCTAAAACAAGCAAACATATTTACATAAGGTGTTATTTCATTGTTGAACACTTTCTACTAAAAGTCCTTTTTATGCAGAATTTCTACAGTCTGTTGCACTTTACTGTTTTTGACCCACTTAGACCTAGAATCAAGTCCTGGGACTATTTGTGTTGGAAAGTAGACTCTCTCGCCTTTCTGAAAAGGTAAGACACGCTCTAAATGGATTTACGATTATTTTTCTATTGTTTTTACAAGTCTGCGCAAATTTCTGCAAACCTTGCTGTCCCGTTTCTAAATATGTCCAAAACGACCAAAAATCCATGTTAAGTTATTCTAACTTTTACCAAACTCATAACACATCTCATTTAACATGTTTGGGCCACCTTTCTTCAGGTCTTACACCAAATTTACATATTTAGGCACCATTTTAAGCTCTAACCAAACACCCCTTGTTTAGTTATCATATATCATAAACTTCACCAAAATCCATGAACTAGCATATTCTCTAAACAAACACTTAACAACTTCATTAGTTCTGAATTATAATCATATTCTTGTTCATAAAACATGCCTAGTTTACTCTGAAAATGCTGTTGAAGTTTGGAATGAACTTAAGGATACTTATGACAAACTTGATGGTTTTATTTTGTTCAACTTAATTCAAAAGATTAACAATTTTAAGCAAAATGATTTACTTGTGTCTGAATACTATCACAAGTTAAATTCTCTATGGAGAGAGTTTGACATTCTTACTAAATTTTCTCCTTGTGTCTGTGATGCTAGAGCTGAGTCTAGTAAACATCAACAGTTAATGAGTTTAATGTAGCTTTTGATGGGTTTGAATGAAGTTTATCAACCCATTAAAAGCTCTTTGTTGACTCAACCCACCTTGCCTGATGTTAATGATGCTTTTGTCGTTGTTTGTAGGGAAGAGTCTCATAGGGGTCTTTGTTCTAATCATGGGGTTCCGAAACCCCAGATTAGCTCATTTGTTGCTAAAACTAATGATTTTTCAAAAAATCAAAACAAAAGTTTTAACAATAACAACAACAGGAACCAAAATCATGTTTTTAATAGGTACAATGGTGGAAAAAGATCAACCAAACCAGTTTTCTAATAGCAAAAATGAGGGTGGAAACAAGAACCAATATAATTCTTTGACTTGTACTAATTGCAATATGAAAGGTCACACCATTGATAGATGCTTTGAGTTGATTGGCCACCCTCTTGGTTATAAAAAGAACTCCAATACTGGTAACATTATAGTTTATTTTAAAGTTACCAATAGGGTTGGTTCTAGTAATAGTGTTGCTGTTCAGACCTCTAACACCACTTTACCTTTTTCAAATGATCAAATTGCCAAACTCATGAGTTTAATTGGTGAAAAAGAAAATTATAGTATTCAAGATAACATGCAGTTATTAACTTCAGTTTTTTTTTTATGGAAATGCCTTTTTTAACAATCACTTTTATAAGTTCTTTGTTGCCAAAGTCAAAGTTGATGGGGTCAACTTTAACTTTGGATGGATTATTGATTTAGGTGCTAACCAACACATTATTAATTCTACTAAAAACATGACTAATGTGGTTGACATTTCTGAGTTAAACATAACTGTTGGGCATCCTAATGGTACTTTTGCTAAAATTATTTATGTTGGTAATCTAAAACTTACCAACAATGCTGTTCTTTTTGACGTGTTGGTGATACCTGAGTACACTGTTAGTCTTTTGTCTCTGAATAAGTTAATCAAAGACAGTAAATTACATGTTGATTTGAATGAACATAACTGTGTTATTCAGGATTTGAAAAGGGAAAGTACTCTGGGGATTGGTAATGAGTGTGATGACTTGTATTTGTTTGATTCTGAATGTAAGTTACCTTAAATTTAGAAGTAATTTGTTTGTTATGTGTTTCCATGCTTCTAAAGGGGTTTGGCACAATCGCTTAGGTCATCCATCTGATAATGTGTTAAAAATATTGAAAAAATCTCTTGGAATCAATAAACCTGAGCATGTTGGTCCTTGTGAAACTTATCCTTTCTCTAAGCAGACCAGAGAACCATTCCCTCTGAGTAACCATAAGTCGGAAAAGGTTGGTGATCTCATCCATCTAGATTTATGGGACCCTATAGGGTTACCTCAAAGGAACGTTTTAGGTACTTTCTCACCATTGTTGATGACTTTTCTAGGGCAGTTTGGGTCTATTGATTAAATCTAAGGATGAAGTGTTTAATTAATTTGTGGATTTTGTGAATCTCATTTTAAATCAGTTTCAAACAAGAGTTAAAATTATAAGATCCGATAACGAAACTGAATTCATAAATAAAAAATGGATAGTTACCTGAGGGATAACGGTATTGTGCACCAAACCGCCTGTGCTTATACTCCTCAGCAAAACGGCATTGCTGAGAGAAAGCACAGACATCTCTTAAATGTGGCTAGAACTCTTTTGTTTTAAAGTAGTGTTCCTTTGTGTTTTTGGACCGATTATGTCTTAGTTGCTGCCTATCTGATTAACAGGCTTCCGTCATTTGTCCTTGCTGATCATTCTCCTTTTTTTATGCTTTATCGTAGAGAACCATCCCTTTCCCATTTATGATGTTTTGGATGTTTATGTTTTGCTACAATTTTGAATAGTCATGATAAATTTTCTCCTAAATCAGAAAAGTGTGTTTTGATTGGGTACTTTAATACCAAAAAGGCTTACAAGCTTTTGAGTTTAGAAAACAGAAGTTATTTATTTTCTAGAGACGTTAAATTTTATGAAAATATTTTTCCATATAAAATGAGTTCTAATAATAAAGTTTTGAATAAAGATGTTAGTAATAAAACCTTTTTTGATATTTTTGACTCTCAACACCAAAATGTCATAAGTCCCAATGATGATGGAAGCGGATCATGTGGTGATGCAAGACCGTTAATTGTGGATCAATCCTTGACTGATACTGTAGAGGAGCAGTCAGTTGGGAATGATGACCATACTGCATCACCAATGGATGACTCTATACACAAATCTAAGGGCAATGTCCCTAACAACAACAATATTCCTACGTTTAATTCCAGTAATGGAACGGATGATGAGAGCACTCCGATTAGTAGAAGGTCTAGTAGAGTCCCTAAGTTACCTGAGAAATTGAATGATTTTGTTTTGGATAACAAAGTCAAGTATGATTTGCATAGATATGCTAACCATACCAAGTTGTCTGAAACCAATAGGTGCTTCATTTCTAACTTGAATAGAACTTCTAAACCCTCTTGTTTTTATGATGCTGCTAAAAATGTTAATTGGATTCATGCTATGAACAATGAAATGGAAGCTCTCTACTTAAATGATACTTGGACTCTTACCACTCTGCCCATTAACAGAAAAGCTATACCTTCTAAATGGGTTTACAAAATAAAATATAAACCTGATGGTGAAATTGAAAGATATAAAGCTAGGTTAGTGGCTAAAGGTTGTGGGCAGAGAGAGGGGATAGACTATGATGAAATTTTCAGTCCAGTTGTTAAGATGAGTACTATTAGATGTGTTATAAATCTGGTTGTGCAAAATACTTGGGGTATTTTCAAATGGATATTAACAATGCTTTTTTGTATGGGGACTTGAGTGAAGATGTGTACATGCTTCCTCCTCCTGGTTGTTTTGATAAAAATGAAAAAAGGGTGTGCAAACTAAAAAAGGCCCTTTATGGTTTAAAACAGGCCCTTAGACAGTGGAATATAAAGCTTGATAATTTTCTCACCGAAGTTGGTTTTTTGTAAAGTAAGAATGATCACTCTTTGTTCACAAAGAACAAAGATGGGATCTTTCTTGTGCTGCTTGTTTATGTTGATGACATCATTGTCACTGGTAACAATGATAATGAAATTTAAAAGTTCAAATCCTTTCTTAATCAAAGTTTCAAAATCTAAGACTTAGGTGAGTTAAAATATTTTCTGGGAATTGAAGTGTTAAGACTTAACAATGCTCTCTGTCTTAACCAAAGAAAATATTTCATTGAACTGCTTCATGAATATGGGATACTTAGATGCAAACCTGTTTGCACTCCGATGACTGAAAATGGGATTCTGACTCATAAGGAAAGTATGGGTGACAAGTATTTGGCTAGTGTAACTAATTATCAAAAGATTGTTGGAAAATTAATCTACTTGTGTAATACTAGGCCCGATTGCTTAAGCCAACATATGCATGCTCCACTTCTGTCTCATTTTGATGCTGCCTTTAGGGTGATACCTTAAAAATGCACCTGGTGCTGGTATAACTTACACTAAGTCCCATTCCAATACTATTAAAGTATTTTCTGACTCTGATTGGGCTAAGTGTAAGATGACCAGAAGGTTTGTTTCTGGATATTGTGTTTTCATACACAATAACCTTATCTCTTGGAAAAGTAAAAAGCATGCCACCTTATCCAGATCCTCTGCTGAGGCTGAATACAGGTCTATGGTTTCTGCTGTTTGTGAAGTTATATGGCTTACCAAGATTCTGAAAGACTTGAATGTTCCTACTTGTATCCCCTGCTTCCTTTTTGTGACAATAGCTCTGCTATTCAGATTGCAGCTAACCCTGTTATGCATAAAAAAACCAAACATTTTGACACAGTTATTCATTTGGTTAGGGAAAAAGTTGCATCTGGTCTTATTAAAACTGTGAAGGTTTCTTCTGAAAATCAAGTTGCTGACATTTTGACTAAAGGTTTTGGGAGTTACTAGCATAATGATCTATGCTCCAGGTTGTGTTTGAGAAACTTTTTTGGCTTATGTCCTTGAGGAAGGGTATTGAAAGTTGGTTCTTGTGTTGTGGCAAGTTCATAAGCCTTGAGGGGCTTATTGTGTAACTTATTTCTTTGGTTATAGCCGTTTAGGCTTTGTTTGCTTCTTTGTGTATTGTGCAGGGATCATTAGTGGCATATTGCAAAGTTTTATGTTGACTAGAGTGCACCATTTGACTAGGGTTATATCACTTTGGCTACGCAGCTTCTCAACATAATACACACACATGCGGATCGAAGCGGAGCAGAAGATCACCAGCTTCAACAATTGTACATGCTGATCGAATCTGTCAGTCTGTCTTCAGCAAATGATAGATGGGTCTGCGATTTAAATGGCGAAGGTTCCTTTCGGGTGAAAGACATAAGGCATCTGCTGGACGATTTTTTTCTGCCAAAGCTGAGTACTCCTACGAGGTGGGTTAAGTCGGTTCCGATTAAAGTTAATATCTTTGCTTGGAAACTCGCGTTAGATCGTTTACCTACTCGAGTCAATTTGGATCTAAGAGGAGTGGCTCCTGACTCTACTACATGCCCTATATGCGAGATGCACAGTGAAGACTCAATCCATTTATTTTTCAATTGTTCTTTGGCCAAAATCGTATTGAGGCTTGTTTGTAGATGGTGGGACGTGGGCATCCCAGATTTTACGTCGTATGGTGAGTGGCTTGTTTGGTTCAACGCGATCCGTCTTAGTTCAAATCTCAAGACTATATTGGAAGGGATCTTCTTTGTTACATGGTGGAGTTTGTGGAATTATCATAATCAACTCCTTTTTGCTGGCCCCGTAAGAATGCTATTTGGACGATATCACTATTCGTTCTTTTTTCTGGTGTAATTCTGGAGGTATGTTTAAATTTTCGTGGGACAGTTGGTTACAACACCCATATTTGGTTTATTTTTAATCTTGCGTCTTGCTAGTTTTTCTTTTTTATAATAAAGTTGCCGTTCAAAAAAAACATAATACACACACACAACTTCTCACACTCTCTCTCTCACTCACCTAACTTTCTCTCAAACCTTCCTACCTGCTTCATATCAAATCATTACCTAAATAGAATCAAACGTTCTAAAATGTAAACGTTTGATTCTTAGTTTGGTTTAAGTAGTTGTAGTTGTTGATTATGATGTATTTCACATAGCATCCATTTTGGGGACTATCTTTTCTTATGTATGTAGAGTAGCATCCATTTTGGGGACTACTCAGTTTATTTATTAAAGTTCAGTATCTTTTGGTGGTTTTGGTTCTTTAAATTTTATAGTTAAGTAACACACTGATCGATCGAAACAAGTTTGGATCAAAATTTGTAGGTTGCAGGCGACGAATGAGCTGAGCAAGGTTCCAGATAGCGTGAGGTGTGGCGTGGTAGCACGTTCAAGCCTCAAGCCTTAGGAGCCTTTGCGAAGCAATGACTTTTCTTAAGGCGTGACAAAGCGGCAAATTTTATTTATAAATTTATGTAATCAACTAATATTATCATATTTCATATACAAGTAGACATATAGTCATATAATAAGTTAAGTTTGTAGTTGAAATTCAGTTAAGACTTAAAAAAATGATTATGCATAATTAAAAAATAGCCAAATTACAAAACAATCGTAAAAATCTTAGAAAGCTACTAAAAATGATGCCACGCCTTGTGATTTAGTGCGCCTTTGCCCGCCTTTTGGCGCCTTGACCCACGCCACGCCCAGAGCAACCCCAATGTCCTTATCGTAACGGCGAGGCCACGTCTCACGCCTTTGCGCCGCCAAGGCGTGCTTTTAGAACCTTGGAGCTGAGTAAGGATCAAGATGTGTAGATTTTGTTAAGTCCTATTTTAGCAAAAATATATTGATTACAAAGACTTGAATTGATGTATTTTACAAATCGCAAATGACAAACGGCTAAGCATGTACCAGTCATGTCGATAAATACATACTTTAGCAGACTCCCGTTATTGGCTGAAATCCAAATCTTCCTCCTCCCTTAACCTACATTGCTTATTTGTATGCTTTAAATCATGTGTTACAAAGTAGTAAAAGAAGGAACTCTATGAGAATCTTGGTATCAAACAATATCTTGATAGATTTGAGTGCCTGGAATGCATCCTAGGACACTGGTGTTTGGTCGTGTTACATGTAACAAAATCTTGAAGATTGAAACTCCCACCTATAATAAAACTGTATGTAAATGGGTCAAAAATGACAGCTATGTTACTACAGAAAGATGGAAAGATTACCGCGAATGTAAGTACAACGGGAACTGAGATGTATAGAACGCCAAAGAATGAGGATAAGCATGCCAAGAAATCAAGTTTGTCAACTTTCCAAAGAAGGAATGCACTTTGATAGTCAATTAGTCCGATCACAACAGCAACAATAATTGCAGTCAATCTTAGATTCTGGGTGCACTTAAGAGGAGCATCAAGAACAAGAGTGTATAACCACTGTCAATGCCACAATGATGTTCGACATAGTTGTTTGTCCACCAGCATTTTCGTTCATAGCTGATCAAGAAAATGACCCTGCCAAAGCCATGAGTATTTAGTTATATAGTAAGTTCTTCATTCTTTGTTTTATGGGACAATTCAGGTTACGTTTATCTATAACGGCTCAAACCTGTAGTAACATAATACGATACGAGGAGCAAGAAGCAGCAATGTTCAGCCTCATCAGTCGTTATTTTAGTTCATTTTGAAGAAAACCTACTGTGAGGGATGATAGTCCAGTAACAACACCGGTTTTTACTGTAACATCGAGAAACTCGCCATGGAAAGACAGCGTGTTTGATGAGGGTGGATTCAGACCCTTGTGCAGCTGACCAATCTGTTTAGAAAGTATATAACTCAAGGAATTTGGATTAATACTGTATACTGCATGGACTAATTTAGTAAAAGTTAACAGGTTTTTTTCTTACAGTTGCTATGTTACGAAGCTTCGATATGAAAAGAGCTACTAAGAAGGTTGATAAAATAAGTGATGCAGCTCATACCCAAAATAGTTTTGGCTTTCGCAAACCTTGCATATATAAATAGCTTGCACATTCTCATTAAGTCTTTAATACGCGGAATATAGAAGAATGGACGCCAATATGGAATGTACTTCAATTTGTCTTGTAATCAACGAAAAGGCCAAAAAGCAAAATCCCATCCTAAGACATACAAAAAAATAACAGTAAGTTTAACTTTTCTGTCTTAACAGTTATTCTCAAGACCTAGGATGAGAATATAGCATCTCCACATATGTGTCTTTGTGAGATTATACATAATGATCTGGTTCTTAGTTGCCTCATCGCGTTTCTCAATAGCACACGATAAAACGGGATTTATTTGCCTTTTGCTAGTGAAATTGATGATCCCATGTAGGTCTTTTAGTTGCTGCAATGAGACAATGACATCTTCCCCAGCCATGAAACCTTCAAGTGTAGCCTTTGATAAGAAATCGATAATAAATCCTAACCTGTAAATCATCATTAGTCACTTGGTTGAAATCGGATAACATTTACATTTGATTAGTACAAAAATATGTAAGAATAACCTTAGGAACCCTAGAGAAGCTTGAAAGAGGCCAACAAAGAAAGTGGCAGTAAAATCCAAAAACAGATAAAGCCAAACCAAGTAAATGTTTGTCTACTTTTGAAAAATCTTTGGGGTTAACGGACCTATTATAGCAGCCTTCGAGCTTCGCCTTCCCTTTCTAATAAAACAAAACCAAGTAAATGTTTGTCCGTTGTTATGACCAAACTTTTATACAGGTGATACAGTAACACGTGCTTCACTGAAACCTAACCTGTATAGTAATGATCAACATTTTCTGCTGTCATAGTGTTCTTCGCATACTCAAACCAACATAAAAAATACTAGCAGTTCAGGCTGTGAACTCATTTGTATTTCAGTTGTGTAGCGAACAAAGAAAAAAAAATACCAGCAATGTACAATGGACTAAAACCGAAAGACATAATAACTGTTACTAGAATGCAAGTATTTCAAGATGTCGTTATTGCATCAGGTAACAATAAAGCACACTCAAACTAGAGAACATTGTTTATAGCATAGAACAACTGCACATCAAGCATATATTCCCGTTACTAAGCTAATGCAAAATTACGCTCTCTTAGAATCAGTTTTATATTAAAGCCGCTTTCATAGAACTCTTCAATAGAAAACATCCAAACAGCACTCTTGCCACATCTTTAGATCAACACCGAATTGGAACTCACCATTTTTATTCTTGTTTTGAAGGAGGAGGTCCGAGACAATTAGGGAATATGACTGGAAGTTTCAATGTTTCACTTGTGCTTTCCCCTTGAATTACTCTTGCTAGTGTATATTCCAAAGCAATTGATACACCAAATGAAACAACATTACAAACTTGCAAGTATCTCGAACCAAAATAAAAAACGAATAAACATTAAAAATTAGCATATTGGGCCGTTTTTATATCAACTTGATAACTATAAATTTTGTTTTTTTGTAGTAACATCACCTCTCTTTAATCGATCCACAGAGTCTATAATGGCCAGGGAACCCTTGTAGCCTAGCATTTTCTCTTATTGTTAAGACTCTGTGCTGGTCTTTATAATGAGGCGATATTACCTAAGAGCTCACAGTTAGCTAAGACAGAATCACATACCGTATAAAAGGCTCACTGTGATATAAACATTTCTTATCATTTGCAGCATAGTAGATGGATTTTGTAAGCATCAAGATCGATTTTATCAATCTTGGATATATGAATATCGAAATAGGTTCTCGATTCCAAGAATTTTGTACGGTTTTAAAGAATATATGGCAGATTAGTTCAACTAAAATGTGTTTGTATTACAGTAAAATACCCTAGTTTATCATAAACTTAAATGATACAAGGATCACATAACCACATAATTGCATAAGCACTAACAAACATGTAAAATAAATATGACGCGATGCTTTAAGTGAATTTTACATGAGTTTCACTAATAATGCTAAAAGTCACACATCTGAAAATATGTAGCATATAATCCAGTTATAATCTCATAAGACTCCATAGATCATTACAAATAACATAAAAGCAGAATGATTGTTCCACACCTTAGCGACGGATTAGGCCCCTGCCTCCATAGGTAACATGTCACTTTGTAAATCCACACCTTGAAATTTTGCCATATTTTTTATTAATTATCATCAGAATGTATATGTAATTCAGTGTGATCGAGTAGAAGTAGTGATTGTTTGTAAGAGTCCATGAAGAACGAGCCCGCTGCTCTAGAAATCCCAAGATTCTTGATTTGTTGTGAGCAGGGGTCGTAAACATCAAGTGTGCTGCAAATATCGTGCTCCTTCCGAGTTTCAAATATAGTTTCACTATTCTTCCTAAACCCCAATGTTTTACAAAATGGTGTGCCAAATGAGAACAGCTTTGTAAATGACAAATCATGTTCCATCACCATACACCACAAGCTTCATCGGTCACAACGTACCGAGACACAACAAGAGACCCCCTTAGCTTAGAAATAACGAACGTAGATATTAGCCTGTTTGTTAAGTTCCGCGGTAGGTCTACCACTTTCAAATACATGGTATTCAAATCTAATGACATGACCATAGGACTTCTGGTATACTTTCCATCATCGTCAATAGTCATATCAGTAGCACCCCAATAAATAAACCTATCTAAAACAACCAGAGTTAACTTATTAAGCCTAACTGACTGACGAGGAAAATTACCACTTGGAATCACATTCCAAACACCCGAACTCAATGTAAAAGCTTCAACACGCCAAGGTTTTTTATCTAGGCATACAACCTTAACAACAGTAGGGTCACTAGTAACGGGACAGACCCCGAAACCATATGCAGGCGGAATCTCACGCTTACGATCATGTCTAGGGACATCAATACCAAATGATTTTTCAATAGACGGGTTCCAAACAAGAAGCATCCTTCTATAAGTTTGTATATTATAGCCATAAAAACACACTAATCCATGATAGGAACCAACATCATATGTAACATGATATCGTTTAAGCAAACGAGACACGACAAATGGAGCAAATTCTTGTTGTACCTTAAAAGATTCATTATCATCTTCGTCTACTTAACTAATGTAATTTAAGCGATCATCCCTTGCATCAACCTTGTGCATTAGTATAAAACTATGCGGCTTTGTTTCGCGGGCGCCGTAACCTTTGATAAAATCAGAGGTGTCGATGAAAGATTTCCATGGTTTGGAAACTGACCTGAATTGGACAAGAGACTTGACATCAGAAACCTTTTTGATGATTCCAATTGGATTTCAAAAGGAATATTGTCTAACATTTTTGAAAATTAGGGTTTATGATAACTTTTGATATAGGTTGAATTAGTACAAATTGAAAAGTGGGTACTGAAGAGGAAGTGATTTTGGATATGGGTTTTGAACACCGTAGTGTGCCGTCGTGATAAGCCAGAAATGAAAGATTTCTAGGGTTTATGTGAGTGTTGATGAAATGAAGGCACGTAGAAAATTTGAGATATGTGGGTTTAGGCCCATGTTACTCTCAAGTGTTGTTTCAAACATACAAAATGGAATTGTTCATGAAAAGTTGTTTTTATCATAGTAGCAGGGTGCCCGCGCGTTGCGGCGGCGGGTACCCTGTGATTAAAGTTCATGCGCAAACTGAATAAGATTAACGAACCAATTAGTTTGGAAAAAAATAGTCAAGTTCCTTCTATTTTGTATTTGGCTGACTTTCACTGGCTAGACGAACCGGAGGTTATCATATTTTCTGAATGACCCCGTTGGTATGTTCTAAAATCATTTGAACCATCAACTTGACATATATATTGTATGAGAATTTATGTGTTTTATTAGTTTGTACAATATGTATAATAACATATTTTTTTATTTAAAAGTGTTTTAAAAATAACATTAATGTATGTATTTAATTAGTTTGTACTTTATGTTTTATCACGTGTATTACTTAAGTTTAAATATTTAAGAGACATTTAATGTATGAATGATTTATAACATAAGATTTATAAGAGCAGGAGGAGTCCAGCCCTATGGCTTGGCGCCATGGCCAAAACGCAGCAAAAGTCGACCGTGCAGGACTCCCCCCCCCTACATCGTCGGCTTGGCGCCATGGCCACCAGCCCTCACCATGGGTTTTTCTGATTTTATTTTTATTTTTTTTATTTTAATTATTAAAGTGGGTATATGTGGACCCCTTATACCACTTTTTACTCCCACGATACCAGTTTTCCCACGGCTCAGGGATACTAGTGAAAACTGGTGCCGTGGGAAAAATTGGTGCCATGGGAAAAATGCTGACGTGGCAGCACTTTTTGGGCCATGGCACCAAGCCATGACTTACGGATTCCCCGTGCTCTAAGTTGTATGAGTTAAAGTTAAACTTTGTGCATTTGAGGATTGTACCATAACTTTTGATAGTAGTATTACTTAAAATTAAATAAGGAGAGAGATATTAATCTCTTTTATATGTAGTACTAGCAGGGTACCCGCGCATTGCAGCTATGGGTACCTTATAATTAAAATTCAAACGCAAATAAAATAGAAATGACAAACCGATTAGCTTGAAGAAAAACAAAAACAAAATAGTTTAGTCCCACTCTATTTCATTTTCGAATACCTTTTATTAGTTAGTCGAACCGGAGGCGACTTCAGTTTCTGGATGATTCCGTTGGTACGATCTAAAACCATTGGAACCATCAACTTGTCATATAAATTTTACGAAGATTTAGGTGTTTTATTAGTTTGTACTATATGGATTGTAACATATATTTTTTATTTTAAAATCTTTTAAAAATAATATTAACGGGTGTATTTAATTTGTTTGTACTTGTATATTATTTTTTATTATGTGATTAATTATATTTAGATTTAAAAGACATTTAATAAATAAATGGTTTGTAACATAAGCTTCATAAGTTGCTTTACTTAAAGTTAAGTTTTGTGCATTTTTTAATTGTACTATAAAGTTTAGGATCTCTACTACTTAATATTAAATGAGGAGAGAGAAATTAATCTCTTTTTTATGTAGTATAGATTATAATTATATAAGGGGTAATTATGAAAATAGATCCGCACAAATGAGTTATTCACTTTATGATCCTTTTTGTATTTTTATTTCAAAATAGTATGAGCTATTGGGCAATCATATGTTTTTTTAGTCTTTTTACTTATAACTTTTTTTATATTCTTTTTCTCCTTTATACTATTACTCACCAATAGTAGTGCTAATATCACAAGTATTTTCTTATACCAAAAACAAAATGCAAATTTGTTGTAATGAAATTTAGGATGTGTGTAAAGCTGAAAAAATAAAATAAAATTGAAAGATCAATTGATGGATAATAATATTTTTAGAATGTTGCAGATTAACTTCAAACGTTCCCATGCATTTCACCAACTAAAGATTTACAAGAACATATATGACAGCCCTATACATTACTTGGCTATAAATAAACAAAAGTACACAATACGATCATCATATCTGTAACAGTTAATCATGTTTCTACATTTATCGCTTTTCAACTCAACCGATTCCAGAGACTACGATGACCTATAACTCGTGCTTGTAGGTCTCCTTTGATCATCTCTCTAAAGAGCCAACAAGCAAACTACGATCACACAGCGATCTCAGCTTCCAAACAGTTTTCTGTTGCTTTCTTCATGTGCTAAAGCTTGGTTGCATATCCTCAACTGTGACTGAAGGTTTTCTGATATTCTTATTTGAGAATCGAGACTCGTCTGAAGTGAACTGATCTCCTCCAACAACAGTGATTTCACGTTCTCCCATTCTGCTTTACTAGATTTAAAATTGTCTTGAAGACATCGGTGCGCTTCTTCATGATGATGAAACTGTTCGCTTTTCCACTTTAACTGGTCTTCAACGTCCCTATACTTATCCTCCACTGTACTTATAACCTCCTCTGTTTGTGTCACACCCTTACTTGCCCGTGATTTGTCAGAAACTAAACATAGTTTCTTAACCTTCATCAAAATAATCCAAGAACCTAACCGAAACACACCCTATTCTACTTCTTCTTCAAGTTCTAAATATACAGGTCAATGCGATAGCGATATCTTCTGCAACGTTATTATTAGTTACAACTTTAGGCTTAGTTCAAAACTTATTAATTTTTTTTGTTAAAATATTTACAACGAGATAGAAAAAAGGAGAATGGACATGCCCATTTCTACATCATTAGGATGGCAAAAGCGACTGAAACCGACGGTTAAACAAAAACCCGAACCGTGTGGGTCGCGTTCGAACTCGGGTTGACGGGTTTGGATATAGGTTTTGGTTGGAATATTCTTCTTTTCGCGGATACGGGTTCTAGTAATACTCGTCTTGTCTACCTGTATATGTTCTCGTTTAACAGAATCCATATATGCTTTTATTGTTATTTAATACACAGCATAAGTTTTAAATTTGTGTGAAATAGTAGACGAAAATTGTTGAACGAACTAGATGATCATATTAGTTACATTTTGTATGCATTATGATTTTTGTAATCAACTATATTTAGATTTTGCAATTTTAAAATAAAAATTATGATTTATGCGGTACATTAAATCGCATTATCATATTGAATTAGTATTCTCTATTTTTTAAAAATTTAAAATTTCATTAGGGTATTTGGGTCATTTTTTAGTGGTTATCTTAACTTTATACGTATAGTTATGCCCAACGAAAATTTAATTGCTAATCTCCTATACCCGCGCGGGGAAAATCTGAAAACCCTACTAACCAGGGACCCGACCCATTGTCATCCCTAAATAAATTGAAAAAAAGTAAAAAAAAACTAGTTGACCACAGTGGGAGTCGAACTCGCGACCTTTTAATCCAAAGTCAAACGCGCTAATCCACTGCGCTAGGGGACTTTTGGTGTACATAGTTTCAACTATATTATAAAGTAATTTATTTAGGTTGTTCACTAGTTTTTTAAATTTCTTTTAAACTAAAAAATTATACTAGTTATTAACCTAATACTTAACTATATTGATGAACTAAATTTCCATATCAAAACAAGTAACTAAAAAAGGTTCTAATATATATTTTTTGTCAATTTATTAACCTGGTTTCGACCTCACATTGCAAATCGACTATCCCTCTTGAACGTTTTTCTAGCTTTGTTCTAAGCTCACTCACCTGGTGAACGTTTTTCTAGCGTTGTTCTAAGCTCGTTCACCATTGCAAGGAAACTTGTGTCTATGGCCGTCATCGCAGATGAGAGGTTAAAAAGATACTTAATACGTTTTCGTTATGTTCATATATACCTAAGTAAGTAGTATATGTTAAGTAACACGCTGATCAAAACAAGTTTGGATCAAAATTTGTATGTAGGTTGCAGAACGAGTGAGCTGATCGAGTAAGGATCAAGATGGGTAGATTTTGTTAAGTCTAAATATATAGCAAAAATATGTATGGCTACAAAGACTTGAATTGATGTCTTTTATAAATCGCAAATGACAAACGGCTAAGCATGTACCAGTCATGTCGATAATTACATACTTTAGCAGACTCCCGTTATTGGCTGAAATCCAATCTTCCTCCTCCCTTAACCATCTAAATATCCTGCTGATATTAAACGCCAATATCTTTACCTACACGGTTTAAAATTTAAGATTATTTGCAAAGTGTTTTTTCAATCGACTTGAAACTTATAAGTTGTATAGATTAAGTAAGTCTGTGTCATTACACGATATATTTATGATTTCAATGAAACACAAGGAGATCTTATAGCCGAAGGTCTTCCTACCTTCGAGTAAGCGTATGGTTGTCTAAATTTTAACTCTTCATAACCCGCTCTAATGAGATCATGCATTGTTGTTATTTACGTTGTCCGTCCTCTTTGTTGCACAAAAACATTTCATAATAAATGTGATTTCTTATTAATGATGCTTTTTAGTTCTAGGACAACCTTGTTAACGAAATTCGTTATGCATTTCGATTTTATCTTGCTCATACAAATAAAAGCCTTATCTTCATAGAAGCAACAATAGCTGCCCTCAGAATCCAAATGCATTCCACCAAACATATGACTTCTCGTTACCTTATACCATATCTTGCTCAATGCAACAACAGCCTCCTCAAAACAACATTAAGGTATGCTGATGATATAATTTTGTTGCATGAAAAATTTTCACACCTAGCATGTTTGTTGTTGGAAATGTTTGATATAGCTATACCATGATACGCGTAAATAATGTTTGTTTTCTTGCTTTGGTACGGGTACAGATGCTGATTAATGGACCAACTAAGGAGATTGGAATAGCTGCTGTATTAGGAGTCACAAAAGCAAGAGGCATGGAAGTCGCTGGAGCCGTTGATTCGTAGCTTGTTGGAGAAGACATAGGGAAGGTACAAATATGGTTCTGTTTCAGTAAATGGCACGAAACTATAATGTTTACTTGGACCATGTTTCACGTTACTTATGCTAAAGTAGTTCTAACATTTTGAAAAGTTACTTTAATATGAAAGTTTTCGATTTATTGAAGGTTTGTGGCATGGAAGAAGCTCTAGAGATGCCGATTATCAATGACTTAACAATGCTGACTCGTTTGACTATAGAAAGTCAACCATCTGCTCTAGAGATTACAATTAGCAACTCTATAGCGAACTAAACGATATATTTTGACAGTCAAAAGCCACGTCAGTTGTGGTCGATTTCACTACAGTTTACGACAATGTTAAACAGGTATGATATTTCCTCGAGTTCAAATTAATTGACGAAATGGGGTGTTTCGGCCTCAAATTTTGATCTTATTTTGTGTATGTTCGAGGTAAAAAGGCAACATCATTTGGAATGAATAGTGTGGTTTAAGTACCAAGAATTAAGCCAAGAACTATAGCAGCATTATCCGGTTTCTGTGAAAAAGCCAGCATGGTGAGCAACCCCGAGTATAACAAACGAAAGAACTCTGTGAGTATCTCGGTATCGAACAAGATCTTGATAGATTTGAGTGCCTGGAATGCATCCTAGGACACTGGTGTTTGGTCGTGTCACATGTACCAAAATCTTGAAGATGGAAACTCCTACCTATAATAAAAACCATAAGTAAATTGGTCGAAATTGGCAGCTATGTTACTACAGATAGATGTAAAGATTATCGCGATTGCAGGTCCAATAGGAACTGAGATGAATAGAACGCCAAAGAATGAGGATAAGCATGCCAAGAAGTCAAGTTTGTCTTGTTAAATCTTAGGACCTAATCAGATACCAATATCCAACTTGGGGGACTTATTGTGTATCTTTTGTTTGTCTCAGTTATATCTTGGACGTGAGTTGATGGACACTTGGTGAGGTGGAGGACTTATTCTGGCTACTTGGATAGTTGAGGCACCATCTTCTAATTTACAAAGCGTCCAAAGGACGCAACGTCTCTTTTGTGGCTTTTGGGATAAAGATGAGACGCTCCTATTGTTTGACTTATCTGGGTTGTTTCATCTGTGTGTTTTTCATCTTGTTCTCTCTTTCAAAAATGTAACCCAAATCTATTTTTTGATTTTGTTCTTGTAAAGACTATTATCAATTAGATAACAGAGTCACACCAGATTAGCTATGGTGACTTGTTTAATCTTTATCTTCAAACTCGTTTATGTTTATTAAAGGTTTTGATTCTGAGTTCATATCTTCTATATTTTGCTTTTATCCTATATTTCTTCATGGTATCAGAGCCTTGTTCTTTAAAATCGTTGGAAAAATATTTTTAGGGTTTCAATTTTTTTTGGGGTTTTTTAAAATTGATATGTTTTTTGGATAGATCTGCTATTGAGATAGTTAGATTTAAAAGGTTTTATTCTCATTGTTTTTTATTCGTCCTAAAATCGATTTTTTAATTTTAGGGTTTCAAAACTTTTGGGGGTTTCTTAATTTATATATTTTTAACCTTGTTTGTGGTGCAGGGACGTTGTTTCTTTGATCTATTGCATAGATCTTTTGGTGATTGCACTTTTCCCTAATTTTTTCATAAATTAGAGTTTGGTGAGGAGGTTCTGTTTTCTTCTAGACTAAGTGAATCTAGAAGAAACAGTTCGATTGTGCTTTTGTGTATGCACTGTAACACCTCTGCTCTCTCTCCTTTTTTGATTATTTGGTTACTGGCTTATTTGCTTTGTCATACTTGTTTTTGGGTGATATTTGTGATTATACTCTCTCGTATATTGTTACTCTCTTTTTTGCTGACCTTGCTATTGTTTGTTGGGGTATTCTGTTTATTTGGACCCTTAATCACTGTCTTGCCCATGACCTGCCACCCTTGAGTGGTTTGGAAGCCTGGGAACTTTGTTGACTTTGATTAAGTTCTCTTTTTTGGAGTTTGGTTTCTGTGACTCATCACCATGACTAGTGTTCATGGTGACACAGACACTGAACATCAAGATGACCAGATTGGGGAAGAATCTGTTGTCACCTTAACCAGTAAACTTGATATTAGTGACCCTTTGCACCTCCACCCTAATGACTCTGCCACATTGACTCTGATTTCTATCAAACTTAAAGGGACTGAGAATTATCAAATTTGGTCTAATGTTATGCTTTTGGCCTTGGAAGGAAAAAATAAAACCGGTTTCATAAATAGATCTTGTAAAAGATCCCTAACTAATGATGTGTTGGGAAGACAATGGGACAGAGTCAATGCTGTTATGTTAGGTTGAATTCTTAATTCTATATCTGATGAATTGTTTCTTGGTCAAATTTTTTCTAAGAAAGCTATGTTTAGAATGATTTGAAAGAAACCTATCATAAGGTTGATGGTTCTGTGATATTTAATCTGCATCATAAGATTAATACCTTGAAGCAAAATGGCTCTAACTTGTCTGATTATTATCATACCTTGAATGCTTTGTGGAAACAATATGATGCTATGGTTGAACTTCCTAATTGTGTTTGTGCTGCTACTAATGAATTTAAGAATCATAACAAGTTGTTGAAATTGATGCAATTCTTAATGGGTCTTGATGATACTTATATGACCATTAGAAGCTCCATTCTCTCTAGAGAGGTTCTTCCAAATATCAAAGGTGATTATGTCATCATCTCAAGTGAGGAGTCTCACAGAGTTGCTTCTGGCAGCCTATCTGGTACCTCTCAGAGGAATCAGATTTCTGCTTTTCTCTCAATTGGGCCCACCAGAAATATGTTTCAAGGCCACCAAAATGTTAACCCTAACCCTAATGGTGGCTTTAGACCTAATTATAATAACAGCAGTCCTAATGGTGGTTTTAGACCCAACTATAATAGTAGCAGTCCTAGACCTAACATGGCCAATAGACCTTATACTTATAGACCCAATGGGAACTCTGAAGTGGTCTGTAAAAATTGTGGGTACAATGGGCATACTATTGATTGATGTTTTAAACTCATTGGCTTTCCTGCTGATTTTGGAAAAAATAAATCTGGTAAAAATTCTAAATGGAAATTTTTTTCAAACAACTCTGTTGGCTCTAATTCCAACTCTGTGTTTTCTGATGAACAACTTTTTGCTTTACTCTCTCTTATCAAAGAGAATACTGGTTCTGAAAAGGGAGTGCAGGCCAATATGGCAGGTACCTACTTTAATTCTAGTAAGGTTTTTAATGATAACATTGGGAAGTTCTTTTGTTCTAATATTCATTCTAAAGTGACTCAACATGGGAAAGTGGTTGACTCTAGGGCAAACCAACACATGACTAATAATGAAAAGGAATTGGACAATGTGCTTGACATTTCTCATCTCAAAATTAAAGTCAGTCATCCTAATGGTACTAAAGCTTTCATATCTAAGATTGGAAATCTAAAATTGGGAAATGGTATTGTCTTGTTTGATGTGTTGGTTATACCTGAGTATTGTGTTACTTTGATATCTGTGCATAAATTAGCCAAGGATAACAAGATTTTTGTGGTTTTTGATGAAAATAAATGCCTTTTTCTAAATCAGGATTTGAATCTGAAAAACATTCTAGGGATTGGTAATCAATGTGGTGGTTTATACTACTTAGATACTAAAGGTATTAAGTGTAATACTAGTCAATCTGTCCCTGTCTGTTCTCTATCTTACTATGATTGGCATTGCAGACTTGGCCACCCTGCTGACCCTGCATTAGACACCTTAAAAGACATCTTGAAACTTGATAAACATGATAAATATGATTATTGTGAAGTCTGTCAAAGGGCTAAACAAACCAGAAAGCCCTTTCCTTTAAGTGACCATAAGACTAAGTGTTTGGGGGATATTGTTCATCTTGATTTATGGGGTCCTTATAAGGTGACATGTCGCACTGGCCATAGATATTTTTTGACCATTGTGGATGATTTTACCAGAGCTGTTTGGGTATATCTCATTAAGTCCAAGGATGAAGTTGTTACTTTTATAGATGTTTTTTATAAAATGATTAAAAATCAGTTTAAAAGAAACATTAAAGTCTTTAGAAGTGATAATGGTACTGAATTTGTTAACCAAACTTTCAACAAGTTTTATAACAACAATGGCCTCCTTCATCAAACTTCATGTGCTTATACCCCACAGCAAAATGGGATGGCTGAAAGGAAACATAGACACCTCTTAAATATTGTAGGATCTAAGTTTTCTAAGGATTTAGCAAGTATGGATTAATCTATTGAATGATGATAAATGGAAGAACTTTAAAGAGAGAAAGAAGAGAGAGAAAGGAGAGAGTGAAAGATGGAAATATGATTGAGTGAAAGTGGAAGTGAATCAACAACCCCTCCTAACATGCTAGGAGGGGGTTTATATAGCCCACCCTACATGTGGGCTATATGGGCTATATTGGATCACGAGCCCAATATCGTTGGAGTGACCGATCCTTTCTAAATACGTAAAAACGTATTTCCAACAATCTCCCCCAAAGGGAGGTCACTCCAAGTTACAATGTCCTAAATAGTCTATAGCTCGTGATCTATGCTAATAATGATGTGACCGAGACTTTCCTTGGAAAAACGTATTTCCAACAATCTCCCCCAAAGGGAGGTCACACCATTTTACAAAATCTTAAACCTAGCATACTATGCTTGAGTCTTCGATCTTGTTCTTGTGAATATGCTGATGAGATCTTTGACTTTAGTCTTGAGCATGTTCTCTTGCCTTGACCTTGTGCATTCATCACTTGTGATATTCGCCTCTTCGTGACTTCATGTTCCACATACTTATACCTTTATAATTCTTGAAAGCTTCAGAGTTTGATACAGCGGAAGACTTGACCTTCAAGCTTTCTTGAATTTGTTGAAGTACTAATTGTATGTAGTATAAGCGTGTGGTGACGACTTCTTCTGGATTGTACACCGCAATGCCACCTTCTTGTTACGCTGCATAAGACAGTTAGCAACAAACAATATACACGGATGAAATGGCCTTGAACATTTCATTCTAAATCGGTAGCATTTTACCTCCGGTCGGTGAAGACCGTTGAACGATATTAGATATCGTACCCGTGACGGATAGTTTCAATTAAGTAACTTCCTGACAGGATTTCGCGGGTAAACCCGTTCTCTTTATTCGACCGTCCAAAGCTGACTGCGAACATAAAGAGTGAATCATTTGGATAATAATATCCGCATGATTTGAAGCCGTCAATTCATGTTCCTGGAACAAGTGAAATTCAATTAAGAACCGCACCATTGTTGCTTTCCAGTTGTCACGAGCTTGATTCGTATAGAATCTTGCAAGTTACCTACCAAGTGCTGTTTGAGGTTAACACTAGAAGGATTTCCACTCATCACCGTGAACACAAAGGTATCACTCTGAGTGTTCTGGCAAGATCACTAAGATATTGCGTAGAGGCCTGGAACGTGTTTAAATTCAGTTAAGAATTAAACAGCCGTTGCTTTCCAGTTATCACAAGTTTGATTCATAAAGAATCGCACAAGTCACCTACCATGAGCTTTTTGATATTCGCTCAAGAAGGATTTCCATCTTCACTGTAAATACTTTCGTATTACTCGGATGTTCAGGCAAGATCATGAAGATTTTGCGTAGGACTCTTAAGATCTTTCTTACTTTTCACAGTGTATGAAGAAGCAAGGAATTATGAAAGTGTGTCCTAATGAGATATTTAATTATCTCAAATGGCTCTAGACTCGATTGTGCACTTTGGATTTTAGTGATCGGAGGCTGGAGAGGAGTGCCACCTTTTCAATATCAGTCTATTCGGAGTGAATAAACCAATAGATAATGTGTTGATCTCCGTGTGATTAAAACAAATACCTTTTGAGAGATATTTGAGTTAGCTGGGAAGGGTTGTGCATTGCATCACTGGGTCCATGACGTCTTTCTTCAATATCGAGAATCATTAACAAAAATGATCTCAATAGCATATGTATTGACCCGGTTTCTGCCTAAAGTTGTAAGGAGGGCTTCTTTCTTTACACCCTTTATCTTTACAATTCTTTTTCATTCTTCAACCCCTTCAATGCTTACCAATACGTCATCACTAGCACCTTGTTGTGATTGTTCCAGTGCTAGCTTAAGTACTTGGTCGGCATTCAGCTACGTTCACATTCTTTCTCCATCTTTCCTAGGACTTCTAATTCTATCTATGAATGTCCTTGGGAAGATTCCTCCGGTTCTAGAGAAATCATTGGACTTTAACCTATCCTACCATCCTTATGTCACCACAATCGTCACCGTCGTGAATAGAGATGTTTTGGGTAAGTGTATGTCACCATGAAATCCATTTTGAAGTGCAAATCCATTTTGCTCCCCCTTAACATATGCTACGATATTCGAAAACATTTCGCACATGTCGGGATGAGCTAACACGTTAAGTCAAACCATTTATGATTGATCATATCCCATATTAAATCACATTTTCTCCCCCATATTAAAAATATTAACCCAATCGATGTTTTTAATATCAATTGATTTAATAACATTTTAAGAAAATTTGGGAAGAAAAATGCAAATCCAATTATCTTCGTGATATTAACAAGCTCCCCCTCAAATTAATGAGGGTGTACTTGAAACGTAAAATAAATACCTTTTAAACACAAGTGTAAGGTATTTATCACGTGCAAAGATCATATATATGATAATGAATTCACAAGATTAATAGTTTACGAGGTAGGACCTGAATGATGGAGAACATCATATGAAAGATTCACATGGTTCTTGTTCACGAATGTTGGTCTCCTCGTCACGTTCCCGAGAAAATGAATTCCCGTTGTTGAGTCAAAGCTTTCCGGTGAAATGCTTGACTTGATTATGAAAAGCGGGTTGCTATCTGAAATAATAGCAAACCATTTTGAGCATGTTTTAAAAGTTTGAACTTCTGCTCGAACTTTATTTACAACCCCGTGTCATTATTGAATGACATTTCTAGGTTCGTAAATATTATCGATTCCAGAAGACATGCTCGTTTTATCAAAACGTTTTTGAACACACAATTTTGAAAGATTTAGAAAAACCTTTTGAGAAATTCTCGAAAAATTGTGTTCAAAGTTTTGAAAAACAATTACTTGAGCTTAAGATGTTGAATATCTTAAAAGCGAGCTCAAGTCCGAGAAGTTGTGAACTTCCCGTTGTTAAGGATAAGTTACCATCGGCGATAAACTTTCCTTTTATCTGAAGGACGAGTCCTAAGCTGACATTTACTTAGAAGTCGTTTTTTCATGAGCTTGAAAACTTTGACTGTTTTAACGGAAAGCTCATGACCGAGAAAGGTTAATTTCTCGTTATGAAGAAAAGTTCTCTTATTTAAAAGATACACTTTCCTTTCTGAGCTTAAAACTTCGAATGTTTTAATACAAGCTCATGACCGAGAAAGGTGAATTTCTCGTTAAGAGGATAAGTTATCATAAAAGATAATCTTTCCTTTATTTGAAGTTCGAGTTACAGTCTGACATTTAACTGTAAGTCATGTACACGAGCCTAAAACCTTTGAATGGTTTAAATGTAAGCTCGTGTCCGAGAAAATTTAATTTCTCGTTGTAAGGATAAGTTTATCATCGGCGATAAACTTTCCTTTATTTGAAGCACGGGTTACCATCTGATATTTAATGATAAACCATAATGCATGAGCTTAAAAACTTGGAATGTTTTTGATATAAGCTCATGCCCGAGAAAAATGAATTTCTCGTTTTTAGGATAAGTCATCATCGGGATGAACTTTCCTTTCTTTGAGGATCGAGTTACAGTCTGTTATGTGACTGTAAGTCCTTTTGGTAAGCTTAACCATGAATCCCCTGAGACACTTGTTTCTCCGATATCTGCTTCTTCAGCAACCAAACTCTGAGAGTATCCTTAGTTGAACGGTATACAATGATTGGACCGCTTCGTTCTTTTGGAACATCAACTTTGGTACCTGCATTCTCACTAGGAATTTGCATGCTTTGATGTGGGTTAACGATATCTATCTTAGAAGCAAGTGGGGGTTCACAGTTTTCTTTTCTTGTGCTAGAGGTGACCTGAGGAGATGATTCACTTGGCTTAGTTGGCAAACGTTTCCTTTTATAGAAAACCTTAAGTTCATGCTTAGGTGATGCATCCTCCTTTTCAATTTCCTCCCTAGTAGTCTTAATAGAATCGGAGACTATCCTAGTTAAAGGGCACTCGTTTTCTACAAGGGTGAAAGTTCTACCAGTGGGGCGCCACATTTTACCAACAGGTTTGAGTTTAGCCACCCACTGGGATTTAAGTCTAGCACGGGAGTTCACCTCATTAAGTAGTTTCTTGATACAAGAATCATGATTAGCCGTAAAGACACATTTTCTACATGTTTTACAAGTAGCATATTTAATGTCTGAGTAAGATCTAGAATTCCTGGACGATTGATTGATGCTCCTAGGATTTGACATGCTATGGTTAGTAGTGTTGGGTAATCTAGAAGGCATCTGACTAGGTTTGAAATTCCTATCTCTTACTTGTGTCTTTTGCTTAGCTTCCCTTAGACCAAATGTATGGCGAACGTCATTCGAACTAGTTCGAGACGTATTCTTTGGACTATGTCTAGGGAAATTAGAGGCAATCATGTGATTAGGTCTTGCAAAAGCTGTTTTAGTCACATTGGGCCTAGATTGTGGAGTGACTGTTCTAGAAAGATGAACCATATCAACTTGGGAGGCAAACCGCGGTCTCGAGGATTGTGATCGCTCAGATCTAAATGCAGTAGGTTGTCTGACGGACGGTTGTCTGACGAACTGATTTGTAGGCGGCTTCCCCAAGATTGATGGTTTTTCAAGGTTAGTGTCCACACTAGGTCCTCTAGTTTTCCTTAACTCGTTTTTCAACGCAGCTATAGCAAAGACCTTTTCCTGTACTTGAGCCTTTAATGTCTCATTCTCTTTAAGCACTCTATCTTGGGATGCCAATTTAGATTCAAGCAACTTAATTTGTTTCAAAAAATTATCCTTTTCAGCTTTAGAATCTAGAACAGTTTGATCCAATTTTCGTTCAAAAACAACGTTTGACTTTTCAAGTTTTTCAAAATATGTTTCAAATTTCTCCGTTTTCTTTGAAAATTCAATTTTGGCATCCTCAAGTTCTTTTGATTGCTGAGCTAAAATCGTTTCAAGCTCTTTAATCTTGGAATCAGAAGCAGTTAATGAAGCAGTTATAAGACAATTATCATGATGTTTAGCATTTTGAACACTTTCTCCCCCATTATGACTCACATCGGATGAATCAAAAGTGGTATTTCTATCACTCTTTTCCATCCCATGTTTGTCATAGTTAGGTTCAGAATGCTCAATATGCGGTATTTCATCAGCATATACATCATCAACATTACATTTTACCATGTCCGCAGGCTTTTCGTCATTAACGGGTAAGGTTTCATCAAAATAGTTCTCGTGAACATTGCTTGACGTGCCACTGGTATCATGTTGTCCTCTTGATTCCGTGCTCTTGCCATCGTTAGGCTCCAAGTTGTCAACCGTATGACCATTCTCCTCTTGCATCGGCATCATAGGTTCTTGCACTCCATTATCATACACTTGCTGAAGTCTGGATCTTTCATAAATCGAAGACGAAACCGATGTCATAAATTTCAATAATTTATCACGAAAATCTTTAACATCGTTCTGTGTGTATTGAAAAAATGACCGGCATATCTCTGAATTGTCAGACTTGATGATATTGAATTGGAGGAAAGGCGTGAGTTGTGTCACAAGAGCCTGATATGCAGTTTCGGATGCAGAGTGATTAAAGTCTTCTTTGTGAAGTTGCTCAGCTAGGTGGTTCATGTTGACACATAGTGAATCGATGAATGTATAATGATGTTGACCAAAGAGTGTCACAAATTCGCTTCCTCCTTGAACCCATGCAATAGTCCTAAGATGTGACTGAAGTAGTCGACATGAAATTATACCACTTTCTCTAGCTGTGTTTTGCATGTGATGCAAGTCTTCCTCTTGAAATGTCGAATTCAACGATTCCATATCGTTCAATGAAAAATTCTTGGATCTTTGTTGGGTAATATATATTTTCCTCAGCTCAAAAATTCCGTGATCGGCTCAAACGTTTATAAAACAAACCGGAGACCAAATCAAAGTCGGCTCACTCCAAAAATAACGCCCGTCAACTAAATCTTGTCACTTTAACACGTCTCTAACGTAATATCACAAAATTTTCCAAAATAAAAATTTGAATAAAAATAAAAAATAACAATTGATTATAAAAATAAAAATTAATATCAAAATAAAATAAATATCCAAAATAACAATTTCCAAAATAGAAGTAAAATAAAGAAAATTTGAATAAAAATTGAAATGATAAAAAATTTAGATATAAATTTTATAAAATCTATGAAAAGAAACGAAAACACTTTATCCTAAAAAAAATTACGTGGATGATTTAAATAAAACCAATCCTTATCAAAATGTGGCAAGAATTGTGGCTAAATTACATCACCAGACACACACACGTGGCTGGTAAACGTGGTAAGGTTTAGTTTCTTGTACACTCCGCCCACAATACAATATATATAGAAACAAAAACTTGCCCAATAAATAAACCAATCCTTAATTTTCTCACAACCCTAAATCTATCTCACTCCTCTTTGTATCCTCCGCCCCTCTATTTTCTTCAAACAAAAACGCAGCCACCACCAACTTTGGAACCTCCGTCCCCTTATCTTGTCAGTCCAATCTCAATCAACAAAAAAATCGGCTCTTATCTTTACTACTATAATCAAACCCACGAAAAACAAAATTGAAGCTTTTGATACACGAATCTGTGATAAACCCAAAACCAATCTCTGTTTGATTAAAATCACACCAACCCTTTGAAGAAATCGAGAGATAAAGACTGCTAGATCAATCAAGTGATCTCGGGTAGGTATTTTGACTTTGTTGCATGCGTGTGTTGATTTCTTCTTAACAAGCGAAACAATGATGAATGATTATAACACAATTGTTATAAATCTATCGTTATTTTCGAAAATTAAAAAGAAGGATTGATCTTCTCACACAAGATCTATGATGAAATTAGTTTCAAAACTCGAAATATCTTTAAAGATTACAAGATGAGTTGAATCTGAGATCTTGGTAATGATTATGTTTTGAGTCTTGTTTTGATGTTTAAGTCGATTAAAAAAACTGAGTGTGGTTTTCTTGGGTTTGAGTCGAGTCGAGTAACGGAGTCTGTGTTTGGGTTGAGAGTCTTGACTCGAGTCTTGATTTTAAACTGATGAGGCGAGGGTGTGTGGTTGGGTTCGAAAGAGGGTGTGTTTGTGTGATGTGAGTGTGTCTGAGTGATGTCGAGGGTGTGAGGTGAGTTGTTGTTGTCGAGAGAGTGGGTGAGGAGACGAGGGTGAGAGTGGTGTGAGGGTCTTTGGTGAGTCAGTCTTTGTGGGTCTTGAGTCGGGTTTTTTTTTTTTTTTTTTTTTGGTCAGTCGGTTTTTGATAGTTTTTGAGATGTGTTCGAGGGATTGTGTTTGAGACTTGATGGTGTTCGAGTCCGTGTACTGGAAACGGGGGTGGGTGGTTGAGTGGGTCGAGGATGGGTATGGTGTTGGTCTAGGTGTGGAGTCGATGACAATGGTGGTCGAGTCTTGAGTTCGAGAGTGTTTGTGTTAAAGTGGTTTTGAGAATCGAGTGTTGAGAGGGTCTGTGGGTGTGTTTAGTGTGAGTCGAGACTGTTTTGTAGATTGAGGGGTTTTGGTTTCGAGGGTGAAAAATGAGAGTCGTTTGTCGAGTGTGTGAGTCCGAGTCTAGTCTTGGGTCTTTGTTGTGTCGAGGGAGAAAGAGTCGGTTTTGTTTGAGTTCAACATACAAGTCGATCGGAATGTCAAGATAAAAACACCCTTGGAATGTCAATGTGCCAATCTGAATGACCGAATCGGAATGCTTATATCCCAATCCGAATGATCTTATCGGAATGATTTTATCGGAATGGTAACGTCCCAATCGGAATGCCAATCTGAATGTCCGATCCGAATGACCGATCGGAATGACCAATCGGAATATTTAAAAACCCTTTTCCGATGCAACAAATAGGAATAACTGTCAACCTTGAAACCCTTTTCCGATGACACCAAAAACAAAAACAATATGAAACAAAAGTTTTGTTTAAAGGACTGACACTTTTAATAAAATAAGAAAATATAAAACTAAAAAAAAACTGAAAAAATAAGAGAAAAAAAAAAAAAAAAAACCTGATACTTTTGAGATGATAAGTACAGTAAAGAATTTTTTTTTTTTTTTTTTGATAAAATAAGATCAAATACTACGAGACAAAAAAAATTGATAAAAAAGATGAAATAAAAATGAAAAAGGATATTTTTAAGAACTTTTGAGACAAAATAAACACCAATCGAGAAAGAAGAAAAATAGATCAAAACTTTTACCACCAAATCAATAAAAAGGATATACGAAAAAAGAAAAGAGAAAAAAATTGTAAAAGAAGAAACTTTTACCACCAAATCAATATATCAAAACACGCTAATCCTAAGAATCAACTAAGCTCTTGATACCAATTGTAGGATCTAAGTTTTCTAAGGATTTAGCAAGTATGAATTAATCTATTGAATGATGATAAATGGAAGAACTTTAAAGAGAGAAAGAAGAGAGAGAAAGGAGAGAGTTAAGAAAGATGGAAATATGATTGAGTGAAAGTGGAAGTGAATCAACAACCCCTCCTAACATGCTAGGAGGGGGTTTATATAGCCCACCCTACATGTGGGCTATATGGGCTATATTGGATCACGAGCCCAATATCGTTGGAGTGACCGATCCTTTCTAAATACGTAAAAACGTATTTCCAACAATCTCCCCCAAAGGGATATAGACCACCAAAATATGGGCTATATGGGCTAGGTATCTTATGTTTCAGGGGGGAATTCCTTTGAAATTTTGGTCTGAATGCATTCTAACTGCTACTTTTCTCATTAACAGATTACCCTCTTCTGTGTTAAATGGAAAGTCCCCTTATGAAATGATTTATAATACTTGTCTTAATCTCTCTCTTATCAGAATGTTTGGCTGTTTGTGCTTTGCTACTATTTTGAATAGTCATGATAAACTGTCTAATAGGTCTGAAAAATGTGTTATGATGGGTCATTCTAATTCTTAGAAGTGCTACATGCTTTTTAGTCTTGATAGAAGTCAGTTTTTTTGTCTCTAGAGATGTGAGTTTTTTTGAGTCTATATTTCCTTTTAAGGATTCTGTCTCAAAAGACAAGCATGATGAGTCTAATGTCCCTGGTCTTAGTCAAGATAAAAATCTGTTAAACTTTTTTGATTTAGATAACCCTGAGCTACCTAATGATGATGAGAGAGTAACATCTAGTCATAATAGTGACCATGAGTCGCAAAGTGAGGGTAGCCACTCTTCCAACCATGGGAACAATATGGACACTGTTGATTCTCCAAATATTGGAGATGATGCTCATAACAGTGAGGATATTGAAGCTGGGTTGGGAGATGAGGCAGCAACACTTGATGAAAATAATGAATCTGGAGGTCACTTAGATCAAAATCCAAGTGCTCCTACTCAGGATGTTAGAAGGTCTACCAGACCTTCTGTTTTTCCAAAAAAACTATAATGATTTTGTGGTTAATTCCAAGGTTAAATATGGTCTTGAAAAATTTGTGGGGTATTCTAAACTTAATCATGAAAACTTCTGTTTTGTCACCCAACTTAACAAAAACAGTGAACCAAATAATTTTTTTGAAGCTTCTCAAAACCCTTATTGGGTTGATGCTATGAACTCTGAACTTGCAGCCCTTCTTGAGAATGATACTTGGGATATTGTTGAATTACCAAAGGGTAGAAAAGCCTTAGGTAGTAAGTGGGTCTGGAAACTTAATTTTAAGTCTAGTGGTGAAATTGAAAGGTACAAGGCTAGGGTTGTTGCCCAAGGTTTTGGTCAAAACAAGGAATTGACTTTGATGAAACTTTTGCCCCTGTTGTTAAGATGGTTACTATTAGATGTTTGCTTAATATTTCTATTGTGAACTCTTGGCCTGTGTTCCAACTTGACATTAATAATGTTTTTCTTTATGGTGATCTTGATGAGACTGTTTACATGAAACCACCACAAGGATATCTTCCTGGTGGTGACAACATGGTCTGTAGGCTCAAAAAATCATTGTATGGGTTAAAACAAGCTCCTAGGAAATGGAATGCTAAGCTTACAGCTGTGTTGATTGAAAATGGTTTTGTTCAAAGTAAATCTGACTATTCTTTGTACACCAAGTCTCTTGGTAATATTTTTCTTGCCTTACTTGTGTATGTTGATGATATCATTATTACTAGGAACAATGTTGCTGAGATTGAAAAATTTAAAATATTTCTGAAAACTAAGTTTATGATTAAAGACTTAAGAAAGTTGAAATATTTTTTGGGTATTAAGGCTGTTGATACTAATTGGGGCATTTGCTTAAATCAAAGAAAGTATGTGCTGGACCTTCTTTCTGAATATGGTATGTTGGCTTGTAAACCTGCTAGCACTCCCTTGGTTACCAAGCTTGCTATATCTAATGAGCCCACTATTGATGACCCTTTACTTGATAATATTGTTGATTATCATAATTTTATGGGTAAACTTATTTACTTAACCAATACCAGGCCTGACATATCTTATGCAGTTCACTGCTTAAGTCAATTCATGCACTCCCTTTTGAAATCTCATCTAAAAACAGCCTTCAAGATATTAAGATATCTTAAAGGCTCTCCAGGTTTGGGCATTCACATTAAGAAGACATCTGGTATGTTTCTAAATGCTTATTCTGATGCAGATTGGACTAAGTGTGTTGTTACTAGAAGATCTGTTACTGGTTATTGTGTGTTTGTTAACAACAATCTTGTTTCTTGGAAGAGTAAAAAACAAAACACTCTCTCCAAATCCTCTACTGAAGCAGAGTATAGAGCTCTTGCTTCAGTAACCAGTGAGGTCATCTGGATTCTTAAGGTTTTAAAAGACTCAAAATTTGAAAACCTTTTGCCTGTAACCTTGTACTGTGACAGTAACTCAGCTATCAAGATAGCTGCTAATCCAGTTTTTCATGAAAGAACCAAACACTTAGAAATTGACTTACACTTTGTAAGGGAAAATTTTTTAAGTGGTGTTGTTAAAACTTGTAAGGTGGATTCTGCTAATCAAATAGCAGATATCCTCACAAAGGGACTGGATACATTGCAACACAATGTTCTTGTTGAAAAACTTGGCATGCTTAATCTGTATGAGGTATCTGATTAAGGGGGATGTTAAATCTTAGGACCTAATCAGATACCAATATCCAACTTGAGGGACTTATTGTGTATCTTTTGTTTGTCTCAGTTATATCTTGGACGTGAGTTGATGGACACTTGGTGAGGCGGAGGACTTATTCTGGCTACTTGGATAGTTGAGGCACCATCTGCTAATATACAAAGCGTCCAAAGGACGCAACGTCTCTTTTGTGGCTTTTGGGATAAAGATGAGATGCTCCTATTGTTTGACTTATATGGGTTGTTTCATCTGTGTGTTTTTCATCTTGTTCTCTCTTTCAAAAATGTAACCCAGATCTATTTTTTGATTTTGTTCTTGTAAAGACTATTATCAATTAAATAATAGAGTCACACCAGATTAGCTGTGGTGACTTGTTTAATCTTTATCTTCAAACTCGTTTATGTTTATTAAAGGTTTTGATTCTGAGTTCATATCTTCCATATTTTGCTTTTATCCTATATTTCTTCATGTCTACTTTTACAAAGACGGAATGCACTTTGATAGTCAATTAGTCCGATCACAACAGTAACAATAATGGCAGCCAATATTAGATTCGGGGTGTACTTAAGAGGGGCATCAAGAACAAGAGTGATTAAGCAATGTCAATGGCATAATGATGTTTGACATAGCTGTTTGTCCACCAGCATTTTCGTTCACAGCTGATCAAGAAAATGACCCTGCCAAAGCCATGAGTATTTAGTTATATACTAAGTTCTTCATTCTTTGTTTTGTGGTACGATTCAGGTTACGTTTATCTATAACGGGTCAAACCTGTAGTAACATAACACGAGGAGCAAGAACCAGCCATGTTCAGCCCAATCGCTATCATTTCATTATTTCTCTTAAAAATACACATGATCAGCCGTTTATCAATGCATTTTAGTTCATTTTGAAGAAAACCTAGTGTGAGGGATAATAGTCCAGTAACAACACCGGTTTTGACAGCAACAGCGAGAAACTCGTCATGGAAAGATAGTGTGTTTGATGAGGGTCGATTCAGACCCTTTTGCAGCTGACCAATCTCTTTAGAAAGTATATACCTCAATGAATTTGGATTAAAACTGTAAACTACATGGACTAATTTAGTAAAAGTTAACAGCTTTTTTCTTACAGTTGCTATGTTAGGAAGCTTTGATATGAAAAGAGCTACTAAGAAGGTTGAAAGAATAACTGATGCTAATGGAGCTGCAGCTCATAGTCTCATACCCAAAATAGTTTTGGCTTTCGCAAGCCCTGCATAAATAGCTTGCACATTCTCATTAAGTCTTTAATACGCGGAATATGGAAGAATGTACGCCAATATGGAATGTACTTACAATTTGTCTTGTAACGAAAAGGCCAAAAAGCCAAATCCTGTCACAATAGTAGGCCAAGACCACTGCATATATAATACATACAAAAAAAATAAGAGTAAGTTTAACTTTTCTGTATTAACAGTTATTCTCAAGTTATGGATTTAGTCCAAGGATGAGAATATAGCATCTCAAGTTATTCTCAAGTTATTCTAAAAAAAATAAGAGTAAGTTTAACTTTTCTGTATTAACGGTTATTCTCAAGTTATGGATTTAGTCCAAGGATGAGAATATAGCATCTCCAGATATGTGTCTTTGTGACATTATACATAATGATCTGGTTCTTAGTTGCTGTTACACAGGTTCTTGATGGGCGTTTTCCAGGATCGAATGATCAAACAATACTCATGAACATCATCATCATAAACAAAAGAACAAGAACAAAGAAGACGGGGTATGAACCCTAAATATAAATCTGATATATTGAATCGAATAGGGTTGCGTTTACAAATAGAATCCTATCTATTTATACATACTGAATCGGTGTGAAGAAGGGATATACCGATTAGATACAAGCGACACAACCTTTCTGTAAAAGTAAAAACTACAACTAACCCTATAACCGTTATTTAACAGTTGCCTAATCCAGAATTTGTTGGCCTGAAGCCCAATCCAGCAAGTGCACAGGCTTCATGTTCCTGGCCTGCTCTTTATCATTCTTCCTGTCTTTTCCTGTGTCCACTTGCATTCCTAACACAACAAGAATAACGTTTTGCGATTCATATGATGAAGATTAATTGGATTAATTCCAACATTCCCCCTTAATCTAATTAATCTTCATGTCTTCAAATCTTCTTGTTCCTGATGCTTCAGAAATTTTTAATCTTCATGGCTTCTGGTTGTTGAAGAAGTTCTTCATGCTTTGTTTTAATTTCTTCATGTTGTGTTCTCCAATCTCGATATCTTCTTCCCTATGCTTGAATCTTTGATTCTTGCTTCTTCTAATCTTGAAATCTGCCAATTCCTTTTTCTTCTCTTCTTCTTTGTTATCATAAACCAAATAACTATTTCTTCTTCTTATAATAAACCAAACAAGAAATCTTGAACAATCTTAAAAACTTGTTTTTATCATAAACCAAATAAAAACTTAAAAATCTTAAAAAACTTGTTTTTATCATAAACCAAATAATAACTTAAAACTTACATGATTTTCTTATCATAATCCAAATAAGAAAAAAAACTGAAAAACCTTATTTCTTGATGATGACTCCATGATTTTGGAGTTGTCTGATCCCTTCGCTCTGATACCAGGTTCTTGATGGGCGTTTTCCAGGATCGAATGATCAAACAATACTCATGAACATCATCATCATAAACAAAAGAACAAGAACAAAGAAGACGGGGTATGAACCCTAAATATAAATCTGATATATTGAATCGAATAGGGTTGCGTTTACAAATAGAATCCTATCTATTTATACATACTGAATCGGTGTGAAGAAGGGATATACCGATTAGATACAAGCGACACAACCTTTCTGTAAAAGTAAAAACTACAACTAACCCTATAACCGTTATTTAACAGTTGCCTAATCCAGAATTTGTTGGCCTGAAGCCCAATCCAGCAAGTGCACAGGCTTCATGTTTCTGGGCCTGCTCTTTATCATTCTTCCTGTCTTTTCCTGTGTCGACTTGCATTCCTAACACAACAAGAATAACGTTTTGCGATTCATATGATGAAGATTAATTGGATTAATTCCAACAGTTGCCTCGTCACTTTCCTCAATAGCAGATGATAAAACGATAAAACGGGAATTATTTGCATTTTGCTAGTGTAATTGACGATCCCAAGTAGCCCTTTTAGTTGCTGCAATGAGACAATGACAGCTGCCCCAACCATGAAACCAACAAGTGTAGCCTTTTATAAGAAATCGATTATAAATCCTAATCTGTAAATCATCATGTCTGTTAGTCACTTGATTGAAATCGGATAACATTTACATGTGATTAGCAAAAATATGTAAAAATAACCTTAGGAACCCTAGATAAGCTTGAAAGAGGCTAGCAAAGAAAGTGGCAGTAAAATCCAACTTAAGGTATAGAACTAGATCCGAGGAGTAAGAAACAGCATCGTTTAGCATTGTTCCCATCACCAACGAGGCTATGGAAACTGGGCCGACAGCTAGATGTTTAGAGTTTCCTAGCACAGCATATATCATTGGTGGCACAAAGCTTGAATCTGATCATAGTACACAAGTTATTGATTTTCATGTATAACAAGTCATTAATGTTAATTTTACAAACTTTAAACTTGGTACGTTAACCGACCGAACAGCTTCTTTTACCAAAAAACTTACATAGGCCAATTAAAGGGAGGCAGATTTGCAAGCTTCGCATAACTTATACCCTGCAAACCAAATTATATGCATAATAGAATCTCCTGAATAGTTCAAGTGTGTTAAGTGATACTGATGAATGTAGCATGCGATTTGTGTGTATGTATCCTTGTGAAGTCATAAATATTAGCTAAAATGCAACAGGTTACATTCTATGTCCGTCCCATCTAAATTTGTTAATTAGCCGTCCAGGTTACTTTCATTAGTGTATACCTGAGGGATGGCAAGGCTACATCTGAACGAAAAAGGCAAAAGGTGAAACTGTGCGCCCAATCAAATATAGGAAACATTATTTTATTAGCACAAGTTTGGTTCTTAAACCTCTGAAGTGGATCATCAGGAAAGAAAACCTCAGACAGATTATGTCTTAGTTTCTGAAACGTAGTTTTAGCAGGTGGATGACACACTTCGTGCATTGTTTCTTGCGAAATGGTATCAATATAGTGGTGCTTTGTGACAGCCATGACCCGAACCCAAATGGTTTTCAACTCTATTTGAGTTTAAACTCATTTTCGTATGCGTTTAACTGCTGATAAGAGTGGTAGTTAAGTTTGGTTTAAATAAAGAGATTTGGCAGCTGTCAAATGAGCAAAGTTTGCAAAAAATATCTGTAGGCATAAAGTTAAGATTTTTTATTTGTAGTAACCATTGAGTAGTATTTCAAACCTGATAATGACAATTAAATGTAGGTAACGTATAAGGTCGCTAGGGTGCAGGCCAGGTGCACTCACGGGGAAGCCATCACAAAACGGTTTTCCCGCTTGAATATACATAGCTTTGGACTCTTTATTTGTCTGATATAGGAAAATGTTATCTAAGTTTTACAGTTTATCCATTGTTGTAGAGTTTATTGGCATTGTTGCATATACATTTTATTCCATAAGCCAGCTATATAAGCCAAAACAGATGCTCTATCTAGCCGTCTACTTTTGAAGATTCTTTGGGGTTACAAACCTATTGGGATTTCAGCCTTCGTGCTTCGCCTGCCTTTTCTAATAAAGCAAACCAAGCAAATGTTTGTCCGTTGTTATGATCAAACATTTATACAGTACATCAAGTAACTTGTGCTTCACCGAAGCCTAACCTGTATAGTAAAGATCAACATTTTCTGCAGTCATAATGTTCTTCGCATACTCAAATCATCTAAATTACTAAAAGTTCAAGTTGTGAACTCATTAATATTCCGAAAAACAAATACAAGAATATAGAATGGAAAACTAAAATAGACCTAAAAAAATGCTACTAAAATGAAGTGTTTTAAGATGCCATTATTGCATCAGGTCACAATAAAGCCTAATCTAACTAGAGAACATTGTTTATGGCGAACCAACTTCACAGCAAGCATTCCCGTTACTAAGCTAATGTAAAATTACGCTCTCTCAGAATCATTCTTTATTAAAGCCGCTTTCATAGAAATCTTCAAAGAAAACATTCAAACAGCACTCTTGCCACATCTTTAGATCAACACCGAATTGGAACTCACCATTCTTATTATTGTTTTGAAGGAGGAGGTCCGAGACAATTAGGGAGCATGACTGAAAGTTTCAACGGTTCACTTGTGCTTTCCTCTTGAATTGCTCTAGCTAGGGCATATCCCAAAGCAGTTGATACAACAAATGAAACAGCATTACCAACTTGCAAGTATCTGGAACCAAAATAAAAAAACGAATAAACATTAAAAATCAGCATATTGGGTCATTTTTATATCAACTTGATAACTGTAAATTTCGTTTTTTGCAGTAACATTACCTCTCCTTAATCTAGCCACAGAGTATAATGGTCAGGGAACCCTTGTAGCCTAGCATTTTCTCGTATTGTTGCTGGTCTGGATGTAGCAGGGCCTATCAAAAAAGAAAAAAGAAAAACTGAGCATCGGTTCTCTTAATCTGACTTGGCATTTATGATAAGTAAAAAAAGAACCTGATTGTGAGGCTCAGCCCTGCCTACTACAGTTTTAACTACACTGTCCATGCCCAATCTACCAAATGGTCTGCAGTCGTAGAAGAACCATTCCAAAAAATGTATTTAGAAAAACTATGTTAACTGATTATGCATGACCATTTACAAATGGTAGGGAAAAAAACGTACTTCGTCGATTTTCCCTTCACAAAACTCAAGCAATAGTTCGGAACCTGCATCATTATATATGTAATGTGAAAAAACATTGACACATAATGTCTGATTGAGGGTCTTAACAATAATTAGAAAGATTGTTGTAAATATAGTACCAGTGGTTTTCGAGATGGTAGTTTCTCTCTTTTAACACTTGGGTCTAAATAAACTACGTTATTCTCATCAACAAGCACCCCTGGGAGATTTCTGAAACAAGCCCCCTGTTTTGTCAAATAAAGTTAGTGACCAATCAGTAAACAAAGGCCATAATCTTGTGAGTTGGTAAGGGAACTTGTGGCAAATTCTGTTCGTTAAAAAAAAGTCAAGTGACAGAAATAGAATAGTGGCATGATAAACAAAAAATATGCAGAATTTAAGATAAGTACCATCAAAGTACTAGCACCCCATAAAAATACTCTGTAACGGCATTGTGACACACCCTAAGATCCAGCTTCCATAATACCAAGGCGTGTTTGATAATTCATGGCTACTAAGCGCCCAACAGCATGGTATCCAAGGAGACCGTCAGCAAATTTGATGATGTCGACAACATTCTCCATCAAAACAAATTTTGGCTTCAAAAAGTCGATTATCTCCATGAAGACCACTAGTGTCACAATGCAAATACAAATCACAACCATGAAGACATTATTAGTGGCTACTAACGAATTGATAGAGACACAAAGACAAAACCATTCCATACCAATATGTAAAATTCAACAAAATACTAAACAGCAGAGTTATCAAAAAAGATGACCATAAAAAACAAGTAACTGAGGTTCAGTATGTAAAGGCAGCAGACAATTATAACTTATATATTCTAAGCACGTTCTCCGCGGATACGACGAGCCAACTGGATATCTTGGCATGATTTGCACACAAGTTAGTATCCTCAAACAAACCATGCTGTGTTGGTTGTTTGAGGATACTAACTTATGTGCAATTCATGCCAAGAGGGCTCGTCGTATCCGTGGAGAACGTGCTTAGAATATATAAGGTATAATTGTCTGCTGCCTTTACATACTGAACCTCAGTTACTTGTTTTTTATGGTCATCTTTTTTGATAATTCTGCTTGAGTTTAATATTTTGTTGATTTTTACATATTGGTATGGAATGGTAATGTCTTCGTGTCTCTATCAATTCGTTAGTAGCCAGGAATAATGTCTTCATGGTGGTTCTTTTCGTCTTCGAGAGGATTTTCTGAGTTTCTGGATAGGTTATGGCCACAAATTCCTTGGCGCGGAGGACCTCCACAAAATCAACATCACCCAATGGTAAAATAGACGATTCGTATTTAGCATCCACATGTAAACCATTACACACAAATAATTCTGAAAACGGGAAAGGGATTTCTTACAGGAAGTGGTAACATCTTTAAATGGTAGCCTCTAGTGACAAAATCCTTAATTGCATCCATGCAATTGTATTTGCTGTTACATACAAAGCACAATTCATATTATTATTTAATTTTTTTTTTTTTAAAGTCGCATGGTTTAGTAAAATTTTTAACATACATGAGACTATGATATGGTTCCCAAGTGTCATACCCGGCACTATAGCCCTTCCAGCACACCTATAATAATTGCAGATAACATTAAGCATAGAGAAAATTATGCCAAAGAATTTACGCAATACACTTTGAAAACAAGTAAAAATTATGCCACTCTTTTATATTGTGGTTACAAAGAAAAGTTTAAGCGTTTATTGTGGTTAGAATGCCATGTTTTTTTTGGAAAGGCAGAATGTAAAATGGCATTCAAAAGCAGACTAGTGACAACTTTTTTGTAAAATATTACTGACCAAATTCTAATCTATTATAAAATCACGTTTCTATTGCTACAGGCCAATTCAATTAATAACATATGGTCCAAATTAGCATGTTACTAGACTGTAAAATGACATTTAATTTCGCACGTTTGAATTGCAAACCTTACTCTATCTAAACGTACAGCTTGCATTTTAATGGGCTGAAACTGTCGCAACCCAAAATCTGCTTAACCAACCTAGTTTACCCCAAACTCAATTCAAACAAACCAAAATAAACCCAAAAACCCGACAAGCAATTCTGATTGAACCCCTTTTGCATCACCTATGTGTAAGGCACATGTGCTGCAAAAGTATGCCTGAAACTAATATTTAATAGAGTTAGGCAAAACTGAATACCTTCAAATATGGCTTCTTATTGAGCTTCTTATGGGGATTTTTGGTCATAGTGCGTTAGGGTCACCGTAGCACACCGCTAAAAATCTCCCGACTTCAAATTCTTCATCTTCATCGTGTTTCTTTTCATCAGTCTCTTCGGAATCAGTTTCTTCCAAATTAGCTTTTGCACCTTCATCACGCTGTGTGCCTACCAGACCATACTCTTTACATAACCTGTTTCATTCCTTTAGCATAGAAAAGAAGTCCTCTGCTGACTCATTGCGGGCCTACATAAATCAAGTAAAGGTCAATACACATCAGATGGGGAATTCAAAATAACGCAGTAGCAAGTCAGTTTGCAACTTTTCAATACACATCAAATGTAAAAGAACTTTTGACAAAATATAAATCAGATCATATATGAATCTTAGGTTTTGTGGTCATATGTGACAAAATAACTAGTTATAAAGTTACAAATAACAAAAACAGAAATGTGTATAGCCAACCCAAAACAACTTATACGTATATATATATAAGATAAATTCATTTCAAACTGACCCAAACTCATTTCAAACTGTTACACACTCGTCCTTTAATTTGCCGTATATATATAAGATAAATTCAAATCATACTTCTGTTTCGGAATGATTAATCTTAAGACATGCACAAGCATCCTCATACATGTCGACAGCTCATTTCTGCAATATTAGTGTAATCAATCAGAAAGTTCAAATTTAGTTGGCACAAACATTGATACAAAAGTATGTTATAAGAATCTCATTTCGAATAAAGTTGCTTTACTTACCGTCTCAAGCTTTACACCAGAAAATCCCGTTCCATAAAAAAGCCCAGTAGACATCGCACCACAGACCGCATACAAATCCAAAAGTGTCAGCGTTGAACCATCACATTTGTAACTCTTTGTGGTTTTCTCAACTTCAACAGCAGGACTCTTATCTTCAGGAACTAATGATGTCGAAATGAGAGGCTCTGAAAGTTTAAAACATGTCAATTAGCTATGTCACCTGAATAAAATGCTAATGTATTATACATTAGATGATATAGAAGGCAATGTAGGTGTTTGTGAAGGGATTCACCTTTGTGTAGGTAGTAGTAAATGTAACAGGCTTCGAATATTGCATGTCATAATAATAATCAGCTAACGAGAGCACCCTCTTTTTCTCAGCCTCATCAACCTGTTATAAAAAGCGCATTAGATTATATTTTAAAACACATAATTTATTAAACAATTGACAAACAAAATGCTAACAATAATAATCCACATATATACAAAAGTTTAAAAAGTTGAGTAAACACGAACATGAGGACAAAGGTGTACAATCTTGACTTTTGAGACGATGGTGTTCAATGGATTACCATCTTTCTCAATAAGATGAGCTTGGATTTGTATGACCTGAAAAAGTATAAATGGAGTCATTGTTGACCATATTAGCAAACATGCATAAATGTCAAGTAAAAAGTTAAATACATTGTGCTGAGCTTTTAGAAAATAACTACACATTAAGCTCTCGTGTATGTTTCAATCTGTGTGGCTAAAACATTGGGGGTTATTATTATTTGAAACCTACCTGCCCCAAAAATAAGTTGGTCCAAACAAAGAAACCTTATCGCTCTATAAGAGCTTGACAATAACACAATAAGTAGCTTCATTTTTGTCGTTATTTATTCCCAAAATTATTAAATACAGCTTATGTGCTCATACAGTACGTACCCAATCATATGCTCACTTTTTTCATCTTGACAACTTATTTAATACAGCTTAAGTACTTCAACAGTGCATAAGCTCATAAGCACTAAAACAAGTGAGCTTACAAGCTTTTTCAATAATCAAATAAGCCTAAAACACACCCTGAATACTTTAACTTGAAATAAGCTAAGAGGTATTCTGAATGAGCTTATTTTGAATACTTAAGAGCTTATTGGAAGATTAAAAAAGCTCATACACTCACTTTTTTCATCTTAAGAGCTTATTTAATACAGGTTGTGTACTTAAGCAGTACACAAGCTCATAAGCAGAAAAAGTGAACATACATGCTTTTTCCATATTTAAATAAGCTTATAAACGAATGAATAAGCTACTCTAAACCCCCACTACTTTAACCTGAAATACGCTAACACAATGACCCAATTCAGTTGGTATTCTGAATTAGATTAGTTCCCAGACTGATGAGCTTATTTGAAAATTAAAAAAACTTATATGCTCACTTTTTTCATCTCAAGAGCTTATTACTCATAAGCAGAATTATGTACTTATTTTATTAATAAAACGAGTTACTACTTATGCACTTCAAATTCAGTAATAAGACTTCAAAGTGAGCTAACACAAACACCCAGTTATATAATCCTATAAGTAACTAATCCAAAAACCCACAAAATTCAAATTCAAATAAATAAGCTTATATCCCAACCCCCCTCCAAAAAAAAAACTAAAAAACCCCCCCAAAATGAAAGCTTTTTTTCTTTCTCAAATTCAGTAACTACACCTTAACACAAATCTCACAATTAGAAACAAATATATTACAGTATTAAAACATTTTTTATAAAATTTAACATCCTTAAACAATACATTAAACGAAACACAAAAAAACTCACGTATTCGTTTCCGGTATAATCTTAATTGGTCCTTACAAAACCAACAAAAAAACACAAAACAAATTCATTAAACGTTAACCAAGCACCAAAACAATAAATAAATCATGAAAAGAAACTAAAAAACATACTTTGTAATGTATCGATGAGGCAACGGAACCGGCTCCCCAACAAACATCACATCCTAATCCTAATCTTCCTCAACTACCACATGTTCATTTACAGGTACATGATCCTTAGCTTTCTCCACGGATACGACGAGCCAACTGGATATCTTTAGGCATGATGGTGACCCTCTTGGCATGAATTGCACACAAGTTAGTATCCTCAAACAAACCAACATATGGTCACCATAATGCCTAAAGATATCCAGTTAAATCAGTCTTCAAGAGGGAGGTTAGCCCCTTTAGCCATGTTTTTTCTTTTTTCAGAGATATGAGAAATGTGAATTAGGGTTTGGATAGTGGGGTTTATATATAGGGGGTTTCGAAATGATTTTGGATTTTGGGTGGGCGGGAAATTAGGGAATTTGTTAGCAGGATATTATAATATTTAAGGTTTTTTTATTCTTGAAACCTTAATACTTTTAGGAAATGCGTCTTATTTTTAGGTAAATTTCAAATTCAGGTACAACTTTTTTTTAACTGAAACTTTCATTCTTGAAACCCATAACTCGCTGACTCGATCAGGTTGATACGATGATCGAATCTGTAATTCGATGACTCAACCGATTTGAACTGGTAATCGAAATCGTGCATCGAAGACTCGACGGGTTAAACCGATGGACGAATCATGACCTAGTGACTCGTTCGGGTTGATCCGGTGATCAAACCATGACCTAGTGATTTAGTGTGACCCAGTGACTCGATCGGTTTGACGCGGTGATCGAACCCGTGATCTGATGATTTGACCGAGTTGACGCGATGATCGAACCCGTGATTTAGTGATACAATCGAGTTGACTTCGTGGTCGTTCTTGTGACTCGGTAATATTATGTAAAAAAAAAATGTTTAATATCTAATATAAGAATCATTAAAAATTATCATTTTTAATAAAAAAAAGAATACTTTTTATATATTACAAGTAGTGATAATGGTAAAAATCTTTGCTCCATATAGTTCTCACGTAATTATTATAATTCAATAGTTTCCCGGTGTGCATATTTAAATATTTAAATAGTTTCCTTGATTAAAATAGTGTACATTTTTAATAATATTTTTAATGGTTAATACATTCCTTTAATATTATTTAAATTATTTAAATTATTTAAATATTTGAATTGTTTCCTTGGTTAAAATAGAGTATATTTTAATAATATTTTGAATGGTTAAAAACATTCCTCTAATACTATGATTTTAAATCGTGTACATTCAAATCGTGTAGATATTAATTGATATGGGAGTATGTAACGGAAATTAAGGAAAACTATTTATTTCAAACATTCCAATAAAACATTCAACTTTCAACAACTTAAGAAATTAGACGAATACCCGCGCATATAGCGACAAATAGGGACAAATAATTAATGATATGCCGTATGCGTTGTAACGTGAAAAATAAAACTTGGAAAAACTCAACTCATAACAAAGTATATACGTTTAGTCATTCTCAAATGGCAAATGAAGTTTCCTTGTACACTACATTAGTCGTTGATTGTATGTATCCATATTTTTATCACAATAATCTTCAATCTATTCTTGTTCTTGACTTCTTTTCAGACAAGCACATATGCCATTCAGTACCTTCAAGATGCATTAAAACAATAAGCCCAAAATTAGTGATCAAAACATGTGATTATTTTTCCCAAACATAGAAAATTATGTTTGCATTAATACATTGATTTTGTGAAAAGAATTTCAAATCTTCCCTAAAATAATATAAAATAATATAAGGAGGCGTTTGGTTTGGGCCCTTAGATTGGCTTCACGAAAATTAAGAACAAAACAATTGTTTGGTTAAAATCCTAAACCTCAAACTTGGTTTTTAAGCTTAAAAATTAAGGTGTGTGATAAGGAGATGAAATTGGTGGGTTTATAAAATACTAGGCGACTACCCGCGCATAGCGGCGGAAATTCTTAGCGATAGATAATTAATTATATAGAAACGCTTAGCGGTAGATAATTAACGATATGAGATATTGTGGTAGGTTTTTCATGTAATGTTTAAAATAGAATGTGAAAAGATCAAAATGAAATTACAAATGCTTGTAACATGCGATAAATTCAACAAGTATCAAACAACATATATAAAAACCAGTAGTGAAACTAAAATTAAAACATTACATCAATTATGAGATACAATCTAACACAACACGTTACTTGTCGCATAAAACTTTTTAATATACTACATTTGATACACTCCTCATTGAATAAAATATTGAACGGGTTTCATTAATACTTTGGTATTAATTTGCACGTGGCATCTTTCGCAACACAAAAAACTGACCATGCGATAAGTAAAGTCGGGTAAATAGATAACAAAATTTGAAATTGTCTTCCCCTAATCATCGCAAAGCTAAGGCAAACCAAAAATTGTGGAGGTTTAATTGGTGGTGCGGCATTCGATGACGGATGAGTTACAAACAGTGGCGGACTTTGAGCACTTAGTTTGAAAAAGCTAATTTATTTTTTAAATAACAAAATAAATTAGACAATAACTTTTTAATAAAATGTATTATATTTAAACTATTCATTACGATATTTGAAAAGACCGAGACTCCCCCAATCCCTATTAAAACCCACCGGTGGTTAGACTGGATGCGATTCTCACTGGTAGATGCGATTCTCACTGGTAGAGGGGGCTTAGTTTCATACCAAAAATTCAATAATTAATGCAAGCAATAATGCACCAATTATTGTCAACTTGTGTGAGTAAACATACAAAAACCTAGCATAAAGTAATGTATAAGCTTGAAGCTTAATATCATAAATTAGTTACCCTGAACAAATTAGGAAAGAACAAAAATATAAACTTTTCGATTTTTTGTTACTGCATATATAAACCATTAGTAACATTAATTGGAGCCTAAATAGTAGAGCATCTACTATGATGTTTTAAGAACGGGTTTATAATTTTATGAAAAGATTTAAAAAAAATTATATTAAGAAACAATTTTATGCTTAGGTCTCATGAAGTGGTTTAGGATTTTGAAAATGTCTAAAACTTTATGTACGTTTAATCTATGTTTGAAACTCAATAATTTATAAACCTCAAAATGTTTAATCCATACTTCATAGTAAAAATAAGTTTTTTAGTAAAAAAATTTATAAATTAATAATATTATATAATGTGACAATTTTATAAACTTATAATTTTTTTATCATAATGAATACTTTTATGAATGCCCTTATGCATCAGGTATCATCAAAAACTTATATGATATTAATTTAAGTAATAGTGTTACAACCATAGATAAAACAAAATTGATACATGATCATATAAAAAAACGATCCAAATCTATTTTTTATAGGTACGTTATTCGAATCTATTTTTTATACTTATTTCACATGCAACTAATCCAAATCTATTATTATGACATATATACATGCATGTATGTCATAATGAATTGGTGAGTGTGTTCTATAACAATTTAATGTAGCATATATGTATAGAATCTTATAATCTCATGAAAATCTCATATGATAAAACACAAAATAAATTTAATCTACAAACCTCACACACGTCTCATAATATTGTTTTAAAAAGACAACAATATAGAAAGGAAATACAATACATAGCATCTGTCTTCACTTAAACAAGTTAATTAAAATATGCTAATACCAACTATTTAATAACTTAAGAAAACCCAAGAACAACTAAACACAACTTACTACAACCAAAAAATGCTAAGTCCATAAAAAGAATAAAGAAATCTCATCACATTACAAGTTACATAGACCCAAATAAACTTAACGCCAATAATTTGTGAAGTGTTATAGGCTTATAGCTGAGTGATAAGGTATACCTTCAAAGCATGTGTAGAAATAAACTCATATTTTATTACAAGGTTATTTATACTCCCAATATCATAATTGATGGTATTAGACTATTGATACAAATTCAAGATTACAATAACAACGAATATGTGAATAATATGATTACAATTATACTCAAAATCTTAACATTAAAACCAAAAAAACAAAGCCTTCGTCGCATGACCAAACGATCTAAGTTTGACTGGTATTGTTCTTTTCGTAACAAAAGGTTGGCCCGTCTTTCTCTTTTCTCTTTTGATGATTCACGACATCAACTACAAAACAAAGCTTAATAAAATCAAGCCACATAAGTATTACTATATGAGAAAAATAATATTAACCAAAATGCAAAACCAAATTCACAAGATATAATTAACATTAACAAAAAGGAGATAGCTAACCTGGAGGGCGTCGCCGACATTATTTTGTTTTTTTCATTTGCGTCATATCTTTCTTTGCAGTTTGTAGCACGGTTGATGATTTTCATTGAAGAAGTATGTTTGTTTATATAGGTAATGGGGAAAGATCATTGCTATACATAGATTGTTAAGTTTCAATTCATGATTATTCTTTTTTCTAGCCGTGTTCATAAACATAACTCATAATGTTGTTATACATTGAAACCTTGCAGTAAATTATATTTGTACGTACACTAATTCTCTTGTATATTTTCCAAAAATAAGGTTGTTTCAGTCAATCAAATTAAAGTGTTTGAATTAAAACAAATTGTGTGGTGTTTTCAGGGGTATACTTTCCTCTTCTATAAAATTCCAACCGTGTATAATGCTATAAATTTCCAGTTGTACTCCTTTCAGTATCTTCCTTGAATAGAATTCAGTATTCAATATGTTCAATAGTTTTCAACCAAGTAATTAACATTAGTTAGACATTCCTTTAATAACACTTTCAATAATTCCGAAAATAGACTCAACATTTAACATCTTCAACACATTGTATAATTTCTTTAATGTGAATCTTAAAAGCATAGGGTCACAATTTCACGGTTTACAACAAGTTTATATATGGAATTGTTGAAATTTTTCAACATTTTCAACAATCATGATACACCCTTTATAGGGTATATAGATGTGGGTCCAGGTTTTGTGTTGTGTCTATTTCTCTCTTAATTAATACACTCACTATTATTTTAAAATGTTTTATATATTTTTCTTTTCATTATTTAATTTTCTTTTATATATATTAAATTATATCCTATACCCAAATCTAAACCAAATTTAAACCTAAACCAAATTAAAGTCCAAACCCACATATGTACCAAACGCACCCTAAAGCTGTATGATAATAGTAAACTTGGTCAAGTTAGTGTTTTTTATATTTTATTAAGTTTAATGTTCTTTTATTAATAGTGCTTATCTAAAAATACTTTCTAAAAAAGTATATGAAAAAATAACATTGAGTAATACTTATTACTCTAATCAAACAATTTTTTTTAACAATTATGCTAGTAAATGATAAGGTTAAGTGATAAAAATGCTCTTAAAAAGTTAAACACAACCAAAATCAAGCTGGTCAAATGGGTCAAAATTGGTCAATGTGTATTTTGATTGCATACAACCTTCAGATAATTATTTTAAGGGAAATGTCATAAAATAGCAAAGTAATTGACCGAACAGTAGTGTCATACTTTATTTTCACACCATCACGAACTAACTTTATAATAACATGGTAATTGAGGTTTAGTTTCTCTAGGGGTCAAATACTAATCATCAGGCTCCTAGTTTCATATATGTTGCAACGAACACATCTATCTAAAAAAAAGAAACATACTTTGTTACACAATCTTTTAAACTACCTGAACATACTTTTAGTCCCATTTATCGAAAGGTCTGGTTCACATACCATCATTGTTGGCCTTTCTTTTATCAATCAATTCGTCAAGTAATACCTTTACGTACAGATTGAAACTATAGCATACCTTACATTTTGAAATAACTATATTGGTTATGCAGGCGTGAACGCTCGTAAAGGGTCAGTGCATCCAGAAACCAATAGTACACGGCGTGTCTCAACTCAAGTATGCATTGCTACAAAATACACTACATAGTAAACACTAACTGTATAAAGGGAAAAAAGGTCTTATCAATAATGAAAATGATCCGACATTGCAACTTAATTAGAACATATCCTACTCTTAGTTTTTAGTAAATATAAACAAACGAGGTTTTCAACCCACGCTCCGTTGAGGAGTTCAGAGTTTTATGTTAGATGGATTTAAGAGTTGTAAAACCACTGTTTTCATTATGATAAATAGGTAGTGTGTAAAACAATGATGTAAAAAAAGTGGATGGATAATGTAAGATGCTCTAGTTACTAAAAAACCCATAGATATGTATATGTAACATTGCAACTCTACAACGGACATGTGATATATAGTTTCAGTTACAAATACCACGAAGTAAGTAACATTTATTAACGCGAACACCGATGTCCAATTGGCTTCATTGATAAAGTGATTAAAAATATAATGCAGTAATTTTTTACCTCCGGATCATCAGGTTTTACTTGCAGCTACTATGAAACTTATTTCCCAAAGCAAAATTGGCATGTGTGAATTGAATTGAATTCAACTAAAAATGATTCTATGTAACTGTACCTCGTAAATGATTTCTCTGCAATTGTACATGTAGTTCTAGCCCCACAACAACAAATATTAAGAAATTTGGTTTGTGTCTTCACAAACCGCGTAACAACACTACTTCTTCTCACCATCGTCACACACCCATTACCATCGTCACACACCTTGAGTGATGGCATCGAAGCAACAAGCAGCATCGAAGCATGAGAAAAAATAAAGCCGAGGGAGAGTATGTCATATGAGACATCAGAGAAAAAAGATTTTCGGGTGTGTGAAATATGTAGTGTTGGCATGAAATTTACGATTGTCCAGCCGTGTATTCTATAAAGAAGCCGTGTATTCTATAAAGAAAGATATGCGTTGGTTGTCTATTGTGTTTTCCAACAGGTTTGTGTTTTGAAGTTGACTAAACTTTTTAAAGGAATGACGTTATGTACATATTTGAGCGTTACACATATTATTGTCATTCCATATTATTGTCATTCCATATTATTGTTATTCATAAGTGATTGATATTATCTCCTTAATTTTCACACGGTTTCACCATATATAACTTGTTAGTAAACTTTTTGATGAATACACTTCAACATTGCCACCATCTATACAACATTGCCATAATAAAAAAGATTATTTGTTCACCACAAACAAATTGTTTAGTTTTCATATATATTTGGTTTTTCAATTTTTAACTTTAAACAACTGGGATAAACCCTTTATAAGGTATATAAATATAGATAGGCCATTTCATTTATAAACCAGGCGAGTATACGCGTGTAACGACGAAATTCTTAACAACAAAAAATTGACAAGATATGATGGCTATAGTTGGCAGAAATAGCAGTAATAGAGAGCAGTAGCTGTGAGCAGTAGCTGTGAGCAGTAGCTGTGAGTAGTAGCTGTGAGCAGTAGCTGTGAGCAGTAGCTGTGAGCAGTAGCTGTGAGCAGTAGCCGTGAGCAGTAGCTGTGAGCTGCGGTTGTGAGCAATAGTTGTACTTTTTAATAAAGACGTTTGGTAACATAGTTGTATTTGTAAATATATTATGTAAAACATCTTCTTAATGCTCAATGCTCTCAAATGCTACTTTAATAAGCATTCCCAAAAAATAGCCACCGCTCTTAAAAGCTTGCCAAACGAACATTAAATTTCACAACGCTCAATACTCACCGCTCCTAAATGCTTCTAAAGCTCTTCACCAAACACAACCGATATTATGATAAGTGTTTTATGTAAGATCCATAATAAAACGTGATGTAATTGCAAACGGAAATTCTATAATCTTATAAAATTGAACCTCATACCCATTTTAACTTCAAGGGTAAATCGCATATGTACTCATTTTACGTCTAAATTCAATTAAATATACTCAACTTTTTTTCTCAATTTAAGGTATCAATCATTTTTCTCATTGTAATGTTGGGACAATTAACAAAATTAATGGTTATTTATAAACGGCAATTTATTTTATAATTACATTGTTAGTCCTTTATATTGATGAAACTTTCTAATAAACTCAAAATTATTTTTTTATAGTTTTCGACTATTTTTTACGTTTTTCGTATGATTTTTACCAGTTTCATCTATTTTTTATACTTCTCGTCATCTTTTTGTCGTTTTCGTTTTTTACCGTTTTTGACCGAGAACGATGAAAATCAGACGAAAAAGGTAGATAACGGTATAAAACTATAAAAAAACGGATTTCGAGTTTATTATAAAGTGTCGTTAATATAAAGGACTAACGATGCAATAATAAAGTAAATGGTCGCCTTTAAATTCGTTAATTATCCCAACAGTGCAACAAGAAAAAAGATCGATACTTTAAATTGAGAAAAAAACGTTAAGTACTTTTAATTGAATTTAGACCAAAGATGAGTATTTTTTAATGCAATTTGCTCTGAAAATATATAGAAGTTATATTTTTAGTATGCAATATTAATGTATTTCCAAAAAATATTTATTTTGTGATTTTAAGATGAAACCTCTTCGAGCAAAATGTGAAATAATGAATTATGAAGCTAACAAAAACGGTTTATTTTTCCTTGATTTCGAGGACAAAATTATTTTTAATGAGGTAGTTGTGTAATATCACACTTTTGTATATTTTATATTTTATTATATAATCTATCAATAAAATAAAATATTTTGAAATCATTAAAATGACTTATGAAAAGTCATTTTAGGGTCTATTTGGTTGGTAGATGGATTTATGATTAAAATTTGGTTTAGATTTAAATTTGAGTTTAAGTTTAAGTTTGGGTTTTAGGTAGGAGAGAGAAAATATACTATAATATTAATATTAAATAAAAAAATAAAAAAGGGCCATAATATCTTATTTATATAAATGAAAGAAGAAAAAAAAAAGAAAAAATATGAGTAAATGGGATGTCAATGTAAAGTAGTCAACCCTTAGATTTTTGTATTCTCATATTTATAGGGTTGACAACCATTTTGAAATCCCACTTATGACTACCAGACATTTAATTAATTTGTATGTTTATTTACAGTAAGGATTGATATCCTTTGACAACTCAATAATCATCACTGGATGCATTAAAACTTTAAAATAAATTCATTCAAATCTTTGAATTAGGCGTAACTATTTAGTAGAAAACAAGTCTTTAACCCATTTAACCAACAAAAATATATTTAATTTAATAGTTTAGTAGATTAAGATGTATTTTAAAATAATATTAAATGTGTTGATCACCATTCGTAATTATATATATGATTATTTGTATTTTTAACCAATTTTTTTAATATTAATTGAGTATTCAAGTATAGTGTGTTTTCTTTGTTTGTATATTGTTTGTATTAAAGAGCGTGTGTATTATATTTATTTTTTGTTGCATGTGTTAAATCTTTTATGAAGACTAAAGCATCGATACATTGGTAAACTTGTTTCTAGAAGTCTAGGATTGTGTGAGAATTGTTTTTAATAAAATGGGTATAACTTGGGCTTCGTAAGGGTTAAAAGGTCCACGATCCGACAAATCAAACGCGGAATCGAAACGGACGCATCAGTGTCATAAGGATGGTCGTGGGCACACTCATATAAGGCATCAAGTCTCCACAAATCGGTGTATCGACATTGACCAACATATGTGAAGGTTTATTAAACATAACAATCACTTAAAATCCTAAAAAAGATCAAAACACATATAGCGGAAGCAATTTAAGAAGATCATAATTAACACAATTATAACTAATCGAATTAGGGTTACGCACCTTTTGCAAAACAATTCCCACGAACAAGAACAAATTCACCGAAATAGGGTTTATACCGTATCACCAAGATATAATGTAAAGTAAGACTACATTACGTTCTTGTACACACGTATTACAACGAGTTAACTGTAATGCTAGTACGTGTAAACCGAGCTTCAACGTCTAGTGGAAAAATCAACCCAACAACCCTAGAAAGGGGCTAGGACTTGATTTATAGCTTAATCGAAAAACCAAACGAATCCCCTAAGGGTGCGTTTAATTCGGTTGACCAAAAGAAAGAGAGAAGAGAGAATGGGGTGAAGAATTATGAAGGCTAAGGGGTCTTTATATAGGCCTAATTATCTTGTAGCCCAAGGAAATGAATAAAAGGCAAGTTTTCTTCTCCCCCCCATCCTTGTTGTAGCCGACGGTCGAAACACCCCAAATGGGTGTTTCGGAACCTTCTTTTCTTTTTCTCTTTATTCCACAACATTCGTTAAAAATTAACTCTTAATTATTTAACGATAGTTAAAGTTATACACCGATTTAATTTATTAAATATATAAATATATTTATTAAATAAATTAACTCTATACGTATTGGGGGCATTCCCGTAATCTCGAGTTCGATCCTAACACACGACTATTAAATATAAGTCCATAAACTTTCAGCTCCCACTTGGACATATTTCAAATAACGTGATCACATCGGTAAGCGTCTAGTTACACATCGATGCCTCTAGTATAACTTGAGTAAGGTCTTTTGGAAAAACCTTTTAATGATTCATCATTACTATTATCCTTTTATTTCTAATACAACGTTAATAAGGATATGGATCTTAGTCATTCCTTTCTTTAACCATTCTGTTTCTCGTTCACAGATTCAGCAAGATTACTAAAACACATTTGGGTGGGCCACACAAACATCTTACTAATCCCACGAGGGTCCCAGCTGTATTAAACTCCAAAATAAATTGGAGGAAATAAATCCCGTATTGACTACTAGCAAACCCTATGAATTTTTAAACACTTCTAAAAATAGTCCTTATAGCTACCAGTTGTGTTTAGCGTTAGATTATTTTATAGAGATGCACTAGATTCATGACAGTTTTCTGGTATCTCGGGTATAAGGATAACTATTTATGATATACTTAACGACAAAGATCCATAAAGTATAAAGTTGGGATAAGTCCAATACTCGATTAATCGAATATCATCCAAAATAGATCAATATAATTTCAAGTATACTCTATCGCAATTTTTATTTGTCTTAATTTAATAATATTTGCATATTATTAATCGAAAACGGACATTTTTATAATACTAAATATTAATGGATTAAACATGTAAATATAGAATACAAAATTAAATAACAAAAATAAACGTAACCCAAACTTTATATCATTGAATAATAATGTCTTAACATCCTTTATCCAAATACTAATCACAGATTTATTGCATGAAATCGCTAGCTAATTGAAGCCCAGTGCTTTTGGTATGTTCGATAACCTTTCCTCTAGGCAATGCCTTAGTTAAAGGATCTGCTACGTTATCATCTGTGTGAACTTTTAATAATTTAATTTTACGAGCTTCAACTTGTTCTCGGACATAGTGATATCTATGTTTAAAGTGTCTGGCGCCCTTTGTAACACCCCATTTTGATAATGGAATGTCACGCGTAATTATGGCGTGTCATCAAAGCATACAAGGATAAATGTCTAAATATTACATGACCATAAAAGGAAAATACCGGAATCAAACATCGGTAGTCCAAAAGTAAAGCTCATCACACACAAACATAAGTACTGTAAATGAAAGGATTAAATAATGTCCATAGCAAGAGTATCAAAGTAAAGATAATGCATAAAGTAAAGAAAGGCTAGAAAGCTTCCAGTCCATATGCGCGTACGCTTAAAGTCTACGAGCGTCCCTGAGTATCTGCCGTTTTGGGAACATAGAAAAGGAAAACGGCTGAGCAATACGCTCAGTGCACGGAAGTACAATAAAGCATGAATAGTAATAACATATAAGCATATAACAGCGGAAGAAACTAAGTCCCGAATAACCCGGCTAAGTCATGGTAAAACTGGTTTTATAGTTTGAAAAGCCTTATGTTTATCTTATAAAAACTGTTTAACATATTCTACCATTTGCCAATATAGGTCATGAAAATCCACCGTGCATGAATACTTGGAGGGGTGACCTCATCATGCAAATTAGAGGGGCTGCCTCTAATTTAATATACTGGTTTGGGTAGGAGGGATCAGCTCCTTGTGAAGGATGCAAGGCACACACCCCATTCACACTAAGTAATCTGCTGAAAACATGTAAGTAGGATGCACCCATACGCCCCACATGATAAATATAATAATATGGCCAAAAGCTGAAGGGACGCCACGAGCAATCACTCCGCCGTGGGGAAGTCATAACATCAGTGCCTCTAATGTTATGGTTATGGTACCTCCATAACTAGGTGAAACTGGTCATGCATGTATATGGCTATAGGTATTCTAAATTAAACATAAGAAGGTCAAACATATAAACTTATACTACGGGAAAACAGTTGGCTGCATACGGGGAATCCTAATAAGGAAAGAATATCCATACTGAAAGGACGGGAATCCGTACCTTATGTCCAGTGAACGAGAATACGAACTGAAGAGAGTCCTACCTCGGTATCACTAATGATACATAAATACATACGTGTATAAGTATCTGATTACTAAATACGTAACTGGTTTTATATCATGTCTTAGCTTATTTTATACGTTCATGTCATGTTTTATTGTTTTAAGCTTTAAACTGTGTTTATCTTATATTCTGTCTATTCTGATTAAGTATTTCTGGTATTTCATGTATTATTATACTTACTGTGTAATAATAAGTAACTTTCTAAAAATAGAAGGTTTCCTAAAATAGAAAGTTTCCTAAAATAGAAAGTTACCAAAAATATAAAGTTTCCAAAAAATAGAATTACTGCTTAAAATAGATAAGTTTCTAAAAATAGAAAGTTTCCATAAATAGATTAGCTGCCTTAATTATATAAGTTTCTAAAAAATAGAAAGTTTCCATAATTAGATACAAGCTGGTTAAATAAGCTAAGTATATAAGCTTAAGTGTTTTCTGATTATTTTTCTAAGTCATAATGATATAAGGTATAGTTTATTAATTATTACATGTAATTTAAATAAACTATAGGTTAAAAGTATTTAATTAAATATATCATGTTTTTAATTAAATAAAGTTAAATACTTAGGTTAAACATGTATTATTAATTATTAATAATATAACCTAAGTCATGTTAATTAATTAATTATAGCCATGGTTTTTAATAATTAATTAATTATAAAGTCTAGAAAAGTATAAATACTTAGGTTAAAAATTCCATGATCTAATAATTAAATTATAACCTAAGTCATGTTTTATTAAATTAATATGTCATGTTTTTGTTAATTTAATCATAACATATAATAATAAAATCATAAACCATGAACCGGATCGTGACTAGAAACCATGAACCGGACCCGTAATCAACACCATACCCCGAACCACCTCAGGGTTCTCCCCTGTTTGCTACTGCCGTGGGACCCACACCACCAAACCGAGACCTCGAGGTCTCGGTGGTGGTCCATATGCCAAGCCGAGACCCCCTTGGGGTTCGGTTTAGGCGTCGGCCATAACAAACACCCCTAAATCCTCCGTTTTGATTTACCCCATAACCATTTACATGTTTGATTTATGTTTTTAATTAGATCTTTAAAAACATCATGTTCTTATTTAATTTATTAAATCAAAACCAAAAAGAAAAAAGATTAAAAAGGTATACCGAATGCGCGGATCAAACGAGGATGAACACACACCAACACTTGCACAACATTCAAGATCAAAATCAAACGAACACCCCCTTTCTTGTTGTTATATGCGGAGGCCAAGAGGAGAGCAAGAAGGAAAAAGGAGAAAATCTTTTTAGGTTTTTGATGTTTTACTATAATGTGAAAAAGTGACCAAAGATTTTACCTTTACCCCATGTTAGTAAAATTTTGATGGGCTTGGCCCAAGGCCTTGGTGTAGCCACGGGTAGGGGGCCCCACATGGGGTACCCGTACCTTTTCCCGAGTCCATTTATTCTAGTGTTCGTTCGTGGTTAGTCGTGTTCGTGTTTTATGTGTTTTCGTTAAATATTAACCGTGACTTAATATATTTATTCGTGTTCGTAATAAATATATATACGTAATTAATATTAGCTCGTGATTTAATTACGTTCATGATTTCGTGATCGCATGTTCGTGATTAATTATTGGTTAAATAATTATTGTATGTTCGTACGTAATAAATACTTATCGTGTTCTAACACGTACGTAATACAAAAAATTCTAACACGTGAACGTAATCATACTATAAAAGGAAAGTTTTAATCTAGTACGTACGATCTTAAGGGTACTATTCATGGTAAAAGCATGCGGGTTTTAGAACTCTTCCCCCCTAAAAAGAATAATTCGTCCCCGAATTATAGATAAAGTAAACTGAAAAAGAAGAACATACCCGAATTCAAAATATGAAATGAGGGTAAGAAGCCCGGATAGACTCCTCTGTTTCCCAAGTGGCTTCCCGCTTGGTATGATCCCTCCAAAGGATTTTGACGAATGGAATCGTCTTCCTTCTCATGACTCGTTCTTGTCTTTCAAGAACTCGTTCGGGTTCTTCTATGAAGGTGAGATCTTCACGTATCTATTCCAGTGGATACTGAACCATGTGAAGGAGATGATATTGGTACCCTCTGAGTAAGGACACATGAAACACATTGTGTACATGCGAAAGCTGCGGAGGTAACGCTAACCGGTAAGATACTTCACTGACTCGTTCAATGATATCAAACGGTCCGATGAAACGAGGAATGAGCTTCCCTTTAATCCCGAAGCGTCTAACACCACATGCCGGCGAAACCTTAAGGAAGACGTGATCTCCTACGTTAAAATGTATGTCCTTACGATGCTTATCGGCGTAACTCTTCTGACGTAAACGTGCTTCCTGAAGTTTCTGCTTAGCTACTGCGATCCTTTCATTGGTCCTCTCTATGACTTCTGGTCCTTCAAGTGTTCGCTCGCCAACCTGATCCCAGCAGATTAGGGCGCGACACTTTCTGCCATACAACATCTCGAAAGGAGCACACTTAATACTTGCGTGCCAACTGTTGTTGTATGCAAACTCCACCAAACAGATGTAATCGTCCCAATCACCCGTCCATTCCAACGCACATGACCTCAGCATGTCTTCCAATGTTTGAATCGTTCGCTCCGACTATCCGTCTGTTTGAGGATGAAAAGCCGTGCTAAGCTTAAGTTGTGTACCCCAAGCTTTCTGCAAACTCTTCCAAAATCGCGAAGTTAAACGAGGATCTCTGTCTGAGACGATGCTGGATGGTGCACCGTGGAGTCTCATGATCTTTCTTCTATACGTATCGGCGAGTTTACTTACCGGATCTTCCTTGCAGATCGGTAAGAAATGAGCTGATTTGGTAAGTCGATCTACGATAACCCAAATTGCATCGTGCTTCCTCTTGGTAGGCGGAAGACCAGTAACAAAATCCATGGTGATTTTGTCCCACTTCCACTCTGGAATATCTAACGGTTGAAGGAGACCGCCAGATCGCTGATGCTCGATCTTAACCTACTGGCAGGTAAGACATTTGGAGACGTAAGTGGCCACATCCTGTTTCATACTACTCCACCAAAAGTACTGCTTGATGTCATGGTACATCTTAGTCGAACCAGGATGTATAGAGAATGGGGAGCTATGAGCTTCAGATAACAAGTCTTCCCGGAGTTCTTGATCATCAGTAACACAAAGTATCGTGCCCTGCCATACGATACCATTTGCATCTACTCTGAATTCCTTCTGTTTCTCCAAATTCTAAACTATCGCCCAGATTTCCCCATCATCTTTCTGAGCTTCCTTGATCTTAGAGAGTAACTCGGGTTCTACTCTAAGATTAGCCCAGTAACCGTGTTGTCCACGTACCATGATCTCGATGTCTAGTCGCTCCAAGTCTCTTATGATTTCCTCCTCAATCTTATTGTCGTTGATCATTCCGGACTTCCTGCTAAGAGCATTTGCTACTACATTTGCCTTTTCGGGATGATACTGTAGATTAATGTCATAATCCTTCAACAGCTCTAACCATCTCCTCTGTCTCATGTTCAATTCACGTTGAGTGAAGATATACTTCAAGCTCTTGTGGTCCGTGAAAATGTCACATGATTCTCCATATAAGTAGTGCCTCCATATCTTCAATGCAAACACGACTGCAGCAAGTTCCAAGTCATGCGTAGGGTAATTTTCTTCATAAGGCTTAAGCTGCCGTGAAGCGTGCACGATCACTTTCCCATGTTGCATGAGAACACAGCCAAGTCCCTTCCCCGATGCATCATTGTAGATTTGAAATCCACCCGTACCAGATGGGAGAGTAAGAATAGGTGCAGATACTAACTTCTGCTTCAGGTCTTCAAAGCTCTTCTCTCGTTCTTCAGTCCAGACGAATTTCTTCCCTTTCCGCATCAGTTTGGTCAATGGTAGTGCTAAGCGGGAAAAGTTCTCCACGAACCTACGGTAATAGCCAGCTAAGCCTAAGAAACTGAGGACTTCCGTCGCTGATGTTGGCCTCGGCCACTTAGTAATGGCCTCAACCTTCACTGGATCCATAGTGATTCCTTCTGCTGATACAATGTGACCTAAGAATGCCACCTTGTCTAACCAGAACTCACACTTGGAGAATTTAGCATACAGTTGCTTCTGGCGAAGAATATGTAGTACTGTACGAAGATGGTCTTCGTGTTCCTCCTTGGACTTTGAAAAAATCAGGATGTCATCGATGAAGACAATGACGAACTTGTCCAGAAGTTCATGGAAGATTCTGTTCATCAAATCCATGAACACTGCTGGAGCATTTGTCAGGCCAAATGGCATAACTACAAACTCGTAGTGGCCATAGCGGGTACGAAAAGCAGTCTTGGCGATGTCCTGCTCCTTAACCCGAAGCTGATGGTAGCCTGACCGAAGATGAATCTTGGAGAAGTGTTTGGCCCCTTGGAGTTGGTCAAACAGATCGTCTATACGCGGCAGTGGAAACCTATTCCGGATAGTAATCTTGTTGAGCTCGCGATAGTCTATGCAGAAACGCATACTACCGTTCTTCTTCTTAACAAATAAGACCGGTGCGCCCCATGGAGATGCACTCGGTCGAATGAAACCTCGTTCTAGAAGTTCTTGCAGTTGATCCTTCAGCTCCTTTAGCTCTATGGGAGCCATGCGATAAGGAGCCTTGGAGATCAGTTCAGCTCCTGGAATAAGCTCAATATTGAATTCCACTTCTCGTGCAGGTGGTATGCCCGGAAGTTCTTCTGGAAATACATCTTGGAAATCCGACACTATTGGTTGATCCTGAATTGATGGAGATTCAGCATCCATGTCGTGAACCGTAGCTAGATAACCCTCGCAGCCATGTGACAGTAGTGCACGCGCTTGCAGGGTAGATATGATTTGTACAAACTGTCCGGGTACGAACCCGTTATGAATGTACTCTTGTGCATTAACATCACCGAAGATAACTCGATATGAATGGTAGTCTATGGTAGCATGATGCTTGGATAGCCAATCCATGCCCAAAATCATGTCGAAGTCATTCATGTCCAGCGAAAGTACGTCAACAGGACGAACCTTATCGTCAAATTCTAGGGGAAGACTCTTGTATACATGGGTGATTAATACAGAGTCCCTCAAAGGCGTGGAAATAGTAAGCCTATTCTCTAGTGGCATGGGGAGCATCCTAATGTTCTTAGCATAGGCAGTAGAAATGACCGAGTGAGTAGCACCCGTATCGAAAAGAACACACGCAACTTGACCATACATATACAAGATTCCAGTGATGGTACCTGTAGACTTGTTGGCCTGGTCTCGAGATGTCGTGTAGACACGCCCGGTGGTAGGAGGCGGCTTGGTATCAGCATGTCCTGATGTGCCCTCCATCTCGCCCTTACGGCAATCCTTCATGATATGGCCAGGAAGACCACACTTAAAGCATGCGTCAGTGTTACGACGACATGGCCTTGGGTACCTACGATGGCAAGTAGAGCAAAGAGGATGAGTATATCCTCCAGCAGGTGCTCTGGCTGGCTGAGGACCTGATAAAACATTTTACATAAGACATGATAATAGGGTACAAAGGACAATGCGGATAATCGTAAGATTGAATACCAGTGATATCTGGACGGCTAGGCTGTGAACCTCTCTGGTTCTGGTCCCTACCGTTTCCATGGTTCCTGGTAAAAGTTTTGCTAAAGTGTCAGAATATGAGTTATAACATGAAATCATAAGAAAAATGCGTAAGTATTAGGACCTACTGCCGTTGGAGTGTCCAACGTTGTTACGGTAATTATCATTACCGCCACGCCTATCCATAGCAGAACGGTCGTTAGTCTGACCGTTTCCCTTGGGCTGATGAGGCTGCTGCTGAGTAGCCGGCTGAGACCGGTCCCCAGTTTTCTGCCTGGAAGATACAATTTAAAGAGATGAATAATTGACATATATGGAAAGAATACGGATTAGTTACCGCTTGAAAACGAATGTTTACCTCTTCTCGGGTTTCTCAGTAATAAGTGTGAAAACACTTATCCTTTTACCACTTATTTCCAATAATAACAAGACCAAAACGTGTATTTTATGTCGTAAAAGTCGGAATTATGCGTGGTTTGTGTTTTTATTGTGTTTTAGGACCAAAAGATTAAAAAGGAAGAAAACACGGGCTTTCACGGGCTTTTATCGAAGAAAACGGGAAAAGACGAAGTCAAAAGATCAAGAGCGCAAAAAGAACGGAAGTCCAAGACCTATTCTGAAGATTTATCGAAGAAAAATTCTAAAGACGGAAGTTTAATGAAGTCGAAGAACTCAAGTCTAAATTAAAGAAAAAAATAATCAAGACAAGTTCAAAATCCCGAGACGACGTCGAGAAAAGACAAAGAATTAAATCGAGTCGAGAAGACGTGAAGAAAGAAAGAAAGAAGATGCAACACATGCACTCCTTCCATTTTCCCTATAAATACCCTCCTAATACACATTAGGAGGGGAGTTAGTTTTTAGTTTTAGTTTTTCATTTTTTCACTTTTCTTTCTAGTTTTAGAGAGAGAAAGTTTTCCACTTTCTCTCACTAAGTTTTTATCTCTCTTCTCTTAATCTTTTAAGATTAAGCCCTTTTGTATTGTTGATTTCATTAATCAAGTTTAAGTTTAAGCTTTTAATCTTTAATCTCCTTCTACCTTTCTTTGATTTTAGATTAACTTTGGTGCGAAATTCATTAAATCCGTGTTGATCTTGATGTTTTTGTGCTTAAAAAGTTAATCTTTTTGTTCCTACATAAGCTTTCATTCGATTAAGCTTTAAGATTCTTGTGCTTATTGGCTTATTTTTATGTTTAGCTTATTTACTTATCAAAAGTTTCTTTAAAAAGTTCATCTTTTTATTATTTGATTTAAAAGTTTGCTTATTTAAAGTTAGTAAAAGTTGTTTTTAGTGCTTATTTAATCTATTTCACTCTTGATTCGTGCTAGTCTTGGTGTGAGCTCATCATAAGTAGCTTATCACTAGCTTATTTCGAATCCCACCTAAATCAGAAAGGGTCTAAACCCCTTTCCGATCGTAGCATTCTGACCAGCCACCCCTCCCTTTATTCCGATCGTTTGATCGGTATAGGGTTTCTGATTTTCCGATTGCACCCCCTTATTTCGATCTGAGGTTATCATCAATATTCCGATTGGGTGTTTTGTTAAATATTCCGATTGGTCTCAAATTCAAGTATTCCGACGAGAGTTGTTTGCAATATTCCAATTGGGTCATTTTCCAAACATTCCGATTAGATCCTTTTTGGATATTCCAATTATAGCATTCTTAACATTCCGATTGGCACTCCAATATTCCGATTAGCTTTCTGTTTAATACATTCAGACAAGTGTTGCAGCCATATTCCGACCAAGGGTATTTTTGTTATTCTGATTGGCTTATTCCGACCAAACATTTCGACGGGTGTGGTTTGCATATTCCGATGGTTTTAGTTTCTTGTTTTTACAAAGTTTCTAAGTGTTAGTTTTATTTAGTGTGCAAGTATTTTTCTAATATTGCCTTTAAGTTTCCAAGCATTTATTGTTAACTCGTTATTTTTAGTATAATCTTTAAACTTCTACTTTACTCAACGACATTTAAATTACTTGCTATTAGTTTAAAATAGATAATCAACCAAACCATTCTCATGTTCACCAAAAGACAATCGAGTCGCACTTTAGACTGGAAATCAATTCGAAAAGACTTGGGACTACGAATTTTGATACGAGGGGTAAAAGCCGTGTATTACTCAGCTTCCCCGAACTCATCTCTCTCATGCAACATCTCCAGCTTACGTATCGCATCGGCCACTTGTGCTACAGTGGTGAACGTAGCACACACCAGATTGTTTGCGACCGATGTGCGAAGAGCCCACCTAAAGTGGTGTGCCTGCTCTTCAGGAGTACCTGCTGCTGCACCAAGGAAACTAGCTAAACGAAGAAAGCGCTGCATAAACTCATTGCTATTCTCCCCAGCTCTCTGTCGGATCCCATGGTACTCCCTCTTAAGCTTGTCTTGCTCAGCCTTGGGAAAGAACTACTCCATCACCCTATCTTTGAACTGAGCCCATGTCAAACCAGCAACCCAAATCGTCACCTCCCTCAGACTGCATCAACGCTAACCACCAATTTAACACATCGCCTTCGAACCGATAGCATGCCAACCTCGCCTTGAACGCGGGGTCACAACCCATAGCATTGAAAATCTTCTCGATGTGAGCCAACCAGCTTTCAGCATCACTAGGGCTATCTGTTTTCTCAAAAGCTCGAGAACGGAGCTTGTTGAATCTCTCCAGCCATACTGCCAATGTCACTGGAGGAGGAGGAGGAGGTGCTTGGTTATGCTGCTGATTGTTGGCAGCTTGAACCTCAGCCCTGATGTCGTTCCTCAGTTGAGGAAGCAAAGCTTGCATTGCAGCTTGGATTGCAGCATTGAGTTGTTCCTGTTCGCGTGTGAGAACCATCTGACAGTATAACATAAAACATATGATTATCAGATCAAAACATAATATATATATATATATATATGAAAAAAATTTATACCAATAAATCCAGAGAAAAATTTTATGCAAGAAAATTTATGTATGCATGCATGATGCAGTTTTATGAAAACTTTTGTATGCTCGAGAGTGAACGCCTATGGTCAATTCACCTAAAATAAAAGACATGGCGAGGGGACGCCTATGGGTCGGTCCCAAATTTAAAAGTTTCGATAAAACACATGCGACTAAATAGGGCCAGTCCTATACCAACCATTACTTAGTCATAAACCTGCGACAATGACATATATATGTACGCATAAATGATGAATGCATGAAAACGACTGTCACTTCTAGGAAGACCATAGTGACTACCCACTAATCACAGGTCATATTTTGAGAGCCTACAGGTCGAAGCCTTGGCTCTGATACCATAATTGTAACACCCCATTTTGATAATGCAATGTCACGCGTAATTATGGCGTGTCATCAAAGCTTACAAGGATAAATGTCTAAACATTACATGACCATAAAAGGAAAATACCGGAATCAAACATCGGTAGTCCAAAAGTAAAGCTCATCACACACAAACATAAGTACTGTAAATGGAAGGACTAAACAATGTCCATAGCAAGAGTATCAAAGTAAAGATAATGCATAAAGTAAAGAAAAGCTAGAAAGCTTCCAGTCCATATGCACGTACGCTTAAAGTCTACGAGCGTCCCTGAGTACCTGCCGTTTTGGGAATATAGAAAAGGAAAACGGCTGAGCAATATGCTCATTGCACGGATGTATAATAAAGCATGAATAGTAATAACATATAAGCATATAATAGCGGAAGAAACTAAGTCCTGAATAACCCGGTTAAGTCTTGGTAAAACTGGTTTTATAGTTTGAAAAGCCTTATGTTTATCTTATAAAAACTATTTAACATATTCTACCATTAGCCAATATAGGTCATGAAAATCCACCGTGCATGAATACTTGGAGGGGTGACCTCATCATGCAAATTAGAGGGGCTGCCTCTAATTTAATATACTGGTTTAGGTAGGAGGGATCAGCTCCTTGTGAAGGATGCAAGTCACACACCACATTCACACTGAGTAATCTGCTGAAAACATGTAACTAGGATGCACCCATACACCCCACATGATAAATATAATAATATGGCCAAAAGCTTAAGGGACGCCACGAGCAATCACTCCGCCGTGGGGAAGTCATAACATCAATGCCTCTAATGTTATGGTTATGGTACCTCCATAACTAGGTGAAACTGGTCATGCATGTATATGGATATAGGTATTCAAAATTAAACATAAGCAAGTCAAACATATAAACTTATACTACGGGAAAACATTTGGCTGCATACGGGGAATCCTAATAAGGAAAGAATGTCCATACTGAAAGGACGGGAATCCGTACCTTATGTCCAGTGAACGAGAAGACGAACTGAAGAGAGTCCTACCTCGGTATCACTAATGCTACATAAATACATACGTGTATAAGTATCTGATTACTAAATACGTAACTGGTTTTATATCATGTCTTAGCTTATTTAATACGTTCATGTCATGTTTTACGGTTTTAAGCTTTAAACTGTGTTTATCTTATATTCTGTCTATTTTGATTAAGTATTTCTGGTATTTCATGTATTATTATACTTACTGTGTAATAATAAGTAACTTTCTAAAATAGCAGGTTTCCTAAAATAGAAAGTTTCCAAAAATAGAAAGTTACCAAAAATAGAAAGTTTCCAAAAAAACAGAATTACTGCTTAAAATAGATAAGTTTCTAAAAGTAGAAATTTTCCATAAATAAATTAGTTGCCTTAATTAGATAAGTTTCTAAAAAATAGAAAGTTTCCATAATTAGATATAAGCTGGTTAAATAAGCTAAGTATATAAGCTTAAGTGTTTTCTGATTATTTTTCTAAGTCATAATGATATAAGGTATAGTTTATTAATTATTACATGTAATTTAAATAAACTATAGGTTAAAAGTATTTAATTAAATATATCATGTTTTTAATTAAATAAAGTTAAATACTTAGGTTAAACATGTATTATTAATTATTAATAATATAACCTAAGTCATGTTATTTAATTAATTATAGCCATGGTTTTTAATAATTAATTAATTATAAAGTCTAGAAAAATATAAATACTTAGGTTAAAAATTCCATGATCTAATAATTAAATTATAACCTAAGTCATGTTTTATTAAATTAATATGTCATGTTTTATTAATTTAATCTTAACATATAATAATAAAATCATAAACCTTAACATAAACCATAAACCGGATCGTGACTAGAAACCATGAACCGGACTCGTAATCAACACCATACCCCAAACCACCTCGGGGTTCTCCCCTGTTTGCTGCTACCGTGGGACCCACACCACCAAACCGAGACCTTGAGGTCTCGGTGGTGGTCCATATGCCAAGCCAAGACCCCCTTGGGGTTTGGTTTAGGCGCCGGCCACAACAAACACCCCTAAATCCTCCGTTTTGATTTACCCCATAACCATTTACATGTTTGATTTATGTTTTTAATTAGCTCTTTAAAACATCATGTTCTTATTTAATTTATTAAATCAAAACCAAAAAGAAAAAGGATTAAAAAGGTATACCGAATGCGCGGATCAAACGAGGATGAACACACACAAACACTTGCACAAAATTCAAGATCAAAATCAAACGAACACCCCCTTTCTTGTTGTTATATGATGCGGCCAAGAGGAGAGCAAGAAGGAAAAAAGGAGAAAATCTTTTTAGGTTTTTGATGTTTTACTGTAATGTGAAAAAGTGACCAAAGGTTTTACCTTTACCCCATGTTAGTAAAATTTTGATGGGCTTGGCCCATGGCCTTGGTGTAGGCGCGGGTAGGGGGCCCACATGGGGTATCCGTACCTTTTCCCGATTCCATTTATTCTAGTGTTCGTTCGTGTTTAGCCGTGTTCGTGTTTTATGTGTTCTCGTTAAATATTAACCGTGACTTAATATATTTATTCGTGTTCGTAATAAATATATATACGTAATTAATATTAGCTCGTGATTTAATTACGTTCATGATTTCGTGATCGCATGTTCGTGATTAATTATTGTTTAAATAATTATTGTGTGTTCGTATGTAATAAATACTTATCGTGTTCTAACACGTACGTAATACGTAAAATTCTAACACGTTAACGTAATCATAATATAAAAGGAAAGTTTTAATCTAGTACGTACGATCTTAAGGGTACTATTCATGGTAAAAGCATGCGGGTTTTACACCCTTGATGATTCCAGCATCATTGGTGAATATGATTGCCGTAGAATTGTCCCAATACATATTTTATTAGGTTCTTTTATTGAAAGCATCACTCCAAGATCTCCAATAAAACTTCCTAATCCAAACCACATTTCTTTCCGTACTCCTTAAGTACCGGCCTCCCTCCGAACACCAAAAATATTCCGTTTGTATTCCTCAAATACTTCAGAATATGTTTAACAGCAACCCAATGGAGCTTCCCTAAGAATTTTGTTTAGTAACGACTGACCAAGTTCTGAGCAAACGCCACACCGGGCCTTGTGCATCTTACAACTTACATAATATATCCTACTTCTGAAGAATAAGGCACCTTCCGCATGTATTCCTCCTCTTCAGGAGTTGATGTATCCATCTCATGACTCAGACTATGCTTAACTTCGATAGGTTGAAAACCTTTCTTGGAATTATGCATATTATACTTATTCAATATTTTGTCAATATAAACATCTTGACTAAGACCTATTAACCGTCTACTCCTATCTCAATAGGTTTTAATTCCCAGAATGTATGCATCTTCTCCTAAATCTTTCATATAAAAACATTTACTAAGATAATCCTTAACTTCATTAAGTCTTGGATGATTAATATGTCATCACATATAAAATTAGGAATACTACATCACTCCTACTAGCTTTGCGATACACATATGGCTCATCATGATTTTGAATAAATCCAAAATTCTTTATTTCTTCATCAAATCATTTGTTTCATTGACGTGACGCTTGCTTCAAACCATAAATAGATATTCGAAGTTTGCAAACGTGTTTTGGATACTTAGGATCAACATACCCTTCCGGTTGTTGCATATAGATATCTTCATCTAAGCAAGCGTTCAAGAAGGCAGTTTTAACATCCATTTGCCATATCTCATAGTCATAGTATGCTGCTATATCTATGAGAATCCTAATAGCTCTTAAGTCTGCTACCGGAGAAAACGTCTCCTCGTAGTCTACGCCAAAAGTTTGAGTAAAATCTTTGGCTACTAAACGAGCTTTAGAGGATTGTACTTTACCATTCATGTCAGTTTCCTCCTTGTATATCCACTTATGTTTCACTACCTTAGCATTTGATGGTGGATCTACAAGAATACAAACATCACTTACTTTCATGGATTTCATTTCCTCATTCATAGCAATCATCCACTTATCCTTTTCAGGATCAATCATGGCGGATTTATAATTAGCAGGTTCACCAAGATCCCCTACTTCATCATCGTCATCCTCTATGTTAAGACATAGATTTCTAGTCGCGCTTTTAATCCTTTCAGATCTACGTAGAGGAATTATTTCCGATGAAACTCCCAGACTTTCTAGTTCTACATGAATTATTTCGCTAGTGTTTTCATCAGAAGGTAATGTATCTATATGACTCTCTTCAAGATAATAATTTCTCCCACTGAGTTCTTGATTTACAAGATCACTTTCAAGGAAGTCTCCATACCTAGCAACAATAACCTTGTTCTCAGGTGGATAATAAAAGTAGTAGCCCATAGTTTCCATCGGTATCCTACAAAGATACATTTCACAGATCGTTGTTGGAGTTTATCGCCAGAGTCATGTTTTACATAAGCCTCGCAACCCCAGACCATTAAATAAGACAAGTATGGCTTCTTGCCATGCCATAGTTCATATGGTGTCTTATCAACCTTCTTCGTGGGAAACATATTTAAAATGTGAACCTTAGATTCTAAGGCATAATACCAACAGGATAATGATAAAGTTGTAAGATTAAACATAGATCGTACCATATCTAACAATGTACGATTTCTCCTTTCGGATACACCATTTTGTTGTGTAGTATAAGGAGAAGTAAGATTCTGAACTATTCCATTATCACTTAGATAATCTTTAAACTCTTGGCTTAAATATTCACCACTTCTATCAGAATGAAGAGCTTTAATCTTTTTTCCTAGTTGCAATTCTACTTCTGCTTTAAACACTTTGAATGTTTCAAATACCTCATGTTTATGCTTAAGTAAATAAACATAACCATAACGGCTATAATCATCCGTAAATGTTAAGAATTAGCTAGCTCATTTCCTTGATACATGTCTAAGTGGTCCCCACACATCAGTGTGTATTAAACCAAGTAGATAAGTAGCTCTTTCAATATAACTATTAAAAGGTTTCTTGATCATCTTTCCAGAGATACAAGACTCACATTTATCAAATGATTCATCATTTATATTTTCCAAAAGACCTTCACGTTGAAGCTTTTCTATGCGAGTCTTCTCGATATGGGCAAGTCTACAATGCCAAATATAAGAAGAGTTCTTGTCTAACTTTCCCTTCTTATTCATTCTAAAAACAGAATTATTATTCTACTTGGAATTATCATGCATATCAATTTCAAATAAACCATTCACAGAAATTGCATTAAAATAGAAAATACCATCTTTGAAAACAGAAATTCCTTTATAATCAATAGTGTGAACAAATCTAAGATTCAACAAACAAGAAAAGGAAATAACACCCCTAACAATTGTAGGTGTATAATGACAATCGTTTAAAATCAGTACTAAACCCGAAGGTAAAAATAGATTAAACGTTCCTATATCTTCAACCGCTGCTTGTGAACCATTGCATACTTGCAGAAATTGTTCCTCATAGGATAGCTTCCTTTCTATCTTAAATCCCTGCAACATATTACAAATGTTAATACTGCATCCCGTATCATATACCCAGGAATTTAATTTGTATGTCAAATTAAATAATTCAATCATAAATAAAGTACTTGAAGCTGTAAAGAGGTCAGTTCCTCTTCAAGTGACCACTTGCTATGCAATGGTGACAAGTCTTATCCTTCTGAGATTGGTTCCTCTTGGCAAAGTTCTGCTTAGGCTTTTGATAAGTCGCAACTTGTTTGCCCTTATCACCTTTGCCTTTGTCTTTCTTTTTGTTCACTTGCGGTTTTGGCTTACTCACTCTACCATTTTGTATGGTTAGTACAGGAGGAGTAGAGGTAGATACCTTGTACTTTAACCTCTTTTTATAGTCAATGAGCCTTGCATGCAAAACATTAACTGTCTTCCCCTTGCAATGCATATTATAGTTCCTGACAAAATCATTAAAGTCCTTGTAGAGGGACCTATTGATCAAGTTAATCGCCATATTATGATCATAGGTTTGTCCGAGTGCAATGAGTTGTTCCATATAACCCCTCATTTCCATGTAATGTGCACTAACGGACTTTCCAAGAGTTTGCTTGCACATATGCAAAGCATCTACCAAGTCGTAGATCTCCACAACTTGGGGCTTCTCAAACATTGCCTTGAGTTCATCAAGCATACGCATAGGCGAAAATAGCTCAAACTTCTTTTGAAGTTGAGGTGACATTTTCCCAAGCATTAAGCAAGCCACATCAGAGTGCTTCTTAACATCAACAGCGTGGGTAAGACTTTTGGCTTCAGAAGTTCCTTCAGCAAGGTCAGCCGGATACGACGTGGTCAAGATATCAATAGTACCCGCTACTCTCAAGACAATTCTTAGTGAGCGATACCAATCATTGAAGTTTGGGCCAGTAAGTTCAGGACGATCAAAAAACGTATTGAACGCGGAACTTAAAGCGTTATTGTCGGGTTGAGCCATTTCTACATAAATAAGTTCAAATTATTAGTATTTTTGATAAATACTTTCAAGCAAATAAAATTACACTAGTAAATAAACGATAGTATTTTCCTTGAAACTAGAACCTATATTGACATAAATCCATTACATCAGTTGATCTGCTAGTAATGAATGTATTCAACATAGTAACTTGTTGAACAATTTATTGGCAAACCATTTCCAATTTCTAGATATTTAAGGGACTTACATTGCCAAAAGAACATTTTGCATTATAAACATGTTTCATCCCTTCTGAATGCCTTAAGTTTCCAGATCTCACTGAGTAACTTAATTAAGTCGTCTAATATAAAGAACGTAAAACTTATCATGTGAATTCTCATTCTATGAAAAGTTTTCTCTCCATCACAACATCATCTAAATCTCATATGATGACATTGTAACTTCAAGTGTCCGTTAATTAGATGGCTTTCAACTTAAATTTTAAGGGTATAAATTTGATGTCAAAATCAATGTATGGAGAAGCATGCATACATCTTCATATCATAGGTTTAATAAAACATTTAGTAAACTTTTTCACGAGACTAAATTTATTCATATATTATGTTGAGGTATTGGTTAGAACCAATCAAAGATTTTACCCACAACTATTCACAACGTACTTTTTCTAGACCTCGGCTAAAGCACAAAGCAATAACCTTATTCATCGTGTTTCGGATGTGAATTCGTGGTAAAGCACAGGAGAGCCGAGAATTTGGTCGGCGACAAACAACATAACCTCCTCCCTTAGCCGGGTACTTGACCAACAGCGCGTTATACCCACTTTATATTTTGTCAAAATTGAGTAGGTCGTTGAATTATTATTGCAAATCACCAATCAACGTAATACTATGTAATTTAGATCTAAAAAAAAATCTTAATTTTAATATGATTTAGTCCATATTATTTTTCTTAAAAAAATTACCCTTGTTTACAACATACTATTAAATCGCATGAAAACAATAAGGTACAAAAAAACTAAATCATAAAGACATAATAACAATTTATATGTGCAATAAATAAATCAAATAGCCGCATGCATACGATTTTATTCAATAAATTTTAAATCTAGGTTTTTATATTCATATAAAAGTCTTCCCTATTTTTTTAACACGTAGCACATTCAATTTTATGATCCATGAAAAACATGCACGTTATCATGGATCCACCAACAAATCTTAACAATTAAATCTCTACGGATCATAACCATAATCTACATGACATAACAATTAATCATGCAATTTAATCTAAAATTATCCAACATTAATTTAGGGTTTCAAATAAAAAGTTTATAAAATTCGGCCAAAATCGACCAAACATAAAATACAAAACCCTAATTTTTGCAAAACCTAAAAAACATGTAGTTTAACTTAAAACAATTATTAGTTAAAATACTTTAGATTGATAATTATAACATGTTAACCAGGCTCTCGATGCCACTGAAGGTTCATTAAACATAACAATTACTTAAAACGCTAAACAAGATCAAAACTCATATAACGGAAGCGATTTAGCACGATCATAATTAACACAATTATAATTAATCGAATTAGGGTTACGTACCTTTTGCAAAGCAATTCCCACAAACAAGATTTTTTTTACTGAATTAGGGTTTATACCGTATCACCAAGATATAGTCTAAAGTAAGACTATATTATGTTCTTGTACACACGTATTACAACGAGTTAACCGTAATGCTAGTACGTGTACACCGAGCTTCAACGTTTAGTGGAAAAATCAACCCAACAACCCTAGAGAGGGGCTAGGACTTGATTTATAGCTTAATCGAAAACCAAACGAATCCCCTAGGGTACGTTTGATTCGGCCGACTAAAAGAAAGAGAGAAGAGAGAACGGGGTGAAGAATTATGAAGGCTAATGGGTCCTTATATAGGCCTAATTATCTTGTAGCCGAAGGAAACGAATATAAGGAAAGTTTTCTTCTCCCCTCCCTTGTTGTTGCCGACGGTCGAAACACCCTAAAGGGGTGTTCCGCAACCTTCTTTTCCTTTTCTCTTTATTCCACAACGTTCGCTAAAACTTAACTCTTAATTATTTAACGATCGTTAAAGTAATAGCTCGATTTAATTTAATAAATATATAAATTTATTTATTAAATAAATTAACTCTATACGTTTGTGTGCAATCCTGTAATCTCGAGTTTGATCTTAACACACGACTATTAAACGTAAGTCTATAAACTTTCAATATGGTATACCAAGTGCCTCGCCAAAGACCTCGAGAGAGTATTTAATGAGCTTACCATTTATGATGAACTTAATAAATATACCATTATCGGTAGAGATAAGGGTATATGTGCTATAAAACTCCAAAAGGAATTGAGGATAAATGAATTCATCAATGTTTAGCAAACAATCAAACCTAATTTGACTAAACATAAAATTGATGTATTTATAATCCTGTATGTCCTTGTGGACAACTCTACCCTCGTGAAAGCAACAACTTTGAAGAGAGTTGAAGGTATTTGCAAGGGTTTTTGAAGGGCAAAATTCGGCAAGATTAGGCATGTAACTCTTAGTGTATTGGTGATTATTAGTACCTAAAAAAACATAAAAATATGCCCACAATCACTCTTATGCTACGTAATGACTAAAAGTCAAAATCATAAGAATGTGTTTAGTCAATTGCTTGACAAACAAAGGACTAAACCTTGTCATTCCTATGTACACATTGTATCTAATTCATCATTGACTAAAACATATGAACTATCTAAAATCAACCATGAACTTTGAACATTGGTTTGTCAAAATTCGTTTTTGGGTAAGCATTAACAATGCAATTGTTGGGATATGCGATCGTTTAGCCATCAAAAATGAGTGAGCCTATCGAGGGCACACACTTAAACACGAAGAGTACGTTTATTATATATTTAATATATGTAATTTGTTTATATTTTTATTAAATATATAATGTGTTTCACCAAATATATTCAACGATTTTAGTTTAAATGATAGACGTCGTAAACTAATTAATATACGTTAAATAAATTGGTGGATAAGTTTAAATATATCTATATTTATATTTGTTTGGTTTAAATCTGTACGAATATATTATACATATATTTTGTCTTTAAACAGTGGCAAGATATACTAATGAAATAGAAGATATGAAAGACAACATGATATTCATTTGTTTTGTTCATGTTCTTGACTTTTGCCACAAGACACAAAAACTAGTATATATACTATATACTCATTCCACTTATTTATTGATTAAAAAATATATCGAAGTATTATATTGATTTTGGGTGCACTCGTTGGCAGTAACACAAACATATATATTTGTTTGTATGAGACAAGAAACCAGTGAGATACTATATTGCTTTGGTTTTATTTTTTGCTTTCTTCTGTTCAACGATCTGAACGTAATACCACTTCGGTATTAAGATCGGTTTGAAGCAAGATCAATAACACTTGTTGTTAGTTATCGTGAAGCAACTACTAGCATTGTAATGTGCTCATTTGACATGTGTGTGAGCAACCGGTGGAGACGGTTATTTTACCGTTAAGTTTCAAGATCAAGACTCATTTAATTGATTTAATCAATTAAAATAAAAGGTTAGTATTTATTGTTTTATTATGTGCTAATTCTAAATGTTATACTAGATCCATTCCATTGCGCACTCGTAGTAAATGTTTAACTAGTATTCTAAAATCCTAACAGTGGCATCACGAGTCATCATATGGCATTTATGGGTTACACATAGATAAACACGCTAGATCCGCTTAAATACTCGCTTTATTTATTTTCTATGGCAATAATATGTATTCTTGCCATAAAATTTCAATCTTGATCTAGATCTAATAAAATTGGGTAGGTTTATTAAATTGGTTAATAAACAAAATTTTATTTTTATCCGTCAAAGACTTTAGCAATCACGTTTGTGATGCATGCTCGTCACCAAGTACCTAGCAACTTCGTGAGGGTCTTTGATCCTCAAATTGGGGAAGACTCACTTGGATCTTGGATCTTATATGATTTACTGCTTTCATATAGAGTTTGTCTTCTTCTTCTACCCCTTTCTAGTCTATTTTTATGTGCTTATTTATTTTCTATTATGAATTGCAAAACGTAATAATACAAGATTCTAGGAATCATAAAAACGGATCTCTACTTATATCGAAACTAGCTTTAAAAGTATGTCATATTAATACACTTATTTTTCCTTGCGAATCGGCTATGTGTTATTTGTTAAAACTTGTTTTCTGAACAAATCTTAATATTGACATAAGATCTATGAAACTTGTTTTTATTATAATCTAATTGGTTTGCGAAATCATATTGTCACTCGAGTTGGGCTTACATACCGTAATGATGGCTTATAAACTATCTTCTCAACACGTGATTTGCAAAATTATTTGGTTTATAATACTTAAAATTACAACACCATTTTGTGCTTTACTAATGATAGACTTGCTATTGCACTACGTGCTCTAGTCAAGCTATCTAGGGTTTGAATGATATTTAATGTTTTCCCGTGTCACATACATGTTGTGACATCTATGTGATAATTATCCCAAGCACTTGCGCCTTCGGGCACATGAAGAGTAGGATATAGGGTTTGATCATTCTTTAATGCTTTCCCGCGGTAAACACGCCTAAAACAAAGTTAACAAAAGGTTCTTCTTAACTTGTGCTAAAATGATGATTGCATGCATCTTTTTACACGATTTTGACATTTGTTTTCTAAACTTATGTGATACCTATTTGAACTTTTAAGTCTATGTCATCCAATGTAAAAGCACTTGTAGTTGGTTTTCATCAACTGGTCAGACCTAGGGTGAATTCAATACCCGAGGCGAATTTTGTCATAGGTCAGATCTATGACAATTTTTGCATGCTTTACATTGGTACGACTTAAGTCGAGTTCCCGGTCAGATTCGAAACCCGAGGCATAAGATGAGATGAAACATACTCATGATTTTGTTACATGTAGAACAAGTTTGTTTGAGATGTTCATTGGTACTCGAAAGAGTTGTGAGAACATCCCATTCAAACACTCTACAACAATAAACTTCATGAATCGTCTCATAAATTCTAAGAGTCGCACTTGTAATGCAATAACGCTCGACGCTTACCTCTTGCCCTACTTATTATTAGATGGTCAGACCTCTAATATTAAGTGAGAGTGCAAGCAAGGATCTTAGTCTCATAATGATTAATTGGGTAGTTAATTCTTTTGAGAATGCAATTATAAAAAATACTAATCGTTGAACTTTTATTTTGTACATGAGTAATTCTACCTCTTGCTTAAACAATTAGGTTGTTTAGTCATTCCTTGAGAGGATGAAGTTGACTGAAAGTAACTATGTTGATTGGTGTCGTGCTCTTAGGATAGCGCTCGAAACTGACGACTTGGTTAAGTACCTTGAGCAACCTATTCCTGATCTCCCATTTCTCCCTCCTGGCTACCAGGGCCCTGAACCAAACCCAGATGATCATAACATTTGGATAAAAAGGTCCAGGGAAATTGCTGGTGTTATGCTTATGACTATGTCCCATGAACTCTAGAAAACTATGGAGGGTTATGGCTCATGGTCAATGTTGAGGAGTTGAAAACTATGTTCACTGAACAAGCTGATCAAGAACTCCTTGATGTTGCATGTGATTTTTACGCGTGTAGACATGAGGAAGGTCAATCGGTGAGCTTCTATGTCTTAAAGATGAAGGGCTATATAGAGAATTTGGGACATCTCGGTCATCCCATGTCACTTAAACTTAGAGTCAGCCTAATTCTAGTTTCACTCAACAAGGATTATGACAAGTTCGTGCAAGATTACAATCTGCATGGCTTGGGGAAGACAATAAACGAGTTACATGCCATGCTAAAGCTACATGAGAAAACGTTACCAAAGAAGGTTGCACCTACCACTGCTAATAACATTAATGCTATTAAGGCAGGAAGGATCCAAAAGCCTAATAAGGCTAAACCGTCTAATGCTGCGAAGGGTAAGAATCAAGGCAAATGGAAGAAAGTAGCAAACTTTACTCCTAGAACCAAGATTTCTCCTCCACCAAAGAGAGATAATCCTGCTAAGGACGCCACTTGTCACCAATGTGGTGACATTGGTCATTGGAAGAGAAACTGTCCAGAGTATCTCGCTGAGTTGTAGAAGAAGAAGAAGCTATATCAAGGAGCTAGCACTTCAGGTATCTTCGCTATAGAACTCTTTACTTTTCCTAATAAATCATGGGTTTATGACACAGGTTGTGGTACTCACATCTATAATACTACTCAGGGACTAAGGATAACTAGGAAGCTGAAGCCAGGAGCTTTGAACCTGTACGTGGGCAATGGTCATCGTGCAGTTGTCGAAACCATTGGTGTTTTTCAATTATTTCTCTCTAGTGGTCTAGTAGTCATTTTGAATAATTGTCATTACGCACCTTCTATTTCTAGAGGGATTGTTTCAGTTTTCCGTTTGTATGACGATGGTTTTGTTAACCGTTTTGAGAATAATGCAATAATTTCAGTTTCTAAAGATAATATGTTTTATTTTCGTGCTATTCCTCGTGATGGTATATATGAAATTGATATGTGTGATTCTAATGCAAACGATGATTCTATTTATGTTGTAAGTAAAAAAAGGGCCAAGTCTAACTTGGACTCTACACTCTTATGGCATTGTCGCCTTGGCCACATAAGCAAAAAGCTTATTAAGCAATTACAAATTGATGGATTGCTTAAGTCAAATGATGATGATTCCTTTAACAAGTGTGTTTCATGTTTATCTGGAAAGATGGCACGTAAACCTTATTCACATCAAGTGGAGAGGGCTAAAGATCTACTTGGACTCATACACACTGATGTGTATGGCCCATTTAGAGTCGTGTCAAGACAAGGTGCAAGTTACTTCGTCACTTTCACTGACGACTATAGTCGTTATGGTTATGTTTACTTGCTAAAGCATAAACATGAAGTGTTTGAAACATTTAAGGTGTTTCAAAAGGAAGAAGAAAATCAACTCGGTAAAACCATAAAGGCACTACATTCTGATCGTGGAGGTCAATTTATGAGTTATGAGTTTTTGGATCATCTTAAGGAGCATGGGATTATTGCCCATAGAACTCCTCCATATACACCACAACACAATGGTGTGTCTGAGAGGAGAAATAGAACCCTACAAGATATGGGTCGCTCCATGATGGCACAAATAACTCTTCCAAAGTATGCTCTTGACTCTGCTGCACGCATTCTCAATATGGTTCCAACTAATAAGGTTGAAAAGACTCCATACGAAGTATGCCATGGGCAAGCCCCTAAGTTGTCTTACTTAAAGGTCTGGGGATGTGAGGCTCTTGTTAAGCGTGATACCCTTAATAAACCTGACAAGCTTGAGCCCAGATCGGTTAAGTGTATCTTTGTAGGATACCCAAAGGAAACAATGGTTTACTCCTTCTATTACCCACCTGAGAACAAAGTTATTGTTGCTCGTAATGCTAAATTCCTAGAGAGCAATCTTATGAATCAATAAGCAAGTGGGAGTTTAGAAGATCTTGAAGTAATTCAAGATGAAGATATACATCCTTCTGAAAACACTAGCGATCATGAAGAGGATGATCAAGAAATTGATGAACCTATAAGTGATATAGCTCCTATTCGAAAGTATACAAGGACTAGGCGTGCTCCTGACCGTATGTGTTTATACATTGACGCAGAGGAACATGAGTTAGGGGATCATGGTGAACCTACTAACTACAAAGCTGCATTAGCAGATCCTGAATCTAAAAAATGGCTGGATGCTATGAATGTGGAGATGCAATCCACGAAAGACAATGATGTCTAGATCTTATTTGACCTTCCTCCTAACGCTAGAACCGTTAGCGGCAAGTGGTTATACAAGAAGAAGACCGACATGGATGGAAATGTACACACCTTTAAAGCTCGATATGTAGCGAGGGGATTAACTCAAACCTTCAAGGTTGATTATGAAAAAACCTTCTCTCCTGTTGCAGATATCAAAGCTATTAGGATTCTTTTAGCCATAGCCGCGTTCTATGACTATGAGATTTGGAAAATGGATATTAAATCCGCTTTCCTTAATGGACGTATTTACGAAGAGGTCTAAGTGAAGCAACCTGAATGTTTTGTCAATCCTAAATATCCAAACCGAGTATGCAAGCTTCAAAGATCCATTTATGGACTTAAGCAAGCATCAAGGCGATGGAATAAGAGATTTGATGATGAAATCAAGAACTTTGGTTTCACTCAGAATCCCGATGAGCCATGTGAATATATCAAAGCTAGTGGGAGTAATGTGGTGTTCCTAATCCTGTATGTCGATGACATATTAATCATGGGAAAAGACATTCCAACGTTGCAAAGTGTAAAAGCTTACCTTGGAAAGTGTTTTGCTATGAAAGATCTAGGAGATGCTGCATATATTCTTGGAATCAAGATCTATCGAGATAGATTAAGACGGTTAATTGGTTTATGTCAAAGTGCTTATATAGATAAAATTTTGAAGAATTATAACATGGATAATTCCAAACATGGCTTTGTTCCCATGCTAACTGATTCAAAATTATCTAAGACTCAAGGAGCATCTACCCCTGCTAAGGTAAAATACATGCAGAGAGTTCCTTATGCTTCTGCAATAGGATCAATCATGTATGCTATTAGATGCACTAGACCAGATGTTACGTTCTCTCAGAACATGACAAGCTGATTTCAGCAGAACCCTAGTGATTCTTACTGGACTGCTGTTAAGAACATTCTGAGGTATCTTAGGCATACCGAAGACATGTTTATTCTTTATGGAGGAGATATGAAACGAGAGCTCAGGGTTGCTTGCTACACTGACGCTAGATATCTGACAGACGCTGATGATACAAAGTCTCAAACTGGATATGTTTTCATAATGAATGGAGGTGTTGTAAGCTAGAAAATCTCGAAGCAGAGCATCCATGCTATCTCATCTACAGAGGTTGAGTATATAGCCGCTTCGGAGGCTGCTAAAGAAGCAGTTTGGATTAGGAAATTTATTTTTGGGCTTGGTGTTGTTTCCACAAATAATGAACCTATGAAGATGTATTGTAACAATACCGGAGCCATTACTATAGCTAATGAACCAGGAATCACTAAAGGTGTGAAACACTATCGTGCTAAAGTTCACTACCTTAGAGAAGTGATTGAACTGGGTGATATTACACTGGAGAAAGTTCACACAGACGACAATTTAACTGACCCCTCTACTAAGGCTTTAGACCTTAAAAAGCATTCACTGCTTTCACATAATATTGGATTGCTTCCAGCTGATAGTCTCATGTAATCTATGTTATTTTGGTATTTGGATAATTTGGGATTGCATGACAATTAATATTTTCTGATGAATAAAGATATTTGATGTTTGTTATCATTCATATAAATATTGTTGTCTTATATTTATATGTTTAAAATCCTTTAATATTTGATTATTCTAAACATGTCCATTGTCGGTTAGCAATATGGGAATATTGTCTAAATTAAGACAAATATGAGTATTGGTTATATTCTTTGAATATAATGGAAGGTTTCCACCAAACTCATATGTTATTCATAAGGGATGCGTATTGGACACCCTGAATATTCGAATATTACTTTTGGATCTTGTCATGAGTAAATTTTCGAAAATGGTGATTAAGTCGTCCTTAGACTTGAGATGCAAACAAGTTGTGCATGTGTGAATATCACTTATTGATTATATTTTAAACGCTAGCTCGCAAGAGTTAGTTATGAAGGCTATAGTTGGAAGTGTTGTGAAGCAGCATCCACAAACACTTGCAGTCAATATAGAATTTGTTCCTCCACTTGATATAGTGCAGTGAAGTACCACTGGATCCTCTCCAGAATTAATTAGATAATTGTATGGCCGTACCCAAAGTGTGATCAAGATGATTTTTTCTTACATTTGGACTATCTGAATTAATCTGATCACGAGAAATAAAGTTGAACTATATGGAAGGAGTTAGGATCCATATCCATGTCTTAACGGTACTAGAAACAAAGGGATGATTACTAGCAAGCTTTATAATCATATACCATCGAATACCTTTGAGATATTATTCTTGAAACTATTAACTCAACATTTCCGGTTATAATGAAGCGTTGCTAGATACTTCAATATGGACGCTGTATGTCTATACTCTCACAAGTGGGAGCTGTTGAGATATGCGATCGTTTAGCCATCAGAAATGAGTGAGCCTATCGGGGGCACACATTTAAACACGAAGAGTACGTTTATTATATATTTAATATATGTAATTCGTTTACATTTTTAATAAATATATAATGTGTTTCTTGAAATATATTTAATGATTTTAGTTTAACCGTTAGACGTCGTAAACTAATTAATATACGTTAAATAAATTGGTGGATAAGTTTAAATATATCTATACTTATATTCGTTTGGTTTAAATCTGTAGGAATATATTATACATATATTTTGTCTTTAAATAGTGGCAAGATATACTAATGAAATAGAATATATGAAAGACAACATGATATTCATTTGTTTTGTTCCTGTTCACAAAAACTAGTATATATACTATATACTCAATCCACTTATTTATTGATTAAAAAATATATCGAAGTATTATATTGGTTTTGGGTGCACTCGTTGGCAATAACACAGACATATATATTTGTTTGTATGAGACAAGAAACCAGTGAGATACTATATTGCTTTGGTTTTATTTTTTGTTTTCTTCTGTTCAACGATCTGAACGTAATACCACTTCAGTATTCGGATCGGTTTGAAACAAGATCAATAACACTTGTTAGTTATCGTGAAGCAACTACTAGCATCGTAACGTGCTCATTTGACGTGTGTGTGAGCAACCGGTGGAGACGGTTATTTTACCGTTAAGTTTCAAGATCAAGACTCATTTAACTGATTTAATCAATTAAACTAAAAGGTTAGTATTTATTGTTTTATTATGTGTTAATTCTAAATGTTATACTAGATCTATTCCGCTGCGCACTCGTAGTTAATGGTTAACTAGTATTCTAAAATCCCAACAGCAATTATGGCCATTGAGTAGTCGCAAAAGACAATTAAACATAAAAGGTCGATAGAGGCCAGGTGCACTCACGGGGAGGCCATCACAAAACGGTTTTGCTACTTGAATATACATAGAGTTTATTGGCATTGTTGCATGTACATTTATTTGGCCTTTATATTTGGCGAAGCTAGGGGTTCCCGCGGGTGCCCGTGACCCATATGAAATTTTTGTGTGTAGTGTTCAATTGTTAAGAAAACAATGATTTTTTTTAAAATCCATCTTAAATGCACTCAGTGAATCGGAACGTGTTTCTACCCTTCGTTTTAATTCATTTTTTACATATGTTATATTACGGTTTAAAATTTTGTGCATCCAGTCATATTTCGTCTTGGCTTCGTCCCTGATTGGAGCAGCCGCCTTCAGGCTTCGCCTGCCCATTCTAATAATTCCAAACCAAGCAAATGTTTGTCCACTGTTATGATCAAACTTATATACAGTACATCAAGTAACATGTGCTTCACTGAAACCAAACCAAGCAAATGCCATAGTGTTCTTCTCAAAACAACATCTAAAATACCAGTAGTTCAAGCTGTGAACTCATTTATATTTCAAGATGTTGAACAAACGAAAAACAAATACGAGCAACGTTCAATGGACTTAAACTGAAAGACATAATAAATGTTAATGAAGGTTTACATTACTCATAACAATTACGCAAAACCCTAATTAAGATCAAAGCACACATAGCAGAAGCGTTTAACAAGATCATAATTAACAACACATTCATAATTAACCGAGTTAGGGTTTACATACCTTTTAGCTAGAGCAAATCATCAAGAACACCGACGAATCATGAACTAGGGTTTATATGAAAACACCAAGATATAGTTTATAATGAAACTATATTACGCTCTTGTATACACGTAATGCAATGGATCAATCGTGAGGCTAGCACTAATAAACCGGAGCTTCTACACTTGTGAATTATAGCTAATATGAAAATTAAACCGAAACCCTATGTGGGTTAGGGTTTGCGATCGCAGGAGACAAAGGAGGGGAAGAGAGAAAAATTATGAAGGATTGATGGGGTATTTATAGGATTACATAACTTGTTCTCCAAGCCCAAATCAAGATTAGGAAACTAATCCTCGTTCCCTTTTTTCCTCTTTGGCCGAGGGTACACCAAGCCCACAAGGGGCTTCCGGAACTTTTCCTTTTTCCTTCTTTTCTCTTCTATTTAATTCCATAACGGTCATTTATACTTAACTTTTAATTACTAACGATCGTTAGTTAGGCTCGATTTATATTTAATAAATATAATAAATATATTTATTAAATTAATTAATCCTTTACGTATTGTGTGCAATCCCGTAATCCCGAGTTCGATCCTATCACACGATAATAACTCGATTTTACTCAGGTTAAAATTTATCGTTGTACCAATCTCTTCGAATTGAAAAACTTGTGTTTAATGTGTGACTCAGTTTTATTTTGGTGGAACAAAAAGGTTGTCGTTGTAGTATATGAAAATGTGCAAATCAATTAAAGTAAAATGGCGTTAAAATAAAATCTAAATCTAGTTAAACGTAAAGGTGCAATATTTAAAACGTGACGGAAAGTAAATTAATTAAACGACTAAGAATTAAAGCGTGACGAGAATTAAAATTAGAAAAGAATTAAAATAACAACTTAAAATTAAACAAGACAAAATAAGTGAAAAACTTCCCAATCGGAATATATTCCGATGTTACCTTGATCGTAATGACTGCTTACCCCCAATCGGAATATTGATCGAAAAACCAATCGGAATATGTCACTTATCCCAGATCGGAATATCAAGACAAACCTCAATCGGAATATAAACTTACCTGATCGGAATATGGCTTAGATGCTGGTCGGAATGCTGATTGGACCCCTTGATCGGAATACTGTCACTAGTCCCAATCGGAATACCAAAAATGCACCTCGATCGGAATGATGAGTGAAGCACCAATCGGAATAACTGTCACTAGTTCAGATCGAAATATCCACTTACCTTGCCCTGATCGGAATACCAAGATACACCACCAATCGGAATACAGATAGGAATACTAAAACCCTTTTCCGACCAAGCAATTGAGCTATGGTTGGAATAGATAAAGCCCTTTCCGATTTACCAATCGGAATACGAAGGAAAAAGTACAAATTAAGCTAAACAAATAAGCTATGATTCTAATAAGCACAAGTCAAATTTTCTAAGGTAAACCGTATGAAAATAAGCTACTAAACTGAAATTTAACAACTTTAAAGACACGAAATGAATAAGCTTTACGAAAAACAACTTTTTATATAAAAATAACTTTTATAAAAACTTTATAAACTTGAAAATAAACAAAATAAGCTATGAAAATAAATGGGTTAGAACAATCAAAAGCATAAAAATGAAATCTTTCAACAAATTAACAAGACAAAAGCATATAAATCAAAGATTAAAGAAAGGTAGAATGAGATCAACAAGATAAAGTAAAGGTGCAAGAATTAAAAGAGATACTTACTTGAAATTAAATGGTAAATAAGGTGCAAGACATGTAATTAAATGTGCAAGTAATTAAATGTGCGTAAAAGTAAAGGTGGAAGAACTAATTGTCACGATTAGTCAACAAAAACTAGTGAAATGAATAAGAGGGGTATATATAGGAGATTAGGGGAGTGGTTAGAGGAAACTTCCTCCCCTCCTTCCTTTCTTCTTAATTGCGCCCTTAAGTCCTTCCTTCTTAATCTTTTTGTTAATCTTGGATTTTGATGACTTTTGGCTCGGGATTTCTTTGGACTCATCTTTTAATTCTTCGATAAATAAGACTTGAGTTCCTCGACTTTAAGTAAACTTCCGTCTTTTGACTTTTTCTTCGATAAATCTTTAGAATCGGTCTTGGACTTCCGTTCTTTTTGCACTCTTGACTTCTTGACTTCGTCTTTCATCTTTTTCTTCAATAAAAGTCCGTAAATGTCCGTGAATTCCCGTGTTTTCTCCATTTTTCACCTTTTCGTCCTAAATCACAACAAAAACACAAACCACGCATAATTCCGACACGAGACATAAAATACACGTTTTGGTCCGGTTATTATTGTAATTAAGTGGTAGAAAAGATGTGTGTTTATACACATATCACACGACTATTTAATTTTATGTCCATAAACTTTCAGCTCCCACTTGGACAAAATTCGAATATCGTGATCACATTGATTAGCGTCTAGTTACACTAAAAATGTCACTAGTACAACTCGAGTAAGGTCTCCTGGACAAAACCTTTTAATGATACATCATCATTATTATTATCTTTTCATTTCAAATACAACGTTAATAGGATATGGATCTCAGCCATTCCTTCATTAACCATTCTGTTTCTCATTTATGGATATAGCAAGATTACCAAAACACATTTGGGTGTGGCCACACAAAAATCTTACTACTCCCCGAGGGCCCCAGCTGTATTATACTTCAAAAATAATTTTGGAGGAAACAAATCTCATTTTGAATACAAGCGAAACTTATGAACTTTGCAACACTTCTGAAAATAACCCTTATAGCTACCAGCTACGTTTAGCGTTAGGTTATCTCACAGAAATACACTACATTCATGACAGTTTCCTGGTATCTCAGGTCTAAGGATAACTATTTATGATTTACTTAATGGAAAAGATCCATAAAGTAAAATCATATAGTTGGGATAAGTCCAATATTTGATCCATCAAATATCATCCAAAACTGACCAATATACTTTCAAGTATACTTTGTCACTATTTTGAATTGTCTTAGTTTAATAATACTCCCATATTATTAATCGACAACGGACATTTAGAACATAACAATTTATTCATGGAAATAAAACATGTAAAATAGGATACAAAATCAAATAACAGAAAATAAACGAAACTCAATCTTTATTTCATCAATTCGATAATGTCTTTAACATCCTTTATCCAAATACTAATCAACAGATTTATTGCATGAATTCGCTAGCTAGTTGCAGCCCAATTACCTTGGCACGCTTAACTACCTTTGGTCTAGGCAAAGCCTTAGTAAAAGGATCAGCTACGTTATCATCGGTGTGAACTTTTATTAATTTTATTTCATGAGCTTCCACTTGTTCTCGTACATAGTGATATCTACGTTTAAAGTGTTTGGCGCCTTTCATGACTCCAGGGTCAATGGCAAATATAATTGCAGCAGAATTGTCGCAATACATATCAATAGGTTCTTTAATTGAAGGCATCACTCTAAGATCTCCAATAAACTTCCTTATCCAAACAGCATCCATTGCGGCTTCTGAAGCAGCCATGTACTCTGATTGAGTTGCGTGCATAGCAATGGTTGTCTACTTCTTGCTCTTCCAGTCAACTGCTCCTCCATTGATGACATACACGTAACCCGTCTGAGACTTCGTATCGTCTTTATCACATTGACAGGACGCATCACAGAATCCTGTTACATTCAGTTCTGTGTCTGGTTTACCCCCAAATACCAAAAACATATCTTTCGTACTCCTCAAATACTTTAGAATATGTTTAACAGCAGTCCAGTAGAGCTTCTCTGGATTCTGTTGGTATCTACTGACCAAGTTCTGAGCAAACGCCACATCAGGCCTTGTGCATCTTACAACATACATAATAGATCCTACAATCGAAGCATAAGGCACCTTCTGCATGTAAGCCACCTCTTCGGGTGTTGATGCATCTAACTCATGACTTAAATCATGCTTAACTTTCATAGGTTGAAAACCTTTCTTAGAGTTATGCATGTTATACTTCTTCAATATCTTATCAATATAAACATCTTGACTAAGACCAATTAACCGTCTTTTCCTATCTCGATATATTTTAATTCCCAGAATATGTGCAGCATCTCCTAAATCCTTCATAGAAAAATATTTACCAAGATAATCCTTAACTTCCTTAAGTCTTGGAATGTTACTTCCCATGATCAATATGTCATCGACATATAAAATTAGGAACACTACATCACTCCCACTAGCTTTGTGATATACACATGGCTCATCACGATTTTGAATAAATCCGAACTTTTTGATTTCTTCATCAAATCGCTTATTCCATTGACGTGATGCTTGCTTCAAACCATAAATAGATCTTTGAAGTTTGCACACGCGTTTTGGATATTTAGGATCAACGTACCCTTCCGGTTGTTGCATATAGATTTCTTCATCTAAGCGACCGTTCAAGAAGGCAGTTTTAACATCCATTTTCCATATCTCATAGTCAAGTATGATGCTATAGCTATGAGAATCCTAACAGGTCGTAAGTCTGCGACCGGAGAAAATGTCTCCTCGTAGTCTACACCAAAAGTTTGCGTAAAACCTTTAGCTACTAAACGTGCTTTATAGGATTGTACTTCACCATCCATGTCGGTTTTCTTCTTGAAAATCCACCTATTTTCACTACTTTAACATTTTTAGGTGCATCTACAAGAATCCAAACATCGTTGATTTTTATGGATTTCATTTCCTCATTCATCGCTACTATCCATTTTAACTTTTCTAGATCAAGCATTGCGGATCGATAGTTAGCAGGTTCACCAAGATCCCCTACTTCCTCCTCATCATCCCCTATGTTAAGACATAGTTTGCTTGGCGCACGTATAGTCCTTGCAGACCAACGTAGAGGAACTAATTCCGGGGGAGCTCCCAAACTTTCTAGCTCTATTGGAATTTCTTCGCTAGTATTTTCAGAAGGCAATGTATCTTCTTGAATTTCTTCATGATCATAGTTTCTCCCACTGAATTCTTGATTTACAAGATCACTTTCAAGGAAGTCTCCATACCGAGCCACAACGACTTTGTTCTCAGCTGTAAAATAAAAGTAGTAACCCATAGTTTCTTTAGGGTAACCTACAAAGATACATTTTACTGAGCGTTGTTGGAGTTTATCTCCAGAGTCACGTTTCAGATACGCCTCACAACACCAAATTTTCAAATAAGACAAATATGGCTTCTTGCCATGCCATAGTTCATATGGTGTCTTATCAACCTTCTTTGTGGGAACCATATTCAGAATACGAACAGCAGATTCTAAAGCATAATTCCAAAAGAATAAAGGTAAAGTTGTGAGATTAAACATAAATCGAACCATATCCAATAATGTACGATTTCTCCTTTTGGATACACCATTTTGTTGTGGAGTATATGGAGAAGTAAGTTTCTGAACAATTCCGTTCTCACTTAAATAATCTTTAAAGTCTTGACTTAAATATTCACCACCTCGATCAGAACGAAGAGCTTTAATCTTCTTTCCTAGTTTCAATTTTACTTCCGCTTTAAACAATTTGAATGTTTCAAATACCTCATGTTTATGCTTAAGTAAATAAACATAACCATAACGGCTATAATCATCCGTAAACGTTAAGAAGTAGCTAGCACCTTTCCTTGACACATGTCTAAGTGGTCCACACACATCAGTATGTATAAGTCCAAGTAGATCAGTAGCCCTTTCAATATTGCTATTAAAAGGTTTCTTGGTCATCTTTACAGAGATACAAGACTCACATTTATCAAATGATTCATCATTGATATTTTCCAAAAGACCATCACGTTGAAGCTTTTGTATGCGAGTCTTCCCAACATGGGCAAGTCTACAATGCCAAAGATAAGAAGAGTTCTTGTCTAACTTTCTCTTCTTATTCATGCTAAATACAGAATCAATCTTTCTCTTGGAATTATTATCATGCATGTTAATTTCAAAAACACCATTCACATAAATTGCATCAAAATAGAATAAACCATCTTTGAAAACAGAAATTCTATTATTATCAATAGTGTGAAAAAATATAAGATCCAACATACAAGAAAATGAAATAACACCCCTAACAATTTTAAGTTCAAAATGACAATTATTCAATCTCAGTACTAGACCCGAAGGTAAAACTAGATTAAATGTTCCTATAGCTTCAACCGCTACTTGTGCGCCATTTCCCACATGTAGAAATTGTTCCCCATAGGTAAGCTTCCTCTCCAACTCAAACCCCTGCATAGTATTGCAAATGTTAATACCACATCCCGTATCATATACCCAGGAATTTGATTTGTATGTATGATTAAATAACTCTATCAAAAATAAGTTACTTGAAGATGCTGCAGCACCAAGCTCAGCCTTCTTCTTTATTTCTCGCAACTCCTCGAGATAAAGAGGGCAATTCCTCTTCTAGTGACCACTTGCTTTGCAATGGTGACAAGTCTCATCCTTCTGAGGTTTCTTCTTGAGAAAGTTCTGCTTGGGTTTAGGATAAGTCGCAACTTGTTTGCCCTTATCACCCTTGTCGTTGCCCTTCTTGTTGTTCTTGTGCAGTTTTGGCTTATTCACTCCACCATTTTGTACATAAAGCACAGGAGGGGTAGGAGCATATGTACTTTCCTTGTCCTTTATACCATTTTCTTAGTCAATGAGCATTGCGTGCAAGTCATTCACTGTCTTCCCCGTGCAATGCATATTAAAGTTCCTAACAAAATCATTAAAGTCCCGATTAAGAGACCTATTGATTAGGTTAATTATCATATCATTGTCGTAGGATTTACCTAGTGCGATGAGTTGTTCCATGTAACCCTCCATCTCTTGATAATGTGCACTAACGGATTTCCCAGGGGCTTGCTTACAACTGTGCAAAGCATCTACCAAGTCGTAGATCTCCACAACCTGAGGCTTCTCATACATTGCCTTGAGCTCTTCAAGCATTTGATTTGGATCATATAGCTCAAATTTCCTTTGCAAGAAAGGAGCCATTTTTCTGAGCATTAAACAAGCCACATCATTGTGCTTTTTAACCTCTGCCTCATAATTCAGTCTTTCAACTGGAGTAGCATTAGGGCCAAGGGGCGCAGGAAACGCCCTGGTCAAGTAATCAGAAGTACCCGCTACTCTCAGAACTATTCTTAGTGAGCGGTACCAATCGTTGAAGTTTGGGCCAGTTAATTCCTGACGTTCAAGATAAGTCTTGAATGCAATACTTAATGCGTTGTTATCGGGTTGAGCCATTTCTACATAAATAAGTTCAAAATATTAGTATTTTTGATAATACCATTCAAGAAAATAAAATTACCCCCGTAATTAAAACCATTGTATTTTCCTTGAAAACTAGAATCCACATTGACATAAACTTATCACATCAGTTGATCTGCTAGTGATAAATGTACTCAACATGGTAACTTGTCGAACAATAATTGACAAACAAATTTGCAATTTCTAGATATTTTTAGGGATTTTTGTTGCCAAAAGTCATTTTGAATTGTAAACATGTTTCATCCCTACTTTATGTCTTAAGTTTCCAGATCTTACTGAGTAACTCAATCAAGTCAACTAATCTAAAGAACGCAAAACCTTCATGTGCAATCTTATTCAGTCATGAAGTTTTCTCTCCATTACAACATCGTCCAAAATCTCATATGACGACAATTATAACTTCAAGTGTTCGTCAATTAGATGGCATAAGACTTAAATTTTTAAGGATATTGATTTTGGTGTCAAAATCATGTATGGAGAAGCATGCATACATCTCCATAGCATAAGTTTAATAAAAAAAACTTTTAACAAACTTTTGGGTGAGACTAAAATTTCATCATATATTTGCAAGTTGAGGTATTGGTTAAACCAGTTAAAGATTTTACCCACAACTAAATTCACACCGTACTTTTTCTAGAACTTAGCTAAAGCACAAAGCAATAACCTTATTCATTGTGTTTCGGATGTGAACTTTGCGGTTAAATCAACCTTAAGGGGTTATATAAATAATAACCGTAGGTAATTCCAACTTTGACGCACAGGCAAGCCAGGAATTTGGTCAGCGCTAAAGTGATAGGTGTGTAAACACCCATCCTTTTTACCACTTAATTACAATAATAACCAGGCCAAAACGTGTATTTTATGTCTTTTATGTCGGAATTATGCGTGGTTTGTGTTTTTGTTGTGATTTAGGACGAAAAGGTGAAAAGTGGAGAAAACACGGGCATTCACGGGCTTTTATTGAAGAAAAAGATGAAAGACGAAGTCAAGAAGTTGAGAGTACAAAAAGAACGGAAGTCCAAGACCAATTCTGAAGATTTATCGAAGAAAAAGTCAAAAGACAGAAGTTTACTAAAGCCGAAGAACTCGAGTCTTATTTATGAAGAAAATTAAAGACGAGTTCAAAGAAATCCCGAGCCAAAAGTCATTAAAAGTCCTAGATTAAAGTAGATTAAAGGCTAAAGGACTAATGGTGCAATTAAATGAAGATTAAAGGCTTGAAGGACTAAGCATGCAATTAAGAAGAAATGAAGGAGGGGAGGAAGCTTCCTAAGCATTCCCTAATCCTCCCCTATATATAGATCATTAGCATTTCATTTTTACTGTTGTTGGCTAATAGTGACAATTAGTTCTTCCACTTTTAATTACCTTGTCATTTATTTACTTGTCAAATTTAAATACTTGTCTTGCACCTTAATTACCATTTAATTTCAAGTAAGTGTTCTTTAATTTTGTTGCTTTTATCTTCATTTACCTTTGATCAAGTTTCTTATCATCATTCTCCTTCTACTTTTCTTCTTTTTGGTTCATCCAAATTTCAAATTAAGCAAGTTTTTGCTTAATCTCTTTGCTTATTTTACTAAAAAGTTTATCTTTTTACTTTTATCTAAGTTTTTGTATGAGATAAGCTATAAGTTTGACAATCTTATTGGCTTGTTTCATACTTAGCTTATTTGTTTTTAAGTTTTCTAAAAAGTTTAGTCTTTCTAAAAGTTTGCTTATTTAGTTTGTTTATTTCGTGCTTTGAAAAGGTATCTAAAGTTTTGCTTATTGTATTAGTCTTCTTATTGTTCTTGGTTTAGTTTTTGAAATTTTCTTATTGTTAAAATGCTTATTTAGTTTAGCTTATTTGCTTATTAGATTCCTTTGTTCCGTTCTGTAAGGTTTCTGCTTGGTACGATCCAACAAGTGCGATCGCATAAACCCTTAGGGTTTCTACTTGCGATCCATTGTTGCGATCAAGGACTAGGATCACAACTCGATCACACTCCATAATCCCCACCACGATCACTCACTGCGATCGTGGGTAAGATCATAGAGTGCGATCCGAGTGCGATCGCTTGGTCACGATCACCCACTGCGATCCACTTTGTTGCGATCGTGGTGGAGTACGATCCTTAGAGTACGACCACCACCTTTTGTTTCCATCACATTGAAGTGCGATCGTGGGCTACGATCACCAAGTGTGATCTAGACTGCGATCAAGCTACGATCCGGGTGCGATCCAACCACCTTAGTTGGTTGCGATCGTAGTACGATCGGACTCATTTTCTTTTTTTTGTTGTTTTATTTTGATTTTTGATTTCCCGCCCTTTTTTACTTGATTTATTTTTAAGTTTACATTTTATTACTTTGTTAAATTTAATTTTCGTCACGCTTTTATTTTTAGCCATTTAATTAATTTACTTTTCAAAGTTTTAATATTGCACCCTTTCCTTTTAATTAGTTTAGATTTTATTATGTGCCATTTACTTTTAGTCTCGCTTTAAATTCCCGTCATTTATTTTAAGATTAGATTGTAGATTTATCTTAATTGTTTTTGCACTTTCAATATACTACAACGACACCACATTTGTTTCACCAAAGAACAATAGAGTCACATTAAACTCCTTTTTCAATTCGAAGAGATTGGTTCAACGATATTTTTAACTGAGAAAAATCTAGTTATTAAATGGCGCCGTTGCCGGCTCTTTTCGTAAAGATTAACGGTTTTCTGTGAGAGACGAGTTGCTTTTTGGGATCCGTTCACTTGTGAGCGTTATTTTCTTGCTTAAAAAAATTTTCAAAAAACCATAAAAATTAAAAATCGATAAAAAATCCATAAAAATTGAAAATTTCAAAAATCCAAAAAGATTTTATTTTTATTGTGTATATATATTGTCTTTGTGTTTGGTATTGTTTTCTTTTGCCTTTGTAGGTGTATGCGTAATCGATCTTCTAATTATCAAGAGCCCGAGACTCGAGAAGATTTAAGTATGTCAGGTGTTAACAACAATAATCCACCACACCTCAACAATAACAACAATGTTCTTCCACAGCCCGATCTTCGGACAATGGAGGAGCTTTGTCAACCTACCATGTTTGGACGAGGAGGACCGATTGCGCTGATGCAAATCACGGCTCCGGAGTTTTCGTTGAAGCACCACATGATTCAGCAAGTGCAAACTAACCCATTCCGTGGATTGCCTGATGATGATGCCAACAAACAACTCGACAAGTTCATTACAATCACTCAAAGCATGAAGTTGCCCGGTGCCACAATGGATGTTCTACGCCTTCAACTATTCCCACATACTTTATCACATCATGCCGAGAAATGGTTTGATCATCTCCCGAAGAATTCTATTCACACTTGGGATGACATGACTCAACGCTTTTTATCGCGCTACTTTCCACCATCCATGGTCACGAGCCTTCGCAATCAAATCAGCGGTTTCATGCAAAATCCCGATGAATCTCTTTTTGATGCTTGGGAAAGATATAATGTCTTGATTGATCGTTGCCCAAACCACAACATGCTTCCAGTAACATTGATTGATACTTTCTACAATGGTTTGACTTTTCGAGATCTTGATACGATTAATGCAGCCGCCGGTGGCACATTTATGAAAAGGAGACCCGAGGAGTGTAGAGAGCTTATTGAGAACATGACTACTCACCACAAAAACTGGGATTCCTCCGCTTCTTCAAGGAACAACCCGAGAGTCAATGTTTCTTCCACCTCAGCAAACCCTGATATGACTGAACTCACTCGCATGATGACTGGAATGAGCAAAAGTATCTTGCTTCTCGCTTCAAACCACCAACAACAATTTAAAGCGGTTGCACCTTCTTGTGAAACATGCGGCGGTCCACACTCATACACCGATTGTCCTTCTACACAAGGAAATCCGGAAAATGTGTATGCGGCTTATGGTAATTATTCACCAGAAAATTACCAAGCTCGACCATAAGGGGATAGAAATTTGCTGAGTTACCGGTCAAACAACTACCTTTCACCCGGTTTTTCTCTTCAAAACCAAAACCCCGCCAACAACTACACTAGAAGCAACCAAATCCCACCAAGAGCTTCTAATCCTTATCACCCACCCGCTCAACAAACCCCACCCATTAACCCCGATGTTGAAGCCATCATGAGAACCCAAGGTGAGCAAATCAAGAATCTACAGAGCCAAATTATCAATCTGAAAGGAGATATCACCAAGCAAGGGAATGAGATAAGATCCGAGCTTCGAGATAATAATCAATCCTCCTTCAGCAATCAAACCAATGATTTGAAGAATATGCTGGCTAGTTTCTTGCCTGCAGCTCAACCCTCTTCTTCAAGTTCTCTACCTTCAAACACCGTTACCAATCCGCGAGCAAATGTGAGTGCTATTACTACCCGTAGTGGAGTCACCATCGTAGGACCACCTATCCCACCCCCTTCATCTACACCTCCTCCACCATCATTTATCCCTACTCCTCCTACACCTAGTATTAGTGCACCATTACCGTCTCCGCCTCGTCATGACGATGTACCTAGAAAGGAATCTTCAACATCTCAACCTTCAACATCTCAACCTTTACCACCTTCACCTTCACCACCCAAACCCAATATCCCATATCCTTCTCGCTTAGGCAAGACCAACGAGCTAACCAAGAATGACTGTCAAGTGTCAAGCTATATGAAGATGCTCTCTCAAGTGAACATCAACATTAGCCTTGTTGAAGCACTTGTCCACATGCCGAAATTTGTTAAAGCATTTAAGGAATTGCTTAACAAGAAGGAGAAGCTTATTGAACTCGCCAACACACGCTTAAATGAAAACTGCTCTGCAGTTATTCTTAAAGAACTTCTGGAAAAGCTTGGAGATCCCGGTCGTTTTGTGTTGCCTTGCATTTTCAACAAAACTGAAGAATTTACTGCCCTAGCTGATCTCGGGGCCAGTATTAATCTTATGCCTTTGAGTGTTTGGAAAACACTATCATTAACCGACCTTACTCTAACAAAGATGACTCTTGAACTTGCAAATCACACTCTCGCTTACCCTGTTGGTATTGCCGAAGACGTGTTCATAAAAGTTGGCAAATTTACTTTCCCGGTCGATTTTGTCGTTGTTGATTATGAAATGGACCCTTGTATTCCTTTAATACTTGGTCGGCCATTCTTGAGAACCGGACGAGCTCTAGTTGATGTTGCCGAAGGTGAGTTAATCTTAAGAGTCGGGAATGATTCACAAGTTTTCAAAATGGGAAAGCTTACAAGCAAATCCTTTGGACGAGAATCCGTGAATATGATTAATGTGCTCGATGATTTTGTCATCTACAACAATCCTCTATTCGAGTCTTGCAATGATAATCCACTTTTTCAAGATGATGTGGATGATTCTCTATCCAATTTGGAACCTTCTCCCATTTACGATTCTCCACCGATCTTTGATGCTTATGATGATGATTCTAGCTCAGATTCGGATGATTTTGATGATTGTACTTCCGAGTATCCCGAGATGCCCACTTATGATGATTTTGATGAGGCCGATACTCTTTCGAGTGATTCTTCACAGGATGAAGATCCTCCGTCATCCATGCGTAATCCTACTTTGGATGATTACTCTTTTGAGGAAGACTTCTCTACGTTTCTCAACACTTACTTCCCTCATGAGAGTGATGCTCCTCTTTATGATTTTGAAGATTATCGTCTTGATCCTACTTTGGATTTGAAGAACATTCTTTCAAAGGAGAAGAAACCGGTCGACACCAATATCCGCAGCATATATGATTTAACACCTCTTTGTCCACCTTCTGAGGACGAGGTTGTGCATCTTCTTCGCGGATCATCTTCACACTCTGCTGAGCCTGAGTGCTATTTTCCCCTAAAGGAAAAGGTGTTTGACCCCGGTATTGATATTCTGTAGCCATCTCAGTATCCACCTGATGAAATAAAAGGAAATATTTTTGGAACTTATGGAAATCTGCTTGCACCACTTCACCCTTGCTTCCACCATGCTCCATCGCTGCTTAAGGGAACCTTGCCTACTCTTCTTTAGCTTACCTTGTTCGCCTTAAGCTTGTGCTATTTGATGGACGAAAACTATGTCTTTGATCCCGGTGGATATGTTTCATGCTTCTTCCTATGATGATCAAGGTCGAGTCAGGCTCACGACTCGGTAATCAAAAATCAAGCGCTTCTTGGGAGACAACCCATGCATCTATCTTTTAGCTTTCTTTATCCTAAGTGTAGGGGGACCCGTTGGTTTTCTATTTCCTCTCCTCTCTTAATCAAGAATTCGAGCTCAATGATCCACTCGTGATGATTCTTGACGACCCGTGATTCCGTGTTCACTTCTTCCCGGTTCTATCCTAAACTCTTTTCGATTCACTATTTTATATTTTCTCAATATTAAAATAGGAATCTCTTTAGTTGTCCTTTCCTTAGCAAGATTTAAACAAATTGCACAATGTCCTAAGTGTAGGGGAGTTTAATCCCACATGCTTAAACATTGAGGACAATGTTTCTATTAAGTGTAGGGGGACTTCTATCGAAGTTAAGTGGCCTTTTCCTTGTATTTGTCCTCATTTTAACCGGAAAGTCAATTTTTCGACATTTTCAAATTTTTTGATCTATTTGGCCTATTAGTTTTCCCTTTGTATAGTTATCTTCCTTTCTTGCTAGAATAAAATTTTAATAAAGAGGTTTTAATTTTCAAACGTTGTGAATCTTTTGACTCAACCCGAGTTTACTCTAGCTAGTATCCTTAACGTGTTTAAGTCAAGTTTTGCTAGGCTTTTATATAGGGAGCTATAAAACGCGAAAGTCTTAACTCTCACGGGTTAAGAACAAGAACTTTTCGCAAGTTCCTATAATTGATCCTAGAGAGTCGTTTATCAAGGGAACTCTAAAATGCGAATTCTAAACTTGAAAAAGTCTAAGAATTTGCAAGATCCTATAGGCGACTCGAAAACCTAAAACTTTGATTTAATAGGCTAAGCATCCACGAGTCTCATTCCTTGAGATTTTAAATTGTGGAGAACGAGAGATGATAGAGTCAATTATAAGTTTGGTATTCTTTCGGGAATTTATGTGAGTTATTTATAAGCCTATTCTCCCATCGCTTGTTAATAAATTTATCTGCAATAAATAAGGTTGTACGATTTGAAAAGTTACTTAGCTTCTAGCCCAAGATCGTTTAAAAGTTGCTCGGTATGGATTAGAGTTCATAGCCAAGGCATAACTTATTGAAGCGGGATGCGAAGATTGGCGAGTCCAAAAAGGTCCTAACAAGACATGAGGGCTACATTTTGTTGCTAAAGATCCCAAGTGATGTGAAGAATCATTTATCGAAAATCAATATGAAGGATCGAGACACACGACGAAAAGCAAAAACTCCCCAAAAGTCATGGAGAAGTGTATCCGAAAAGACCCTAGCAAGGTATGAGGATAAATAGATCCAAGTCATAAAAGGAGGCGGATCGTGGTATATCAAAGTCCAAAATAAAGATTGGAGAAAAATGAAGAAGTCGTGGTCCAAGTATGAATCTCTCAAAACTTCAAGTAAACAAATTACTATATGAAGAGAAGACCATTATTTCATGAACGTCTCTCAAGGTTTGAAGTATGAAGTCGCTGCCAAATATCGATCCGAGAAAGGTCTCAAATCGCGAAGCGAGTTATGCCAAGATATGAACTTTATGAGGTATCGAGAAGCAGTTTTAAAAGATTTTGTCCTTTAGCTAAATATTGATTAAATCGTTCACTTTATTTTCGGACTAAATAACTATCGAAATAAGTCAACAATGCATCCTCGTGATCATTCAAGACAACAATAAAATATAAGAGATACACCTAGGAATAAGGGAGTCTAAGTGAATAATTGGCCCACATGAGTTCGTATTAGTTTGCTAACTTATAATAACAATGATCTCGTTTTTAAGCTTGGTTTGGAGAAAGTGAAAACTTGAGGATGATGATTATTTACGACATTTCCAAAACCCAAGGTATGCTTTTTGATTTCTTTACTTTGAATGTTTATAGTTTTCTATCTCTTAAATAAAGGCCAACGTGGATTGATTATGATGAAAAATGTAAACATGCTTTGTAACTAATGCATTGCATGAGGACATTGCAATGGTCAAATGTAGGGGATTTGATAGGTGTGTAAACACCCATCCTTTTTACCACTTAATTACAATAATAACCAGGCCAAAACGTGTATTTTATGTCTTTTATGTCGGAATTATGCGTGGTTTGTGTTTTTGTTGTGACTTAGGACGAAAAGGTGAAAAGTAGAGAAAACACGGGCATTCACGGGCTTTTATTGAAGAAAAAGATGAAAGACGAAGTCAATAAGTCGAGAGTGCAAAAAGAACGGAAGTCCAAGACCAATTCTGAAGATTTATCGAAGAAAAAGTCAAAAGACGAAAGTTTACTAAAGCCGAAGAACTCGAGTCTTATTTATGAAGAAAATTAAAGACGAGTTCAAAGAAATACCGAGCCAAAAGTCATTAAAAGTCCAAGATTAAAGTAGATTAAAGGCTAAAGGACCAATGGTGCAATTAAATGAAGATTAAAGGCTTGAAGGACTAAGCATGCAATTAAGAAGAAATGAAGGAGGGGAGGAAGCTTCCTAAGCATTCCCTAATCCTCCCCTATATATAGATCATTAGCATTTCATTTTTACTCTTGTTGGCTAATAGTGACAATTAGTTCTTCCACTTTTAATTACCTTGTCATTTATTTACTTGTCAAATTTAAATACTTGTCTTGCACCTTAATTACCATTTAATTTCAAGTAAGTGTTCTTTAATTTTGTTGCTTTTATCTTCATTTACCTTTGATCAAGTTTCTTATCATCATTCTCCTTCTACTTTTCTTCTTTTTGGTTCATCCAAATTTCAGATTAAGCAAGTTTTTGCTTAATCTCTTTGCTTATTTTACTAAAAAGTTTATCTTTTTACTTTTATCTAAGTTTTTGTATGAGATAAGCTATAAGTTTGACAATCTTATTGGCTTGTTTCATACTTAGCTTATTTGTTTTTAAGTTTTCTAAAAAGTTTAGTCTTTCTAAAAGTTTGCTTATTTAGTTTGTTTATTTCGTGCTTTGAAAAGGTATTTAAAGTTTTGCTTATTGTATTAGTCTTCTTATTGTTCTTGGTTTAGTTTTTGAAATTTTCTTATTGTTAAAATGCTTATTTAGTTTAGCTTATTTGCTTATTGGATTCCTTTGTTCCGTTCTGTAAGGTTTCTGCTTGGTACGATCCAACAAGTGCGATCGCATAAACCCTTAGGGTTTCTACTTGCGATCCATTGTTGCGATCAAGGACTAGGATCACAACTCGATCACACTTCATAATCCCCACCACGATCACTCACTGCGATCGTGGGTAAGATCATAGAGTGCGATCCGAGTGCGATCGTTTGGTCACGATCACCCACTGCGATCCACTTTGTTGCGATCGTGGTGGAGTACGATCCTTAGAGTATGACCACCACCTTTTGTTTCCATCGCATTGAAGTGCGATTGTGGGCTACGATCACCAAGTGTGATCTAGACTGCGATCAAGCTACGATCCGGGTGCGATCCAACCACCTTAGTTGGTTGCGATCGTAGTACAATCGGACTCATTTTTTTTTGTTGTTTTATTTTGATTTTGGATTTCCCGCCCTTTTTTACTTGATTTATTTTTAAGTTTACATTTTATTACTTTGTTAAATTTAATTTTCGTCACGCTTTTATTTTTAGTCATTTAATTAATTTACTTTTCAAAGTTTTAATATTGCACCATTTCCTTTTAATTAGTTTAGATTTTATTAAGTGCCATTTACTTTTAGTCTCGCTTTAAATTCCCGTCATTTATTTTAAGATTAGATTGTAGATTTATCTTAATTGTTTTTGCACTTTCAATATACTACAACGACACAACATTTGTTTCACCAAAGAACAATAGAGTCACATTAAACTCCTTTTTCAATTCGAAGAGATTGGTTCAACGATATTTTTAACTGAGTAAAATCTAGTTATTATGAAGCATAACACCTCCTTCCTTAACCGGGTTCATGACCAGCGGTGTGTTATACCCACTTTATAGTTTATCAAAGTTGAGTAGGCCGTTAAGTTATTATTGCAATTCCAATCAACGCAAATCATATGTCAATTAGATCTCAAAACAATTCATTAATTTTTATATAATTTAGTCCATATTTAATTTTTCTTGTAAAAAATTACCCTTGTTTACAATATAAAATTAATATAAAAACGTATGAAAACAAGTAGGTATACAAAAAAACTAAATCAAATAGCCACATGCATAACAATTTATTCAAAACCTAAAATTTAGGGTTTTTATAAACATAAAAAGTCTTACCTAATTTTAAAACTTTTGAATCAAATAAAGCAAATATCATATAAAATCATATGATCCGTGAAAAAACATGCATGTTCATCACAGATCTTCCCCACATAATCTTAACAATAAAATCTCTCTACGGATGGTAACCAAAACATGACATAACAATTACTTCATGCAAACATCTAAAGATAATCACCATGTAAATTTTTAGGGTTTCAAAAAAAACTTTTTCTTTAAAAAAAAATTTCGGCTAAAACCGACCTAATTAAAAAAAGAAAACCCTAATATTAATAAAAACCTAAAAAACATCATGTGATTTTAAATCAAACCAATTTTTAGTTAAAAAACTTTAGATCTCGATAATTATAACATGCTAAAACGACTCTCGATGCCACTGAAGGTTTACATTACTCATAACAATTACGTAAAACCCTAATTAAGATCAAAGCACACATAGCGGAAGCGTTTAACAAGATCATAATTAATAACACATTCATAATTAATCGAGTTAGGGGTTTACATACCTTTTAGCTACAACGAATCTTCAAGAACACCGGTGAATCATGAATTAGGGTTTATATGAAGAACACCAAGATATAGTTTATAATGAAACTATATTACGCTCTTGTACACACGTAATGCAACGGATCAATCGTGAGGCTAGCACTAATAAACCGGAGCTTCTACACTTGTGAATTATAGCTAATACGAAAATCAAACTGAAACCCTATGTGGGTTAGGGTTTGCGATCGCAGGAGACAAAGGAGGGGAAGAGACAAAAATTATGAAGGCTGGATGGGGTATTTATAGGATTAAATAATTTGTTCTCCAAGCCCAAATCAACATTAGAAAACTAATCCTCCTTCCCTTTTTTCCTCTTTGGTCGACGGTTCACCAAGCCCACAAGGGGCTTCCGGAACTTTTCCTTTTTCCTTCTTTACTCTTCTATTTAATTCCATAACGGTCGTTTATACTTAACTTTTAATTATTAACGATTGTTAGTTAGGCTCGATTTATATTTAATAAATATAATAAATATATTTATTAAATTAATTAATCCTTTACGTATTGTGTGCAATCCCGTAATCCCGAGTTCCATCCTATCACACGACTATTTAATTTTATGTCCATAAACTTTCAGTTACTTGAATGCAAAGAAATCCCGAGCCAAAAGTCATTAAAAGTCCAAGATTATTTATGAATAAAATTAAAGACGAGTTCAAAGAAATCCCGAGCCAAAAGTCATTAAAAGTCCAAGATTAAAGTAGATTAAAGGCTAAAGGACCAATGGTGCAATTAAATGAAGATTAAAGGCTTGAAGGACTAAGCATGCAATTAAGAAGAAATGAAGGAGGGGAGGAAGCTTCCTAAGCATTCCCTAATCCTCCCCTATATATAGATCATTAGCATTTCATTTTTACTCTTGTTGGCTAATAGTGACAATTAGTTCTTCCACTTTTAATTACCTTGTCATTTATTTACTTGTCAAATTTAAATACTTGTCTTGCACCTTAATTACCATTTAATTTCAAGTAAGTGTTCTTTAATTTTGTTGCTTTTATCTTCATTTACCTTTGATCAAGTTTCTTATCATCATTCTCCTTCTACTTTTCTTCTTTTTGGTTCATCCAAATTTCAGATTAAGCAAGTTTTTGCTTAATCTCTTTGCTTATTTTACTAAAAAGTTTATCTTTTTACTTTTATCTAAGTTTTTGTATGAGATAAGCTATAAGTTTGACAATCTTATTGGCTTGTTTCATACTTAGCTTATTTGTTTTTAAGTTTTCTAAAAAGTTTAGTCTTTCTAAAAGATTGCTTATTTAGTTTGTTTATTTCGTGCTTTGAAAAGGTATTTAAAGTTTTGCTTATTGTATTAGTCTTATTATTGTTCTTGGTTTAGTTTTTGAAATTTTCTTATTGTTAAAATGCTTATTTTGTTTAGCTTATTTGCTTATTGGATTCCTTTGTTCCGTTCTGTAAGGTTTCTGCTTGGTACGATCCAACAAGTGCGATCGCATAAACCCTTAGGGTTTCTACTTGCGATCCATTGTTGCGATCAAGGACTAGGATCACAACTCGATCACACTCCATAATCCCCACCACGATCACTCACTGCGATCGTGGGTAAGATCATAGAGTGCGATCCGAGTGCGATCGCTTGGTCACGATCACCCACTGCGATCCACTTTGTTGCGATCGTGGTGGAGTACGATCCTTAGAGTACGACCACCACCTTTTGTTTCCATCGCATTGAAGTGCGATCGTGGGCTACGATCACCAAGTGTGATCTCGACTGCGATCAAGCTACGATCCGGGTGCGATCCAACCACCTTAGTTGGTTGCGATCGTAGTACAATCGGACTCATTTTCTTTTTTTTGTTGTTTTATTTTGATTTTGGATTTCCCGCCCTTTTTTACTTGATTTATTTTTAAGTTTACATTTTATTACTTTGTTAAATTTAATTTTCGTCACGCTTTTATTTTTAGTCATTTAATTAATTTACTTTTCAAAGTTTTACTATTGCACCATTTCCTTTTAATTAGTTTAGATTTTATTAAGTGCCATTTACTTTTAGTCTCGCTTTAAATTCCCGTCATTTATTTTAAGATTAGATTGTAGATTTATCTTAATTGTTTTTGCACTTTCAATATACTACAACGACACAACATTTGTTTCACCAAAGAACAATAGAGTCACATTAAACTCCTTTTTCAATTCGAAGAGATTGGTTCAACGATATTTTTAACTGAGTAAAATCTAGTTATTATGAAGCATAACACCTCCTTCCTTAACCGGGTTCATGACCAGCGGTGTGTTATACCCACTTTATAGTTTATCAAAGTTGAGTAGGCCGTTAAGTTATTATTGCAATTCCAATCAACGCAAATCATATGTCAATTAGATCTCAAAACAATTCATTAATTTTTATATAATTTAGTCCATATTTAATTTTTCTTGTAAAAAATTACCCTTGTTTACAATATAAAATTAATATAAAAACGTATGAAAACAAGTAGGTATACAAAAAAACTAAATCAAATAGCCACATGCATAACAATTTATTCAAAACCTAAAATTTAGGGTTTTTATAAACATAAAAAGTCTTACCTAATTTTAAAACTTTTGAATCAAATAAAGCAAATATCATATAAAATCATATGATCCGTGAAAAAACATGCATGTTCATCACAGATCTTCCCCACATAATCTTAACAATAAAATCTCTCTACGGATGGTAACCAAAACATGACATAACAATTACTTCATGCAAACATCTAAAGATAATCACCATGTAAATTTTTAGGGTTTCAAAAAAAACTTTTTCTTTAAAAAAAAATTTCGGCTAAAACCGACCTAATTAAAAAAAGAAAACCCTAATATTAATAAAAACCTAAAAAACATCATGTGATTTTAAATCAAACCAATTTTTAGTTAAAAAACTTTAGATCTCGATAATTATAACATGCTAAAACGACTCTCGATGCCACTGAAGGTTTACATTACTCATAACAATTACGTAAAACCCTAATTAAGATCAAAGCACACATAGCGGAAGCGTTTAACAAGATCATAATTAATAACACATTCATAATTAATCGAGTTAGGGGTTTACATACCTTTTAGCTACAACGAATCTTCAAGAACACCGGTGAATCATGAATTAGGGTTTATATGAAGAACACCAAGATATAGTTTATAATGAAACTATATTACGCTCTTGTACACACGTAATGCAACGGATCAATCGTGAGGCTAGCACTAATAAACCGGAGCTTCTACACTTGTGAATTATAGCTAATACGAAAATCAAACTGAAACCCTATGTGGGTTAGGGTTTGCGATCGCAGGAGACAAAGGAGGGGAAGAGACAAAAATTATGAAGGCTGGATGGGGTATTTATAGGATTAAATAATTTGTTCTCCAAGCCCAAATCAACATTAGAAAACTAATCCTCCTTCCCTTTTTTCCTCTTTGGTCGACGGTTCACCAAGCCCACAAGGGGCTTCCGGAACTTTTCCTTTTTCCTTCTTTACTCTTCTATTTAATTCCATAACGGTCGTTTATACTTAACTTTTAATTATTAACGATTGTTAGTTAGGCTCGATTTATATTTAATAAATATAATAAATATATTTATTAAATTAATTAATCCTTTACGTATTGTGTGCAATCCCGTAATCCCGAGTTCCATCCTATCACACGACTATTTAATTTTATGTCCATAAACTTTCAGTTACTTGAATGCAAAGAAATCCCGAGCCAAAAGTCATTAAAAGTCCAAGATTATTTATGAATAAAATTAAAGACGAGTTCAAAGAAATCCCGAGCCAAAAGTCATTAAAAGTCCAAGATTAAAGTAGATTAAAGGCTAAAGGACCAATGGTGCAATTAAATGAAGATTAAAGGCTTGAAGGACTAAGCATGCAATTAAGAAGAAATGAAGGAGGGGAGGAAGCTTCCTAAGCATTCCCTAATCCTCCCCTATATATAGATCATTAGCATTTCATTTTTACTCTTGTTGGCTAATAGTGACAATTAGTTCTTCCACTTTTAATTACCTTGTCATTTATTTACTTGTCAAATTTAAATACTTGTCTTGCACCTTAATTACCATTTAATTTCAAGTAAGTGTTCTTTAATTTTGTTGCTTTTATCTTCATTTACCTTTGATCAAGTTTCTTATCATCATTCTCCTTCTACTTTTCTTCTTTTTGGTTCATCCAAATTTCAGATTAAGCAAGTTTTTGCTTAATCTCTTTGCTTATTTTACTAAAAAGTTTATCTTTTTACTTTTATCTAAGTTTTTGTATGAGATAAGCTATAAGTTTGACAATCTTATTGGCTTGTTTCATACTTAGCTTATTTGTTTTTAAGTTTTCTAAAAAGTTTAGTCTTTCTAAAAGATTGCTTATTTAGTTTGTTTATTTCGTGCTTTGAAAAGGTATTTAAAGTTTTGCTTATTGTATTAGTCTTATTATTGTTCTTGGTTTAGTTTTTGAAATTTTCTTATTGTTAAAATGCTTATTTTGTTTAGCTTATTTGCTTATTGGATTCCTTTGTTCCGTTCTGTAAGGTTTCTGCTTGGTACGATCCAACAAGTGCGATCGCATAAACCCTTAGGGTTTCTACTTGCGATCCATTGTTGCGATCAAGGACTAGGATCACAACTCGATCACACTCCATAATCCCCACCACGATCACTCACTGCGATCGTGGGTAAGATCATAGAGTGCGATCCGAGTGCGATCGCTTGGTCACGATCACCCACTGCGATCCACTTTGTTGCGATCGTGGTGGAGTACGATCCTTAGAGTACGACCACCACCTTTTGTTTCCATCGCATTGAAGTGCGATCGTGGGCTACGATCACCAAGTGTGATCTCGACTGCGATCAAGCTACGATCCGGGTGCGATCCAACCACCTTAGTTGGTTGCGATCGTAGTACAATCGGACTCATTTTCTTTTTTTTGTTGTTTTATTTTGATTTTGGATTTCCCGCCCTTTTTTACTTGATTTATTTTTAAGTTTACATTTTATTACTTTGTTAAATTTAATTTTCGTCACGCTTTTATTTTTAGTCATTTAATTAATTTACTTTTCAAAGTTTTACTATTGCACCATTTCCTTTTAATTAGTTTAGATTTTATTAAGTGCCATTTACTTTTAGTCTCGCTTTAAATTCCCGTCATTTATTTTAAGATTAGATTGTAGATTTATCTTAATTGTTTTTGCACTTTCAATATACTACAACGACACAACATTTGTTTCACCAAAGAACAATAGAGTCACATTAAACTCCTTTTTCAATTCGAAGAGATTGGTTCAACGATATTTTTAACTGAGTAAAATCTAGTTATTATGAAGCATAACACCTCCTTCCTTAACCGGGTTCATGACCAGCGGTGCGTTATACCCACTTTATAGTTTGTCAAAGTTGAGTAGGCCGTTAAGTTATTATTGCAATTCCAATCAACGCAAATCATATGTCAATTAGATCTCAAAACAATTCATTAATTTTTATATGATTTAGTCCATATTAAATTTTTCTTGTAAAAAATTACTCTTGTTTACAATATAAAATTAATATAAAAACGTATGAAAACAAGTAGGTATACAAAAAAACTAAATCAAATAGCCACATGCATAACAATTTATTCAAAACCTAAAATTTAGGGTTTTTATAAACATAAAAAGTCTTACCTAATTTTAAAACTTTTGAATCAAATAAAGCAAATATCATATAAAATCATATGATCCGTGAAAAAACATGCATGTTCATCACAGATCTTCCCCACATAATCTTAACAATAAAATCTCTCTACGGATGGTAACCAAAACATGACATAACAATTACTTCATGCAAACATCTAAAGATAATCACCATGTAAATTTTTAGGGTTTCAAAAAAAACTTTTTTTAAAAAACAAAATTCGGCTAAAACCGACCTAATTAAAAAAAGAAAACCCTAATATTAATAAAAACCTAAAAAACATCATGTGATTTTAAATCAAACCAATTTTTAGTTAAAAAACTTTAGATCTCGATAATTATAACATGTTAAAACGACTCTCGATGCCACTGAAGGTTTACATTACTCATAACAATTACGTAAAACCCTAATTAAGATCAAAGCACACATAGCGGAAGCGTTTAACAAGATCATAATTAATAACACATTCATAATTAATCGAGTTAGGGGTTTACATACCTTTTAGCTACAGCGAATCTTCAAGAACACCGGTGAATCATGAATTAGGGTTTATATGAAGAACACCAAGATATAGTTTATAATGAAACTATATTACGCTCTTGTACACACGTAATGCAACGGATCAATCGTGAGGCTAGCACTAATAAACCGGAGCTTCTACACTTGTGAATTATAGGTAATACGAAAATCAAACCGAAACCCTATGTGGGTTAGGGTTTGCGATCGCAGGAGACAAAGGAGGGGAAGAGACAAAAATTATGAAGGCTGGATGGGGTATTTATAGGATTACATAACTTGTTCTCCAAGCCCAAATCAAGATTAGAAAACTAATCCTCCTTCCCTTTTTTCCTCTTTGGCCGACGGTTCACCAAGCCCACAAGGGGCTTCCGGAACTTTTCCTTTTTCCTTCTTTACTCTTCTATTTAATTCCATAACGGTCGTTTATACTTAACTTTTAATTATTAACGATTGTTAGTTAGGCTCGATTTATATTTAATAAATATAATAAATATATTTATTAAATTAATTAATCCTTTACGTATTGTGTGCAATCCCGTAATCCCGAGTTCCATCCTATCACACGACTATTTAATTTTATGTCCATAAACTTTCAGTTACTTGAATGCAAAGAAATCCCGAGCCAAAAGTCATTAAAAGTCCAAGATTATTTATGAATAAAATTAAAGACGAGTTCAAAGAAATCCCGAGCCAAAAGTCATTAAAAGTCCAAGATTAAAGTAGATTAAAGGCTAAAGGACCAATGGTGCAATTAAATGAAGATTAAAGGCTTGAAGGACTAAGCATGCAATTAAGAAGAAATGAAGGAGGGGAGGAAGCTTCCTAAGAATTCCCTAATCCTCCCCTATATATAGATCATTAGCATTTCATTTTTACTCTTGTTGGCTAATAGTGACAATTAGTTCTTCCACTTTTAATTACCTTGTCATTTATTTACTTGTCAAATTTAAATACTTGTCTTGCACCTTAATTACCATTTAATTTCAAGTAAGTGTTCTTTAATTTTGTTGCTTTTATCTTCATTTACCTTTGATCAAGTTTCTTATCATCATTCTCCTTCTACTTTTCTTCTTTTTGGTTCATCCAAATTTCAGATTAAGCAAGTTTTTGCTTAATCTCTTTGCTTATTTTACTAAAAAGTTTATCTTTTTACTTTTATCTAAGTTTTTGTATGAGATAAGCTATAAGTTTGACAATCTTATTGGCTTGTTTCATACTTAGCTTATTTGTTTTTAAGTTTTCTAAAAAGTTTAGTCTTTCTAAAAGATTGCTTATTTAGTTTGTTTATTTCGTGCTTTGAAAAGGTATTTAAAGTTTTGCTTATTGTATTAGTCTTATTATTGTTCTTGGTTTAGTTTTTGAAATTTTCTTATTGTTAAAATGCTTATTTTGTTTAGCTTATTTGCTTATTGGATTCCTTTGTTCCGTTCTGTAAGGTTTCTGCTTGGTACGATCCAACAAGTGCGATCGCATAAACCCTTAGGGTTTCTACTTGCGATCCATTGTTGCGATCAAGGACTAGGATCACAACTCGATCACACTCCATAATCCCCACCACGATCACTCACTGCGATCGTGGGTAAGATCATAGAGTGCGATCCGAGTGCGATCGCTTGGTCACGATCACCCACTGCGATCCACTTTGTTGCGATCGTGGTGGAGTACGATCCTTAGAGTACGACCACCACCTTTTGTTTCCATCGCATTGAAGTGCGATCGTGGGCTACGATCACCAAGTGTGATCTCGACTGCGATCAAGCTACGATCCGGGTGCGATCCAACCACCTTAGTTGGTTGCGATCGTAGTACAATCGGACTCATTTTCTTTTTTTTGTTGTTTTATTTTGATTTTGGATTTCCCGCCCTTTTTTACTTGATTTATTTTTAAGTTTACATTTTATTACTTTGTTAAATTTAATTTTCGTCACGCTTTTATTTTTAGTCATTTAATTAATTTACTTTTCAAAGTTTTACTATTGCACCATTTCCTTTTAATTAGTTTAGATTTTATTAAGTGCCATTTACTTTTAGTCTCGCTTTAAATTCCCGTCATTTATTTTAAGATTAGATTGTAGATTTATCTTAATTGTTTTTGCACTTTCAATATACTACAACGACACAACATTTGTTTCACCAAAGAACAATAGAGTCACATTAAACTCCTTTTTCAATTCGAAGAGATTGGTTCAACGATATTTTTAACTGAGTAAAATCTAGTTATTATGAAGCATAACACCTCCTTCCTTAACCGGGTTCATGACCAGCGGTGCGTTATACCCACTTTATAGTTTGTCAAAGTTGAGTAGGCCGTTAAGTTATTATTGCAATTCCAATCAACGCAAATCATATGTCAATTAGATCTCAAAACAATTCATTAATTTTTATATGATTTAGTCCATATTAAATTTTTCTTGTAAAAAATTACTCTTGTTTACAATATAAAATTAATATAAAAACGTATGAAAACAAGTAGGTATACAAAAAAACTAAATCAAATAGCCACATGCATAACAATTTATTCAAAACCTAAAATTTAGGGTTTTTATAAACATAAAAAGTCTTACCTAATTTTAAAACTTTTGAATCAAATAAAGCAAATATCATATAAAATCATATGATCCGTGAAAAAACATGCATGTTCATCACAGATCTTCCCCACATAATCTTAACAATAAAATCTCTCTACGGATGGTAACCAAAACATGACATAACAATTACTTCATGCAAACATCTAAAGATAATCACCATGTAAATTTTTAGGGTTTCAAAAAAAACTTTTTTTAAAAAACAAAATTCGGCTAAAACCGACCTAATTAAAAAAAGAAAACCCTAATATTAATAAAAACCTAAAAAACATCATGTGATTTTAAATCAAACCAATTTTTAGTTAAAAAACTTTAGATCTCGATAATTATAACATGTTAAAACGACTCTCGATGCCACTGAAGGTTTACATTACTCATAACAATTACGTAAAACCCTAATTAAGATCAAAGCACACATAGCGGAAGCGTTTAACAAGATCATAATTAATAACACATTCATAATTAATCGAGTTAGGGGTTTACATACCTTTTAGCTACAGCGAATCTTCAAGAACACCGGTGAATCATGAATTAGGGTTTATATGAAGAACACCAAGATATAGTTTATAATGAAACTATATTACGCTCTTGTACACACGTAATGCAACGGATCAATCGTGAGGCTAGCACTAATAAACCGGAGCTTCTACACTTGTGAATTATAGGTAATACGAAAATCAAACCGAAACCCTATGTGGGTTAGGGTTTGCGATCGCAGGAGACAAAGGAGGGGAAGAGACAAAAATTATGAAGGCTGGATGGGGTATTTATAGGATTACATAACTTGTTCTCCAAGCCCAAATCAAGATTAGAAAACTAATCCTCCTTCCCTTTTTTCCTCTTTGGCCGACGGTTCACCAAGCCCACAAGGGGCTTCCGGAACTTTTCCTTTTTCCTTCTTTACTCTTCTATTTAATTCCATAACGGTCGTTTATACTTAACTTTTAATTATTAACGATTGTTAGTTAGGCTCGATTTATATTTAATAAATATAATAAATATATTTATTAAATTAATTAATCCTTTACGTATTGTGTGCAATCCCGTAATCCCGAGTTCCATCCTATCACACGACTATTTAATTTTATGTCCATAAACTTTCAGTTACTTGAATGCAAGTGTTTCAAATGGTCTGTAGTTGTACAAGAACCATTCCAAAAAAATATGTAGAAAAACTACGTTAACTGATTATGCATGACCCCTTTAAAATAGTAGGAAAAAAAACATACTTCATTCATTTTCCCTTCACAAAACTCAAGCAATAGTCCGGGACCTGTATCGTTAGATAACGTAATGTGAAAAACATTGACACATAATTTCTGATTGAGTTCTTAGTTGGATGTTCATATTTGAGAATGCTCAAATATGAATAGTCTGTTGCATTTTGGTTTATTAGTAAATATATTTCACCGGGTTAATCCCTTTACCCAAAAGAAAATTGAAACTAAAACTCAGTTTCTAATAATGAGAACCCAAATGGTTTTCAACTCTATTTGGGTATAAACTCATTTCCGTATGCGTTTAGCTGCTGATAGGAGTGGTAGTTAACTTTGGTTTAAATAAAGAGATTTGGCAACTGTCAAATGAGCAAAGTTAGCAAAAAGTATCTTTAGGCATAAAGTCAACTTTTTATTAAACCTGTTAATAACACAAAGACGTATAAGGTCGATAGGGTGCAGGCCAGGTGTACTCACAGGGAAGCCATGGCTAAACGGTTTTGCAGCTTGAATTAGCTTTGGACTCTTTATTTGTCTCACATAGGAGACTAGTGTCATCATCCTAAATTCATATTCTGATTAGTACAGTAACTCTGAGTTTACAAAGAGAATCAACATTTTATTCCGTATCCAGCTAAATTTAATCGCCTTTGTGTTATTAACAGGTTAAACAGTGCATCAAGTAACCTGTGCTTCACTGAAAACATAACTTGTATAGTAAAGATAAACATTTTACGCGGTCATAGGGTTCTTCACAAACTCCAAACAACGTCTAAAGTACAAGCAGTAAAAGCTTCGAACTCATTTATATTTCACTTGTGTAGCGAACAAACAAAAACAAATACCGAATGTAGAATGGACTAAAACTGAAATAGGCGTAACAAGTGTTTTAAGATGCCATTATTGCATCAAGTCACAATAAAGCATACTCTAACTAGAGAACATTGTTTAATATTTCGAACCAACTGCACAGCAGCAATCCCATTACTGAGCTAAAGCAAAATTACGCTCTCAGAATCAATTTAATTTTAAAGCCGCTTTCATAAAGTCTGCAAAAGAAAACATTCAAACAGCACTCTTGGCACATCTTTAGATTGATCCAGAATTGGAACTCACTATTCTTCTTGTTTTGAAGAAGGAGGTCCGAGACAATTTGGGAATATGACTGGAAGTCTCAACGGTTCACTTGTGCTTTCCCCTTGGATTGCTCTAGCTAGTGCGTATCCCAAAGCAGTTGATACACCAAATGAAACAGCGTTTCCAACTTGTATGTATCTGGAACCAAAATAAAAAACGAATAACATTAAAAATCAGCATATTGGGCCATCTATAGCTTTAAAAGCAATCCAAAGTACCACATATCAACTTGATAAACTATAAAATTTTGTTTTTTTGGCAGTAACACTACCTATCTTTAATCGAGCCACAAAGTCGGTAATGATCAGGGAACCCTTGAAGCCTAGCGTTTTCTCTGATTGTTAAGACCCTGTGCTGGTTTGGATGCAGCAGTGCCTATCAAAAAGGACAAAGAAGAACTGAGCATCGGGTCTGTTAATCTGATTTGGCATTTAAGTAAGCTAAGAAAAGAAAAAGAACCTGGTTATGAGGCTCTGCCCTGCCCACTACAGTTGTGACAACACTATCCATCCCCAATCTACCAAACGGTCTGCAGTTGTACAAGAACCATTCCAAAAAAAGTATTTAGAAAAACTACGTTAACTGATTATGCATGACCAATTCAGAAATGGAAGGAAAAAATACATACTTCTTCGATTTTCCCTTCACAAAACTCAAGCAATAGTCGGGGACCTGTATCATTAGAAACGTTATGTGAAAAAACATCGACACATAATGCTTAGTTGGTTGTTCATATCTTGTTTGTTTGTAACCATTTTTTTGGTTTATTAATATATTTCACCGGGTTAATCCCTTTACACAAAAGAAAATTCAAAACTAAACTCAGTTTCTAATAATCAGAAAGATTGTTGTAAATATAGTACCAGTGGTTTTCCAGATGGTAGTTTCTCTCTTTCAACACTTGGGTCCAAATAAACTACGTTATTCTCATCAACAAGCACCCCTGGGAGATTTCTGAAACAAGCCCCCTGTTTGTGTCAATAAAGTTAGTGACCAGTCAGTACACAAAGGGCATAATGTATAGATTCAAAGATAAAACAGCTACTTAGGGGAAAAGGTGAACCTTAAATTTAGGAATCATACAAACTCGGGTGTGATCATCTTTATTCAATTCCAACGCCCTGTGATCATACAGAATCATCTTTTCTATTGAACCTGTGAAAATAAAACTCGGTAATTATTATCAAGCAAATGCAAACAAATAATTTGAATTTTCAATTGCTTAAGCAGTGTACCTTGCTTTCTCATTCGGATGAATTCTTGAAAACTTGTACGTGGAGCCGCTCCATACTCCATTTCATCCTTACCACTGTAGGTTGTAACCTAACATTAATCAAATCCAAAGTTTAATTACCAATCGAGTATTCCAGCTTCAAATAAACAACAGAGTTATAAAATGACAAAAAAAAAATATAGATTCATACCTCAGGCAAGTCTGAGATTGCATCACCCAGATTTATGTTTTTCTCAAGTTTGTGTGATTTATCGTTATCAGGCCCAAGAACACAATCCTAGCATCAAATAAAAATACTTTTAAAAACTAGCAAAAAGATGAAACATAATTTTAAAGGTAGATTTGTTATTGTACACACCTTAAAGTCATTCGGAATAACACCTTTTCCTACAACCTCATGAGTTGGTAAGGGAAATTGGGGCAAATTCTGTTTGTTAAAAAAAAATCAATTGACAGAAATAGTGGCATGAAAAACAAATAATATGCAGATTCTAAAATAAGTACCATCAAAGTACTGGCACCCCATAAGAATACTCTATATCTGCATTGTGAAACACCGTAAGATCCAGCTGCCATGATACCAAGGCGAGTTTGATAATTCATGGCTACTAGGCGCCCAACAGCATGGTATCCCAGGAGGCCATCTGCAAACTTGATAATATCAACCACGTTCTCCATCAAAACAAATTTTGGCTCCAGAAAGTTGATTATCTCCATGAAGACCACTAGTTGGTGGTTCTTTTCGTCTTCAAGAGGACTTTTTGAGTTCCTGTATCGGTTATGGCCACTGACTCCTTGGCACGGAGGACCTCCACATATAAAATCAACATCACCCTATGGTAAAATAGACGATTCGTATTTAGCATCCACATGTAAAACCGTTACACACAAATAATTCTGAAAACGGGAAAGGGATTTCTTACAGGAAGTGGCAACATATTTAAATGGTAGCCTCTAGTGACAAAATCCTTAATTGCATCCATGCAATTGTACTTGCTGTTACATACAAAGCACAATTCATATTATTATTTAAAATTTAAAAAAAAAAAGTCGCAGGTTTAGTAAAAATTTTAACATACATGAGACTATCATATGGTTCCCAAGTGTCGTAGTCAGCACTATAGCCCTTCCAACGCACCTATAAGAATTACAGATAACATTAAACATACAGGAAATTATGCCAAAGAATGTAAGCAATACAGTTTGAAAACAAGTAAAAATTATGCCACTCTTTTATATCGTGGTTACAAAGAAAAGTTTAAGCCGATGAATGCAATTGGTGTATTGTGGTTAGAATGCCATAAGGTCGGTTAGAATGCCAAATTCTAATCCATATGCATTCAAAAGTAGTGACAACTTTTGCTGTTAAATATTACTACCCAAATTCTAATCTATGCTGCTGCCTATTATAAAATCGCATTTCTATTGCTACAGGCCAATTCAATTAATAACATATCGCTCAAATGTAGCATGTTACTAGCTTCTAAAATGGCATTTAATATCACATGTTTGAATTGCAAACCTTACTATATCTAAAACGCTTGCAGTTTTAATGGGCTGAAACTGTCGCAACCCAAAATCTGCTTAACCAACCTAGTTCAACCCAAACTCAATTCAAAAAACCAAAATAAACCCAAAACCTAACAAGCAGTGCTGATTGAACCCCTTTTTCATCACCTATGTGTTAAATATTTAATAAAAATGGGCAAAACTAAATACCTTTAAATATAGCTTCTTATTGAGCTTCTTAACGGCCTTCTTGGTCTTACGTGCGTTAGGATCACCATAACACACCGCTAAAAACCTCCCGATTAGCTTCTTATTGAGCTTCTTAAGGGCCTTCTTGGTCTTGGCCTTAGGTGCGTTAGGATCATCACCGTGTTTCTTTTCATCGGTCTCTTCTGAATCCAATTCTTCCAAATTCGCTTTTACAGCTTCATCACGCTGTGTGCCTACCAGACCATACTCTTTACATAACCTGTTCCATTCCTTTAGCATAGACAAAAAGTCCTCAGCCGACTCATTGCGAACCTACATAGATAAAGCAAAGGTCAACACACATCAGATGGGTAATTCAAAATAATGCAGTAGCAAGTCACTTTGAGACTTTTCCATACACATAAAATGTAACAGTCCTTTAATTCTCCCAATATACATAAGATATATTAGGTTTTGTAGTCAAATTTTTACACACGCCTTTAATTTTCCCAATATACGTAAGATAAATTCAAATCATACTTCTGTGTTAGGATGATTAATCTTTAGACTTGCACAAGCATCTTCTTTTATGTCGACAGCCCATTTCTGCAATATTAGGGTAATTATATCAGAAAGTTTAAATGAAGTTGACACAAACATGGAAACAAAAGTAGGTTATAACAAGCTCATTTAGAATAAAGCTACTTTACTTACGGTCTCAAGCTTTACACCAGAAAACCCCATCCCATAACAAAGCCCAGTAGACATCGCACCACAGCCCGCATACAAATCTAAAAGTGTCAATGTTGAACCATCACATTTGTAACTCTTCTTGGTTTTCTCAACTTCAACAGCAGGACTCGTATCTTCAGGAACTAATGATGTCGAAATGAGAGGCTCTGAAAGATTAAAACATGTCAACTTAACTATGTCACCTTAATAAAATGCTAATGTATTATACATAAGATATAAATGATATAGAAAAAGGCAATGTAAGTGTTTGTGAAGGGATTCACCTTTGTGTAGAGTCGTAAATGTAACTGGCATGGAATATTGCATGTCGTAGTAATAATCAGCTGATGAGAGCACCCTCTTTTTCTCAGCCTCATCAACCTGTTATAAAAGGTGCATTGGATTACATTTCAAAACGCATAATTTATTAAACAATTGACAAACAAAATCTAATTATAATAATCCACATATATACAAAAATTTAAAAAGTTGAGTAAACACGTACATCAGGACAAAGGTGTACAATCTTGACTTTTGAGACGATGGTGTTCAACGGATTATCATCTTTCATATCAGAATAAAACACCCGTCTATTGTCAATAAGATGAGCTTGACTTTGTATGACCTGAAGAAGTATAAATGGAGTTATTGTTCACCATATTAGCAAACATGCAATGCATATCAGAAATTAAGATTATAATATACATGTTAACAATAAGTTAAACTCACCGTATCTCCAGCTCTGAAAACCCACTGAGCTGAGAAGTACAATTTTTTATCCTTTGTTTCAAATAGCTCAACTATCCTAGCAATGAAATTAGGCACATCTTTGGGAGACTACAAAATCAAATAAACATATCAAAATAAATTTCATGACCTAGATTTAGCTTTTAAGATTCTATAAAGTTGATTTTACATAACTGTTACAAAAACAGTAAAGTAGCTTTAATTAATATGCATATTTTAAAGAAACTTATATAGAAATAATTAGGTAAGTAGACAAAGAAGCTTTACTTGGACATAAGCATGATCATTAAGCTCAAATGGAACACCATCAACAGCCGCTTTCCTATAATGGCGTCGGGCTTGAAAAATTTGTTTTGCATCTTCACTGCAAAATCATCAGATAAAAACATACATAAATGTCAACTAAATAAGGTCAAAATGCTAACAAAAATTATTCACCGACTTATAAGATATGAAAATATAATTGAATATGCAGATTTAGACTCTATACTAGTTTCTAAGAAGTTTAAGCTTTTAAAAAATAACTACACATTAAACTCTGATATTTGTTTCAATCTGTGGGATATGTCATGTTTAGATTACTAAACAGATAACCTCATAACCTACAAATAAGCAGTTGGGGTTATCGTGATTTGAAACCAATCTGCCCCCAAAAATAAGTTGGTCCAAACAAAAAACCCTCGCTCTATATAAACTTGATAATAACACAATCTTTTATATAATAAAAGAATTAGATTTTTTGAGAGTTTTAGTGAAAAGTGGAGGTTGTAGAAAAAACAATTGGACCAATCAAATGACTTGATTTTGACACATAAGCAAAATCAAGGAATATGATTGGTCCAAAAAAGTCAAAATTGAATTAGTTTAGTCAAAATAAAAAAATTTGGTGGAGGAATATGATGAAAATACATAAAAATATATGTGTCAAATTTGTGAAAATAAAAACTTAAAAAATGAGGAGGAAATTAATAAAACTTTAATGATTGAATTCTAAATAAATTAGATGAACTTAAGTTTAAACTTATATTTTTCCATATTTTTTAGTAACTTTGGAAAATAAACATAATACCCCCTTAAACTTTATAAACTATATACTTTATAAATAATATACTTTGAAATTTAAAATACAACATATATGTAATATTAAAAAAACAACAGATCTCATAATTATATATATTCAAATAAAAACACAAATTATTGTCTATTATTATTTTGACACTTAACAAAATCAAGCAATGAAATCTGCATAAATTTATATTAACATGAATATAAATATTAACATGAATTCATGACCTCAAACATCGGTGTGAGATGAAAATAAATAGACGATATTCTACATATTACAACAACATATATTTTTTCAAAGTCGTTATTTGTTACTAAACACACAATGGACGATATTCTACATATTACAACAACATATATTTTTTCAAAGTCGTTATTTGTTACTAAACACACAATGTATAGAAAATGATAGCTAAAATTTCAGTTAAACAAAATTAAATCCTTTAGGCAACAAATATTTATACAAAATATCAATTAATATTATCACATAATGAAAAATCATGTAAAAACTCGTGAATCAATGAGCATTATACTATTTAAATATTAAAGTTTAATATTGTTATATAGAATAATACTAAACATAAAAAAATCATGAATTTATAAATCGTGTACGTGTAATGTTGATGTAAATGATTTATTGATTAACAGTTAAGATATAACTATTTAGAGTAAAATATCGAAAGTCAAGAGAATATGAAATTTAAAAAATAAAAATTAAGGTAAGTTTATATTAATTTACACGGTACACAGTAAAACAAATAAGATAATAAAACATATAAACATTAGATGTTCTTAAAAAACATATATAATATATATAAAATTGGAATAACAAAAGTATTACTAAATAAATCATTTATTTTAAATCCCGTGCGTGCACGGGTATTAAAACTAGTAAGTAGCTATGCCGTTATTTATTCCAAAAATTGTTTAATACAGCTTATGTGCTCATACAGTACATATGCTCACTTTTTTTCATCTTGACGGCGTATTTAATACAGCTTAAGTACTTAAACAGTGCAGAAGCTCGTAAGCAGAAAATAAAAGTGAACTTACAAGCTTTTTCAATAGTCAAATAAGCCTATAAACCAAACACCCATTTAACTACACCTTAACACAAATCTCACAATTAGAAACAAAGATATTACAGTAAATTTCACATCCTTAAACAATAAATTAAACGAAACACAAAAAACTCACGTATTTGTTTCAGGTATAATCTTCACTCGTCCCTACAAAACCAACAAAAAAACACAAAACAAATTCGTTAAACCTTAACGGGGCAACAAAAAAAGTATAAATTATGAAGAAAAAAAGACTAAAAAACATACTTTGTAATCGTATCGGTGAGGCCACAAAGTGCGCGCCTCAGCGTCCGGAACCGGCTCCCCAACAAACATCACATCCCAATCCTCATCTTCTTCAACTACTACAGGTACAGGATCCTTAGCTTTAGCTTTTCTAGCTCGTTTCGGTCGAGCCGAGGATGCAGCAGCAACGACAGAATGTTCTTCAGCCTCATGAACAACAACAACAACTGGTTCTTTTCTAGCTCTTTTGCGATACGATCTAGAGGGTTTATCTTCTTTTGGTTCTTTTCGGGGACGTTTAGTCCCTTTCGGCATGGTTGGTTTATGTTTTCAGAGATCTGTGAAATGTGAATTAGGGTTTGGAGAGTGTGGTTTATATAGCCATGATTTTGTATTTTGGGTGGGCGGGAAATTAGGGAGTTTGTTACCAGGCTTATTGGGTTAGCCGTTGTGTTTTTTTATTCTTGAAACCTATGTGTCTTTTTTTTTAGGTAAATTTCAAATTAAGGTACAATTTTTTTAACTGATTATGTTATTTAACAAACTAAATTCTAGTAAATTATAATTATTAAAACTTCGAAATTTTGGAATTTATTATTTTGAATCTACTCAATTAACATGAATAAATATTTTTTATAAATTTTTTTATTTAAGCGAGCAAAATATGACTTAGTGACTCGGTCGGGTTGATCCGGTGGTCAAATCATGACACGGTGACTCAACCGAGTCAACTCGATGGACGATCTTGTGACATGGTGACTCGATCAGTTTGGCGTGATAGTCGATCCTTGACCTCGGCCAGGTTGACGTAGTGATCGAACTCGTGATCGGGTGACTCGATCGAGTTGACTTTGTGATCGATCTCTATGATTTGATCGGGTTGACCCAATGATCACATCGTGACTCGATAATATTGTGTGAAAAATGTTTAAAATCTTATATAAGAAATATTGAAAACTAATATTTTCAATAAAAAAAACACTCTATATATATTATAAGTAACGATAATGGTAAAAAAATCTTTGGTCTATATAGTTCTCACGTAATTATTTCCAGTTGTATACACTTAAATGTTTGAATTGTTTCCTTGGTTAATATAGTGTACATTTTAATAATAAATTTAATGGTTAAAACATTCCTCTAATATGATTTTAAACATTCAAATCGTGTAGATATCAATTGATATGGAGTGGGTAACGGAAATTAAGGAAAACTATTATTTCAAACATTCCAATAATACATTCAACTTTCAACAACTCAAGAAATGGGGTTTTTCATATTTTAAAAACCACTAGGCGAGTACCCGCGCATAGCGGCGGATATTTTAGCGACAGATAATTAATGATATAAGATATTGCGGTAAATTTTCGTTTGACATTCAAACAAAACATGAAAAGATCATAACTGCAAACGCTCAGGACATGCGATGCGATAAATTATTTAACATGCACAAGAAAACATACAAAATATTTAGTGAAACTGAAAGTGATACATTAGAAAGTTATTATGATAAAAAATCTAAAAACGCACGTTACTTGTTGCATAAAACTTTCTGGTACACAAAATTTGACGTGTAAACTCCTTCTTGACCAAACTCTTAAGTTGGTTTCACTATACTTTAGCAGTTGTACATGATATCCTCTAAACAATGCAACATAAAGTTGGCCATGTGTGAAAAGCGAGTCGGGAAAATAGACACCCACATTTAAACTTTTTTCCTTTAGATTTGTTGATAGTCATCGCAAAGCTAAGACGGACAGGGAATCGTCTTTTGGTTTGACAGGATTTTATAACAACGTACATGTGTAGTGATAAAAAAAGTTTATGAATTATAGGCGAAAAATAATAAAAGCTTGAAAATTTTGAGATTAAACACATATTTAAATTTTAAGTTTTCAACTTGTGGGAAATTTCAAATTTTAAGTTAGGTTTTAGTTTACGTTTCATCCATTGGGTCATTAATTGACTATATATAATTTACATTTTTACATTTTATGTGTTTCTAGTTTCCATATGTAGTATACGTTTCATTAATTGGAAAAAGGTCTTTTCTTATTTTTCAAATTCCTAGCATTTGATTTATAAGTTAATTTAACTTTCATTAGGTTTTAAGTGTTTCCAAATACAACTTTGGAGTTTTCAAAAAATTTGTACGTATAGCACAACTTTGTTTTCCGATACGTGTTACATTTAGAATTTGTCATATAATAAATTTATCTCCGCCTCATTAGTTTCGTGCCTATGTATTTTGTTTACATATGTAATCCAGTTAGTTAACATGGTTGAAAGAACTCAATATTCTAGTTGAGGGCCATGAGATCAAAAGTTAGAATAATATTCAAGTTGTAACAGTTACCAATCATCATCTAGATTGATAAGTTTATAGTCCATAGTAAACTACCCTGATAAAACTCTTACCAAACATTTATCTTCATTCACTTAGCTTATACAACAATATTCAATTATGATAACATCTCCAAGAAATTCTATTGCGACTATGGCAAAAGTAAAAGCGAAGACAAAAGCAATCAACATTGCAGTTTATAAATCTAATGTGCATTGCCCAAACTGCGCTCATGATATTAAGAAGCTACTTATAAAAACTCTAGGTCATATTATTAGTATCTTATGCTAAACAATATAAAACAAATTAATGTTTTAATAATGCTTTTTCATCTTTGTATGTTCAATACGTTAATGACTTGATGTGTTTATCCTAGTTTTTCATACATGTGGTCTATGAGTTTTGTTAAGTGTGAAGATATGTTATGGTTTTAATTTAGACTCTGGTAGCAAAGTGATGTATCGATACTGTTAGATGTCGGGAAATAATAACAAATTAGTCACTATCAAACGAAAAGAAATAGTATAACTGATATTAAGCCTAAATGTCCTGTTCTCAAAACACCTACAGATGGTGATGATAATGAAACAACATTTTTAACATTCAACATTTTCCAAGATAACTCATAACCAAATTACATAAAGTCGTAAACTTTATAACAATACCTAAACAAATTTATAACAAACTTAAAATAACTTCAATAAAAAATTATGCTATTTTGTAACTTCACATGATTCTCAACCCATATTGCAGCCATAAATATCCGCCAAAAGAGTAAAAGACGGCGAGCGACGACAAAAGCTGAAATATAAAATGTAAAAAATGGTTACAATATGAAAATTATAACCTAAACTGCAATTAATTTACTAAGAATCATATAACAAACTCAAAATACAGAATATTGAAAAGAACCTACACATTATAAATTAAAAAATTTACCATTTTTACTAATGTACACCAACGACAACACATATCATTATATCCAGTCGGCGACGGTGACACATATTCCAAATCTAAAAATAAATATATAGCGGCGGTTGAATTCCACATCTGCAAATAAATAGATATTTTTAAAAAATGTTAGTATATCAATTCAGATTTGAAAAATATATAGATAAATCCATAAAAAAACGATCAAAATTTGAAATGGATATATAGCAAGCAAAAGGATTCAAAAGAACTCGTAAAAAACCTTAAAATACGGCTGAAGGTGTCGTTATGGTGGTCAGCTCATGAGTGGCGGTAGTGCACCGGCGGCTGGTGACAGTGGTCGAATGGTTGGTGGTGGTGGTTGTTACACGGTGTAAGATGAGATGGTTGATGGTAAATAGTTGGATGGATGTGTATTTTACAATGAGAGAAAAATAAGAGGTGATGTACGGTGGTGATGGTAGTTTTAGATAAAGGTAGTGGCCAATGATGTTGTTGACTATTGTGGTGGCAAAATTAGGGGGTGATGATGAATTAAGAGAGATGAAGAAAGAAATTTAGTTTTATGTGCTTTTTATTTATTCGAAAGTTCTAATGGTCAAGAGAATCATGTCTAGCTGGAAGTTGTATATACTTTCCAAAATTGTTTAATTGTTTCAACCCAATTAACAAATTTGATTCTATAACCATTTTTTCAATCGTGTATAAATATTTTATAGTCAGAAGCCAATTTTGAATTTGAAAGTGTAATTAATTCTTCAACATTTCTTTAATTAAATGTGTAATGTACATTCCAAAATTATAAATATGGGTTGGCCACCAGATCAATTGCTACGTGTATTGTGTAATTGCTTTCAATATTTCTATAGATAATCAAGTTTTCAACAATTCCATAATTAACTAAGTTTTCAACATTCAACAATCATCATACACCCTTTATAGGGTATATAGATACGAGTACTCGCGTGTAACTGCAAAAAATTTAACAACAAAAAATTGACAAGATGTGATATTATGGTAAAGTGTTTCATGTAAAGTTCATAATAAAACGTGATGTAATTGCAAATGAAAATTCTATAATCTTAAAAAATTTGCGATCAGCAAAAGCATAGACGAACCCGAGAACTATTTCAACTTCAATGTGTTTAACACTATTTTACCCTGAAAATATATAGAAAGTTAGGTTTTTAGTATGCAGTATCAATGTATTTCCAAATTTTAACTATTGGGCTTTTAAAAAGTAATCAATCTAGTGTTAATATTACCCTATATTATACATTATAAAAAAGGATAAAATTGATGATTTATTTTTTATTTTGTACTATTTTAACAAATAGTAACAAAAACATTACTATTAATTCTTGAGTAGTTGTTGTCCTAGATGAAAACACAAAATGAAATATTTAATATCAATTCATATACGTTAAATGATCACAAATCGGAATAATTTCACCACGTATGTAAATTAGATTGAAATTTTCTTGTGTCACATGAACTCTTCTTTCTCTCAATGAAATCTATAATAACCCGTAAAATGTTAATACATATTTTAAGACAAAAAATAATTAAAATTGCACTATGTGATTTTAAGGATGAAACCTCTTCGAGTAAAATATGAAATAATGATTTAGGAAGCAAGCAAAAACGGTTTATTTTTCTTCGATTTTGAGAACAAGTTTTTTTTAATGAGGTAGTGATGTAATATTCGAGACTTTTGTCTATTTTATATTTTACTAGCTAAAACACTCGTGAAATTCACGGGTATTTTAAAGAGATTCTGAAAAGAGACCATGCCATATGTATGTTGGATTTAGAAAATTCAAACAAAAATAAGTCTGGTTATGGAATAATAGTGTGTGCTTCCAATCCGGTCTTAGATTTGGCTCCACATTTGAAAGTTAGGTTTGCATGAGTCCTTCTATTCAAAAGTTAGGTTTTTTGATCGAAATATTCCAAGTAACAGAGAAACATGAGAAATATAACAAACATGTATATATAAGTTAAATACTTTCAAAAGTACCACTTAATATTCCGTAAACTCATCGGATTGGTACATCAACATAAATGTTAAAATAATTCGTGGAACATCATACAATGTAGGTTGTTCTCATATATGTTTAACCTTTTTATATAGATGGTATATGTTTTGTGATAGTGTGACGATGAATGGTTTCGTAAGATGAGTCAACTGTATAACTTGAGGTGATTGTTTAGTCAGCTGAATAAAACTTGTTAAAGGCGGTGTTCCTTGATGAAGGGTGGATTATATTACTTAAAAGTAAAACTATACGCTTAAAGTACAATATCTTGTTAGAAGGATTGTCAATGTCATAATGAAGGTTATAGGAAATTCCTTGTAATATTAACTTAAAAGTCAAACTATAAGTTTAAAGTCCAGAGTGCGCTCACCCGTGGATGTTTTCATCGAGATAGTATCTTTGGTACCTTTTAAGTTTTATGTTCTCTTTCAGTTTCATTTCGAAAAATAAAAATGAAAAGAAACAAAGTTGTGGTTATGCCATTGTCAGTTAACAGAAAATAGATAAACATTGACTGTGAAAGCTAATAACATAGCTAAGATCACAAATACCATAACTTTAGCAAGCTGAATCATTCACAAACTTTAGGGTTAGTCAAAAAGTGTTTATGTCATGCAAAATCAGTTAATCATTTCATGTAAACTTTCATTTAATTTTGAATAGAGCAACCATTTAGCTATCACTTTTTTTTAACAAAGCTATCACTTTTAATATTTGACTTCAAGCTGAAGTTGTCAGTTAGCACAGTTTTGACGTCTCCTATGTGTTCTTCCGGTGCTAATAGTTTCCTTATAAAAAGACAGTTTAAGGAATTAATATGAATAAGAAAATTTATCAAAAATCAGGTAACGTGTTAGTTGCAAAGTTGGAGGTATAGATTGTGGCACAAAGGCTTGAGGTGGAGTTTTCACCACCATTTAATAATGCATCATGCAATTTGTTTTATTCCTCTCACATTAGGGCCTCGTGCTTATTTTTTTGGTCTCTATATCATAGAACCTGTATAAAATATACTTCTCATGTCCTAAATTGGTGTGAGTGGTACCTATATATGCTATAATTAAGTCATGTCGTATTAATTCATATTTTGTAATTATTTTTAAATACAACTGATCCGTTAAAGAATCAAATATCCTTCTTAGACATTTTAATGGGATGAGAGTCAATCTAGATCCTATTTACAATGATAGACAGTTATAGCTATATTAGTAATACAGGACAAAAACACATCTATTTGAAAAATTATGGGTTTATAGAAAAACTTGAAACTCTAGAATATATAGGAACCAAACTCACTTCGATATCTTGACGGATATGCCCATGAAGGTGAAGAATTCAATGCCTACACAAAACAATGGGCATAAAGATACATAAGTTCATATCTCTACACATTCAGTTTAACAAAATATTTGACCCAATATAACAATATTTTGTGCCTTAAAACAATGTCGATCAAAACACAAATCCATATAAAGTGTTGCTTACAAAAAATAATTGCAGTGCATGGAGAAGCACCCACGTAAACTTGAAATATGTTTCATCAGATAGATTAAACTAAAAAAAGGTAATTATGTAACCTAAAACGTTTTAGATGTGTCAACTGAAAATATGTATCATCAAATAGATACACCAATCTCTCTCTTTAATCTATCGAATCCTGCACAAAACACATACAATAAATATTTGTTCAAAGAGGAATTTCATCATATACTTGGTTTACATAAAAAAACAAACAGAAAAACATGTACTTACCATTTAAATGAAGAATTAGAAAATCCACATTAAGAGGTGTCAAACGTAGTTGATACTATATAACTGTAAATCATTGCAGAAACAATTCTAGAAAGCTAATGTATATTTATTCAAATCTTTCTACACAATTAAAACTACCATATGTATTTTAAGGAAATATGAAATGCATTAGCTGTAAATGTTCCAACATTTAAGGAAACAATTATGATTTCGAAAGCTTGTTAAGTAAGAGATAACACTGATTGAGTTGAATATTTATTAAATGAATGATAGGCACATGCATAGTAGGATAAATTAGGAATTTTTTTTAATTTAGTAGTTATTACAAATCAAAGAATTTAGGGAACATTATTATCATTCATGATTTGGAGCGTTTTATTTTTTCTGATCAAATTAAAGTTTTGAAGGTAAGGTTCCACTATATACTGATATATGAATCTGTCACGGTTTGTGCCTTGATGCATTGTACTTTCTAAACGTGACGATGAATTATTTGAGGCTGCCACGTCAGAAGTTTTAAATGTTCCTTTCTTTAGAGTGCTTGTAAACAACTCTCTTATATTAGAGAGTATAGATTATATAAGCTATCAATGATAAGGATGTTGGGAGGAAAATAGAACCCTAGGACTGAAAGCTAGCGGCGGCAAGCACTTGGCCAACCAAGTTGCTATTCGTCGGAAAATTCTTCTCGGCCAACCGAGTAAGAGAACACAAACACCTGTTTAATATGAAACTTCAATAATTCTTAACCAACCAACCAAGGAGTTTTACACGACATAAATAAGAAACAAAAACACAAGATAATTCAAGAAACGTAATAATAGGCATAATAATCTAGAACCAAAATAGAATTGTAACTGACTTCAACTTCTCATTTGAATTTGGTTGGATGGGATCTTGTTACCATAATTTGTTTCTTCAGCCACTTAGCCCACTGGCCTCATTCTCGTCAATAGCTCGTCGGTCCACTGGGCTCGACCCATCAGGCACATCGGTATCATCCTCCCCCTCTAAAAGACGATTCGTCCCCGAGTCTCTATGAAAATCATCTGCGTCAACATAAGGTGTCAAGTCAGCAACATTAAAAGTGGCAGAAACTCCATACGACCCAGGAAAATCGATCATATATGCATTATCATTGATACGCTTTAACACATGAAATGGACCATCAGCACGATCCTGTAACTTTCCATAAAGACCCGGCGGAAAACGGTCTTTACGCAAGTAAATCCAAACTAAATCACCCTCATTAAAAACAACATGCTTTCGATGTTTGTTAGCACGTGCCTGATATTGCAAGTTATGTTTCGTGATTTGGTCATGAACTTGTTCATGTAAAGCTTTGATTTGAGTGGCTTGAGCTTCTCCTTTAACACTATAAGAATCAACAGCGGGTAAAGGTGCTAGGTCCAAAGGTGTAAAAGGATTGCGTCCATAAACTACCAATAACGGGCTGCGGCCTGTCGAGCTATGTGAGGAACGGTTATATGCGAATTCAGCGTGAGGAAGGACGAGATCCCACTGTTTCTTATTATCACCAACTAAAAAACGAAGCAAATTCCCTAAACTCCGGTAAGTGACCTCCGTTTTTCCATCCGTTTGCGGGTGATGAGAGGAGCTAAATTGCAAACTGGCGCCCAAGTGCTTCCATAAGGTGCGGCAGAAATGGCTAACAAACTTGACATCTCTATCAGAAGTAATAGTCTTGGGAACACCATGCAATCTCACGACCTCAACAAAATATAAATGAGCCACCTGAGATGCGTCATATGTTTTTGAACAAGGAAGAAAATGGGTCATCTTCGAAAAAGGTTGACCACCACCATGATGGAATCCTTTTTGCGTTGTGTTAAAGGTAAACCAAGAACAAAATCAATGGAAATGTCCTCCCAAGGACCATTTGGTGTAGGCAGCAGAGTGTAGAGGCCTTGATTAGTGTGATGAGTCTTGGCAAGACGACAAACCCGACAACAACTTAACACTTTCACGACATCGTTAACAAGCTTGGGCAAAAAAAACGTTCAGAAACCATTGCAACAGTTTTATCTCGCCCGAAATGACCCGCTAAACCTCCTTGATGAGCTTCAACAATGATTGCTTTCCAGACCGAAGAAAGTGGGACACATAGACGACGACCTTTGAATAGGAAACCGTCACGGCGAACATAATCACGAAATGGGGTAGTGTTGCATTTAATCCATAAATATTTAAAATTCGGGTCATCCACGTATAACAGTTTGAGATACGCAAATCCCTCCACATGAAAAGTAGACGTGGTGGTCAAAACGGACGCCTACTAAGGACATCAGCCACCGCATTCGCACTCCCAGCTTTATGACGAATGACAAATGAAAAATCCTGTAGCATCTCAACCCACTTAACATGGCGCGGGTTTAATTTGGCCTGCCCTTGGATGAAGCGTAATGCTTAATGATCCGAATAGAGGATGAATTCATTAGGTAGTAAATAGTGGCGCCAATACTCTAAACTTCAAACAATTGCATAAAATTCCTTATCGTACGTGCTATAACGTTTACGTGCGTCATTAAATTTTTCACTAACAAAAGCAATAGGTCGATTTTGTTGGCTCAGCACGCCCCCAATCCCGAGGCCAGAGGCATCACATTCGACCTGAAAAACATGTTCAAAATTGGGTAAAGCTAATATCGGGGTTGCTGTGACCGCTTTCTTTAAGGCATCAAAAGCTTTATGAGATTCCAATGTCCATACAAATTTGGGTTGTTTCAAACAATCAGTGATAGGAGCAACCATGGAAATAAAATTACGAATAAAACGTCGATAAAATGACGCCAAGCCGTGAAAACTACGAACATCATGCATGGACTTTGGAGTCGGCCAGGTGGTAATATCCTCGACTTTGGTAGAGTCCATACGAATTTCGTTTCCTGACACCAAGTAACCCAAAAATATAACCTCCGTAGTCACAAAGTGTCACTTTTTGTGATTAGCAAACAACTTCTGCTCCCGCAAGATAAGAAAGATGTCACGCAAATGTTGCAAATGGGATTCCAAATTCGTGCTAAAAACTAAAATATCATCGAAGTAAACGACGACACATTTGCCAATAAGATTTCAGAAAATATGATTCATCAATCGCATGAATGTGCTAGGAGCATTGGACAAACCGAATGGCATGACCATCCATTCATAAAGACCATCACGCGTTTTAAACGTAGTTTTCCATTCATCCCCTGCACGTAACCGTATTTGATGGTAGCCGCTCCGTAGGTCAATTTGGAAAAGACGGAAGCTCCATGGAGATGATCCAACAGGTCATCAAAGTGGGGAATTGGAAAACGGTATTTGATTGTAATTTTGTTAACCTCGCGGCTGTCAATGCACATACGAAACGTGCCATTTGGTTTTGGAACAAGTAAGGCGGGAATGGAACATGGGCTCATGCTTTCACGGATCAGACCCTTGTCTAATAGTTCTTGAACTTGACGATGTAACTCTGTAAATTCCTTCGGGTTCATGCGATATACAGGTTTGTTTGGAATTGTTGTACCAGGAATGAAATCGATGCAATGTTGGATGTCTCGCATGAGCGGTAATCCTCCAGGAATATCATCAGGGAAAATATCAGAGAATTCAGTGAGTAATGGAAGTACCTCATGTGGAATGTCAGAAATTGGTGTGTTTTCTTCAAGTAAAACCAAGCCAAGTATTGGACGCGGAGGAGATTGGCGAGCAAGACCAACAATTTCATCCTTTGTCCCGGGTGCTACCTCGGGTGTCGCGTCCTTAGGATTTAGAGGGGCCAATGTGACGTGAAGACCGTCCTTGTGGAAGGAGTAGGTGTTACGAAACCCGTCATGCTTTACTTTATGATCGTAGAACCACGGGCGTCCAAGTAATAAGTGGCACGCGTCCATTGGAACAACTTCACACCATAATTCATCTTTGTATTTGTTGTCGATGAAAAAAGCAACCAAACATCGTTGTGTTACTTTAACAAGATTACCTTTCCGGAACCACGTAAGTTGGTACGGATCGGGGTGGTCCGTGGTAGGTAACCCAAGTTTGTCGACCATGGTTTTAGCGACCATGTTTTCACAGCTTCCACCGTCGATAATGACGGTACAAACACGACCCTTGGAAGTGCATTGAGTACGAAAGATGTTGTGTCGCAACCATGTAATGTCATTATCCGGAGGTGTGACAACAATAGTTAATACCTTTCTAACAATAAGTGCTTCGCCTTTATCTGGGTAAAGTGTTACAGATGCATCTTCATTCTCGGTGTCATACTGAGGTTCAACATCGTCAACAAATGCCACAAGTTGTTTGTTCGGGCAGTCACGTTTGAGGTGTCCCAAACCTTGGCACTTGAAACAACGTAGAGGGCCAGAAGTATCAAGTGGGGCGGTGGTAACGGTTGGCGTTTCAGTTTTGGTCGGTCTAGGTTTTTGGGCGAATTGTGGTTGAGTTGGGGTATGGGTAGAGGGTTGGAATCGGCCAACTGATTTGCTCATGCGTGTGTTTTGTTGTTCAACTCGCAAAGCCAATCTGCATACATCGGAAAAAGAATAATATTGTGTAAGTGAAACCGCGTCGGCAATGTCAGGTCGAAGCACACCCAAAAAACGGGCGATCACTTGCTCTTCATCTTCGACTGCCCCGCAACGCAAACGCGTCCGTTCAAACTCAGTCATAAGATCTTCGACAGATAGAGATCCTTGTCGGAGGTTTTGGTAGTCAAGATAAGCGTCCTGTTTGAAAGTAAGCGGAAGAAATTTGTAACGTAGGAGGCGCTGCATCTTATCCCGGGAGTAGATTTTGTTTTTACCTTTTGGATACCGTTGTTGTTGTATGTTTTCCCACCATAAAGATGCATATTTTTTTAGCTTGATAGCAACCAATTTGACCTTCATGTTGTCAGGGATGTCGCGAAGGTCGAAAATTCTCTCGACTGTTTGTAACCAGTCAAGGAAATCATCGGGGTGGAACTTGCCATCGAATTCTGGAATTTCAGTGCGAATGCCTAAAGATCGTAATGGATCCGTAGGGTGGTGCGGTGCTGATGGCTGGCGGTGGTGTCGTGGAGGTGTTTGTGGTGGTGAATCATGAAAATAATTATCGAAGTTATCCTCTTCCGTTTCGGCTACATAGGATCGGACCGGGGTGTGTTCAAACTGCCTTTCATAACGATGAAAAGGATTGATTTCGAGCTCCCTAATCCTTTCACGGAGTCGTTCAATCTCAACATCACGGGGATCTGCGGCGGTGTTTCTAGGTTGTTGGCGACAATGATCTCTTCCCCGTGCCGACATCTTGAGATCCCTGGTTTACTTTTACCACTTGATAAGGATGTTGGGAGGAAAATAGAACCCTAGGACTGAAACCTGGCGGCGGCAAGCACTTGGCCAACCAAGTTGCTGTTCGTCGGAAAATTCTTCTCGGCCAACCGAGTAAGAGAACACAAACACGTGTTTAATATGAAACTTCAATAATTCTTAACCAACCAACCAAGGAGTTTTACAGGACATAAATAAGAAACAAAAACACAAGATAATTCTAAATCCCTAAACTTGAGAATCAAGAAACGTAATAATAGGCATAATAATGTAGAACCAAAATAGAATTGTAATTGACTTCAACTTCTCATTTGAGTTTGGTTGGATGGGATCTTGTTACCATAATTTGTTTCTTCAGCCACTTAGCCCACTGGCCTCATTCTCGTCAATAGCTCATCGGTCTACTGGGCTCGACCCATCAGGCACATCGGTATCAATCAACAAAATCAAATATTTTGAAATAATTGAAATGACTAATGAAAAATCACTTTAATTTGTATGTTTACTTACAAGTAAGGAGTGATATTGACTAAGGAAATACAAAAAGGAAACCGTTGGAATGAGCCAATTATAATAGGTCGATAATTGAGCCCGACTATTTAGCACCTTAACAAGTTTATTGATATCTCTTAACAACTCAATAATCATCACTGGATTCATTAAAAGAAATCCATTCAAATCTTTGAATTAGTAGTTGGGTGTCGAAAAAATCGACCCGACCCAAGCTGAACTCGAATAAGCCTATTTGGGCCGGGTCACTCGGGTTCAAAAACGTATTCGGGTCGATTCGGATTGACGAGTGTTCTAATTAGGCTCGGGTTTGAGTTTATATTTTTTAACATTAACCTGACCTGATTTGGCCCGAAACCGACCAATCTGACTTGACCTGACTCGAATAACACTTTTTACATTGTATTAATATTTAAACAAACCACATTTTAGACATATTCCTTATATTTATATTGACCCGAACCGAATTGACCCGACTCGAACTAACCCGACCCGAATTGACCCAAACCCGAGTGACCCGAGTTTTAATTAAACTCAAGTTCGGATATAATTGTTTAGTCTCAACTCGAGTTGACCCGACCCGAGTTAACCCAAACCCGATCAGCTCAACCCGAATCACACCCATAGTCATAACTATTTTTAGTAGGAAAAAAGACTAACACATTTGAACAACAAACTATCTTAGTATCTCTACTACTACATTATAATGTAGATATATTTGATGTTGAAATTCTCAACATTTCTATATTTGGATATCCTCCAAACTTCTTCATTACACATGATCAAAACGCAAAGGCTACAAAATTGTTTCCGTAATTCAAAGTCAAATGTTAATTCAAAAGAATCAAGTCTTTATTTTGTAAAAACTTTCATCCAATTCATAAAATTAGTTTCGCTATTTAGAAAGGGCTTGCGGCGCAGCTTGTTGCTTGCTTGCTTTCTATAGCTGTGTAATTAAATTTTAACCGATAATTGATCTTAATATTCTTATAAAAAAAAGAAAATTATACTTTAGCTGTCAGTATCTACCAATTCATGTCTTTCAAAAATACCCAATCATGCTTAAAAATCATTGTACATTGTGCATTCAATACTTACACTTTAGGTATATATGAAATTAATGTTGAAAGTAGGGTAATATATGAAATTAATCTTTCAAAAAAGAATATTCGCCTATTCGTATGTATTCATATCTAGCTGTCAATTTTATTTTGCACACATTATCTGAGTTGCTTTTTGAAACCAAAGACTTGACATTTATGAAAACATGTACGTATAAATGAAGCATTTTAATGATATTAATATCGTCATATAACTGGTTAAACTAAAGAGAGTTGGAATTGAAATAGCTAGTGGACATACGGTTAACGTTTTATGCAATGTTTTGAAATCTAATACGACTTGGTTGAGTCAACCCATTGACCCGATCCAAATTGTAAAAACAAATTATATTAAAGCGGGTTTTATATTTTCAAAACCTGATTAGATCCGCTAATTTTTCATTGCTAGTGTCAACTATAATCTAAAAAATCATATACTACATTCGTTTTAAAGTAAGTGTTTACATTTAACTTTTCTATAAAGATTTATAAAACACTAGTATGATTCTCAAATCAACTTTATTAAAAACAAAATCCACAATAGAATAAAGCTGGTATGGATCTATTATCTATCTTGATAATAGTTTTACATAACTTAAAAGAAAACAAGATTACAATAAGATAATAAGATCAAGATGATCTCAATCACCCAGAACAAAGAAACGATCTACTATGTGTAAACAAGAGAGATAACGATGGTGCATGATATGAGATAAGCTAGTGTTGACCAGCTTATATACTCCAAGCCAATAGTCTTTGGCACTTTGGCAATCACAGCCCTCTAAGCTTCCTCAACTTCACTCTTTCACCCTTTAACTTTACATCATTTACACCTTTAGTCCCTGCACAACGTAACAGATAACAAACTTGCTACAACCACGATTAGATCATTATTTCAACACCCCTCCTTGATCTGAACCTGGAAGCAATCATACAATCCCAATTGACCAACAAGCTTGTCATGTTGCAACTTATCTAACCCTTTAGTAAGAATATTAGCAGTCTGATATGCTGTATTAACCTTACAAGTTTTTATCACACCAGCCAAAATTTTATCTCTCACAAAATGAAGATCAATCTCAAGATGCTTTGTTCTTTCATGAAAAACAGGATTAGCAGTTATCTTGATAGCAGCTTGACTATCACAAAACAGTTTTACTGGCAAAAAATGTTCCCAGTTTAAGTCCTTTAAAATTTTGAGGACCCAAACAATTTCTGAATTAATTGAAGCCATGGCTCTATATTCAGCTTCAGCACTAGACTTAGAAATGATATTTTGCTTTTTTTCTTTTCCAAGATACTAATGACCCATTTTAAAATAAAAAACAACCAGTAACAGACTTTTTAGTTACTAAACACTTGGCCCAATCTGCATCCACAAATGCCTCAAGAGAAACATTTGGACACCTAACAATGTGAATTCCCTTACCAGGAGAACCCTTTAAGTATCTTAAAACTTTAAGAGCAAATTTAAGATGAGACTTAAGGGGTTTATGCATAAACTGACTAAGGAAGTGAACAACATATGAAATATCAGGCCTTGTGTAAGTAAGATAGATAAGTTTGCCAATAAGTTTTTGATACTCAGTAATATTATCAAGCACAGAATCAGTAGGATCACTAGCAATTAGAAGATTTTGTTCAAGAGGAGTAGCAGAGGGCTTACAAGCAAGCAATCCAAAATCAGATAACAAGTCTAAGAAATATTTTCTTTGATTAAGACACAATCCATAGTCTGTATCAATAACTTCAATACTCAAAAAGTATTTAAGATTGCCCAGATCTTTAATCTGAAATTTACTTTACAAAAACTTTTAAAACTCTTTAATATGAGTCACACTACTACCAGTAATAACAATATCATCCATATAAACAAGCAATGCAAGAAAAACCCCAGACTCATTCTTGGTAAACAAAGAATAATCACTTTTACTTTGTACAAAACCATGTTCAATAAGAGCCTGAATTAACTTGGCGTTCCATTGTCTATGGGCTTGTTTAATCCATACAATGATTTATTCAACTTACAAACCCTTTTATCATTTTTATTAAAATATCCATCAAGCAAAGACATATACACAGTTTCATCAAGATCACCATGCAAAAAAAAACATTATTAATATCAAGCTGAAACAAAGGCCTACTGTTTTGCACATCCAAATTGATTAAACATCTAATAGTAACAATTTTCACAACAGTAAAAAAGGTTTCATCAAAATCATTTCTTTCCTTTTGATTATATCCTTTAATCACATATCTTGCCTTATATCTTTCAATCTCTCCACTAGATTTATATTTAATCCTATAAACTCATTTACCATTAATACTAGGTAAATCAGTAATAGTCCAAGTATTCTTCTCATTCAAAGCATCCATTTCTTTGTTCATAGCATCAATCTAGTGCTGACTCTTACTAGCTTCCCAAAAAGTTTTAGGCTCGACACTTTTGTTAAGTTCATTTACAAAACAAAAGTTATCAGACTTAAATCTAGCATAACTAACAAACTTTTCAAATCCAAATTTAACTTTAGATGTCAAAACATAATCATTATATTTCTTTGGCAAAACAGAAACCCTTTCAGACATCCTAACAATAGGACTCAAAGCATTAGGTATATTATTATTAATTCCCTCAAATTCATGCTCATTAAGGGGAGCAGACATCTCATTCTCTTGATCAGGCTCATTAGAGACCTGGGAATGCCCCTCCTCACTCTCAAGTGAGTCAACTAAAGGTGAGGCAGAAACATTTTTATCATAGGGCACACCAGAATCTGATTCAATGGCAACTTCTAAGAAATTATCAAGACTCAGATCCTGATTATCACTGCTAAGAATACTATTGTCATTGGTCTTAAAGGAAAAGATATTTTCAAAAAACTTAACTTTTCTTGAATACAAGAACTGACCCTTTTCAAGACTTAACAATTTATACCCTTTCTTAAAACCAGAGTATCCAACTAACACACATTTCTCTGATCAACTACTAAACTTATCATTACTAGGAAGTAAAGTAGCAAAACAGAGACAACCAAACATTCTCAAATGTTAACCAGGTTTTTTATTAAACACAATTTGGAAAGGACTTTTTCCTTTCAGTACTGAAGTTGGCAACCTGTTAATCAAGTAAGTAGCAGTAAGAATACACTCAGATCACAAATTCAGAGGAAAAACCCCCTGAAACGTAAGGGATCTATCAACATTGAGAAGATGCCTATGTTTCCTCTCCACAATCCTATTTTGTTGAGGAGTACAAGGACAAGATGTTTGATGTATAATCCTATTTATTTCACAAAACTCAACCATTTTATGATTAATAAACTCAGTACCATTATCACTTCTAAAATACTTAATAGTTTTAATTTATTGAACTGATTCTTAATCAAATAGAAGAAAACCTTTATACATTCAAACACCTCACCCTTATTTTTCAACAAATAAACCCAAACAGCCCTAGAAAAATCATCAACCACAATTAAGAAATATCTAAACCCTTCTTTACTAGTGACTTTATAAAGCCCCCACAAGTCTAAATGAACCAATTCACCTAGACTGGTAGAAATATGATCACTTAAGGGAAAATGTTCTCTAGTCTGTTTAGCTCTTTGACAAATTTCATAAACAAATTTACTCTTAGTTTTCTCAAAAACCAAATCATCTTTTTTAAGAACTTTGTCTGAAGGATGACCAAGTCTACAATGCCACATATCTTTACCAAAAAAACAAGTAACATCAGGTTTCTTAAAACCAGTACCTCTATCAAAAAGTAATAAGCTATCCTTTTGTTTACCAGTCCCCAATAATTTCATCTCCCTCAAACCCTGAGGTAAAATATAACAACTAGACTCATCAAATGCAATCACAAACTTGTTATCCTTAGCAATCTTATGAACTGGCATACGGCTAACACCGTATTCAGACACCACCAACACATCATACAAAGTTAAGTCTTTGTTTAAAACCATATTTCCAACTTTGGTAATGAATGCCTCAGTCCCATTAGGATGAGACACTTTAATACCAAGTTTGGAAATATCAATCACATTAACCAAATACTTATCATCATATGTAACATGCTGGCTAGCACCTGAAGCAACAATAAGACCATTATTCACAAGACCAGGCTTAATCTGACTATTAGAACAGAAAAATCTATGAAAATTCTTGTTAAAAACAGAACTTTGATATAACACAATACCTGCCATATTGGCTTGAGCACTAGCAGAATTGTCTTTAATCAAAACAATGATTTTACACAACTGTTCATCAGAATAAGAAGATGTAGAACTGGAACCAGTATTGTTACTATTCACAAATCTTTTGTTTAAATTCTGAGATGTTTGATTATTAATGGAAAAACCATTATTATTTTTCTTTCTGAAATCTGAAGGATAACCAATAAGCTTGAAACATCTATCAACAGTATGTCCATTAAAACCATAATTCTCACACACCAAAGTAGGTCCCTCAATTAGACCTTTTATTCCAATTAGTAGGTCTGTTTGAACCATCAAGTCTAGCAAAATTAGAAGTTTGGGGTCTCTGGACATTACCCCTATTCATGCTAGAGTTAAACATAGAGGAGTGGCTTCTTTGGGAAGACCCTGAGCCAGACATAACTCTGTGAGACTCCTCACTAGAAATAATAGCATAAGCACTTTTAACATCAGGTAAAGGATCTCTAAAAAGAATACTACTCCTTATTTACATATAAGAATCATCAAGTCCCATCAAAAATTGTATAAGTTAATTCATTGATTACGTTTTTTAAAGTCCTCAACAGCATGACAAGTACACCTAGGAAGTTGTACTAGGGCATCAAATTGTTTCCAAAGGGCATTAAGTTTATGATAACAATCAGCCAAAACAGAACGATTTTGAGACAAAGAATGTATTATATGATGAAGATTAAAAGTGACAGAGCCATCAACCTTGTCATAAGTCTCTTTAAGTTTATCCTAAACAGTTTTAGCCCTTTTAGAAAAAATTTGACCCAAGAACAACTCCTTAGTTATAGAGTTCAAAATATAACCAAGAACAATAGCATTAACTATATCTCATTGTCTACCCAGAACCTCATCAACATTAGACCTTTTACAAGACCCATCAATGAAGCCAATTTTATTTTTGCCTTCAAGAGCAAGTAACATAGCACAAGACCATACTTGATAATTGTCAGTAAGCATAGTCATTAGTATGAAGATGCAAAGGATCACTAAGATCCAAACCACTAATCTTAGTAACAAAACATCAGTAGCATCGCCATTATAGCCATCACTATCATGCACATATTCCTCCTCAGACATACCGTAATAAGACATATAGAACACAAACAATCAACAAGAATCAACAGAAATAGTAAAAAGTCAGGATCAATCCCTTCTAGTTCCTAGGTTTCCAAAGCATTCAAGGATGGTAGGTCAAGGGCTAAAGATTGACAAGACACGAGAAAAAAATATTACACTACTAATAAAAAACAAGTAATCACCAACAAGAACAAATATCAAACAAGAATCATATAAAAGAACAAAATAGTAAAAAGAGGTGTTACAGAGCAATAGAACCAGCGGAAGCAGCCTTAATTACCCTTTGATTCACTTAGTCAAAGGATAATCAAGAACCCAGAACCAAACCCTAATTCAAAAACGTAGGGAAAATCATCACCAATCCCAAAGTACCAATCGAACAAATCAACCAACGATCAACACCAGTCGAACCTCAATCGAACAAATTCCCAAAAATCACCAAACCCTAATTTTCCAATAAATTAGGGTTAATGATCAAGAACGCCAGGAATGACGAATAACCACAAAACCAATCAATTAACACCAATTAATCAATCAATAACCTCTCAGTTTTAAAAAACCCCAATTATTTTGAAAAACCTAATTGTTAAAAAATCACAATATCAAAGCAAGGCGATGAAACCGTCTTTGATACCATGTAAAGATTTATAAAACACAAGTATGATTCTCAAATCAACTTTATTAAAAACAAAATCCATCACAGAATAAAGCTGGCATGAATTTATTATCTATCTTGATAATAGTTTTACAAAACTTAAAAAAAAACAAGATTACAATAAGATCAAGATGATCGCAATCACCCAGAACAATATAACGATCTACTATGTGTAAACAAGAGAGAAAACGATGGTGTAAGATATGAGATAAACTGGTGTTGACCAGCTTATATACTCCAAGCCAATAGTCTTTGGCACTTTGGCAATCACAGCCCTCTAAGCTTCCTCAACTTCACTCTTTCACCCTTCAACTTTACATCATTTACACTTTTAGTCCCTACACAACATAACAGATAACAAACTTGCTACAACGAGGATAAGATCATTATTTCAACATTTTTAATTTTTTTTACAACTTTAACCGTAATTATTTGTGTTTATATTACATAACACTTGATGCAATATATACGAATGGATAAAGTTTTAAATGTATTTTCGGTTGATATACTTTTATCAAGTATTGTATAAAACAAACAAATATATTTGTGGTCAAAGTTATAGAAAAAACTTAGATAGTGAAAAGTAAACACTTATTTTTAAACGGATAGAGTATGATTTATAGTATTTGACAATCCAATGTATGCGAACTTTGTTTGATGATACAAAGTTCACGATGGCATATTTTGAGGTACTTTTATACGTAAGTTAGTCAACTTTTCAAATGTCAACTTTACTCTACTCTTCAGTCAAATTCAGCGTCTTTTCTCCTTCCTTATAGCATACGGTACGATCTCGTGTCGTGAATTTGTGTTATGGAATAATGTCATAGTTATATACATTGATTGCTGCAAGTCTAATACCTTACACATGCGTAGTACATTTTTTGTCAATGTCGCCAGGTTTAGCCATTCGATCGATCTAAGTTTCTTTGTTATATAGCTCAAGTCACTTGTTCATTCGATGGATGAAAACTTGAACGCCAAACTGGCCAACCTACATTGGTTTCGAGTTACAACTAGACAATATATATCTCTTTGAATGCGTGAATACATGTTACGAACAGATAGATATTGTTTCATGACCGCTTATGAAAAATAGAACAAGAGAAATCAATCAAAATACAGGACAGCCGGTGACGTTTATACCCTTGGCCGTCGGGCACGTCGCAAGATCACAATGTTGCAGGCGATTCGTACCCCACCAATCAACGTTTATATCTTCTAAGCCAGTCGAAACATACAATAAAACCGCCATGAATGCAACTCCTGCATCAAGTGCGGCCGATAGGATATAATTGTACCTGCTCCACCACATTTTTCGATACCTAAACACAAAAAAGTTAAAAATAGTCCCGACTAAGATCCATGAGTTGTAGTTAATGGCGGCTGCCGGAGGCATCATGGCAGTAGCACCAAGGAGTACTGGGAAATTAATGAGAGGAATCCATGATACATTAGGAAATGCCTTGTGACATAACCAAACCGCGACAGGCCCCATGATACCACCAAGAAAGAACCAATTTAGAGCACCGTAGTTTCCTAGAGGGCCGAAGATCCTCTTTGGACCGACTAAGCCCCATATTACAGATGCATCAAAGAATACATGGTCAATCGGGCACGTCCATGGGCTATCTGATGTAGCGCCGGGGTGACATATATCATCAATGTTACTTAGAAGGTACCATGCTACGCTTAAATTTACTGTTCCTGCTATTATTGTTCCGAGAAACTGCAATAGACCAAAGAACATAAACATGTACCCTTAAGAAAATGTGTTAACCCGTACGTATTGAATAAAGAAGAGTACGTGTACCTGAACTAAGAACATTGATCGTGGTGGAATCTTCATGTAATGACCGAGCTTGAAATCGCTTAGAAAAGAGATGGCTTGCAGCATGCTCATGTAACCATAAGTCTTAAAGCACACATTAGCTATGGGTTTTCCTGGGTAGATTAACCCCATTGCATACTCCGTTATGATATTTAAACCTGGTGTCTGTGTTTGTCAACAAAAAATAAAACACATTCGTCTATATTAGCTAAAATTCGATAAGCAATAGTATATGAAAACGTAAGTTGACCTGGTTTGTTGTTGCGGTGATGATGCTGATCGGGAGGGTGAAACAGAAAGCAAGAGCAGCTGCAAATATCAGTCCCCAAAACGGCATTTGTATTTGATCATTAAAGAAGATAGTGAGGATGAGGCTAATCAGAAGTGTCACGGTAAGAAGCACATAAAACCACCATGACGGTATGTCTTTGTAGTTCCTCATTAGTCTTGTGTGCACATCCACCTTACCACTGGTTGACGCTTTATATCGCTGATATATTTCCCTATAAGAAGTGAAAATCAATTTAACACGGATAATTCATGTTTTGTTAAATCCTCGAATCAAAAACTGAACTTACTTTCCATAGAAAAGGCCAACGTGAGAAAGCGTAGCTGCAATAGTAGCAAACCCGAAACCATAAGATAGAGCAAAAAATACGCTCAGATTAACTTTCCCTTGCTTTGCATACTCTTCATAATCAATGTGAAACTTGCTATTCACAATCTTCTTGATGTCATACAGCTGACCATTTCCCGTAAACAAGTCATTTGAGTAAATAGGAAAGTTTTTGGCATTGAACGCGTTGAGTCCCCAATATGATATTGGAATCACAAAGTACATGAACAAAATATAGCCCAAGAAAACATTGGCTATCGCGAAAAAAGGGGAAATAAGTGGGCTAAATAGAAAAGACGACGTTGTCGCCCAGTCAAGCGAGAAGGCTCCTAAGCCTAAGCCCGAGAAGCCTGACCCCAATTGTTGGGCTGTCACTGAGTGGGGAAATGCCCAGCATAGCCATGAAATGCTTTGTAGGGTCGTAAATAAGTATCCGGGGAGTAAGTACCACCCGAAACTAGAAGCAAGTACTATAACAAAGAATTTTGATCTTGACATGTATTTTTTGGTCTCACTGTTAGGATCTTCATCTTCGTCTTCTTTGCCATGAAGAGCCCTATAAAATGGTTAGATACGTTATATAAAAAAATTGGATAACAAACATAAACTTCAATGGTTGATTCTTTGATATATACATGTTGCCCGAGACTTATGACTAGTTTTCACGCGGCATATGTAATGTTTGCACGAGACTTATGACTAATCTTCCTTATACGTACTTGTATTCAAGTCATATAAATTGAAGGTTTTGTAGTTTACTTTAAGACAATTTATAGATGTACCTGAACAAGGAGATCTGAACGAGGGTGCTCGGCCACCACATGTGTGATGGTTCAACCACGTATTTCCTTAAAAGCCCGGCCCAACCGTAACCTAAGACCTGTAGACCAAGGACACATGTCAGCATCCACAAGCCTCAATCAAACTATAAACGTAACGTTTAAGGTTTGATCATGAAAACTAGCTTGCAAAACGGCTTACTTGAGTGGTGATAATGAGGAGCCAAGCCGCTATGAAAGAAATATTCCGACCATAAAATGCCTTTATTATGTTCACAATACCAACTGCATAAGCTGGTCCGTTTCCAAAAGCAGCTCCAGCGTTAGCAAATATCGTAATCAGCACATGTTCTTTCATGTTAAAAGGTCCTGGATTCAAAGAAAATTTGCGGGAACCACATCCTGGAATAATAAACTTGGTAGTCGGAAGGAGCTTTGCCATTAGCCGTCCTATTGGAAGTGTCGCCACCTATATATGTCAGCGACACAAAAGGTATCAGTATATCTAGACTTGGGAACATCCTCTAGTTCCGCCACTATGTTTAAATATATACGTCAACTAACAAGTGTGGCTTGTGATGAAGTGTGCCTAGTTTCTAGCATTACATATGCATATACCTTTGCGCGTAAGTTTCTAAATATATGCATCTGACCTGAATTGTGATCTGAGTGACAACCAATGGTGATGTCCGGTATGCGAAGAATTGGTTTAGAAACGAAAGGAGCACACATGAAATGAGACCCAATATCCACATCCGAAACGTCCAGACAGATTGTGTCGGGTCATCTGAGGTCGGGACGGTTAGCCGGACTTGTTCTATAGGAGATTCTTCATCATAGTCGTGTTCTTCCTCATGTGGTTTGTTGTTGGTGGTCTCTAGTGTCTCTACTGCAACACTTGCCATAATTAGAAAGTGATATGTTTTTGTTTTCCTTTTGTTTCCTTGTAGGATGATCTTAACATGTATTTATAGACTAGGGTGTAAATATTGTTTTGATGCAATTGTCTGTAGTAAAACATTCAAACAAGATTCGAGAGCTGATTTTTCTAAAAAGAAGAAACAAAATGAAAATCTTCAAACAAGAAACAAAACGAAAATCGTTTTCTAAAAAGATTTGAATAAAACTACGGGTGGAAACGAGTCGAGCCGCTCGTGAAAAGCTCGAGATCGGATCGGTAAAAAGCTCGAACGAGTCGAGCCTAAACGAGCTCGAGCCCGAGCTCGAGCTTAATTTAGAGCTCGTTTATTAAACGAGCTCGAGCCCGAGCTTTACGTACAAAGCTCGTTTGGGCTCGCGAGTCTAAACGAGCCTAGTGTTTTATATACGAGCTTCTTAACAAACTTATTAACGAGCCTAATTTATATATATATATATATATATATATATATATATATATTAGATAAAATGGTTTAGGTGTTTAAAGTTGTTAAAATGAGAAGTAATAGAAAATGGGCAAATACCGCGTTTATTGATTAGTTTTGGTTCATTTATGATTTTTTTAGTTCGTGTACGAGTGTTTTGGAAGTTTTATTTCGTGTACGAGTAGCTAGTTCACAATTTTTAATATTACTAGTTTTTCGTGTATCAGTTGTGTATTATAGTTTATCAATTATTTTGTTATATCGAATGCAACCTATGATAATGTATCACTGAATTTGCGAATAAATGATTATTCATGCTAATAATATTTATTAAAGTAAAACTATGTATCATATGTATCAGCTATAAATTTTTACGTATCAAATTTTTTAGTGTTTTTATACCAATTTTTATGTATAAGATTTATTGTTTTGTGTTTGATATTAAATAAATCACATGTTAATTGTTAAAATCAATGGTTAAGATTACTTTTCATTTTAACAACTTTAAGCTATTACACTACAATAGCCTAACTCTATATATATATATATATATATATATATATATATATATATATATATATATATATATATATATATATATATATATATATATATATATATATATATATATATATATATATATATATATATATATATATATATATATATATATATATATATATATATATTATGAGCCGAGCTCGAGCCAAGTTTTATTTTTACATTGAAAAATCGAATAAACGAGTCGAGCTCGAGTCAAGCCCAAGCTTCTCTACCATACCACGAGCCGAGCCCGAGCCTAAAGAATAAGGCTCGAAACGAGCCGAGCTCGAGCCCAAGCTTTGTAAAACTTAAACGAGCCAAGCTCGGCTCGTGTCCACCGCTATATAAAACTGTTAGTATGATTATATGTTGGTTAACAAGAAACGTTAGCCCAACATGGGGGCAAATTGTATATTTACCGGTGTTGGAAAAAAAAATCAAGTAGATTAATCGTTACAAAGTTGTCAACTTTATCGATTTATGTAAAAGATAGTAATTAATAGCGATCAATTGTGATTAACGACGATTAATAAAGGTCAAACTTACCGGAAACCTTCAAATCTTGTCAAAAATATCAAAAACGGAACTTATGTTTATCAATTATAATAACTATTTGAGAAGAGTTATTTTAGATAACATATTTTTCTTGGATATAAGGGGACTCATATCCATCTCATTTGCATTTAATAGATGAGATTAAATATATTTTATTTTTATCTATTTTTTATAATTTAAATATCTTTTAAACCGTTAAGTGTTAAACGAAAATAATTATATCATCGCGACGAGCGTTTAGTTATCTTTCTATCAATATGCATTATAATATACTTTCGAAAAAAATATCGTTTTTTTTCTTGTTAAAATTTACGTGAAATATCATATATGATAATATTGTTTCATCATATATAATAACAGTGTTAAATCATACGGAGTATATGATACTGGTTTCTATCATATATGATAGGTTATATCAGATATGATACTGGTGTTACATCATATATGATATTAGTATTATATATGATAATTTTCGAAAACGTAAAAAAAATAAAGAAAATTTTTTTTGTCGAAATTATATCATATAACATATCTATAGAAAGGTAATTAAATGCTCTTCGTAACGGTATGTTTTTTTAGCATAACGATTAACGGTTTAAGAGATATTGATGTTTGAAAAAATATGGTGAAAATATATTTTGTGTTTAATCTTATTCGTTGAATTAAAATGGATATGAAAGATCGAGATTAGTCTTTTAGTATCCAATAAAATTTAGTATCCAAATGAACTTAAATCTAACTATTTATTTGTATGATAAGTTGGATTTTAAGAAAAATAATACCGAAAATACTTAAAACATGTTAAAAATATCCAAAACTTAAAAAAAAATCTTAAAATATGCTAAATATGCCGCTAAATTATAAGATGGTTAACCGATCAACTAGCCATTCAGCATTTTTGTAATCTTGATATTTACGGTGTATGGAACCTGGATGAATTTCCCAAAAACTAGTTGACTTTGAAACCGAAACTTTAATGTATTCTTCGAAAAGAATGGCATGATTTCGTTGATATTAGTGTGACAACGACTTCACTTATGGATCATTTTAATCGTCTTGCAAGTTACAACTGGTTGTATTTGTAATCTAAGTCGAACAAACATAGACACAAACGAAGAGAGTTGAAGATTCATTGCTAGAGTGCTGATATATTCACTGACCCACTTAATAATAAATCATTAAATCCATTCTCTATGATTACTTTTTATAAAGTAGTGATTAAAGGTGGCAAAACGGGCAGGCGGATGGGCACAGGCAGGGGGCAAAATGACGACGGGAAAAACGGGTGGTGGGAAAAATCGGCGCGAGTCAAACGAGTGTGGCTAAACGTGTGGAGGTTAAAACGGACAAAAAACGTATAAAAAATAAAAGTAAAAAGATAATAATACTTGTTTAAAAGTAATGAAAAAACAATAAATATAAAGTATCGGTCGAGTGATTAAATTGGTATTTTATATATGCTCATTAGAGTCCATCTATTGTTTACATGTATTCATTGAGCGCATTAATAATAATGGAGAGCCAAAAAATGTCCCTTACTTTCTAAAATCTATAATCTATATCTATAATACTTTATAAAACATTTACTCCTTTCTAAATAAAGAAATCTTAAGATTTTAAGCCACAAACATTTCTTTATTAAGTAATCTACATATAAATCACTAGCCAATATTGACCATTTTTAAAAAAAAAGTCAGATTTAATACATACGTTTTTTTCCAGATTTAATTCATACGTTTTTTCAATATAAATGAGACATAAATATTATTTAATTTTGTAACTTCGTAACAGTTTTCAACTCTAACATTAAAATTAAGTCAAATAACCTTTGTAACTGTTAGGATCATAAAATCTAGAATACTACCAATTAATTTTGTATTTGTAACGTTCAAATAGTCATTCCAGATTTTAAGCCAAATGACACTATACTAGACGAGTACCCGCGCATAGCGGCGGAAATTGTCTAGCAACAGATAATTAACACGATGTGATATTGTGGTAAGTGTTTCGGTGACGTTCAAAATATAACGTCAAAAGATTAAACTTTTATTGCAAAGCGTTGTAACATGTTATAATTCAAAATATCTTATAAGTATGTTACAATTGGATGAAAGGGTGCCATTTGTTTAATTAACCAAAGTTTATATCTTTTTTAATGAATAAGATTTGCATGTAGTAGTTTTTAGTGGGACCCACATTTTTCAAGCATTCAACATTTTCAACTTTTAACCAAAAGGATACACCCTTTATAATGTAGTATAGATATAGATTAGTGGGACCCACATTTTTCAACCATTTAACATTTTCAACTTTCAACCAAATGGATACACCCTTTATAATGTAGTATAAATATAGATTAGTGGGACCCACATTTTTCAACCATTCAACATTTTCAACTTTCAACCAAAGGGATACACCCTTTATAATGTAGTATAGATATAGATTAGTGGGACCCACATTTTTCAACCATTCAACATTTTCAACTTTCAACCAAAGGGATACACCTTTTATAATGTAGTATAGATAAGTAAATATGTGAATAAAAAACCATCCATCCTACACAACAGTAGATTCTGGTTATACCAGAATCTATGGGTTTTACCCATAATGTGATACATAAATATATCTTATACATACAAAATTGTGTATCAAAATCTCTGTGGGTTTCCACCATGTACATATCGGACCACCAGAAACAGTAGATTCTGGTACACCAAAATCCGTGTGTTTTACCGATATTTTGGTACACTTGTGGTTTTAGTGGTGTTTCACCCAACATCCTTGGTGTTTGGCGGCAATAACTATATGTGACGGGGGCTGCAAATGTATCTTTGGGTTTCGAATGGGTTGCATAAATATTAGGTTTTTGTGAGGATTCTTTGGCGTGTTTTGGAAGTGGCGGCACATATTTGGTCTAATAATGGAGGCTCCTAGCTTATGTTGTTAGCATGTGGTGGTATCTTTATTTTGGTAGTTGTGGTGGAGATGATATACGTAGTAACTTTTTGTATACAAGTGAAAGTGAGAGATGGAGGATGTGAATTAAGTTTTTAGGGTTAATAGTACTTAATATCAATATAATACTTTAATGTGAGCCTCTCACATTTTAAAGTTTTAAGCATTTAATATTTGGCATTTAGCAATGAATCATTTTCATACATTTAACTAAAGCACACATCTTAAAGTGAGCTCTCTGGCGTAAGGTTGATCACTTATCAATGTCATAGCTTTTTACACTCTAACCAAACTTACATGAAACAAAAGCATACACAAATTGTTTTTCTATTTCTTTGCAAGTTTTTAAAAGATTTCGTGTATTATAGTTAATTTATTTATACATCCATTTTCGAGAAAGTTTTATAACGGTACAACTACAGTAGAAATTCACCTCTAAAATATATAAACGAAAAAATATATGCCAGCTACAGAATTAGTCACCGAGTACCCGCCGCCGCATTGCGCGGGTACTCGACTAGTATGGTTAAAAATACCTATAATTAACAAAATAGACCAAATTTTTCACCTTTAGTAGTGATATATGAACCTATTTATAATATAGGGGAATTGCGTTTCCCAATGAACAGTATTCTCCCTCACATACAAAATTAAAAACATTATATGTGTCTCTCACAACAGCTCCTCCCTCTCACAAACAATCCACGCACTTCTCTCTACTCTCGCACACATACAGTGCTCCGTTTTCCCTCTCTTCTCGACCCCGCTCATACCCCCTTCATTAATGGTGGTTTGGCGTGTTGCCCCTTACCCTATTCCGCATTAATTGATTTGGTGTTTGATCACCCTTTGGTAAAATAATAATTAATTTAATTTCTCCATGGATTAAGTTTTGTCCCTTGCCCTTTGGTGTTTGATTACCCATTGGTGGCTCATTTTTTTGTTTAATTTGTCATTTGGTGTTTGATTACCCATTAGGTTCCATAGACCAGTACCACGGCACCCCCAACAAGAATTGACACCCATCACATCTCCGTTGCCAGTCTACAAATAGGGAATCGATATAGCAGGACCCTTTTCTTATGGCCGCGAGAGGGGTCAAGTTCTTAATAGTTGCCATGGGCTATTTTACTCGATGGATCGAGGCGAAGGAAGTCACGACTATTACGGGTAAGCAAGTGAAAAAGTTTGTATGGGATAACATCGTATGTCGATTCGGACTACAAGGGGAAATGGTCTCTCACAGTGGTAAGCAGTTTGTCAATAACCCATTTAAAGACTGGCGCGCGACGAATAACATCAAACAACGGTTCGCGTCAGTAAAGCATCTACGGTCTAATGGGTTGGTGGGAAGATCAAACAGAAGAATAGGTGACCATATCAAAGCGCGCCTGGGGGAGAAAATGCAAAACGGGTAGATGAGCTATATCACGTCTTGTGGACGCACCGCACCATGATAAGAAGGGAGCGGGCACACTCCATTCACACTAACATATGGAACAGAAGCAGTTATCCCAGCCAAAATCGGGCTACCAACACTTCGCACAGCATAAGTGGATGTAATCACAAACGATGAAGAGTTGAGGTTGAACTTGGATTTGTTACATGAAAAGCGAGAATTAGCTACAATAAATGAAGCCAAGGCGAAGTAAAAAATGAAGGGCTATTACGACGCTAAAGTTCGGGGAGTCTCGTTCAAACCAGGCGACTTTGTTTATCGTGTAAACGAGGCAAGTCGCGCGGAGAATACGGAAAAACTTGACCAAAGTGGGAAGGACCTTACGTAGTGACCGATTCTTTAGGAAAAGGTGTGTACCGGTTGCGCGACATAGACGGTCGTGACTTGGCGCGCACATGGAATATCTGCCACCTCAAGAAGTGTTTTCTTTAAGGCTACGACCTCAGCATGGATGTTCTCAGCTGTAGTTAGCTCCAATAAATTTCCATGTACTTTTTATGTTTTATGCATTACGGTCTCTTGTATTTGAAAATTGGCAAGTACTAATAATATGTCGCGGTCCCTAGCTAGTTCCGTGACCCTTTCTTTTTTCAAATTAATTATGTTGATAACTCATATTATTCTTATATCCTGCCTACGGGAGTACATGTACTTATCGTTTCCATGAGAAATAAGAGGATTGAGTGAACCTACTAATTCAACTTGTCGTGTTAGAGGAATGCAACCCTTGTTGGGAATAAAATTACCAAGTCCCTAGCCGCTGACAAGAGATATCCTAGACGCTGACAAGACTTGTGTAGCCGTTGACAAGAAAGATTCTATCCACTAAGAGATTACATGAGCTGTAAAGATCAACATGTTTTGTTATATTAGGAAGATATGTTCAAATATTATATTTTCTATATTTATCTCTTCCTAGAATAGTTGATTCGTAGCTTATTGTTCAAAGCTCCTTAATCTATAAAAGGAGCCTTAAGGTTTATTATTATGTACGCTTTCATACACATTGTTCACCGTTTGTTATAATCGATTGAAAGTTCGGTATACGTGCTTTGTTAGTATTGTTCTTTATTCTAAGTATTATATTCCGCATAGTACTTAGATTGTCGAATACACAAAGTTTCTCCACGTATTATACTTGATCTAATCTCGATAATACAAAGCTAACCGGTATAAGTTTGGGATCAACAAGTGGTATCAGAGCTTGTTGATAAACTTTGATCAAAAGAACAAAACCCTTAAATGCAAAAAACCTTAATCGCAAAAACATCATGTCAACCTCATCCGATAACACATCATCAAACTCAAACTCAACAAACCTCACAAACAACCTCAAAATCCTCATCCTAGACCCCGATAACTTTGAATTAGGGGAATTCATCTTTAAATATTTAAGTTGACAACTATGTCCTCTGGGAGATTATTGAATTTGAGAACTCCTTTAACAAGGAACAAAAGATGGTTGATGCTAAAGTACAATGAATTAAAGAAGGTAAATCTGAAGCTGAAAGTTCAAATCCTCAAGATGGAAGAGCTACGTCTGCTGATGATATAACTTTAAAAAGGAATGACATGAAGGCACTTAGTTATCTTCAATTGGCTCTTAGACCAAAGGATCAACTTAAGTTCAGAAAGTATGAATCTACTAAAGAGCTTTGGCAAAGCCATTCAAGCCATTTTTGGTGGTAATAAAGATACTCTCAAGTAAAGGAAAAACAAGTTGGTAAGAGACTTTACAGTTTTCAAAGCTCTCTCCAATGAAAAATTGAGTGAAGTCAGAAGTCGTCTTCAAGATCTCACTAGCAAATTGGCATTCATGGGTTTGGAATTTGAAGATGAAGATGTCATCTTTACTTTTCTTGGAGCTCTTGGTGAAGCTTAGCATGTACAAGCTAATTCAATTCTTGCAACCTAGAGTCACAAGAACAAAAATTTTGATGACATCTACAATCAATTGAAGATCATGGAACCTGAAGTATTTCTAAGACATGGAAGTGCACCTGCTTCAACCTCTTGAAACATGGCTTTTATTTCTAATAGTGACTACACAGCCTCTGAAAATGGAACTTTTATCAATAATTTAAACTCTACAGCCACTGACACATCTTTCTTGACATCTTCTAGTGTCAAACCTGCAGGAATCGACTTGGATACTGTGTGTGTGCATACATTTCTGATTTGCCTAATGGTTCTCAAGTCATGTATGAGGATCTTTAGCAAATAAGTGATGACAATCTTGAAGAGATCGATGAACATTACGTAGAATATGGCACTTAGTAGCATAAGATCCAATAGATTCTACAAGAAATTTGGCATAAATAAGTAATTGGTAAAAGCTAGATTAGCATAAGTTATTCCAAATAACATTGGATATGAATTATATATCTACTTAATATATCTACTGCAAGTCTGCAACTCATTGTTATATGATTACCGTTTTTTATTCACATTCTCATGTTTACAACAAATTCACTCAGAAAATCGTTGAAGTTCTTTTTCATCCTATGCAAAATATTTAGGCCTTAGTATATGACATGCTTCCTTCTTTCTTAGTTTTCCTTTTTGAACTATTGAATGGTTTATCCGATCTTGATTAACTTTTTAAACACTACCAGCCTAACGCCACCAGAAACCGGTGAATGTAACAATCGTGAATTTTGAACTATTTATTTTAATGTTAAACGCGTGTTTTCGGGTTAGACTTGTGTGTCTATTGATGTTAGGGATTGATTACGCCTATTTGTGTACAAAATTTGAATTTTTATGAACGATGCTCAAATCGTTTTCTACTTAAATGACTTATTATTCGTTTACATTACGTACTAAGAATCGCTGTTTTAAGAGTCGACATTAATTTATGTCGACGTGATTTAGATTGATTAGGTATTTCACCCAATATACTTAAGGCACACTTAGAAGCTTTCCATTTTCTCCTCAAACCAAATTTATTAAAAACTAAACTACAAACAAAATATTAGTAATTTACAAAATAAAAAAAAATCCATCTCTTTATTGCTATGCAAACCGGCACCAGCCCCTTGACAAAAGTATACATACGTTTATTTTCTTCTCAACATTTCAAACTTCTTAGTACTTCACCAACTCATAAATGAGAATGGTACTTTTGTCCCTTCTTCCTCTATTAACCGACGAACAAAAACACCTCAAGCTTATAGATTTTAAACTTAAACCTTGTACATCCTCAAAGTCATTAATGAGTCAATCTTGAAGACCACAAATACATCCTTTCCTTCTGCCATAAGCCAAACCAATGCACCCTTTTGATCTTCCCCAAAGATTTACAATTTCCCACATGTACTTGTATAATTTGCTTCCTAGTTACAAATCAACTACTTAGTCACAAACCCTAACTATGTGTTATCACCCCCTAACTACCTAACCCCTCCTATAAATAGCAACCCATTATCACTAAACCACACTTAACAAATCTACAAAACACAAACTACACATTCCTACTGTTGAGAATCTTAGCCGCTGCCAAGATTAGAACAAAGGGTTTAATGTCGGGTTTAGTATAGCATTTGGTTAAGGGTATTGGTGATATTATCTCGGATTAGAATAAGTAAGCTTGGGACTCGTTCATCTCATCTCTCGTTTTAGCTAAGAACTCATGTAAGTCTTTGTTCATTTGTTCCCCTTGATTGTCATATAATAAATACTAGTAAATCCTAGCTATGTGCTTGAAATATGTTTTACAAGATAAAAAGAAGAACATAGTGAAGTTACAGGGAAGCTATTTCAAAACCGTGCATGAATCTCTCTTCTCCTGTCACGACATAGAACGACCCATACTAACCATGTTCAAACCATAGTAATAAAACGAGTTGATATCCCACGTGATGTTGTTCTAAAAAATAAGAATATGTTTTCAAAATGAGAATGGCAAGGAGCAAAAACCATTTTTTTTGTCAGACTAAATAAGTAAGTCAATATGTTCGAAGATTTGTATGCCATGACTTAACAATGACAGTGTAACCCAGCCATGACTATGAAGTGTAGGCTGGAACGTGAAGGTTAAGTAACACACGAAGTGTGTGACGGGATCTTAATAGATATAAGAATGAGACCTTTTAACAGTAGGAACGATGACGGGGATAAGACGAGTACTAAACCATTCAAAGATATACTAAACCAACACTTTTCGACCTAATTTTAAGGCAAACCCGTGAACTATGGGTCGAGCCAAGTAGCTCGCGACATAGTCACTAGTACCAAGTTTTAGATGCAAAAAGAATGAATAAAAATGATCGAGTATTGAGCTCGGAAAAGGCGTTTGAAAACACCCCTCTAGGAACGAATTAGCCTGAATAGTAAACATATGACTTGTTTTCATAGTAGTGACCCGACCCCTTTACGGCCCATTTTCAACCCTCGAAAAGACCTTGCCCTGAGACGGTCACATGACGGTAGTTGTAGACGGCCATGCCGTCTACACGGGCATACTTTTGGTTCGGTCCAAAAGTAATTATCGAGAACCGTAGACAAGATCGAAAATGACTCGTTAACCAATTTTCTTTTAAAACAGTTTCACGACACTCATTTCGAGCACGATTTTAACCTATCAAACGACATTGGTTTATGAAACTTAAAGCACCTACTTATCGATCACCTAGCTAGCTAACCAAAGGTACTCGCGGTTTAGTCCGCGAGCCAGTATTGAGCCCGCTATTCACACCGAAAAACTACCGAGACCACCTTTTTCCTTATTCTAAAAGCGACGTACAAACTGCAATGGTTGATTTTGGTAACATTCATATTGCTCCCTGTTCCCCGACATGGGGACATAGCATTTTTCTTTAAAAATCAAATTTATAATTTTTGTATTTAATAATTTTATTAGGTTTAATTATTTAAGGTATTTTAATAAAATGAATTTAGGATATTTGACCCATTTAACGACCCAACTAAATGAATTGTCCCGACAAATATTGTTAGATATATCCTGATTAAATGACTAGATTGTTGTTAAGACATGAAATATTTACAAGTGTTAAAAATCTCTTATTTCTTTAAAAACTCAAGCACATACTAGGGGACTAAATGTTACGTTTATTTCCATGTTGCATGTATAGTAATATATACCTTATTTAACTTAGGTTATGGATTGTTTCAAGCTATTATTTCTCCGTGACTACATTGTGCTATTTTACCATTGCTATTGCTTCGAGGTGAGTTTCATAGCCCCACTTTTAATTGTTTTAACTATTTTGGGGTGAGAACATTGCTTGTTTTTAACGGATGAACATAAGTGCCTTAAACTGATACGTTTGCCTACATGATGTCTAAGTAGCGATATCCCTAGATGCTTTAGCCCACTATCGTGAACCGTTAATTACTTTGTGTAAGCGCGAATGTTATGGATGGATCTATTGGGATTGACATCCCTATCTAATGTTGGTTGTGTGACCAAATTAGATACACTTACATTTGAGTCGTTACGAATGCTTTGGGATAGGCATTTGCTCGGGCTCTCATTATATCTTGTTGGTTGGTTAACGCTTCGGTGTCACGAGCTTAGACGTAGGAATACAAACGTATACTATTTTGATTATAACCTTGTTTGGTTATATGTAGATTGCCTGATAAAATCTTATGGTTCATCACACTTATTTATAACTAAACCTATGAACTCACCAACCTTTGTGTTGACACTTTAGCAATGTTTTTCTCAGGTATCAAGACGGAGGAGTGACGTGGTTATGTATGGGAGATTTTTAATAAAAATGGTCGTGACTAGTGTATGGATATTTGGATCAATGTGAAAGTCTTTTGAAACAATGTTTTATTATGATCTTGTGTAATTCGCTTCCGAACAAGTTTTATGATTTTAATTAAATGAAAACGGCTTTTAAATAATCGTTCTTTGTATCTATGTCTTGTGATAGTCATGACCATCGCACCCCATTATGTTGCCTTACTCTGATAAATTGGGGGTGTGACAGATTGGTATCAGAGCTGTAGTTATAGAGAACTAGGTTATTTTACAAAATAATTTTTATAAACGTGAGTCAAAAATTTAATTTTGGGAAAAATAATTCTAGACTATAACTAACTCAAAAATCTCCAAGAACCACCTCACTCCGTGTTTTCGATAAAAGTAAGTTGTGACTTGACTTATTCCATGTGATTTGTCATGTTAGTTTAAACTTGATTGGAACGTGTTATTAACGTTAAGTATTTCCTGCCTTGTTTGAATGATCCTTATGTTAGATGTACTTATAGGAATGTGTACTAAGACTATTTTTCTTATTTTTGAAGTAAAATACCTAGAATCCTTGTTTGGATTGTTGTGCTACTAAAATGGTTTGTGCCATGTTTAATTGAACTAAGATGGTCTGTGCCATGTTTAAATCAAACTAAGATGGTTTGTGCCATGTTTATTTGGAGTAAAGCATACACATACTTATGTTATTACGTATTTTGTTAAAAACACTCCATTGGACTACTATGAACTATTTAAACACTTGTGTGTTTCTATGTTACCCTATATCGATATACGCCGAATTAAAAATATATGCCAAAACAGTACTTGAACGCGCTGATATTTAGCAATGTTTGATGATAAGTCGTGAGTAAACCCAAAAACCAAGACAATTCATCAAAAATGTTAAGGGATATAACGATACTTAGCAAGGTCTCAAGGCTGTTCTTGTTTGATTGGGTTGCGAGACTAAGTTAAGTGCCAGTCGTTATACAACTTAGGGTTTTTGATGAGCTTTCTTGAGGATGGGTAAAGCTCATGAATTTACATGTTGCGTGATTAGTTGATCGCTAATTTATAACATATTTGAGGAGTTTTGTGTAGGATTAATCGATGTTAAATTGTGTGAGTAATATCTAAATACGAGTAAATCCACCAAAGATATTAAGAAGTTTAACGACTAATACTTGATTGAACCTCAAGGTTGTTCTTGTTTGATTGGGTTGCGAGGCTTAGTCAAGTGCCAGTTGTAACGCAACTTAAGATTTTTAGTGAATTTCCTCGGGGATGGATAAGACTTACATGATCTGACAAGGTGATTACCTCATTGACGTTTGACTGGTATGGTACATTAGTACCATTAGTTTGCATGGTGTGCGAACACTAAAATAATGAAAGTCTTCGTCCCTATTTTTATACAACATACGATGATAAACAATCTATATAAAGTATTACTCCTGTAATACTCCACAAAGTACTATATCATATGGAACAAACATAAATTAGTATTACAAAAATATAAAAACTATCAGGATATATGCCGACGTGTAAGTCGAATGCACGTCAAGGAGAAATTAATATTGGAGAAATTGTACAAAGACGGATCTAAAAGTTCTAGTTCATTGGTTTGAAACTAAGTTGCTATTATAAATTTACAAAGTATGACATAACAACTAATATTAAAGGGATAACTCAGTTATATGAGGATTATGCCATATTTTAAATTAAGGAGATTATCGCATGTCACAAAGCTTGAGAACCCTAGACGTGAACTGTGTCACTCCTAAGAAATCCTAATTGCGCGTGTCGAACATAAAAAAATATACAAAATGATTATGAACAAACGACAGATAAAAATAAAATGAACAAATTTTTGTGATAAAATTCTTGGGATGGAATTGACTAGCTGAATGGATTAAACAAATTGAACAATTTTGGGATAAAAACAAATTGACCGAAGTGTCTGAGATGAAATAAAGCATGATCAAAGCTCTAGAAAATTTTGTGTTAGAATTGAGCGACTGATGTGGAATATTAAATAATTTATTTTTATGAAAATCAAGTGACTCGACATCCGTCGATGTCACCACCAACAAAAATTTGATTATGTAATCGTACTTTATAAATTATTATTTAATTGTTTGCAATTATTTTTAAAAGTCATCTTTTATATCTTTTGAAGCATTAACTTAAGAAATTATTTTATCCTACAATATTTTTATATATGTCGGAGAAAAAAAAATTAATCAAATTTTTTTTTTCAAAAAGGAGTTTTATAAAATATTTTTGGAAAACATTATTAAAAAAAAAAATTTACTTTGAAGGAAATATCATCGAGAACTTTATTAGTAAGAAGTTAGAAATTTTGATAAAACATTTTGGTAAAATCAGTATAGGTATTACTGATAAAAACGCCATGATTGATGACGAAATATTTTGGTATAAATTATCATGCAAAGTTTTGAAAAAAAAAATTTGGCTTGACGACCAACTTAATGTATAAAACACCGCGACTAATGTTGAAACATTTTTTTTAGTAAGGACTACCATGTAAAGGTTTGGAAAATTTAGTTTTACGAACAATTTGATGTGGAAGACGCAAAACTTTTGATAAACTTAACGAGAATTAGTACACATAAGTATGAAAATTATTTTGTTGATTGTTAAAAGTGAGCAATGGTAACAAATAAAATGAACTATGGACTAATGTGTTGATTCTGAAAGTGAATAATGGTAACGACCGAAATGAACTATGGGCTACCAATATATAAATTACAACCTCAAAGAGTTAAATTGTGATGAAAAGAAGGATGCAACCGTTGGTCCCGAGACGTACGTAGCCTGATCAACTGCGTATGATCGTGGTCGAACACGAGCATGCTCATAGTAGTCATCGTAAAAATGAAATATATTAGTAATAGTAGAATATATTCAAGTTGCCCTATTCGTCAAAGAAAAATTTAATATGTGCTATGAACGTCGAACATTTTTATAATGTCTTAAGTAGAAGCGCCGAATACGCGATACGAGTTAACCTTGTGCGATTATTTTCTTTGCCACTATCACATATAAGAGCGTGTATGGCATGAATAATACTAAAAGCGCCACTTTTTTTTTACGACAATTAAACTCTAATAGATTAGAGTCGGAAAAATCAAAAACAAATTTTAAATGAGAAGAATGAGACACCGCTTGAGTAAAACTCAAATTTAACGGATATCGCAACACTACCATATAATAATTGAAGATCAATAAAACAATTTGATTGTATAAGCGATGAGACGCCCAAATGAAAAAAAAAAAAAAAAAAAAACCAAATTTAACGGAATTTTCTAAAAGCGATATATCACATAGAAGGAAGAAATATCTTAACCACCGTGTGTTAGGACGACCATTTATTCTAAACCTTTCGGAAACCGATTCGAGAAACTTTGATGCGTGCACTACTTATCACTACCAAGTAGACGGTCAAGGTGACGAGATTAACCAAACTATTTGAAACGACCTTCAAGTGTGCAATATCCTTAGGAGGAATTCAATTAAAACACTCAAGATTTACGTTAGTAAAACTATAGTTACCGGGATGACGGGGTTGAAACCTTAAGAAATCATAAAGTAATGTTACGCGAAATCTCGTGGAAGATAATAATACACGACTACTTAGATTGGAAATAATACTCAAGATGATGAGAAAAGAATTTATGAGAAAATTCACTTAACCGAAGGCGATGAACGCCAAGAGAATTAAATAAAATTTAGGTTACCTCTTGTTTTGGTAACGACATTGACATGCGAGTTTTTGAGGACAAAAACTCAATTTAACGGATATCGAATGTAACAATCGCGAATTTTGAACTATTTATTTTAATGTTAAACGCGATGTTTTCGGGTTAGACTTGTGTGTCTATTGATGTTAGGGATTGATTACGCCTATTTGTGTACAAAATTTGAATTTTTATGAACGATGCTCAAATCGTTTTCTACTTAAATGACTTATTATTCGTTTACATTACGTACTAAGAATCGCTGTTTTAAGAGTCGACATTAATTTATGTCGACGTGATTTAGATTGATTAGGTATTTCACCCAATATACTTAAGGCACACTTAGAAGCTTTCCATTTTCTCCTCAAACCAAATTTATTAAAAACTAAACTACAAACAAAATATTAGTAATTTACAAAATAAAAAAAATCCATCTCTTTATTGCTATGAAAACCGGCACCAGCCCCTTGACAAAAGTATACATACGTTTATTTTCTTCTCAACATTTCAAACTTCTTAGTACTTCACCAACTCATAAATGAGAATGGTACTTTTGTCCCTTCTTCCTCTATTAACCGACGAACAAAAACACCTCAAGTTTATAGGTTTTAAACTTAAACCTTGTACATCCTCAAAGTCATTAATGAGTCAATCTTGAAGACCACAAATACATCCTTTCCTTCTGCCATAAGCCGAACCAATGCACCCTTTTGATCTTCCCCAAAGATTTACAATTTCCCACATGTACTTGTATAATTTGCTTCCTAGTTACAAATCAACTACTTAGTCACAAACCCTAACTATGTGTTATCACCCCCTAACTACCTAACCCCTCCTATAAATAGCAACCCATTATCACTAAACCACACTTAACAAATCTACAAAACACAAACTACACATTCCTACTGTTGAGAATCTTAGCCGCTGCCAAGATTAGAACAAAGGGTTTAATGTCGGGTTTAGTATAGCATTTGGTTAAGGGTATTGGTGATATTATCTCGGATTAGAATAAGTAAGCTTGGGACTCGTTCATCTCATCTCTCGTTTTAGCTAAGGACTCATGTAAGTCTTTGTTCATTTGTTCCCCTTGATTGTCATATAATAAATACTAGTAAATCCTAGCTATGTGCTTGAAATATGTTTTACAAGATAAAAAGAAGAACATAGTGAAGTTACAGGGAAGCTATTTCAAAACCGTGCATGAATCTCTCTCCTCCTGTCACGACATAGAACGACCCATACTAACCATGTTCAAACCATAGTAATAAAACGAGTTGATATCCCACGTGATGTTGTTCTAAAAAATAAGAATATGTTTTCAAAATGAGAATGGCAAGGAGCAAAAACCATTTTTTTTGTCAGACTAAATAAGTAAGTCAATATGTTCGAAGATTTGTATGCCATGACTTAACAATGACAGTGTAACCCAACCATGACTATGAAGTGTAGGCTGGAACGTGAAGGTTAAGTAACACACGAAGTGTGTGACGGGATCTTAATAGATATAAGAATGAGACCTTTTAACAGTAGGAACGATGACGGGGATAAGACGAGTACTAAACCATTCAAAGATATACTAAACCAACACTTTTCGACCTAATTTTAAGGCAAACCCGTGAACTATGGGTCGAGCCAAGTAGCTCGCGACATAGTCACTAGTACCAAGTTTTAGATGCAAAAAGAATGAATAAAAATGATCGAGTATTGAGCTCGGAAAAGGCGTTTGAAAACACCCCTCTAGGAACGAATTAGCCTGAATAGTAAACATATGACTTGTTTTCATAGTAGTGACCCGACCCCTTTACGGCCCATTTTCAACCCTCGAAAAGACCTTGCCCTGAGACGGTCACATGACGGAAGTTGTAGACGGCCATGCCGTCTACACGGGCATACTTTTGGTTCGGTCCAAAAGTAATTATCGAGAACCGTAGACAAGATCGAAAATGACTCGTTAACCAATTTTCTTTTAAAACAGTTTCACGACACTCATTTCGAGCACGATTTTAACCTATCAAACGACATCGGTTTATGAAACTTAAAGCACCTACTTATCGATCACCTAGCTAGCTAACCAAAGGTACTCGCGGTTTAGTCCGCGAGCCAGTATTGAGCCCGCTATTCACACCGAAAAACTACCGAGACCACCTTTTTCCTTATTCTAAAAGCGACGTACAAATTGCAATGGTTGATTTTGGTAACATTCATATTGCTCCCTGTTCCCCGACATGGGGACATAGCATTTTTCTATAAAAATCAAATTTATAATTTTTGTATTTAATAATTTTATTAGGTTTAATTATTTAAGGTATTTTAATAAAATGAATTTAGGATATTTGACCCATTTAACGACCCAACTAAATGAATTGTCCTGACAAATATTGTTAGATATATCCTGATTAAATGACTAGATTGTTGTTAAGACATGAAATATTTACAAGTGTTAAAAATCTCTTATTTCTTTAAAAACTCAAGCACATACTAGGGGACTAAATGTTACGTTTATTTCCATGTTGCATGTATAGTAATACATACCTTATTTAACTTAGGTTATGGATTGTTTCAAGCTATTATTTCTCCGTGACTACATTGTGCTATTTTACCATTGCTATTGCTTCGAGGTGAGTTTCATAGCCCCACTTTTAATTGTTTTAACTATTTTAGGGTGAGAACATTGCTTGTTTTTAACGGATGAACATAAGTGCCTTAAACTGATACGTTTGCCTACATGATGTCTAAGTAGCGATATCGCTAGATGCTTTAGCCCACTATCGTGAACCGTTAATTACTTTATGTAAGCGCGAATGTTATGGATAGATCTATTGGGATTGACATCCCTATCTAATGTTGGTTGTGTGACCAAATTAGATACACTTATATTTGAGTCGTTACGAATGCTTTGGGATAGGCATTTGCTCGGGCTCTCATTATATCTTGTTGGTTGGTTAACGCTTCGGTGTCACGAGCTTAGACGTAGGAATACAAACGTATACTATTTTGATTATAACCTTGTTTGGTTATATGTAGATTGCCTGATAAAATCTTATGGTTAATCACACTTATTTATAACTAAACCTATGAACTCACCAACCTTTGTGTTGACACTTTAGCAATGTTTTTCTCAGGTATCAAGACGGAGGAGTGACGTGGTTATGTATGAGAGATTTTTAATAAAAATGGTCGTGACTAGTGTATGGATATTTGGATCAATGTGAAAGTCTTTTGAAACAATGTTTTATTATGATCTTGTGTAATTCGCTTCCGAACAAGTTTTATGATTTTAATTAAATGAAAACGGCTTTTAAATAGTCGTTCTTTGTATTTATGTCTTGTGATAGTCATGACCGTCGCACCCCATTGTGTTGCCTTACTCTGATAAATTGGGGGTGTGACAGTGAACACTCGTCCCTGAAATCCTTAAGGCATGACGTAATGATGTAAACTTTTGCATATTTACGGTTACGGTTAACAGACCGGAAGTTTCACTCCAGTACCATACCTGTAATACCCCATTTTGATAAATGGAATGTCACGCGTGATTATGACGTGTCATCAAAGCATACAAGGATAAATGTCTTAAATATTACATGACCAGAAAGGAAATACCGAAAACAAACATTGGTACCCCAAAGTAAAGCTCATCACACACAAACATATGTACTGTAAATGAAAAGGACTAAAAAATGTCCATGGAAATAAGTAGCAAAAGTATGATGATAAGCATAAAGTAATGAAGGCTAGAAAGCTTCCAACCATATGCACGTACGCTTAAAGTCTACGAGCGTCCCTGAGTACCTGCCGTTTTGAGAACATGAAAGGAAAACGACTGAGTATAATGCTCAGTGCATGGATATACAAGCATAGAATGAATAACATAAGCATATACAACATATAGCAGCAGAATTGATTAAGTCCTGAAAAACCTGGTATAACTTAGTAAAACTGGTTTTATAGTTTGAAAAGCCTTATGTTTATCTTATAAAAACTGTTTAACATGTTTACCATTAGCCAATATAGGTCATGAAATATCAACGTGCATGAATACTTGGAGGGGTGACCTCGTCATGCAATTAGAGGGACTGCCTCTAATTAATATAAGTTTGGATAGGAGGGATCAGCTCCTTGTGAAGGATGCAAGGCACACACCACATTCACCTGAATAATCTATAAAAACATGTAACCTAAGATGCACCCATACGCCCCACATGATAACATAATAATATGACCAAAAGCTGAAAGGGACGCCACGAGCTATCACTCCGCCGTGATGAAGTCATAACACTGGTGCCTCCAGTGTTATGGTTATGGTACCTCCATAACTAGGTGTAACTGGTCATGCATGTATATGGCTTAGGCATTTAATTAAACATAAGCAAATCAAAACGTATAAAATATATAATGGGAAAACAGTTGGCTGCATACGGGGAATCCTAATAAGGAAGAATGTCCATTCTGAAAGGACGGAGAATCCATACCTTATGTCCAGTGAACGAAGAAGACGAACGGAAGAAAGTCCTACTTCGATCCCACTAATGCTACATACATAATATACATGTATAAGTATTTTGATTACTGTGTACGTAACTGGTTTTATATCATGTCTTAGCTTGTTTTATATGTTCATGTCATGTTTTACTAATTTTAATGTTATGCTGTATTTATCATGTATTCTGGATATTATGATTAAGTATTACTTGTATTTCTTGTATTATTATACTCGTTGTGTAATAATAAGTAACTTTCTAAAAATAGCAGGTTTCCTAAAATAGAAAGTTTTCAAAAATAGATTTACTGCTTAAAATAAATAAGTTTCTAAAAAAAAGAAAGTTTCCATAAATAGATTAGCTGCTTAAAATAAATAAGTTTCTAAAAATAGAAAGTTTCCATAAACAGAAATAAGCTGGATTATTAAGCTAATAAGATAAGCTTAAGTTTTTACTGATTAATATTCTAAGTCATGTGATTAATAGTATAGTTTATTAATTAATACTTGTAAATTAAATAAACTATATGTTGTAAGATTTAATTAAATATAGCATGATTTAATTAAATTAAAGTGCATATAATACTTAGGTTAAAACATGTATTAATATTTATTATTAATATAACCTAAGTCATGGAAATTAATTAATTATATGTCATGTTTTAATAATTAATTAGTTACTATAGTCTAAATTAACTAATAAAATACTTAGGTTAAAGTCATGTATTATTAATAATAATAATATAACCTAAGTCATGTCTTAATTAAATTAATTATATAACATGTTAAATTAATTTAATTAATCTTGTAAATAATTAAACTTGTAAAAAAATAATTAACTTGTAAAATTAAGTCGTGAACCGAACCCGTGTTTTAAATCTAGACATGTCGTGAACCGGACCGTGTATACCCATGAACCGGACCAAACTAACACACCCTTAACAATGGCGAACCGGCTTGGGCGGTTGCCACTGTTTGTGTAAAGGTGCCACCGGCTTAAGCCAGTGGTCCCTTGGTCTCACGGCTAGCCGCCGCCCATACGGCGTTCCCCCTGCTTGTTCATATTAGCCACCGGCTTATGTCGGTGGTGCTTGTTTGTTTTTAGCCGAGACCCTCAAAACCACAAGGCCACCCCGACATGCGTTGGGGTCCCTTGTTCCCTTGCTGCCGAACCACAAAGCCAACACCAAGACCCAAAGGTCTCGGTTGTGGTCACACGTGGGACACAAAGAGCTTCGGCTCTCAGTTTGTGTGCGTCGGCCGACCAAAACACCCCTAAACCACCATGATTTTAAGCCCCCATGATTTAATTAACATGTTTTTAATCTTGTTATTTATTTATCATGATTTCATGTGTTCTTGATCTAATAAAATAATTAAAAAGAAAAGGTTTAAGGATTACCAATGCATGAAACAAAAGGAGAACGATAACACGAACGATCTCACTAGAACTAGATCACCAAAAATCAACGAACACCTCCCTTGGTGTTTTTAAAACCGGCGGCCAAAAGGGAAGGAGAAAAGAGGCTAGGGTTTTGTGATTTTTCTAATCTTCTGTAAATGAATACATGTTTTCCCTTTTTTCTATTTTAGTAAAAAAAATCAAAGTGGGCTTGGCCCCTTTCTTTTGTTCATGCCGCGGGTAGGTGGGGCCCACAAGGGGAAACCCGTTGTTTTCCGTGTTCTAATTATTTACGTGTTCTCGTGATCGTGTTTACGTGATTTTATTATTAGTTGTTCGTGTTATAATATATACTTGTATATAATCGTAATACTAATTACGTAAATACATAATAATAGGTTCGTGATTATTTACGTTCATGATTTCATGTTCGCGATTATAATTATTGTTGATAATAATTATCGTGTATTAATATGCTTAATTACTTATCGTGTAATAACACGTACGTAATACTTGTAATTAACATTCGTGAAACGTAAACATGTAATATTAGGAAAGTTTTAATCATGTACGTACGATTATATATGTACTGTTCATGGTAAAAGCATGCGGGTTTTAAAACTCTTCCCCCCTAAAAAGAATAATTCATCCCCGAATTATAGATAACGTAAACTGGAAAAGAATAACATACCCGAATTCAAAATATGAAATGAGGGTAAGAAGCCCGGATAGACTCCTCTGTTTCCCAAGTGGCTTCCCGCTCGGTATGATCCCTCCAAAGGATTTTGACGAATGGAATCGTCTTCCTCCTCATGACTCGTTCTTGTCTGTCAAGAACTCGTTCGGGTTCCTCTAGGAAATTAAGATCTTCACGAATCTGTTCCAGTGGATACTGAACCATGTGAAGGGGATGATACTTGTACCCTATGAGTAAGGACACATGGAAAACATCGTGAACATGAGAAAGCTGCGGAGGTAACGCTAAATGATAAGATACTTCACCGACTCGCTCAATGATATCAAACGGTCTGATGAATCGAGGACTGAGCTTCCCTTTGATTCCAAAACGTCTAACACCCAGTGTCGGCGATACCTTAAGGAAAACTTAACCCAAATCTTGTAAGTATCGGCGAGTTTACTGACCGAATCTTCCTTGCGGATCGGTAAGAAATGAGCTGACCTTGTAAGTCGATCAACGATAACCCAAATCACATCGTGCTTCCTCTTTGTTTGCGTAAGACCGGTAACAAAATCCACAGTGATCTTGTCCCACTTCCACTCTAGAATATCTAACGGTTGTAGAAGACCGCCAGATCGTTGATGCTCGATCTTAACCTGCTGGCAGGTAAGACATTTGGAGAAGTAAGTCACAACATCCTGTTTCATACCACTCCACCAAAAGTATTGCTTGATGTCATGGTACATCTTGGTCGAACCAGGATGAATGGAAAATGAGGAGCTATGAGCCTCAACTAACAATGCTTCCCGGAATTCTTGATCATCAGGAACACAAAGTCTCGTGCCTTGCCATAAGATACTGTTTGCGTCTACTCGAAATTCTGTCTGCTTCTCCAAATTCTGTATTATCGCCCAGAGTTCACCATCATCCTTTTGAGCTTCCTTGATCCTAGAGAGTAACTCGGGTTCCAGTCTAAGATTAGCCCAGTAACCGTGATGTCCACGTACCATGATCTCAATGTCCAGTCGCTCTAAGTCTCTTATAATTTCATCCTCAATTTTAATGTCGTTTATCATTCCGGACTTTCTGCTAAGTGCATCTGCCACTACATTTGCTTTGCCGGGATGATACTGTAGATTAATGTCATAATCCTTCAACAGCTCTAACCATCTCCTCTGTCTCATGTTCAATTCACATTGAGTGAAGATGTACTTCAAGCTCTTGTGGTCCGTGAAAATGTCACATGATTCTCCATACAAGTAGTGCCTCCATATTTTCAATGCAAACACGACTGCTGTAAGTTCCAAGTCATGCGTAGGGTAATTTTCCTCATAAGGCTTAAGCTGCCATGAAGCGTACGCGATCACTTTCCCATGTTGCATGAGAACACAGCCAAGTCCCTTCCCCGATGCATCACTATAGATCTGAAATCCACCTGTACCAGATGGGAGAGTAAGAATCGGTGTAGATACTAACTTCTGCTTTAGGTCTTCAAAGCTCTTCTCTCGTTCTTCAGTCCAGACGAATTTCTCCCATTTCCGCATCAGTTTGGTCAATGGTAGTGCTAAACGGGAAAAGTTCTCTACGGACCTACGGTGGTAACTAGCTAAGCCTAGGAAATTGCGAACCTCAGTCGCTGATGTCGGTATTGGCCACTTGGTAATAGCCTCAACCTTTGTTGGATTCATAGTGATTCCTTCTGCTGATACAATGTGACCTAATAACGCCACCTTGTCTAACCAGAATTCACACTTGGAGAATTTAGCATACAGCTGCTTCTGGCGAAGAATCTGTATTACTGTACGAAGATGGTCTTCGTGTTCCTCCTTGGACTTAGAGCATATCAGGATGTCGTCAATGAAGACAATGACGAACTTTTCCAGAAATTCATGGAAGATTCTGTTCATTAAATCCATGAACACTGCTGGAGCATTGGTAAGGCCAAATGGCATGACTACAAATTCGTAGTGGCCATAACGTGTACGGAAAGCAGTCTTGGCGATGTCCTGCTCTTTAACCCGTGGCTGATGATAGCCCGACCTCAGATCAATCTTGGAGAAATGTTTGGCCCCTTGGAGTTGGTCAAACAAATCGTCAATGCGTGGTAGAGGATATCTATTCCTGATGGTGATCTTGTTGAGCTCGCGATAATCTATGCAAAGACGCATACTACCGTCCTTCTTCTTCACGAATAAGACCGGTGCGCCCCATGGAGATACGCTCGGTCGAATGAAACCTCGCTCCAGAAGTTCTTGCAATTGATCCTTCAGCTTCATCAACTCTATGAGAGCCATGCGATAAGGAGCCTTGGAAATTGGGTCAGCTCCTGGAATAAGCTCGATATTAAACTCTACTTCACGTGCAGGTGGTATGCCCAGAAGTTCTTCTGGAAATACATCTGGAAATTCTGACACTATCGGCTGATTTTAAATTGATGGAGATTCAGCACCCATGTCATGAACAGTGGCTAGATAGCCCTCGCAACCATGTGAAATTAGTGCACGTGCTTGTAGGGTTGATATGATTTGTACAGACCTTTCGGGTACGAACCCGTTGTGAATGTACTCTGGTGCATTAACATCACCGAAGATGACTCGATATGAATGGCAGTCTATGGTAGCATGATGCTTGGATAGCCAGTTCATGCCCAATATCAAACTCTAGGGGAAGGCTCTTGTACACATGAGTTATACGTACAAAGTCTCTTAAAGGCGTGGAAATGTTTAGTACATTCTCTAATGGCATGGGGGATATCCTAACATTCTTAGCATAAGTAGTAGAAATGACCGAATGAGTAGCACCCGTGTAAAAAAGAACACACGCAGCTTGGCCATACATATACAAGATTCCAGTGATGGTACCTGTAGACTTGTTGGCCTGATCGCGAGAAGTCGTGTAAACACATCCACTAGTAGGAGGCGGCTTTGTATCAGCATGTCCAGATGTGCCCTCCATCTCGCCCTTGCGGCAGTCCTTCATGCGATGGACAGGGAGGCCACACTTGTAGCATGCGTCGCTGTCGCGGCGACATGGCCCTGGGTGCCTACGGTTGCAGGTGGTGCAAGGAGGATGAGTATATCCTCCAGCAGGTGTCCTTGTTGGCTGAGAGCCTGATAAGAACAGTATACATGAGACATGATAATAGGTACAAAGGACAATGCGGAAAATTCGTAAGATGGAATACCAGTGATAGCTGGACGGTTAAGTTGCGAACCTCTTTGGTTCTGGTCCCTCCCGTTACCATGATTCCTGGTAGAAGATTCTCTAATGTGTTAGAATTATGAACTATTGCATGTAATCATAAGAAAATGAGTAAATATAAGGACCTGCTGCTGTTGGAGTTTCCAGCGTTGTTACGATAATTATCATTACCGCCACGCCTATCCGTAGCAGAACGGTCGTGAGTCTGACCGTTTCCCTTGGGTTGAGTAGGTTGTTGCTGAGTAGCCGGCTGAGACCGGTCCCCAGTCTTCTGCCTGGAAGATACAGTTTAAAAGAGATGTAAATATTGACATATGCTGAAAGAATACGGTTTGGTCACCACTGAATAACGAATGTTTACCTCTTCTCGGGTCTTTCTGCTTTCCCGAACTCTGCTCTTTCTTGTAGCATCTCCAGCTTACGTGCTGCATCGGCTACTTGTGCCACTGTGTCGAAGGTAGTGCCTTCCAAGTTATTAGCAATCATTGGACAAAGGGCCCAACGAAAATGTTGTGCTTGCTCTTCAGCAGTGCCCGCTGCTGCTCTCAGAACACCAACGAACCGCAGGAATCGCTGCAAGAAGTCGTTGCTATTTTCCTCAGCTCGCCGCCTAATCGTGTAGTATTCTCTCATGAGCCTATTCCTTCCCTCCGTGGGGAAGATCTGCGGTGGAGGAGGATAATTGTCATTTTGGTGAAGGATGTCCTACAAATCTGCATTGGCAGCTGCAACCATCTCCCGAACATTGTGTGTGTCTACCATCTAACAGTATAACATAAAAATACATGATTAAACTAATCAAAACATAAAATGTATACATGAAAAAAAATTTATACCAATAAATCTTGAGAAAAATTTTATGCAGGAAAACTAGTACATGAATGCATGATGCAGTTTATGAAAACTTTTATATGCGCGAGCGTGAACGCCTATGGTCAGTTCACTCAAAACAAAAGACATGGCAAGGGGACGCCAATGGGTCGGTCCCAAAGTTAAAAGTTTCGATAAAAACACATGCGACTAAATAGGGCCAGTCCTGTACCAACCATTACTTAGTCATAAACCTGCGACAATGACATATATATGAATGCATGAAAACAATGAATGCATGAAAACCGACTGTCAGTTCTAGGAAGACCATAGTGGCTACCCACTAATCACATGTCGTGTTTTAAGAGCCTACATGTCGAAACCTTGGCTCTGATACCATAATTGTAACACCCAATTTTGATAAATGGAATGTCACGCGTGATTATGGCGTGTCATCAAAGCATACAAGGATAAATGTCTTAAACATTACATGACCATAAAGGAAATACCGGAAACAAACATCGGTACCCAAAGTAAAGCTCATCACACACAAACATAAGTACTATAAATGAAAAGGATTAAACAATGACCATGGAAATAAGTAGCAAAAGTATGATGATAAGCATAAAGTAATGAAGGCTAGAAAGCTTCCAATCCATATGCACGTACGCTTAAAGTCTACGAGCATCCCTGAGTACCTGCCGTTTTGGGAACATGAAAAGAAAACGGCTGAGCATAACGCTCAGTGCACGGATATACAAGCATAGAATGAATAACATAAGTATATACAACATATAGCAGCGGAATTGATTAAGTCTTGAAAAACCTGGTATAACTTAGTAAAACTGGTTTTATAGTTTGAAAAGCCTTATGTTTATCTTATAAAAACTGTTTAACATGTTTACCATTAGCCAATATAGGTCATGAAATATCAACGTGCATGAATACTTGGAAGGGTGACCTCTTCATGCAATTAGAGGGACTGCCTCTAATTAATATAAGTTTGGGTAGGAGGGATCAACTCCTTGTGAAGGATGCAAGGCACACACCACATTCACCTGAATAATCTGTAAAAACATGTAACCTAGGATGCACCCATACGCCCCACATGATAACATAATAATATGGCCAAAAGCTGAAAGGGACGCCACGAGCTATCACTCCATCGTGGTGAAGTCATAGCACTGGTGCCTCCAGTGTTATGGGTATGGTACCTCCATAACTAGGTGAAACTGGTCATGCATGTATATGGCTTAGGCAATTAATTAAACATAAGCAAATCAAAACATATAAAACATATACTGGGAAAACAGTTGGCTGCATACGGGGAATCCTAATAAAATGTCCATACTGAAAAGACAGAGAATCCGTACCTTATGTCCAGTGAACGAAGAAGACAAACGGAAGAAAGTCCTACTTTGATCCCACTAATGCTACATACATAATATACATGTATAAGTATTATGATTACTGTGTACGTAACTTGTTTTATATAATGTCTTAGCTTGTTTTATATGTTCATGTCATGTTTTACTGATTTATGTTATGCTGTATTTATCATGTATTCTGGATAATCTGATTAAGTATTACTTGTATTTCTTGTATTATTATACTCGTTGTGTAATAATAAGTAACTTTCTAAAAATAGCAGGTTTCCTAAAATTGAAAGTTTCCAAAAATAGAAAGTTTCCAAAAATAGATTTACTGCTTAAAATAGATAAGTTTTTAAAAATAGAAAGTTTCCATAAATAGATTAGCTGCTTAAAATAAATAAGTTTCTAAAAATAGAAAGTTTCCATAAATAGAATTAAGCTGGATTATTAAGCTAATAAGATAAGCTTAAGTTTTTACTGATTAATATTCTAAGTCATGTGATTAATAGTATAGTTTATTAATTAATACTTGTAAATTAAATAAACTGTATGTTATAAGATTTAATTAAATATAGCATGATTTAATTAAATTAAAGTGCATATAATACTTAGCTTAAAACATGTATTAATATTTATTATTAATATAACCTAAGTCATGGATATTAATTAATTATATGTCATGTTTTAATAATTAATTAATTACTATAGTCTAAATTAACTAATAAAATACTTAGGTTAAAATCATGTATTATTAATAATAATAATATAACCTAAGTCATGTCTTAATTAAATTAATTATATAACATGTTAAATTATTTTAATTAATCTTGTAAATAATTAAACTTGTAAAAAAAATAATTAACTTGTAAAATTAAGTCGTGGACCGAACCCGTGTTTTAAATCTAGACATGTCGTGAACCGGACCGTGTTTACCCTTGAACCGGACCAAACTAACACACCCTTAACAGTGACGAACCGACTTGGCTGGTTGCCTTTGTTTGTGTAAAGGTGCCACCGGCTTAAGCCGGTGGTCCCTTGGTCTCACGGCTAGCCGTCGCCCATAAGCCGGTGGCGCTTGTTTGTTTTTCAGCCGAGACCCCCAAAACTACAAGGCCACCCCGACATTCGTCGGGGTCCCTTGTTCCCTTGCTGCCGAACCACAAAGCCAACACCGAGACCCGAAGGTCTCGGCTGTGGTCACACGTGGGACACCGAGAGCTTCGGCTCTCGGTTTTTGTGCGTCGGTCGACCAAAACACCCCTAAAGCACCATGATTTTAACCCTCCATGATTTAATTAACATGTTTTTAATCTTGGTATTTATTTATCATGATTTCATGTGTTCTTGATCTAATAAAATAATTAAAAAGAAAAGGTTTAAGGATTACCAATGCGTGAAACAAAAGGAGAACGATAACACGAACGATCTCACTAGAATTAGATCACCAAAAATCAACGAACACCTCCCTTGGTGTGTTTAAAACCGGCGGCCAAAAGGGAAGGAGAAAAGAGGCTAGGGTTTTGTGACTTTTCTAATCTTCTGTAAATGAATACATGTTTTCCCTTTTTTCTATTTTAGCAAAAAAAATCAAAGTGGGCTTGGCCCCTTTCTTTTGTTCATACCGCGGGTAGGTGGGGCCCACAAGGGGAAACCCGTTGTTTTCCGTGTTCTAATTATTTACGTGTTCTCGTGGTCGTGTTTACGTGATTTTATTATTAGTTGTTCGTGTTATAATATATACTTAAATATAATCGTAATACTAATTACGTAAATACATAATAATAGGTTCGTGATTATTTACGTTCATGATTTCATGTTCGTGATTATAATTATTGTTGATAATAATTATCGTTGATAATAATTATCGTGTATTAATATGCTTAATTACTTATCGTGTAATAACACGTACGTAATACTTGTAATTAACATTCGTGAAACGTAAACATGTTATATTAGGAAAGTTTTAATCATGTACGTACGATTATATATGTACTGTTCATGATAAAAGCATGCGGGTTTTTACCATTTGGGTACTGTTCACTGTCTCACCAACCAACTAAATTAAAAAACATCAAAAATAGTGTGACCATCATTTTCATCCAGTCAGTTTTAGATATGATTTCAACCATGATCTTTCGTTATATTACAAACAAAATTTCAACCATTTGGGTATCTCCCGCCTCATGAGACATGAATTGTTTCCATGTGTGTATAATAAAACGGTAAGCCGCATCATGATATTAGGCTATTAGCTAGCTAGCTAATTAGTGATGCAAAAGAGGTGCTTGGGATAGTTCGTTCTGAACAATGCAATAAACAACATCTTGAAAAGACCCGAAATAAACAATATCGTTCTGAACAATGCAATAAATCCAGATCTTTTGAAGATGATGATGGTGCTGGTGGTAGACTAAATAAGTGCAGAGCTTTTGAAGATGATGATGATGATGGTGGAGGTGAGTTATGGTGGCTAAGAGTTGAAGATGATGGTGGCAGTGTCTGTTGCCAATATCAGAATAGTAACCATAAAGATGGCACACTTAAAGATTATTTTTCCATAATCATGAAAAATAATTTTGAGTACTACCAAATAAGAGAACTTAACCCAGGAGGTTTAGGTGGATGGTGTAAAGGTTCTTATCATGTTTGATAACTGGATCAAACTTGTTTCATAGTAGTATAATTAAATAGTATGTACATGTGTACCATTTGGGCTACTGCTATAGACTAAAAAGTACATATTAAATAAAATAGATAAATATGTGGAAAAAACCTGCTGACATGTTATTTACAAGTTAATATATTGGCAGTCGAAACAAATTTTAAAGTTCATTAATAACGTCTAGCAATAAATTAAGTGTTTAAAGTTAATACATTTAAGTAAATACATTGGTATTATATAACTTTTAACTTTTGTTGAATACAGAAATAAATGAGAAACAATCCTTTTCATTAAGAGCACTGGGAACCGTCGCGCCGTGGGGTGCCAAACCCACGGCGCCGATGGCGTGATGACTCCCAACGGAGCCAAAAGTCACGGCGTGAGACCCCGGCGCGGGTATACTCACGCCGTGTGAGTGATTTTTTTAAAAAAAAAAAATTTCATTTTACCCCCCCCAAACGACTAGATTTTTAAAAAATTTTCATTTAACCCCCCCCAAACGGCTAGTATTTTAAAAATTTCCATTTCACCCCCCCAACGGCTAGTTTTTTGAAATTCGAATTATAACGGCTATATTTTTCGATCCGTCTATAAATATACCTCAAAATCAACCATTTCTTACACACCAAAACATAAACACTCTCTACAAACAAATATGAATCCCAATCACGTTCCGTCAGTTTTTGAAATCGATGAGGAATTCGATGCTTACTTCTTGCCAATAGCACACAATCATTATCAACGGTTGCTTGAAGAAGAGAATCGTCCAAGACTAACTCGGATCCCAGTCAACCGTGACCGAGAAGGTGCTGAGGAACGGCTCATGAACGATTATTTCGTTGAGAATTGCAGGTATCCTTTGGTTAAGTTTCGTGAAAGATTTCGAATGAGCCGAAGACTATTTTTAAAAATAGTTAACGGCATAAAAAATTATCAGGCCGATCCTCTTCCCGAGCATTTTAATTATTTTACTTCTCGACCCGATGCTACGGGTCGAATGAGTATTAGTGCTATTATGAAGTGCACAATGGCTATACGTCAATTGGCATATGGCAACACGCCGGATGCATTTGATGAATATTTACAAATTGCTAATCGAACCGGACGTGAGTGTCTAATGTATTTTAATATGTGTGTTATTGACTTGTATATGGCCAAGTATTTAAGAAAACCAACTCCGGCCGATGTTGATCAAATATATGATCTACATCTTACGAAACATGGTTTTCCGGGGATGCTTGGCAGCATTGATTGTATGCACTGGGAATGGAAAAATTGTCCAGTTGCGTGGCATGGGCAATACGCTGGTGGTTATAAAAGATACCCTACTTTGATGCTTGAAGCTGTTGCTTCGCAAGATCTGTGGATTTGGCATGCGTTTTTTGGGATGGCAGGTGCGAATAACGATATTAATGTTTTAGATAATTCTCCGTTATTTGATGACCTTCTGAATGACGAAGCACCGGTAAAACCGTATACGGTTAACGGAGTTGAGTATCAAAATGGGTATTACTTAGCGGATGGTATTTACCCACAATGGGCGAGTTTCGTGAAGTCTTTCACGGTTGCAACTGACGCAAAACATGCTCACTTCAAAAGGCGTCAAGAAGCTGCACGGAAAGATGTTGAACGTGCATTTGGTGTTCTCCAAGGACGTTGGGGAATACTACGTCAACCAGCACGCGCGTATGAAGTAAACACCTTACGACGACTCATGTATACGTGCATCATACTTCATAACATGATTTTGAAAGATCAAGGTATGCAGGTGTTAGATTGGAACCAAAATTACGTTAACCCGTCAAGAAATATGCAACGAACATGGCTTGAGCGGTGTGAAGTTTACCGCCGAAAAAACAAAGAACTACGTGACCGAGAAACCCATCAAAGTCTTCAACAAAACCTTATGGATCATATGTGGAATCAAATTGACCACGGAGATGAAGATGCATATGAAGATGAAGAAAACTAAACGGCGGGTCGTATGATTTTTAATTTTTGTATGTTTTTTTAATTTTCGTATGTCTTTTTTATTATGTTCGTTTTATTTTAAAAGTATTGTAATGTTGCTTATGTTTAATGAAATATTTAAGTTTGTTTAGGGGGTGTTTTGTAAAATTCTGAAAAACTGGATTTCACTTGGAGTGATGACTCCCCTGTTTTTTCTGAGTGAGTGAGTGAGTGGGTTTCGCTGACGTGGCACCCCAAAAACCCCTCACTTGGGGTGATGACTCATAGCCCTCTAATTTAGGTAAAGGGAAACAATATCCTATTCACCCACCAACCCACTCACAATCACTGTCCCACTACCCTCCAAAACCCACCAACCACTTAACCAAACACAAACAACATAAGATCCAATCTCCTGTTCTGTTCTCTTCTTATCCCATCACCCAAACACCCCCTTAACCCAATCTTCACACAATCAAACATGTCAATGGCTACTGCTATTCGAAGACTCTCATCTTCATCTTCACAAACCATCAAACATCATGTCTTTCCACGTTCCATGGTTCATTTCATTTCATTTTCATTTCATTTTATCATTTTTATTTATTAATAAAATAAATATTATCTGATATTGTTGTTTTTAATATATATATATATATATAGTCATATTCGACAGTAGCAGCAGCAGCTACTGAGATTCAGGCTTCACGTGTTAATGTTAGTTACTTATTTGCATACTTTCTTTCATTTATATAACGTAAGCCCATTTCGGCTTATGTAACGTAAGCGTCAATTTTGTGGCTTATTTCAATACTTACGGGCTTATATAAGTTTATTATAGGCGTATATAAGTTTATTATATAACGCCCTGTTGTTTTATCTTATATAACGTAGAGTTAACTACATTTCTGGTCCTTATGGTTTTGCTGGGTATAACAATTTTGGTCCCAACGTTTAAAAATTAACGGATCTAGTCTAAAACCCGGTGACCCGTAACACTTTTGGTCCAACGTTAACAGGTTTGGTCCTTATGGTTTGCCAGATACAACGGTTTTGGTCCCACATTGGGACCAAAAGTGTTACGGGGTGGACTAGACCCGTTGCTTATTTTTTAAACTTTGGGACCAAAACCGTTATACCCGACAAACCATAAGGACCAACAATGTAGTTAACTCTATATCGTAAGCTTATTTCGGCTTATATAACATAAGACTCAATTTTCTGGCTTATTTCGAATTTACTTATGGGCTTATATAAGTTTATTTATTATATTATAATAAACTTATATAAACCCATAAGTCACCAAATGAGCTTTAAAAATCGGGTTTGTTAAAATATAAGCCGAAGTATGGCTTATTTTCGGCTTACATAAAAGAAGCTCCAATTTTGTGGCTTTTTTTGAGACTTAGGGGCTTATATAAGTTTATTAGTATATAATAAATTAACTTATATAAGCCCATAAGTCTCCAAATAAGTCACAAAATTGAAGCTTATGAAATATAAGAAGAAATGGGGTTACGTTATATAAGCCGAAACAAACACCCCATAGATATATATTTTGTTTCGGTATATAATGATTATTATAAATTTATTGATTTATAGTGGACTAAGCAATTGAATGCTCCGTTGGAAGAGATTGATCCCGAGATTGCTGATATTATCGAGCGCGAAAAAGCCAGGCAATGGAAGGTTGGTACTCGGTAGCGTTCATTTATTACTCTAATAACTTTCGTCTTTTTGGGTATGTTTGGCAAAATTAGTAAGCCTTATGCTGCTGTTGTAAGATGTAAGATGTATGATGTAAGCTGTTAACTATAAGCTAGGGATGAGCATTTCGTCCCGAAATCGAACCGGAACCGTACCGATTTTCAGTACCCGAATCCCGTTCGGTACGGTACCGGTACTACGAAATAAGGTGGAAAAAATTCAGTACCACTAATTCGGTACGGGACCTGTACCAAATCGGGAAATTCCCGAAAAAACGGGAAAATCCCGATTTATCAGTTCGGTATCCGAATCCCGTTCGGTACAGTACCGGTACCATTAATTTATGCTCGGGAAAAAATCGGTACCACTAATTCGGTACGATACCGGTACCATGCTCATCCCTACTATAAGCAATGGTTTCACCAAAAAATACAACTTGTAGCTCATGTTAACTGTAATATAAAGATGTAAAATGACGTAAGATGACAGATAGATTATAATATGGTTAGAGGGTATATTAGTAATTTACAGTTTCAATATTTTTAAAACCTCTTAAAAATTCAAAAAGCTTTGTGAGATTATTTTTAAAGCACAAAGCTTATAGCTCCAAAAAAGCTTCAAAACAGCTCTTTCCAAACAGGCCCTTTATCCTCCCTCCATCACACGATAAGTGTCATTATTTTATCCTCCCTCAAAAAAGCTTCAAAACAGCTCTAATAACGTTTATTTATACTCCCTCTATCACACGATAAGTGTCAGCTTCCTATTTCAAATAGATTTACCTAGTAGGAATTTCCATGTTCGAGATGGATAATGTGGGACGGATGGAGTAATATACTATGTTGGTAGTCGCTTTTACTATTTGTCAACACAAGATTAGTATATCTAAATGGAACAACTAGTTTCGTCTCAAATGGAATCTTTCTAGAGTACATACATATTTACTGTTTTAAATGTTCAAACGAATTCTTAGACATTAAAGGTTCAAACGCTTAGTAGCAAAACCACTTGTGACTGTCACTCTTAAGATGTGTGAGGTCTCACGTTCAATTCCTTCCCGCTAGGTGAATATAACCCTGAAGTTGCCAAGACAACCTCCTGAAAAGTGAGGGCTTTACCCGGGTTGATTATGTGTGTCGATGGGTTCAAACCCCGTGGATTAGTCGACCAAAAGGACGGAAACCATGGTTACAAAAAATAAAAATGTAAAAATAAAAATCTAGTATAGATCATAACATAACATTTATGCTAAATTTGTAATACAGGTCTATTACGGTCCTACATTCGGATTTTTACAGCATTGACTTCAAAAGTCAAAGTGTAACTTGTCATGTTTTTTTATTCTGATGCGGGGACCTAATTAGTTTGTGTCAATATAGGGATTCGAGCTTATACCTTCAGAGAATTTCACCTCGTTGTCAGTGATGCAAGCTGTTGGATCAGTGATGACTAACAAATACAGTGAAGGTTATCCCGGTGCTAGATACTACGGAGGAAACGAGTATGAATACTCCCACTTTTAGTTACTAATAATATTTTCCTGTGGTTTGGTGGCGTTTACCCATTCTTCTGTATATACTGTAAAGGTACATTGACATGGCAGAGAGATTGTGTCAGAAGCGGGCATTGGAAGCTTTTAACTTGGATCCTTCCAAATGGGGAGGTAACATATCAAACACGCTTCTCTTTTTGGATATTGCTCTTGTGTTTTCGTCCCAAACCGACCACTATTCTTGCAAAAAGCCAAACAACACTGCCAAATTATAAACTAAATTTCGCTTTTGCATGTCCAAGATTGCTCATTCCTACTGATACAAGTATTGTTTCTTGGCATCGTTAAGAGGCTATTGGTTAGTTTGCAACAGAAAAAACAACCATAGTCGAAAAACATAAAATATGTTAAATTTATCTTAAAATCACTCTGAGTTGGCTTATTTTGACATCAATGCAATGGAATCATACTTTTTGGGGGTGTTTGCATGTGTAATTTCCTTGTGATTGTCGCGCATCGAGAATCAAATTCAACTAATTAGCTAGGCGATAAGATAATCATTTGGATAAAGTTCTGAATAGCTGGATCATATCTAAAAATATGTTTATACTCGTTTTGATTTCTGATTATTATGTCGCTATAGAATTGGAATCAGTTTTGCTAAAAATATGAATTCCGGTTTGGTTTTTGTGATTGAAATGCTGATATGCCATTTCTCTTCCAGTCAACGTGCAGTCATTATCTGGATCGCCTGCTAACTTTCAAGTTTATACCGCGCTCTTGAAACCTCATGAAAGAATCATGGCACTAGATCTTCCTCATGGTGGACATCTTTCACATGGTTATCAGGTGATGCGAAGCTCTTTAAATAAGCTGAAGTCTGTCATGTTGTATGAGTAATTTCCAACACGTATTTATTTTGATATGTTTCTCTTCTTTTTTTCATGATGCAGACTGATACAAAGAAGATTTCGGCTGTATCAATATTTTTCGAGACAATGCCTTACAGATTGGATGAAAGCACCGGTTATATCGACTATGACCAAGTAAGCTATACGCCTACATGAGTTAGCAGGATGTTTCATGTTCACATGAAGACTTGTTTCGTTTTCTTATGAAAAAGTCGATTTATGTTGCAGATGGAGAAAAGTGCTGTGCTCTTTAGGCCAAAATTAGTTGTCGCCGGTGCCAGTGCCTATGCTCGAGTATATGATTATGCCCGTATGCGCAAGGTTAATGGCAGTAATTTCTTATGTCTTGTTTTTTATATTCACGAGTCTTGATATCTCAAATCTTTGACACTCTCATTTTTGACAGGTTTGTGACAAACAAAAAGCAGTTCTATTAGCTGATATGGCGCACATCAGCGGGTTAGTTGCTGCTGGTGTTATACCATCTCCTTTTGAATATGCTGATGTCGTAACAACCACGACACACAAGTCACTACGTGGACCACGTGGAGCCATGATCTTTTTCAGGAAGGGGCTAAAAGAGATCAACAAAAAAGGCGAAGAGGTGAGTTACACTTTTTAATGACAGATGCAGCTTTTTAATATTTTATCTCACTTCATGTTAATTATCTTTTACATATTGTCGACGTGTAGGTGATGTATGACTTTGAAGACAAAATCAATCAAGCTGTATTCCCGGGGCTTCAAGGGGGTCCACACAATCATACCATTACTGGTTTAGCTGTTGCTTTGAAACAGGTTTGTTGCTGTTTCAGTGTTGTAAATATCGGTCATGGCGGCCGATATATTGGTGATATATCGCTTGGCGGTGGTCAAATATCGGTCAATATCAGTCAATATCGGTAAAAAATCGGTTGACTTTTGATATTTTCATTGTTTTTTATTGTGTTTTCTTTTAATGTAAATTTTACAAGATATATAACTAAAACTAATGAATACATTAATAAAATTATAAAAATATATAAGAATTTCAGATTTATATTAAATAAATTTTAAAAATATGTATAAAATAATGATAAAAATATATAAAATAATGATAAAAATATATAAAATAATGATAAAAATATATAAAATAATGATAATTTATAGTACCTGCCGAGAAACCGATATATTGCCGCCAAGACGATATATCGCTTGGCGGTGATCGACCGCCGAGAGCCCGCCGAGCGATATTTACAACCTTGGCTGTTTCCAGAACCTTTGCTCGACCTTTTTTGTAATTTCGACTATATTTTGTTTGGTTTATAGGCTACAACCCCAGAGTACAAGGCATACCAAGAACAAGTTCTTACAAATTGCAAGAAATTTTCGCAGGTAAGCTAAATATATTTGTTCTCTCTATTTGTGCATATGTGACCATTCCTTATTTTTTTATTTCTAAATTTCATGAGTTTAATGCGAAAATTAGTATAATCGAACTAAATTCTACATATATTATGTTTATTGGCTTTGCAGAGTTTAATAGAGAGGGGTTATAATCTTGTATCTGGTGGAACCGATAACCATTTGGTGTTAGTAAATTTAAGAGACAAGGTATTTGTAACCGATATTCGAGTATACCTGGGTCAATTTCGACTATTTACACATTCTTTGAAGTTACCTAGTTTGATGATATTGGTTCCGATTACAGGGTATTGACGGATCAAGAGTTGAAAAGGTTTTGGAGTCGGTGCATATTGCTGCCAACAAGAACACCGTTCCTGGTGATGTGTCTGCCATGGTACCCGGTGGCATCCGTATGGGTAAGTGCATCGTCTCTAAAACCTGCATTCATAAAGACCCTCCCATTTTTCTTGACTTCTACATTTTGATCTTTAAAAATAATATCTTTTTGTTCTTATGGTTTAGGAACTCCTGCTCTAACATCTAGGGGATTTCTCGAGGAAGATTTCGTCAAAGTTGCCGAATTATTTGATGCTTCGGTCAAGTTGGCCTTAAAAATTAAGGCTGCTTCAGCAGGTTAGAGTTCTTATAATCAAAAGTCAAGAAAGTCAACTCCTGTTTGAATCGGGTTTGTTTATTTAATTAAAAGTCAACAAAAAGCTTCTGAACTTGCTAATGAAACTCGTTGTTCTGTAAATAAACTTGATATCAGGAACCAAGCTGAAGGACTTTGTTGCATCTATGAACGGAGACGAGAAGTTCCAATCTGAAATTGCAAAGATTCGGGGTGAAGTCGAGGAGTATGCTAAACAATTCCCAACAATCGGGTTTGAGAAGGAAACAATGAAGTACAAAAACTGAAGATGATTATTGCTTCACATAGAAGTTCAAACATAGTAACGATAGTGTGGGTTTTGTGTAAGATGGATGTTGTTAATGGTTTTTTGTTCCGATAAGCAATATAAGTCGTTTGTTGCTGCTGTGTTTTTTTTGCAACAGTTGTAAAAGTTACTATTTTCGATAATCACAGGTACAGTAATAAACACAAGCAATAGAAAAATGAGTTTGGCGATGTGTATAGCTGTGATTCTTACAAAGACACATGACACCAGCGTCATATTCCAGCGATAATATGTCTACTTTAAAACCGGTTTGAATCGGTCAACAAACAAAGGACATGCCTACATCGTTGTTCAATAAGATTCATGCGAACGTTGTTCGATACAAACTTAACTACTGCATATTCTAACGTTGTTTGATTCAGGGGAACCTGAAGCATCGCCTCAATGGTATCACTCACGCTCGCAAAGGTCCAGTTAATCGTTTCAAAGAGTACTTTGATGGAAATAGATTTTGAGTTCATTCTGTCAACTCATGGCTAAAAGAAAACAGGACCTGACTCGTCCATAATACTAAAAACAAAATCCAATCTGGTAGTACTGGTCACCTTTTGCACTTCTGTCGTGACAAGATATACTCCTTAATCCAACCTGACCACGCTGTCTGAGAATTTGCGTCCATTACCCTGCTTGTTGGACAACTTATTGGATGTGAACAAGAGGATGAAGAAATGTATAAACACTTGTAAATGAAATTAGAAGATAAAATAAAAAGGCAAAGGAGTGTACCTTGTTCCTTTATGAAGGTGATTTTGTACATTGGTTGATGAAGAGATAGCGCTTTCAACAACGAATTCAAGTCGCTGAAGTGTTGTTTGTCTTTGGAAGAGGATAACAACACAAAGTTAATATTAGTTTGGCCCTCTTCTTCTTGTCGAAGTAGTTTCTCGTATGCATACTGAAAGGAAAAAATTAGAAGCTTTATTTAATTTCTGCCAAGAAACATAATCTAATCCACGGGGTTTGAGCCCACCGCCACATAGAATCAAAACCATGTTGAAGTATAATGGAAGTGAAATACTCTATTCTCTTTGTGGGTTTCTGAAATACATCAACTAACTAATAATTAACGTTAAACCAACATAAGCACATATAAATCTTACCTTTACAACAACGCTTGTGTCAAAAAATTGAATCACATCTAAAGTTAGAGATCGAGGCCTACAACACCAAAGTAGAGCATCTAAAACAGTTGCATAAACAGACACGTCATGCGTATGGAACTCTTGTATAAGCTCAACATGCTCAAGGTCAAAAGGTGGCGACTCGATGGCCTTTAGCTTCTCAATATCTATGACAGCCTGTAAGTCAATTGGTAAACACAACTGTGTGTTAGGATTAATTTATACATTGTCTAGGAGCACGTAAAGACACAAACTGTATAAAAACTTAAAAAATAAGCGAATTCGAGGAAATACCCGATATATAACCAACTTCAAAACTTTGAAAATCCCATTCCTGTCCAAAAATCGCCTCAGCTTCTGGAACCTGTCAACATGGTGTGCTATCTCACATTTCATACATCCTTTTGACAGGGACGAATCCTCCCTTAATAATGGTGCGAGATAGCTAAAATTAATTTGGCTACAATAATCGAACAAAAGTAAATTGGGTGCATTTAAATGAATCTCATCCAAATCACAGTCACGTTGTAGCCGTATTTTCCTCAAGGAATTGTTTGACAACTTCAGGTTGTTAACACGACTTGGAAGGTCTAAAGCCACATTCTTGAGCAATGGGAAGTTAGACAAGAACTCATTGAATCCATTGAATGGACACCCGCGGTAACAAAATGTCGTTAGCTTTTTGCATGAACCAATAAACATAGAGGGGGCATCCTCTTTAGATATGTTACTCACAAAAAGAAAATAACTTAGATTTGGAGCTTCAACATCTATTATTTCAACTATTGTGTCACAGTGAATCTCGACTTTTAGCAGATTCTGATGCGTTTTAACACAAAACTTTTTGAAGCCACGACAATATTCGAGATAAATTTCTTCAAGAAAAGGGGAACCTGTGATGAAATACTCGATCACACTCTCGTCTATCGGGAGATCCGAAAGCGACAACAGCCTCAATGACTTGAATTTCACAACGCTATCCGTCAAGGATGAAGGCAACTCACAACTAGTCAACGTCAAAGATGTTAACGAAGAGGCAAACAAGAATGTGTTAGGCAAACGTAACAATGACAGTGTAGGCCTACGTAATTTCGTATTCCCAACAGACAGATTCCCAGGATAATAATTGAATCCAATATCCAATATTTGCAAGCCTTTTTAGAGAACTAAATCAAGACAACGTCCAAAAAGTTGCCTTTGTTCAAGATTTCTGATTTCTGCAACGATGTAGAGTGTGTGTGCACTGATGTTATGCTCGCTGAATCTAGACACTGTGTATTCAACATATTTATAAAATCTGTCCCGGATATACTCCTCATCAAAATTTCTGCCCATGTCTTGACGGAAATACAATATAGGAAAAGATGCCGTTAGAGTAAACCATCCCTTAGACAAGACACTCATTCGAAGACGTGATTTTGGATCATCCAGAAGACACGACAGTATTTTGTGAACAATAGAGTCGGGAAGCAACGAAATCCGGTCGGTTGTATCTATTGTGTACTCCTCCTTCATCTCCTTGCTTGACCCTACTCGAAGACAATCTCATAAATCAAACAAGTGCATAAGTTTAAAATGTGAGATCACACATTCATATTAAAAAGTAAGCCGAAATGGGCTTATGTTATCTTATGAAATGTCCGCCGAAATGAGCTTATATTTCATAAGCCGCAATTTTATGGTTTATTTCGATACTTATGAGCTTATGTAGGTTTTTTTATGTATGACTATAAATAAGCCACAAAATTATGACTTGTGAAAGTAAGCCGAAATGGGCTTATGTTTTAGCTTATGAAATGTTAGCCGAAATGGGCTTATGTTTTAGCTTATGAAATGTTAGCCGAAATGGGCTTATGTTTCATAAGCCCCAAATTTGTGGCTTATTTCGAGACTTATGAGCTTACATAAATTTTTTATGAATGATCATAAGTCTCGAGATAAGCCATAAACTTATGACATATGAAATATAAGCCGAAAATAAGCCAAATTTCATATTGCTTTTTCACGAAAGTAAATTAGTGACTGAGGAATTTTATCAAACAGTTGGCGTGCAATAAAACAAACAAACATGAGACCCTGGTTAAAAACTAAAGTACAATAATCAGGTACGATGTTAAGTTTATAAAATAAAAGTGTGTTTGGGATAAAACATGTAAGATTAATAAGTGCTTATTTATAAGTGCTTATTTATAAGCTATAGAATTGTACCTTGCTTTGGATATATCTACATCTATATCTATATCAGTAGTCATAGTGTGGCAAGATTAGTAAAAAAAAGTGTACTGCCTGGATATATCTACATCTATATCTATATCCGTAATCGTACTGTGACAAGATTAGTGTGGGTTGGGGCTTTGGATAACGGCCTAGCAGGTCTATTTATAGTAATAAAAATTGGTATTAGTGATTGCAATATAAGTTTGAATTAGTACTAATTATAGTAATAAAAATCGGTATAATGATTGCAATACATTTTTGGTTAATACCGGTGATTGTTTTTTACTTTTCTCTATATTTGGAATTAGAAGTGGTAAATCTCCATTTTGTTAATTATAGACATTTTTTTTTCCTTTTTTTAAAAGGTAGGGGTACATTTTGTCCATTTAACCCGTCACTCGTTTTACCCCCACTCATACCCATTCGACCCGTACATTTTGCCACCTGAACATTTGATTATGATTAAAGGTTGAAAAGTCAAATGATTAAATATTTGTTGCATTCGGTTGTTATATGCTTAGGGGTTGTTTATTTTTGTAAATGCTATTATATAAGCCTCTTAATTAACCTTTTGTTAGGAAAAAAAAAAGGTTTTTATGTGAGTGTGAAACAAGAGGTTTAAAGTGATTTGGGCCTACAATTTTTCTCACTAAAAGGCACAAAAAGAAAAAGAAACACCACTTAGTTTATTGCACTACTGAGTTTATATACTCCCTCCGTCCCTAATAAATGTCTACTTTTGACTTTCGAGGTCATTTTTTATAAACTTTGACCTTAAATTATTTTGTTCGTGTTATATAATACTTGATGAAAGTTATACTAATGAAAATATATTTAAAACTCAACCCATTCGTATGATTTGTATCAAGTATTATATAACATAAATAAAATAATTTAAGATCAAAGTTTAAAATAATTGATTTTGAAAGTTAACAGTGGACATTTATTTAGGAACGAAGAGACTACTACACAACACACTTTTTTACTTGATTGAAACAATGATTAAAATATTTGTTTCAAGTCAAATATTTAAATAATTGTTGTACTAAACTATTACTGTAGTAGCTTAGTTTATTGTACTATACTCACTTTATACATTCACACTTTTTTACTTGATGAAAAATGTTGGAAGAAAAACGACAAAAGGTCATCCAATGCAAAGGTACAACAATTCTCAATCAATAAGCACTTGTTGATCTTTATTAAGGTGCTTGTGATTTGCTTACTTCTCTTTATAAATTTTAATAAATATCTCATGTTTTTATTGCACGCCAAGTGTTTATAAAATTCCTCAATAAATAAGAGTACGGGGAGTGGTGTGCCGTTGGCAAAAAGTGTCACGTTAGCAAAACCCTCATTGGCATCAGAAATGCTTTGGCAGCACGTTTGGTGTCGGTACCCTGATCTGATTGATCTCCCTTTATCATCTGTACACAAAGTCATATTTTTGATGACGACCTCTTAATCCAAATCCTAAAAAGGTTACTTTTCATTTCACTCCATTTCTTTAAACTCGTTTCCATACACTGGTTATCCCTCATTATTAACACCCCTGACCTCTCTCCGCTTTCGCGTAAAACCCAAACCACTGATCCCCCTTGTGGCTTCCTTCTCAAATCCTCATCATCCGTGGGGTATCATTTTGTCTCCTTGGATTCCAGAATCACCACATTTTCATTGCACACCATGTTTCTGGAGGCGAGTACTGATTTTGTTATTATGGAATCCTGTCATGGGTTGCTTTTGTGTTGTATTAAGCCTAATAAGTACTATGTATATAATCCGACTTTTAACGTCTTTAAGATGCTTCCCCAATGTGAGCATTCACTATCTGAACTCTTATCTACTAGAGGTGGTATGAGATTGGCGTTTGATCCTCCAAAGTCACCTCACTATAGAGTTTTTCATAGATTTGGTTTTATGATGAAAACTTACTCTTTGGAAAAAGGAAATTGGAGTGCTTCCTTTAATCCGAAATTTGGGATGCGTAATATATTTGTTGACGGAATATATTGGAAAGATATCCTTCATGGGTTAAATTTAAGAGGCGGTGGAGCTTCACATTCCATGTTGATTATTGGAGAGCATAACGTAAGTACAAGTTTCGGGGCGTACTCCTTTTACTTCTCCAGTGTATGATACTAGTAAGTTGTGTAAGAATTGTAAGCTGTTCGAGTCTTGTGGTTATTTGTACTTGGTTGGTAATGGTACTTCTGCCCAAGATTTGCTTATTTATGAGATGAGGAAGAGATACTCTAATTGGTCGCTTAAATGTGTTGTTAATCTTGATGATGTTATGATGCTGTTAGATGAAAACGAGAGGTCGCCTTCTAAGTGGGATTTGTCCGGAATTTGGAGTATTGTTTTGGGAGAAAGAGAAAAGGATTCGTTCCTTGTGATGGAATTATTTTGAAAGGTTGTACACTACAATATCGGGTTGAAAAGTATGCGTGTTGTCTATGATTTGAGATTAATTAGCACTCATGATATGGATCCTATTAAGTTGGACACCTTTCAGTTCATTGCATCTTCTGCTAGTGTGTGATTTGGCTTTTATTTCCAGGTATGATTTCAGTATCTTATGTTAAGTTAAATGATGTTACTACATTTATTATGAAAAAATTACCGTTCTCTACTACTATAGACTAGAAAGTTAGTGATTTGGTTGACTTTTCTGTTTATATAAGCTTATCGTGTCATAATAAGCTTATATAGGCCAGAAAGTTATTATATAAGCAAAAAACTAGATATGACATAAGCCTATATAACCTCAAACAATATATTATACACACAAGGTTAGTCTTAACTACTATATAAATCATTTGAGACTTCTATTTTAAGCAAGGCTGATTTTTTCAAACACTTTTAGTTGGCAGTAGTACTCAGATTATATTTACCACAACTTTCAAACGGTTACAATCCTGATTACCCATCTATAAAAAACGTCGTCCTCAGCACACTGTTGTCTTCAGCACCACCGTCCTAACTATCCGTCGTCTTCGCAACTCACCACCACATATACAACGGGAATCCGCCGGAAACCACCATGGGCTCACCATCACCGGTTTTCCGAATATGATGAGTTACTACTTGCAAATCGATTTCGACTTTTTTAATTTGAATGCTATAAATGTTATTTCTTCTTATTTCTTTGGCTTGTTTGTTGGTGAATGATGTAGTGGCTGGTTTGCTCTATATACCCTATTTTTTTTATCAACTTCTCATTTTAAGCCCATAGCCCAATATAATTGTTTTTATTTTTACTTTTGTGAAGCCCATTAGAGAAATATGATTTTTTTTAGTAAAAGGTCCCCTTTTCTACTCGCATGTTTTATCAACTTGTTTGTTAACCTGTAGATCTTGTTATTATCATCTTCTAATAGACGTTTATAATTTTCTTTTATTAGTTATGACTATTATTAGTCAAATATATATATCTGAAATTATAGCGTTTATTTTACATATGTAAACAATAATTTTTGTTGAAAGATCTTATTTATGGTAAATTCTTTTTGGGCCGAGCAAGACCACCCAAAATCGAACGAAGTCGAGTTGAACCAAACCGATAATTTTTGGTCCGGTTTTTAGTTTTGTATATTTATGTTGGTTTTGCTCGGTATGGTTCGGTTTCGAGTTAAAACACGAATCACGAAAAATACGCCTCAACTATATATTCGGTTCGTTTTTTCGGTTCGATTCTCGGTTCATATTATTTTAAAATCGGTTTTCTGTTCAAGTCGGTTTTGAACCGATACTGAGCACTACTTTTTTTGTTCAAACTTCATGCTTACTTGGGTTTAAAATAGTTTACGTTTTTACAGCTTATGGTTACGTAATTAAAAATAGCTCACATTATTTATCATAAAATTCAGTTAAAAGGTACTCGTTGCATATTTCTAAATGGAACAACTAGTTTGGTCTGAACTGGAATATTTCTAGTTTGGTCTGAACTGGAATATTTCTAAACGAATAATTTGAAAATGACATGACTAGTAATTAGTATGCATGATAACGCAACATTCATACTAAATTTGTTATAGAGATCTATTACGGTCCTACATTTGTTTGACTACATTCATACTAAATTTGTTCTTTTTGTTCCGGTAAGCAATATAAGTCGTTTGTTGCTGCCATGTTTTTTGCCACAGTTGTAAAAGTTATTATTTCGATAATCACAGGTACAGTAATAAACGCAAGCAATAGAAATATGAGTTTGGCGATGTCTATAGTTATGATTCTTACGAAGACAGGTGATACATAGGGACGAGTAGAGGTGGGCAAATCGGAGTTTTTTTTAAAACCGGTTTGGGGTCAACAAACAGGGTTGACTTACACCGGCCGGATCATAGCTAGACAAACAAAGGACATGCCCTTTTGAGGCTTGGATAAAAAACTAACTACTAAATGGTCAACTAGTCAGCCTACATCGTTGTTCAATAATGCGAACGTTGTTCTCATATTCTAACTACTGCATATTCTAACGTTGTTCGATTCGGGGAACCTGCAGCACTGCCTCAATAGTATCACTCACTGCTCGCAAACGTCCATTTAATCGTTTCAAAGAGTACTTTGAAGGAAATAGATTTTGAGTTCATTCTCTCAACTCATGCCTAAAAGAAAACAGGAATATTGCATTCAACAAAATCCGCAACAATTAAAACTCAAGCACATTTCATTACTCAACCATAACTGTGCATACTTCATACGATACAAGACTAGACCAGAGTGCGTAATTTTGGTGGTGTAGAACAAACTCAGCACATATAAAAAACACTTGCAGCACAAATTCAGCTAGAAAACGAAATTACAACGAAAAAAAACGTCTTAAATGTTATCAGGTTGACATATTTCATCGACTAACCAATTCACGAGTCGAAGACTGCCTATAAGCTTTATTGTTATTACACCTAAGTAATGGTTAACCAAAAAGCCACCCAATATGAAACTTCATACACCTAAGTACGGATCGCCATCATAAGCAAAAAGTACAGAAGATGAACTAAATAACTTACTACAACCAAACATTGTCACTAAGATTCAAAACCATCAGTACAAATGTAAATCTCAAAACAAAATGGTGCACCTGACTCGTCCATAATACTAAAAACAAAATCCAATCTGGTAGTACTGGTCACCTTTTGCACTTCTGTCGTCGCAGGATATAATCCTTAATCCAACCTGATCACGCTATCTGAGAATTTGCGGAGTCCGTTACTCTGCTTGTTGGACAACTTATTGGATGTGAACAAGAGGATGAAGAAATGTGTTATACACGTGTAAATGAAATTAGAAGACGAAATAAAAAGGCAAAGGAGTGTACCTTATTCCTTTATAAAGGTGATTTTGTAGCTTATTTGATCAAGAGATAGCGCTTTCAACAATGAATTCAAGTCGCTGAAGTGTTGTTTGTCTTTGAACGATGATACCAACACAAAGTTGATATTAGTTTGGCCCTCTTCTTGTTGAAGTAGTTTCTCATACGCATACTGAAAGGAAAAGATTAGAAGCTTTACTTAATTTCTGCCAAGAAACATAATCTAATCCAACATATATATTTTACCACGTTGAAGTGCAATGGAAGTGAAATGCATCAACTAACGGATAATTAACGTTAAACCAACATAAGCACATATATATTTTACCTTTACAACATCATTTGTGCCAGAAAATCGAATCACCGTTAAAGTTAGAGATTGAGGCCTACAACACCAAAGTAGAGCATCTAAAACAGTTGCAGAAACAGACACATTAAGCAGATCGAACGTTTGTCTGAGCTCAACATGCTCCAGTTCACAAGGTGGCGACTCAATCGCCTTTAGCTTCTCAACATCTATGACATCCTGTAAGTCAATTGGTAAACACAACTGTGTGTTAGGGATTAATTTATATCATTTTCTAGGAGCACGTAAAGACACAAACTGTATAAAAACTTAAAAAATAAGCGAATTCGAGGAAATACCCGATATATAACCAACTTCAAAACTTTGAAAATGCCATTCTTGTCCAAAAATCGCCTCAGCTTCTGGAAACTGTCAACATGGTGTGCTATCTCACATTTCATACATCCTTTTGAGAGAGAGGAATCCTCCCTTGATAAAGGTGCGAGATAGCTAAAATTAATTTGGCTACAATAATCGAACAAAAGTAAATTGGGTGCATTTAAATGAACCTCATCCAAATCACAGTCCCGTTGTAGCCGTATTTTCCTCAAGGAATTGTTTGACAACTTCAGGTTGGTAACACGACTTGGAAGGTCTAAAGCCACATTCTTGAGCAATGGGAAGTTAGACAAGAACTCATTGAATCCATTGAATGGACACCCGCGGTAACAAAATGTCGTTAGCTTTTTGCATGAACCAATAAACATAGAGGGGGCATTCTCTTTAGATATGACACTCGCAAAAAGAAAATAACTTAGATTTGGAGCTTCAACATCTACTATTTCAACTTTTGTGGCACAGTAAATCTCAACTTTTAGCAGATTCTGATGCGTTTTAACACAAAACTTTTTGAAGCCACGACAATATCTGAGATAAATTTCTTCAAGAAGGGGGGAACCTCTGATGAAATACTCGATCACACCCTCGTCTATCGGGAGATCCGAAAGCGACAACAGCCTCAATGACTTGAATTTCACAACGCTATCCGTCAAGGATGAAGGCAACTCACAACTAGTCAACGTCAAAGATGTTAACGAAGAGGCAAACAAGAATGTGTTAGGCAAACGTAACAATGACAGTGTAGGCCTACGTAATTCCGTATTCCCAACAGACAGATTCCCAGGATAATAATTGAATCCAATATCCAATATTTGCAAGCCTTTTTCGAGAACTAAATCAAGACAACGTCCAAAAAGTTGCCTTTGTTCAAGATTTCTGATTTCTGCAACGATGTAGAGTGTGTGTGCACTGATGTTATGCTCGCTGAATCTAGACACTGTATATTCAACATATTTATAAAATCTGTCCCGGATATACTCCTCATCAAACTTTCTGCCCATGTCTTGACGGAAATACAAACTAGGAAAAGATGTCGTAAGAGTAAACCATCCCTTAGACAAGACACTCATTCGAAGGCGAGATTTTGGATCATCCAGAAGACACGACAGTATTTTGTGAACAATAGAGTCGGGAAGCAACGAAATCCGGTCGGGTGTATCGATTGTGTTCACCTCGTTCATCTCCTTGCTTGACCCTACTAGAAGACAATATCATATATCAAACAAGTGCACAAGTAAAAGATAATGGCTTTAAGTTTAGAATGTGAGATCACACATTCATATTAAAATTGACTTAAGGGGTGTTTGTTTTAGCTTACGAAATGTAAGCTGAAATGGGCTTATGTTTCATAAACCCCAATTTTGTGGCTTATTTCGAGACTTGTTGGCTTATATAAGTTTTTTATGATATGATAAACGTATGTAATCCCATAACTCCACAAAATTACGACTTATGAAATATAAGCCGAAAATAAGCCAAATTTCGGCTTATTTCATCCAACAAACCATTATTTCATATTGGTTTTTTTCACAAAAGTAGATTAGTCACTGGGGAATTTTATCAAATACTTGGCGTGCAATAAAAAAAACATGAGATATTGATTGAAAAAAGTGCTTATTTATAAGCTAAAGAGAAATAATCAAATCAGAAACCCTGTTAAAGAAGTGCTTATTGAAAAAAGTGCTTATTTATAAGCTATAGAATTGTACCTTGACTTTTTTTCGTTTTTCTTTTTATATTTTTTTTCTTCTTCATTGTTTCAATTAAGTAAAAAAGTGTGCTGTGTGTATTTATATAAACCCAGCAGTACAATAAGCAAAGCTATCAGTACAACCATCTAATACAGCAATTATTTTAAATATTTGACTTCCAACAGTACAACAAGTATTTTAATAATTTGAGTTTTGAACCTTTGACCAAATTAAATTAATGAAACATCTTACTATTTAGTTATAGACCAAAGTAAAAAGAGTTTTTTTAATCTAGTCAATCATTTGACTTTTTAACCTTTAAATCATTTTTATTTGGTAAGGTTGGTTATTAACTAAAAAGATTGTGTCATTTACTAACGATTTTTATTACTACAGCTAGTACTAATTTAAACTTTTAATAATACCCCGTCTCAAATTATTTTCTGTTATTAAGGTTGAGCACAACATCGGTCCAATGACCCGGTCGTGATCTCGGTCGGACCATTGAGTTTATCTTCTGGTACGTTGGAAGCTGTATTTGAAGCAGGATCCATAAAATTACACTATCTCTGGCCTATCATGGTTTTTGGTGGACTTATTGTCATTTTTGAATCCCTAATGAACTACTCTTATGATCACTTAAGTTTGAAGCGATCATGAATACGCGCCTGCACAAGTTTTAGTTAGTAAAGTGTTCACCTAAAGTGAAATTTATGCTTATGTTAGTATGCAAGACTAGTGTATTGCTGACATTCTTCTAGGTCACTGGTTTCGAAAAAAGAACTATAGTAATCTTTATCGGTCTGAGTTGAATGGTCTGAACCTCAAAGGTCAACCCAACTAAGATGTGTTGGATATTTCACACAAATGTAATCAAATTGGCTAAAGTTTTCTTGATCTTAATAGATGAAGAATGCCTCTTAAATAGGCAATACAAACAAGGAAGACTTCAAGAGTCAGATATCAAACGGTTCTCTCCCACAGATATCTCTAACTACTTAGACTCCTTCTAGTGGTTTATAATCAGTCAACAAGACTTATTCAAAAATAATACTTATTCAAATAACTAGTAAATAAGAAAAGTGAGAATTAAATATATTTCAACACGGCCCCTTCATTCGAACTTCGACATTCCGAGCTGAGCACTAAGTTCTTCATGCTTCATGTGTGGTAAACTCTTTGTCAGCAAATCTGCAACTTGCTCATTGGTTCGACATGTGTCAAGTTGAATTTCTTCATTCACGATCAGTTCGCGTATGTAGTGATGTTTGATGTCGATGTGTTTTGTTCTTCCATGGAGCACTGGATTCCTTGATAACATTACTGCTGATTGGTTGTCACACTTGATGCTTGTTGCTCTCGACTGTTGTTGGCCTAAGTCACTGAGAACCCCTCTTAACCAAACTGCTTGACAAGCTGATGCACAAGCAGCCACATACTCTGCTTCCGTTGAAGATAACGCCACGGTTTCTTGCTTCTTCGAACTCCAAGATATAGCACCTGTACCAAGAACAAAACAATTGCCAGATGTGCTTTTACGATCTTCAATAGAGCCAGCCCAATCGCTGTCGGTGAATCCTTGAAGACTGAAATCCTTGGTTTTGCGAAAATGAATACCATAATTTTTAGTTCCCGCCAAGTAACGTAGAACTCTCTTTGCTGCTCCAAAATGATGCATTGTTGGACGATGCATGAATCGAGATAACACACCAACAGAGTAAGCCACATCAGGACGAGAATGAGTAACATAAATCAATCTCCCAACCAAACTTCTGTACATTCTAGCATCGGTCAACTCCGTGCCATCTTCCATCGTTAATTTTTCACTGATGTTCATTGGTGTTGCAGCTGTCTTACATCCTTGCATATTAAACTTCTTCAACGTATCTTCCACATACTTTCTTTGTGAGATGAATATTCCTTCCGGGCCTTGAACAATTTCCAATCCAAGAAAGTATTGTAGCTCTCCCAAATCAGTCATATCAAACATATTTTTCATGGAAACTTGAAAATCGTGTATTAGTTGTGGTGATGAGCTAGTATAGATCATGTCATCAACATAGAGACTGACGATAAGTAAGTCATTCGTACCTTGCTTCTTGATGTAGAGAGTTGGTTCATGAGGACTTCGTTCAAACCCATTGTTGTGAAAAAATTCATCGATTTTGCTATACCAAGCACGGGGTGCTTGTTTAAGCCCGTAAAGAGCTTTGTTTAGACGAAGCATCTGGCCCATCTTGGTTTTATTTTCAAAGCCTGGTGGTTGGGTTACATACACCTCCTCTTTTAAATCACCATTCAAAAATGCAGACTTAACATCGAACTGGTATATTTTCCATTGATTCTGAGCCGCTATTGCCAAGATGATTCGTACTGTCTCAAATCTTGCCACCGGAGCAAACGTCTCTTCGTAATCAATTCCTTGTTTTTGTGTAAATCCTCTCACCACCAGTCGTGCTTTGTATTTTTGTACACTCCCATCTGCCAAATACTTTGTCTTATAAAGCCATTTTAAACTTATGGCGTTTTTGCCTTCTGGAAGATCAGTGAACTCCCATGTTTGATTCTTTTCAATTGATGATAATTCTTCTTTCATTGCAAGTCTCCATTCTTCTATTTCCATAGCTTCGTCAACTGTGACCGGATCCCCAGCAAATAAGACCAAAGGTGTTGTTGTATCTTCCCCTTCAACGGGAAACCGTCGTCGAGGAACACGGCCACGCTCACTTCTACGAAGGTCTGGAACCTGATTTGGCAACGACTCTGCTGATGAGGATGAGTAATTTGTTTTCTCCGGTGTCGAAGCCTGTGATGAAGAGGCTGAACTCGATGCGTTGGGTGTTGATATGTGAGGTGAATGAACATAATTTGGCACTTCAGTAACATCTTCTTGTGACACTTCCTGTTCAAGTATACTCTCTCCATCTTCGTTTTCTACCTGAGTGTTTTGGGAGCTGTTATTCTCCCAATTCCAAGCTGCAAGTTCATCGAATACTACATCCCGGCTAATAATAATTTTGCCACTCAATAGATCATATAGACGATAAGCTTTTGAGTTAGAACAATAACCAATAAAAACATGTTTTTGAGACTTTTGGTCTAGCTTATGTCGTGCGGTTTTAGTAAGAACATAACATATACACCCAAAAACTCGTAAGTGGCTTACCAAGGGTTTGTTTCCGTTCCATGCCTCGTATGGAGTTTGATCCCACACCGCTTTTGTTGGTGAGATATTAAGAATATGTACTGCTACAGGAATCCTTCGGCCCAAAATGAGTCTGGCATTCCTTTTTGTTTAAGCATGGATCGAGCCATTTCCACCACCGTTCGGTTCTTACGCTCGGCCACACCATTTTGCTCGGGGGTGTATGGAGCCGTGAGTTGCTTATTTATCCCATGTTCATCACAAAAGGCTTGAAAATCATCCGAAGTGAACTCACCTCCACGATCGGTACGAATCACTTTAACAGCTTTCCCTGTTTGCTTTTCCACAAGAGCTTTAAATTTCTTAAAGCACTCAAAAACTTCTGATTTATGTTTCAAGAAATATACCCAACTCATCCTACTGAAATCATCAATAAAAAGTAGGAAATACTTACTACCAGATAACGATTCGGTCCTCATCGGGCCACACACATCAGCGTGGATGATTTCAAGTATTGCTTCAGCTCGCTTTGATTTTCCTACTGGAAATGGTTGCTTTGTTTGCTTACCTACCACACAACCTTCGCAAACGTGCTCTAATGGCTTAATGACAGGAAGACCACTCACCATTTGTTTGTTCTTTAGCAATTGCAGCCCTTGAATATTGAGATGGCCATAACGTTGGTGCCACAACTCGTTGTCTGCTAGACCTCCTCTGCTCACCATAGATGTTTCCATTTGTTTAGAGAAATCAAGTGGAAACATTCGATTTGAAGACATGTGAGCACACGCAACAATTTTTCCAGTAGGTTTGTGTGTCACAATGCATTTATCATCATCAAAAACTATCTTATGGTCAGATTCCATTCACTGACCGACACTCAATAAGTTATGAGCCAAAGATGGAGCAAAATGGACATCTCTAATACACCTCTTTTGGTTACCAGTTGAGACCTCAGTTATACATTTTCCTTCAATTTGTAACTGTTTATTATCACCAAGCCGCACCTGTGACTTTATGCTTTCATCGAGATCCTTAAACTTTGAGTGATCACCTGTCATATGGTTCGAGCAACCGCTATCTAGATACCATATTTCATTCTTCTCCTCTTTGGTGGTAGCTATCGCCATGAATAGAAAATCATCTTCATCTTGTTCAGCATAATTAACACCCTCTTCTGGTTTATACCAACAATAGTTATCAGAATTCCCTGGTTTCTTACAATGTGAGCATTTGAGTGTAGTGTTTCGACCTCGTCCCCTTCCTCGATAGCTTCTGTTGGAGCATAGTTTGGCTAGGCCGGTTCGACGACTCTCCAGGGCCGTTAATCGTCTTCCCGGTCCTGAGTAATGCTGCAAACAAAGGTAAACCGGTTAGACGTGGACCCGAGGCCGGAGCCCCGGGGTCCACCTCCGACGGTCAAGTTAGTATCTGGTCGATATATTGTATATGAGGTGTGGTTGTGAGTAAAAACCTGATTATAATGAGACCCCTACCCCTGTTTATATAGGCTTAGGGTTTCTTGAAGGATAAGTTAGGTGTGTGTGGGCCGCGGGCCTGTTGGGCCGGGCCTAATACCGACTGTACGTCGACAGCTTCCTCGGCCCCTTCCTCTGACATGTTGATTTGAGGATTCAGACTCTCCTCTAGTCTGAAAAGCTCTTTCTTCGCCGTGTGTGTTCGATCGATTGATCCTTGCTTCATGTGCTTGAAGTGAGCCCATTAGCTCATCAAAAGAGAAAGTGGACAGATCCTTGGATTCTTCGATCGCTGCTACTACGTGATCGAATTTGGATGGTAGGCTCCTTAATACTTTAGCTACCACGATTTCATCTGATATTTTATCTCCATACACCTTCATTTGACAAACAACCGATGAAACTCTTGCGAGAAAATCTTGCACAGATTCTGTATGTTTCATAAAAGAGGTTTCAAAATCACGCCTTAGCGATTGCAATTTGACGGTGATTACTTTGGAGGAACCTTGGAATTCGGTTTTTAGTGTTGTCCAAGCTTGATTGGCTTTGGTAGCTGCTGCTATCCTTGGAAAAATAGAATCATCCACTGCTTGTTGGATGAAAAAAGTGCTTTGGCATCTCTCTTGCGATGCTCTTTGTTGCGGGCTTCATCTTCGCTATTTTCTTCATAACCTGTTTCAACATACTCCCACAATTCTTGAGACTTAAACAACATCGTCATTTTGATGCTCCAAAATTCATAGGAGTCACCTTTGAATACAGGGATTTGTGGATGAGAAATGTTGAGACTAGTGTTACTAGCCATTAATTGTGAGTTGTGTGTAATATGAAGTATAAAAAAACTCGATCCCTATAAAGGAACCTGGCTCTTGATACCACAATTGTTGGATATTTCACACAAATGTAATCAAATTGGTTAAAGTTTTCTTGATCTTGATAGATGAAGAATGCCTCTTAAATAGGCAATACAAACAAGGAAGACTTCAAGAGTCAGATATCAAACGGTTCTCTCCCACAAATATCTCTAACTACTTAGACTCCTTCTAGTGGTTTATAATCAGTCAACAAGACTTATTCAAAAATAATACTTATTCAAATAACTAGTAAATAAGAAAAGTGAGAATTAAATATATTTCAACAAGATGGTCCTCTTTTATATCAAACTAGATTATCAATTTACCATTCTCTTTCGATCAATAGCGTTGAAACTTATATGAACCTATACATTACCAACAACCAATCAAACTTCAGCTAACCAATAAGAAAACCATTGAGAATATGATGTACATACTGTTGAAATTGTCATCCGAATTTGTAGGAGAATAATAGTAGTTATCACCAAATAAGGAAGAAGATATTCCTTCCGTTATGTTTCCTACTCTTTTGCTTGTAATATGTGAGTTTGTTACTCAACATATCTTTTACTTATTCCATTTCCTTGTTGCATGTAATCCCATATATAGGCACACTTATATCACTTCTAAATATCCAACACATACAAATTGGTTACTCACAAACATACAAAGATAGAGAAGTGGTGATATGAATAAAAGAAGGTGTTTTCAATTTACAGACTATTTTATATCGAGAGTACATAATATTCTGCTGTCACTACAACAATCCAGCCCTTCCCCATCGGGGTTTTCCCCAGCGACATGATGTCGCTGGGGAAAAGTCGCTAAACGACAAAAACTTTCTGACGTGGCAAACTTTCTCGAAAAAATTTTGACCAAAAAATAAAGAAACTTTTCCCCAGCGACATGTCGCTGGGGAAAAGTTGACTGAATTTTGACCAAACTACTTCACAATTAATGCAAGCGGGAGATTAACCCGCCAACGTTTCCCCAGCGACATGTCGCTGGGGAAACCTTCTCCCGCGTCTAATCCAAGTGATTAGCGTTAATGCGTTGTTTAATTTATGACAAAAGTTTTCCCCAAACATTTAGGATTCCCTCCAAAGATATTCAGTTAAAGCGCCTATTTTACAAAAAAAACGAACAAATATTTCCCCAACGACATGTCACTGGGGATAAGTTGACTTCCATTTGACCACCAATTTTCAAAAATGTGTAGTGTCTATATAATATTTTAGTAAATATAATATATATATTAAAAAATATAGTTATTAAAATTTAAAATAGTATATCTCTTTTTATGATAAAAAAAGTGAGACAAATGGTTAATTTTCCCGCCAATGTTTTCCCGCCAAAAGTTAACATTCACTGATAATTGTTAACATTCATTGTTAATATTAATTAAAAATTGTTAACATTCATTGAGGCTTATAAACAGACACGCCTAAACCTAACTTTATTCTACACTGACACTTAAACACGCGCTTAATTAAACATGGATATCAAACCGATAATAGACTCATAAACACGAAAACAGATACATCATAAACTAGTCCAAACGAATGTTCCCCATGTCATCGTAAAGGTCGTGAAGTAGTGCAGCTGAATCCAATGTGTGCCTATCGGAGTTGCGGTACAACTCTATCGTACGCTCAAGTACCATTATCATTCCATTCAAGCGCACAGAGTTTGTACACGCTGAAGAGCTTGGAGAAGAAATTGGAATCGTTGCATGTCTGGTAGAAGAGCTTGGAGGAGAAAAGCTCGTTGAAAGTCTTGAAGAAGAGCTTGGAGGAGAAAAGCTCATTGAACCTATAATGATGAACCCTATCTAATACATTGAACCTATAATGATGAACCCTAACTAATACATTGAACCTATAATGTTGAACCCTATCTAATACATTGAACCTATAATGATGAACCCTATCTAATACATTGAACCTCTGATGATGAACCCTATCTAATACATTGAACCTATAATGTTGAACCCTATCTAATACATTGAACCTATAATGATGAACCCTATCTAATACATTGAACCTCTGATGATGAACCCTATCTAATACATTGAACCTATAATGATGAACCCTATCTAATACATTGAACCTATAATGATGAACCCTATCTAATACATTGAACCTATAATGATGAACCCTATCTAATACATTGAACCTATAATGTTGAACCCTATCTAATACATTGAACCTATAATGATGAACCCTATCTAATACATTGAACCTATAATGATGAACCCTATCTAATACATTGAACCTATAATGATGAACCCTATCTAATACATTGAACCTATAATGTTGAACCCTATCTAATACATTGAACCTATAATGATGAACCCTATCTAATACATTGAACCTCTGATGATGAACCCTATCTAATACATTGAACCTATAATGTTGAACCCTATCTAATACATTGAACCTATAATGATGAACCCTATCTAATACATTGAACCTCTGATGATGAACCCTATCTAATACATTGAACCTATAATGATGAACCCTATCTAATACATTGAACCTATAATGATGAACCCTATCTAATACATTGAACCTATAATGATGAACCCTATCTAATACATTGAACCTATAATGTTGAACCCTATCTAATACATTGAACCTATAATGATGAACCCTATCTAATACATTGAACCTATAATGATGAACCCTATCTAATACATTGAACCTCTGATGTTGAACCCTATCTAATACATTGAACCTATAATGTTGAACCCTATCTAATACATTGAACCTATAATGATGAACCCTATCTAATACATTGAACCTCTGATGATGAACCCTATCTAATACATTGAACCTATAATGATGAACCCTATCTAATACATTGAACCTATAATGATGAACCCTATCTAATACATTGAACCTATAATGATGAACCCTATCTAATACATTGAACCTATAATGATGAACCCTATCTAATACATTGAACCTCTGATGTTGAACCCTATCTAATACATTGAACCTCTGATGATGAACCCTATCTAATACATTGAACCTATAATGATGAACCCTATCTAATACATTGAACCTCTGATGTTGAACCCTATCTAATACATTGAACCTCTGATGATGAACCCTATCTAATACATTGAACCTCTGATGATGAACCCTATCTAATACATTGAACCTATAATGATGAACCCTATCTAATACATTGAACCTCTGATGTTGAACCCTATCTAATACATTGAACCTCTGATGATGAACCCTATCTAATACATTGAACCTCTGATGATGAACCCTATCTAATACATTGAACCTATAATGATGAACCCTATCTAATACATTGAACCTATAATGATGAACCCTATCTAATACATTGAACCTCTGATGTTGAACCCTATCTAATACATTGAACCTATAATGATGAACCCTATCTAATACATTGAACCTATAATGTTGAACCCTATCTAATACATTGAACCTATAATGATGAACCCTATCTAATACATTGAACCTCTGATGATGAACCCTATCTAATACATTGAACCTATAATGATGAACCCTATCTAATACATTGAACCTATAATGATGAACCCTATCTAATACATTGAACCTCTGATGTTGAACCCTATCTAATACATTGAACCTCTGATGATGAACCCTATCTAATACATTGAACCTATAATGATGAACCCTATCTAATACATTGAACCTATAATGATGAACCCTATCTAATACATTGAACCTCTGATGTTGAACCCTATCTAATACATTGAACCTATAATGTTGAACCCTACCTAATACATTGAACCTATAATGATGAACCCTATCTAATACATTGAACCTCTGATGATGAACCCTATCTAATACATTGAACCTATAATGATGAACCCTATCTAATACATTGAACCTATAATGATGAACCCTATCTAATACATTGAACCTATAATGATGAACCCTATCTAATACATTGAACCTCTGATGTTGAACCCTATCTAATACATTGAACCTCTGATGATGAACCCTATCTAATACATTGAACCTATAATGATGAACCCTATCTAATACATTGAACCTCTGATGTTGAACCCTATCTAATACATTGAACCTCTAATGATGAACCCTATCTAATACATTGAACCTATAATGATGAACCCTATCTAATACATTAAACCTCTGATGTTGAACCCTATCTAATACATTGAACCTCTGATGATGAACCCTATCTAATACATTGAACCTCTGATGATGAACCCTATCTAATATATTGAACCTATAATGATGAACCCTATCTAATACATTGAACCTATAATGATGAACCCTATCTAATACATTGAACCTCTGATGTTGAACCCTATCTATTACATTGAACCTCTGATGATGAACCCTATCTAATACATTGAACCTATAATGATGAACCCTATCTAATACATTGAACCTCTGATGTTGAACCCTATCTAATACATTGAACCTCTGATGATGAACCCTATCTAATACATTGAACCTATAATGATGAACCCTATCTAATACATTGAACCTCTGATGTTGAACCATATCTAATACATTGAACCTCTGATGATGAACCCTATCTAATACATTGAACCTATAATGATGAACCCTATCTAATACATTGAACCTATAATGATGAACCCTATCTAATACATTGAACCTATAATGTTGAACCCTATCTAATACATTGAACCTATAATGATGAACCCTATCTAATACATTGAACCTCTGATGATGAACCCTATCTAATACATTGAACCTATAATGTTGAACCCTATCTAATACATTGAACCTATAATGATGAACCCTATCTAATACATTGAACCTCTGATGATGAACCCTATCTAATACATTGAACCTATAATGATGAACCCTATCTAATACATTGAACCTATAATGATGAACCCTATCTAATACATTGAACCTATAATGATGAACCCTATCTAATACATTGAACCTATAATGTTGAACCCTATCTAATACATTGAACCTATAATGATGAACCCTATCTAATACATTGAACCTATAATGATGAACCCTATCTAATACATTGAACCTCTGATGTTGAACCCTATCTAATACATTGAACCTATAATGTTGAACCCTATCTAATACATTGAACCTATAATGATGAACCCTATCTAATACATTGAACCTCTGATGATGAACCCTATCTAATACATTGAACCTATAATGATGAACCCTATCTAATACATTGAACCTATAATGATGAACCCTATCTAATACATTGAACCTATAATGATGAACCCTATCTAATACATTGAACCTATAATGATGAACCCTATCTAATACATTGAACCTCTGATGTTGAACCCTATCTAATACATTGAACCTCTGATGATGAACCCTATCTAATACATTGAACCTATAATGATGAACCCTATCTAATACATTGAACCTCTGATGTTGAACCCTATCTAATACATTGAACCTCTGATGATGAACCCTATCTAATACATTGAACCTCTGATGATGAACCCTATCTAATACATTGAACCTATAATGATGAACCCTATCTAATACATTGAACCTCTGATGTTGAACCCTATCTAATACATTGAACCTCTGATGATGAACCCTATCTAATACATTGAACCTCTGATGATGAACCCTATCTAATACATTGAACCTATAATGATGAACCCTATCTAATACATTGAACCTATAATGATGAACCCTATCTAATACATTGAACCTCTGATGTTGAACCCTATCTAATACATTGAACCTATAATGATGAACCCTATCTAATACATTGAACCTATAATGTTGAACCCTATCTAATACATTGAACCTATAATGATGAACCCTATCTAATACATTGAACCTCTGATGATGAACCCTATCTAATACATTGAACCTATAATGATGAACCCTATCTAATACATTGAACCTATAATGATGAACCCTATCTAATACATTGAACCTCTGATGTTGAACCCTATCTAATACATTGAACCTCTGATGATGAACCCTATCTAATACATTGAACCTATAATGATGAACCCTATCTAATACATTGAACCTATAATGATGAACCCTATCTAATACATTGAACCTCTGATGTTGAACCCTATCTAATACATTGAACCTATAATGTTGAACCCTACCTAATACATTGAACCTATAATGATGAACCCTATCTAATACATTGAACCTCTGATGATGAACCCTATCTAATACATTGAACCTATAATGATGAACCCTATCTAATACATTGAACCTATAATGATGAACCCTATCTAATACATTGAACCTATAATGATGAACCCTATCTAATACATTGAACCTCTGATGTTGAACCCTATCTAATACATTGAACCTCTGATGATGAACCCTATCTAATACATTGAACCTATAATGATGAACCCTATCTAATACATTGAACCTCTGATGTTGAACCCTATCTAATACATTGAACCTCTAATGATGAACCCTATCTAATACATTGAACCTATAATGATGAACCCTATCTAATACATTAAACCTCTGATGTTGAACCCTATCTAATACATTGAACCTCTGATGATGAACCCTATCTAATACATTGAACCTCTGATGATGAACCCTATCTAATATATTGAACCTATAATGATGAACCCTATCTAATACATTGAACCTATAATGATGAACCCTATCTAATACATTGAACCTCTGATGTTGAACCCTATCTATTACATTGAACCTCTGATGATGAACCCTATCTAATACATTGAACCTATAATGATGAACCCTATCTAATACATTGAACCTCTGATGTTGAACCCTATCTAATACATTGAACCTCTGATGATGAACCCTATCTAATACATTGAACCTATAATGATGAACCCTATCTAATACATTGAACCTCTGATGTTGAACCATATCTAATACATTGAACCTCTGATGATGAACCCTATCTAATACATTGAACCTATAATGATGAACCCTATCTAATACATTGAACCTATAATGATGAACCCTATCTAATACATTGAACCTATAATGATGAACCCTATCTAATACATTGAACCTATAATGTTGAACCCTATCTAATACATTGAACCTATAATGATGAACCCTATCTAATACATTGAACCTATAATGATGAACCCTATCTAATACATTGAACCTCTGATGTTGAACCCTATCTAATACATTGAACCTATAATGTTGAACCCTATCTAATACATTGAACCTATAATGATGAACCCTATCTAATACATTGAACCTCTGATGATGAACCCTATCTAATACATTGAACCTATAATGATGAACCCTATCTAATACATTGAACCTATAATGATGAACCCTATCTAATACATTGAACCTATAATGATGAACCCTATCTAATACATTGAACCTATAATGATGAACCCTATCTAATACATTGAACCTCTGATGTTGAACCCTATCTAATACATTGAACCTCTGATGATGAACCCTATCTAATACATTGAACCTATAATGATGAACCCTATCTAATACATTGAACCTCTGATGTTGAACCCTATCTAATACATTGAACCTCTGATGATGAACCCTATCTAATACATTGAACCTATAATGATGAACCCTATCTAATACATTGAACCTCTGATGTTGAACCCTATCTAATACATTGAACCTCTGATGATGAACCCTATCTAATACATTGAACCTCTGATGATGAACCCTATCTAATACATTGAACCTATAATGATGAACCCTATCTAATACATTGAACCTCTGATGTTGAACCCTATCTAATACATTGAACCTCTGATGATGAACCCTATCTAATACATTGAACCTCTGATGATGAACCCTATCTAATACATTGAACCTATAATGATGAACCCTATCTAATACATTGAACCTATAATGATAAACCCTATCTAATACATTGAACCTCTGATGTTGAACCCTATCTAATACATTGAACCTATAATGATGAACCCTATCTAATACATTGAACCTATAATGTTGAACCCTATCTAATACATTGAACCTATAATGATGAACCCTATCTAATACATTGAACCTCTGATGATGAACCCTATCTAATACATTGAACCTATAATGATGAACCCTATCTAATACATTGAACCTATAATGATGAACCCTATCTAATACATTGAACCTCTGATGTTGAACCCTATCTAATACATTGAACCTCTGATGATGAACCCTATCTAATACATTGAACCTATAATGATGAACCCTATCAAATACATTGAACCTATAATGATGAACTCTATCTAATACATTGAACCTATGATGTTGAACCCTATCTAATACATTGAACCTATAATGTTGAACCCTATCTAATACATTGAACCTATAATGATGAACCCTATCTAATACATTGAACCTCTGATGATGAACCCTATCTAATACATTGAACCTATAATGATGAACCCTATCTAATACATTGAACCTATAATGATGAGCCCTATCTAATACATTGAACCTATAATGATGAACCCTATCTAATACATTGAACCTCTGATGTTGAACCCTATCTAATACATTGAACCTTTGATGATGAACCCTATCTAATACATTGAACCTATAATGATGAACCCTATCTAATACATTGAACCTCTGATGTTGAACCCTATCTAATACATTGAACCTCTGATGATGAACCCTATCTAATACATTGAACCTATAATGATGAACCCTATCTAATACATTGAACCTCTGATGTTGAACCCTATCTAATACATTGAACCTCTGATGATGAACCCTATCTAATACATTGAACCTCTGATGATGAACCCTATCTAATACATTGAACCTATAATGATGAACCCTATCTAATACATTGAACCTATAATGATGAACCCTATCTAATACATTGAACCTCTGATGTTGAACCCTATCTAATACATTGAACCTCTGATGATGAACCCTATCTAATACATTGAACCTATAATGATGAACCCTATCTAATACATTGAACCTCTGATGTTGAACCCTATCTAATACATTGAACCTCTGATGATGAACCCTATCTAATACATTGAACCTATAATGATGAACCCTATCTAATACATTGAACCTCTGATGTTGAACCCTATCTAATACATTGAACCTCTGATGATGAACCCTATCTAATACATTGAACCTATAATGATGAACCTTATCTAATACATTGAACCTCTGATGATGAACCCTATCTAATACATTGAACCTATAATGATGAACCCTATCTAATACATTGAACCTCTGATGATGAACCCTATCTAATACATTGAACCTATAATGTTGAACCCTATCTAATACATTGAACCTATAATGATGAACCCTATCTAATACATTGAACCTATAATGTTGAACCCTATCTAATACATTGAACCTATAATGATGAACCCTATCTAATACATTGAACCTCTAATGTTGAACCCTATCTAATACATTGAACCTATAATGATGAACCCTATCTAATACATTGAACCTATAATGATGAACCCTATCTAATACATTGAACCTATAATAATGAACCCTATCTAATACATTGAACCTCTGATGTTGAACCCTATCTAATACATTGAACCTATAATGATGAACCCTATCTAATACATTGAACCTATAATGATGAACCCTATCTAATACATTGAACCTCTGATGTTGAACCCTATCTAATATATAAAATTATAATAATACAATTATATAAAATTATTATTATTAATCATTTAAAAGTAAATATCATAAATTGTTAAATATATAATTTTTATATAAATATATAATTATATAAAACGTATTATTATCAATCAAACTTATTATATAAATATATAATTATATAAAACGTATTATTATCATTCATTTAAAACTAATTTACATAAATATCTTATATAAAAAATATACAATTATATAAAACTAATTATTTTTAATTATATAAAAGTAAAATATACAAATATATAAAATTATTATTTTTAATTATATAAAAGTAAAATTTACAAATATATAAAATTATTATTTTTAATTATATAAAAGTAAAATATACAAATATATAAAATTATTATTTTTAATTATATAAAAGTAAAATATACAAATATATAAAATTATTATTTTTAATTATATAAAAGTAAAATATACAAATATATAAAATTATTATTTTAATTATATAAAAGTAAAATATACAAATATATAAAATTATTATTTTTAATTATATAAAAGTAAAATATACAAATATATAAAATTATTATTTTTAATTATATAAAAGTAAAATATACAAATATATAAAATTATTATTTTTAATTATATAAAAGTAAAATATACAAATATATAAAATTATTATTATTAATCATTTAAAAGCATATAAAATACTATGTTTCCCCAGCGACATGTCGCTGGGGTAAGTTTCGTTTACCAATTTTAGAAATCCCTCCAAAAATTTTCATTAACGCGCTTCTTTCACAAAGCGACAAAACAAAATTTTCCCCAGCGACATGTCGCTGGGGAAAAGTTCGTTAATTGCTAACGTTTATTAAACCAGCTGCGCAAGACGACAAAGTCTAGGGTTTCCCCAGCGACATGTCGCTGGGGAAAAGTTCGTCATGAAAAGGAAAGTTTCCCCAGCGACATGTCGCTGGGGAAACTTTTGACCAGACCTTATCCTTATTCGATTTACAGAAACATCACTTATCTCCCCACACCAAATCATTCTCTCAAACCTGCGAACAAACTCACCAAATCTGCGAACAAACTCACCAACAATCATCACCACTACCACCAAATCATCATTCATCACCACTACCACCAAGAATCATCACCACCATTCATCTCCTCCATCCCCACCACATAACCCACCAAGAATCATCACCACCATTCATCACCACCAATCATCACCACCATTCACACCACCACCAGAATGTCTTCACCAGCCATCCCCACCACATAACCCACCAAGAATCACCACCAACATCGCCGCCAACACACCACCACCGAACGTCATCACCACCACCACCACCACATCACCCTCTTTTCTCTCTAATTGATAATTCTATTAACAAGTTTGTGGTGGTGGATTTATTTTTTCTGTTAATTAAAGGTATATTTTTCTTAATTGAGTTATTTATAATAATTGAATATCGTTTTTATATAATTAAAATTAATTTTTATATAATTTCAGCGGGGTAGGCAGCGTAGGTAGCAGTAGTAGTAGGCAGCGTAGGTAGCGGTAGGCAGCGTAGGAAGCGGTAGGCGGCAGTAGGCAGCGTAGGTAGCGGTAGGCGGTAGGCAGACAGCGGTAGGCAACTGTAGCAACGGCAAGCAGCGGGAAGGTATATTTTATATATAAAAATTTCGTTTGGTTTCCCCAGCGACATGTCGTTGGGGATTTAAAAATGTTATTTTCTTGTGTTAAATTTAAATCCAAACACTCCTTATATATGATGCCTAACCGAAGAGAACACTTTATTTTGATATAAGCTGTTTTCCAACAGCTTATTCGTATAAGCTTATCAGAACAGCTTTTTCTGATAAGCTTATCAGAATAAGCTGTTTTCAAACATCTTATTCCGCTAAGCTTATCGGGATAAGCTGCTTCAAACAGCTTATCTTGATAAGCTTATCAGGATAAGCTGTTTGAAACAGCTTATCCCGAAAGCTTAGCGGAATAAGCTGTTTGAAAACAGCTTATTTTGATAAGCTTATCAGGATAAGCTGTTTGAAACAGCTTATCCCGATAAGCTTAGCGGAATAAGCTGTTTGAAAACAGCTTATTCTGATAAGCTTATCAGGATAAGCTGTTTTCAAACAGTTTATCCTGATCAGCTTATCCGAATAAACTGTTTTCAAACAGCTTATCCTGATAAGCTTATCAGGATAAGTTGTTTGAATACAGTTTATCCCGATAAGCTTATCGGAATAATTGTACCTGTATACAGATGACTGATGTTGCACGGGGCCACGGCGGGGACGGTGGTGGCGAGGATCCTTCACGTCCACGTCCTCCATCATTCGGTTGCGGGGGTTGCTTCGTCAACCGGGGTAAGAATTTTTGGATTATTGTAATACAAATTTGATACACATATTTAACTTGTTTGCCTTAACTTTTATGACTTTATCACTCACTTGATTTTGCAGGAAAAGGAAAGAAAAAGCCCAATTTGGGCGGGAGGAGAGCCGGCAGGCAGAATACCCGGGAGAAGACCCGCTGCCTGAAATTACTGGATGCGGTGGCCGAGAATCAAAACCGGCCGGTCGAGATCGACTTTGTACCCGGTAGAGATAACCTTGTTATACCTGTCGGCCCCTACGCAGATCATTGGGGAAACTTATTCGGGTGTGTCGTTAGGGAAATACCTTTGTATTACCCTTCGTGGAGCAAGGTCCCCGAAGGGTACAAGGCGGCGGCCCGGGCAGCTATTGGGGTAAGTTATCATTTTATATTTATTTAATTATCGTGTTCATTTATTTAATTGTATATATTTATTTAAATTTGTTTTTTTTATTTATATCATTAAATAAATAAACAAATTTAAATAAATATATAAATTATATTGCTAACTCCGTTTTTAATGTGTTGTATTTGTATATTTATTTAAATTCGTTTATTTATTTATATCATATAAATAAATAAACGAATTTAAATAAATATATAAATTATATTGCTAACTCTGTTTTCAATGTGTTGTATTGTGTATATTCATTTAAATTCGTTTATTTATTTATATCATATAAATAAATAAACGAATTTAAATAAATATATAAATTATATTTCTAACTCTGTTTTCAATGTGTTGTATTGTGTATATTCATTTAAATTCGTTTATTTATTTATATCATATAAATAAATAAACGAATTTAAATAAATATATAAATTATATTTCTAACTATGTTTTCAATGTGTTGTATTTGATTGCAGAAAAATTATGATCTCACGCCGTACGTGAACACCCCTCGGTGGAAGAGTATTTATGATACCATTAATGCACAGCTACAAAAATCATACAACACCAGCAAGGCTAGTCTGAAGCGAGATTACTGTGTAAAAGACCCCGAGACTGGAGAATACGATGTGGATCAAATTAGGCGGAACAGACCCGACGAGCACACACCTGAAGTGTGGGAGAAACAGATAGAGTTTTGGACTGACGAAGCTAACATGAAGCGATCCTCAACAAACAGCCAAAATCGGTCCAAGGCAACACTTGTCTCCCGACATGGTTCTCGGTCGATCCCCCGCACTCGACATCTCATGGTAATTATTATTATTATTATTATTATTATTGATTTTACATTATTATGGTTTTTTTTATTTTTTTTTATTTTATTATTATTATTATTGTTTTTTTATTTTTATTATTTTATTATTATCATTATTGATTTTACATACATATTATTATTGCCGCATTTAATTAGATTGATCTTACTTACGTGTGTATGTACAGCAAAAGGCGTCCGAAACCCAACAGGAGCCTACAGAGATCGACATGTTCTATCGTCTGCACACAAATGAAAATGGTGTATTTGTAGATGAGCAGTCTCTCCAGTTGTATGTAAGTATTCTTTTCAAAACACACTTTAATGAATCATTGATTAATAATCTAGCAACCCGACTAATATATTTACTATCTTGTGTTATTGTCACCACACAGGATCAGATGAGGGAGCTAGAGGCGACGGGTGAGCACACCACCGCCGAGATCAACAGGATGGTGCGAGGAGGCAAGTTTCGCGGCCACCATCCTGGCGTGGGTATGGTATTGCCGGGATACACCAGTACTCCCCCGTGCTTTCCGCCACTACCCCCTGAGACTCGTCGGGATCGGGATGTTGATTTCATGATGGGCTTGTTCAGAAACGACCCCAGGTATGGCGATCTTTTTGCCGCATATGAGAGTGGTGGTGCCAGCGGGAGTGGGAGTCGCCCGGGTGATGATGCTGGTGCCAGCGGGAGCGGGAGTCGCCCGGGTGATGATGCTGAGGATCGGGAGGGTGGCGATGACGCGAGCTAGTCGTGTCATATATGTGTTTGTTAGTATGGTACATAGTTTCTTTATGTTCATCTTGACTTGTTTCCCTATTATCCTAAATTAGAACGCTTGTTTCCCTAGTATCCTTAACTATCCCGACTTATTCCTAGTATCCATGTGATCATTAGAACGTTATATTATATTTTGGTGCAAGTTGAACTTATTCCGCGTTTGTGTTGATTTGTATTTCAAGTTTACTTTATATGTGTCTTTTGGTGAGCAAATACAGGTTTTGGTTACAGGTTTTGGTAGATTTTTTCCGGAAAAATTCTGGAAAAAATCTGGAAAACGCCTGCTGTGCAGGCAATTTTAAAAAAAAACCTGCAGACTCTTCCCCAGCGACATGTCGCTGGGGAAAAGTTGGTTATTCGTTGACAAGTCAAACGCAAAGCGTTGAAAAGTCAAACGTAACAAGAGTTTCCCCAGCGACATGTCGCTGGGGAAACTTTGGAGAGCGTTGACTAGTCAACGGCAACGCGTTGACAAGTCAAAGGAAAGGAAATTTTCCCCAGCGACATGTCGCTGGGGAAAATTTGTAATTAGCTAAAATGGTTAAGTTTAACTTAATTTTTTTTATTTAATAAGGATTTTCCCCAGCGACATGTCGCTGGGGAAAATTTTGCCACCGTGGCATCTGTTCTTCTAGGAAAAGTCAGTGGGGCCCACGTGTCGCTGGGGGAAGTCGCTGGGGATACTTTTAACAACTAGCGTACCCCAACGAATATACCCCAACGACTTGTCGCTGGGGATATACTTCCCCAGCGACATGTCGCTGGGGATATACTTCCCCAGCGACATGTCGCTGGGGAAACACCAAAAATATCGCTGGGGTAGGGCGCGATTGTTGTAGTGTGTGTATAGGCAAAAAATATATGAGACTCGATATCATAAACAATCTTATGTTTTAAGTAAACAGGGACTGGAATGGTACTAAGGCAGTGAGATACGTTTGCTATGTATAGGCTACTAGTATGTGAGTTCTCCGTTTCGATATCTATCCCCGTAAACAACTAGAGACAACAGATCTTGCTAAGACACATAAAAAACGGGAGGTGATTTGCACACTCAAAATTTTGATTGGGACACTCAAATTACAAACAATTTAAGCACAATGTAAGCTCTGGTACAACTATTTAATGCACATATTAAAGTGTCCTAATCAAATTCTTGAGTGTGCAAATCAATTCCCATAAAAAACCTGCTGTTAGAAACAGGAGTTTAAGAATGGAAAGTATGTCCTTACAATTCATTTACCAAAATGAGCTACAAAACAAATCTGTCATTAGCTTTGCTAACTAAACAGCAAAGGATACTGAAATTGGCTCTCTTAAAAGTTCACTTTCTTCATTCTGTATATGACATCTTTCCAATGCTTGTGAGCTGAAGATTCTGTCATTGAGGGTGTGCGGGATGGCAAATTGCTAGAACGACGGTTAATGTTAGCAAAATGTTCGCAACCATCATTTTGCGATAACAAAAAAAGCCCAGACCATCCTTTTACTTATTTTGAGCTGTTACAAAGTGAAAGGAAACAAAAAATTAAACTCGGTTATAACTGGTTTTTTTATTAACCGGTTACTAACCGAACCGAACCGGTTAGTATCATTTGCGATTTTATATACTTAAATTATAACTGACCGAACAGGTTTGTTTGACTAACCGGTCAAACCGGGTTTGACAAAAACCGTTTACACCAAAATACTCTAAATGTGCACGGTTATACACAAGCAACTTATTACATTTTTTTAAATACCTCTTAATTTTACACGCCTTTAACCTAGTTATTGATTATAGTAATAAAAATTTGTATTAATGGTCGAAATATATTTTTTGCAAAGTACTAATGATATATTAAAAGTTTGAATTATATGTAAACCAATGTTTTAAAACCTGGTTTTTTAATTGACCCGGTTAAGTCACCAGTTCACGGGGTTATCGGTTCAACTGGTTGAACCGCCAGGCCGAACCGATAACAAATAAAAATACGTGCATTTAACTTTGCTAATGGAAAAAAAATTAATGCACTTTGATGTTTCCGAGATAAAACCAATTCACTATAAAGAGTACGCTTAAACTAGTATCCAACAAGATAATTAATAAAGTATTTACCAAACTAGCCTCTTACACAACCCCTTTTACCATATTAGACCAAATTTTAAAGATTTACCAAAATGAACCATGATGCATACATCTATGCATACAGGCGCACAATGTTTATGCATACAGTGCACTTCAAATGCATCAAAGCGCATGACTTTTAAAAATGCGCTCTACTTAATATCTATGTTATGAGTTTTGAATGTGTATATCTATGCATAAAGTGTATATATGTATGAAGTGTCCGAACAAGTATAGAGTATGGTGCATTTTTATAGATATGCATAAAGGTGCACAAGCCTTGTGCATCATGCATAAAATTTGACAAGTATACATACGATGCATCATAAGTCTTATGCATCATGGCGCATAACTTTTACAATGCATCAAGATGCAAATGAGAGGCGCACAACAAGTGCACCATGCACATAGAAATTGTGCACCAGGCGCATACAAACTGTGCACCTAGGCGCGCATGATGATTTGGTATGCATATATTATGTTAGGCGCATACATACTTGTATCACAGTGCATGTTTCATCTTTACAATGCACCAGGCGCATAAATTTAGTCGCACAACCTACTGTTTTGCGCTTGAATTTATAACCATAGGATCATTATATCTAACGATTATCTTGAAATGGTCTATTTTCGTAAAAGTATTATGCGCCGACTATTTTGGTAATAGAGTGTGCAAAAAGTCCATTTAAGTAATTTTCTCATAATTAATACTACATTACTTTTACATTAAAACACGTTATCTTTGTCAAAAAGTTGGCATATGCTATGAGTCATAGTACTAACTGAATGGAGTGGTGGCTAAGCCACGAGTGAGTTACTATAACTTACGAGTGAGTATCATTCCTCTCTTATAAGTCGTGCACGAGTAAGTGTCCTAGAGCAAAAAAAAAAAACAGGGCAAACTCACCCTGGGTGTGGGTGAGTTTATTTTTGTGGGCCGACTGATTTTATTTCTTGGTTAGGTTTATTATTGGGTGTTTTTTGTGAGTGATGTGTGTTTAAATAATAAGAAAATAGGTATGAAAGGTGAGTTTGGGTGAGTACCATTACCTCATGTAGGAAATTTTGGTGAATTTGTTAAAAACTGATATAACGCTGACGTGAAAGCGAGTGGATTTACTCTCACTCCACTAGTCTTAAAACAAGTTAACTTTGTCAAAAAGTTGACATATGATATGAGTCATAGTACTAAAGCATATAGGGTAATAGGCGGTCTCGTGTCATCACTACAAATCAAGTTACAATCTTACTAATTTTTTTCTTTTAGTTTTTGCCCATTCCATTCATCGTTAACAAAATACACACACAAACTATACACTACTCCAGTAGACCACTACTCTCTCAGTGCTTGGTGATCGACATTTTCAGTCACTAGTTCACTACCCTTGTCACCAGAGACGGAGCTAGGAATTAAGGTTAGGGGGGGCTCAAAAAAATTTCGGTAGTAACATACAATTTGTATTTCAGAAGTTGGACTCAAATTTGAAAAAGAAGTTCATATGTACTTATTTTTATGCAAAAGATGTATTTTAAACATAGTTAAAATGATGAAATAAAAACTAGAAGGGCTAAAATTAAAATTTACATGAAAAGTACTCCACTAAATTTTTAAATAAGATATAAGAGTACAGTACTTGTCATCTTCATTGTAGAAACTATGTTCAAAACCTCCATTAAAACAAGATCTGATACTACCTTCTACAAAGTTTCAATATCTAAAGTTTAGGAACCACCTTGTCATAGGGTAGGTCAGCCAATGTTAGGCGGGGGGGGCGAGCACCCTCCAGCCCCTCCACTGGCTCCGTCCCTGCTTGTCACCGTAAAAAATGGAGGACATACAAGAAATCAAAACCATCATCGGTCGATCTTATAAAAAGACGAAAAAGGTAACATAATTATAGATCCATCAATCACGATCAACATCTTTGATTATGTCCTCCACTGATTTCATACATTTCATTATTTTCCTTTCATGAGATTGAACCGGATGGATTCCGGTTCGATGGTTCAATCCGGGTCGATCAAAACCAGACGGTTCAATCCGAGTTGAAATTTAACAGAAAACCTAGCAGACAACGGATCGGTCGTTAGTCTGGTTTTCGTTTAAACCGGTTGAACCGACCGGGTTGAACCGGGTTTTAAAACGTTCATGTAAACTATTAATATATAAAAATAAAATTACGTCATACGTATAATTTACATATTTTATAAAAACACGTTAACAAATCGAAATTCGAGTCAACCAATTCATCCGGTTAAGTCGAACTGGGTCGGGTTCGGGTCGGGTTTTAGTGAACCCGTACCCGCACCCGCACCCGTTTAGAATATTCAAACCCGCATCCGCCCCAATACTCGACGGGTACCCGGTTAATATTACCCATCGGGTTTTCGGTTTTTACCCGCGGGTATCGGTTATCCACAATTAAATTTTATTAGACATAATTTTGCTTATAAAGCTAAGAAAAACTAATGAAAAATGATCAAAATACCTTAATATATTTTTTATGTTTTTAGTATTCATTTTTCTTAATGTATTGAATAAATCAATGTTTTTATTTTAAAATTACAAAATTCAAATATGTTTGATCACAAACATCTTAATACTAAATGCAACTAATATAAGCATTCCATTTGTTTAACAATTTTCGTCTACTATTTTATACAAATTTTAAAACTTATATGAAATAGTAATAAAAGTGGGTACGAATTTTGGTAAACGGGGCGGGTATTACTAGAACCCGAACCCGAACCCGTACCCGCGAAAAATAGAATATCCCAACCCAAACCCGCGTCCAAACCCGTCAACCCGACTCCGAACCCGACCCAATCGGTTCGGGTTTCGGTTTTCTCGATTTCGGGTGCTTTTGCCATCCCTACCCAATTGTTCCGTGGTTAATCTCCTTTAATAAGAAAACACATAAAACAACAAAAAGCTAGGGTTTTACCCTGTCGGAAACATTGCCGGAGACATGTCGGAAAGATCAAAGATATGTACGACCTCTTCATCTGTACACAAAGTCATATTCAATGACGACCTTTTAATCCAAATCCTAAAAAGGTTGCCTTTCATTTCACTTCATTTCTTTAAACTCATTTCCAAACACTGGCTGTCACTCATCGTTAACACCCCTGACCTCTCTCCGTGTTCGCGTAAAAACCAAATCACTGATCCCCCTTTTGGCTTCCTTCTCAAATCATCATCATCATTTCGTCTCCTTGGATTCTAGAATCACCACATTTTCATTGCACCCCATGTTTCGGGAGGCGGGTACTGATTTTGTTATTATGGACTCCTGTCATGGTTTGCTTTTGTGTTGTATTAAGCCTAATAAGTACTTTGTATATAATCCGACTCTTAATGTGTTTATATAGAGTGTTTCATAGACTTAATTATAAAACTCTTATCTACTAGAGGTGGTATGAGATTGGCGTTTGATCCTTCAAAGTCACCTTACTATAGAGTGTTTCATAGACTTAATTATAAAACGACAAAACTTACTCTTCGGAAACAGGAAATTGGAGTGCTGCCCTTAATGCGAGAATTGGGATGGGTCATATGTTTTGTGACGGGATATTTTGGAAAGATATCCTTCATGGAATAAACGGCGGTGATGTTTCACATTGCATGTTGATTATTGGAGAGCATAACGTAAGTACAAGTGTTTCTGTCATTCCTTTTACTCCTTCGGTGTGTGATACTAGAAAGTTTTGTAACAATTTTAAGCTGTTCGAGTCTTGTGGTTATTTGTACTTGGTTGGTAATGATACTTCTACCCAAGATTTGCTTATGTACGAGATGAGGAGGAGACAATATTCGCTGCCTTCCCTGGCCAAATTCGCGACGTTTCCCTGGCGACATGTCGCCAGGGAAGATGAATCCCTGGCGACATGTCGCCAGGGAAACCTCGCCAAGAAAGGCTGGTGCGGGATTGTTTCCCTGGCGACAAATTAGGATTTCCCTGGCGACAAGTGGGCCCCGCAAACTCTTTGGTTCAAAAATTGGTGCCACGTTGGAGTTGGTAGCAGATGGATCCCCGTGAAGCTTATAAGTGTACATGTAGAAAGGGATATATTGTGTTGAGACAGTCACATCAACCTCATAGCTTTGGTAAACTCTATTATGCATGTCCTTTTTCGAAGGTAAACAATCAAATGTTTTAGTTATGTAATACGTGTGATTATTAAATGACATGTCATGTTATTTGTTTACTTTGTAACAGCCAAAAACAAATGATTATGGATGTAAATATTTTAAATGGAAGGATGATTTTGATCTCGAACTCCGTATAAGATCTTCCCCTGGATCTTCAACACCTCAAGGTTCACATCCAAGTTCTTCTACAGGTCCTTCTCAATCTGCACCCACTGAGTGCTCAAATTGCAAGATCAAAGATCTAAAGATAAAGATGTTAGAGGCAAGACTAGAAATGGAAAGGCATCCTGAAGACCACACATGTCAATCGACTGCAATACTTCATGAGCTTTTAAATGAAATGGAAAATCTTAGCGTTGAGTAGTAATCGGCTGCACTACTTCACGAACTTTAAGTTGATTAGTAATGTCTGTTTTTAAGTTTTCCATTTGATTCCACAAGGGCTATGTATAATATTATGAATAAATAAATGTTTGTTTTATAAATGTCTCATTTTTATTATATAAACGTCGCAAAAATTAAATAACATCGGATCGATAGTTAATATAATAATTATTTGGAATAAATAAATATTTGTTTTATAAATGTCTCATTTTTATTATATAAACGTCGCAAAAATTAAATAACATCGGATCGATAGTTAAAATAATAATTAACAAGCAAAAACAAAATAAATATATGTCAGGGAGTTTCCCTGGCGACATGTCGCCAGGGAAACATTTGGGATTTGGCGGGTAAAAGCCCGCCACACATTCTTGACATGTAATTAAACATTTGTGTTTAATTTTGAAACTAATCACAAATGGCGACGGTTTCCCTGGCGACTTGTCGCCAGGGATAATCTTGACATGTAATTAGCAAACATACATTTTGTTAAATACGATGGACGAGTTTTCCCTGGCGACATATCGCCAGGGATAAGTTGGTCAAAGTTTGACTAGGTTTTCCCTGGCGACATGTCGCCAGGGAAACCTTGGAGGGAAAATTTCGCGCTCTTTCACTTGGTATCTGATTTTGGACCGATTATCCCTGGCGACATGTCGCCAGGGAAACTCTAGTCAAACTTTGACCAAAAAGTAAACCTACTTTACCGCCATGTCAGCGTTGTCGCCAGGGAAAAGGGGTTATCCCTGGCGACATTTTGTCGCCAGGGAAACCCCCGTCATCTGTTCTCAACTTTCTTGTAGTGAGATACTCTAATTGGTCGCTTAAGTATGTTGTTAATATTGATGATGTTATGATGCTGTTAGATGAAAACGTGAGGTCGCCTAAGTGGGATTTGTCCAGAATTTGGAGCATTGTTTTGGGCGAAAGAAAAGCGGATTCGTTCCTTGTGATGGAATTATTTGGAAAGGTTGTCCAGTACAATATCGGATTAAAAAGTATGCGTGACGTCTATGATTTGAGATCAATTAGCACTCATGATATGAATCCTACTAAAAAGTTGGACACCTTTCAGTTCATTGCATCGTCTGCTAGTGTGTGATTTGGCTTTTATTTTCAGGTACAGTTTCAGTATCTTATGTTAAGTTAATATGATGTTACTACATTAATTCTGTAAAAATTACCGTTCTCTACTCCTATAGACTATAATTACCATGTCAGCATAATACCCTATCTTCCTACATAAATATTGGTTTGAGAATAAACAACTCAATCTAAACAACAAAACAACCAAAGCACACGTGTAAGCTCATGAAAATAGCGCAAATTAGTAGGTGCACAAATAAGATTTGGGCACTGTGTAGTTTTTGGTAACACATAGGGGTCGGTTTTGGTAACACCGATTTCTAACTTTCTATTAAGGAAATATAGTTATGTGCTTGAAATCATTTTGGCGACACCCCTTGTACATGCTAAAATAGTGGTCGAAAGATATAAGCAACCCTTTAGCAAGATTTACTTGGAGCTTACAACCCCAATTCAGTTTCTGTTGCTCTGGCTGTGGTAGAGCGCGAATTCTTTTCTTTTGAATTCGGTCTTGCATTAGAAGAAAAGGTTTCAATATAGGCAGCACGGGAACGGGTCAGGCATGTTTGTGCCGAAACACATTGTGTCTAAGAAACATCGACTTTATATAGATGTAGGTTTTGTACCAAAAGACCATTTTGTACCATTACCCGAATTCAGACTTATGTTTAAGTTGATAGTAGTTCAAAAGTGCCACTGATATCTTCTCTGTTTCGATATGATGTGCCCAGATTATGCATTTATGCAAGTCTCATTAAAAAAGAATGACCCAAACGGCTCCATTACATTCCCGTCTTCAAGTGTGAATATGCTTTATTGATATCTGCTCCCAAAATTTCTCTGGTAATAAATTGATTTTATAAGAAAACCAGAACATTCAACAGTACCTGGGAGTTGCCAACTTTTTTTAGAAATTGAGGTTACAGAATAAACACGCAGGAGGATTCACTTACACAAGATTAGAGATGAATATGTGAGATTTACTATTTTTAAATCATAAAAGAACCAAGTGAAGCACTCTCTTTACCTGGTGATTAACGGGGAAATGTATAACTACATCAGACCAAGCTTACTAACTAACTAATGTGCATACAGTGGTGGGTGTATGTTGCAAACTTCTTAAGAGATGTGTTTTTTCTTGCATAATCTGTGTTTACTAATACTCTATAAAAGTTATGAACTCAATAGATACCAAGTCTACTAACTAACTAATGTGCATTGCAGGTGTCAAACGTGAAGGCACATGCAATAGAGGGAAGAGACGTGTCATCGACTTTGGCTATAATGACTAACAATGTTCTACATTCGACTCCAAATAGTGGTTAGATGCCGTATTTCTTGTTTTTCGTTAATATCATGTAATCAGTTATCTATTGTTTTTGTTGGTTGACAAATCAGCCAAGATATTAGTTTTTGATTCCCGGCATTGTTATAACTTAAGAAATTGAGGCAGGGTCATCTTTTAATTCTTTTGATGCAAGTCTCAGTTGTTTAATAGGTCATTTGTATGATTCAGTTCCTTGTTTGATAACGAAGGAGCATCCAAAACGTTAGAAAAACTGTTTTAATAGCTGAGATATTACTAACGCGAGGTCGAGAGTGACTAAGAAGGTCGAGAGTGCTAAAAAAAATAAGATGTAATAAAAATCCATAGTAATGGTTAATTTTCCTCAAGTAACACTTGACTTTGAAAGAATCTTTTTAGTTAATAACCATAATACCAAATCGAGGAAGATTTCGTCAAAGTTGCCGAATTATTTGATGCTTCGGTCAAGTTGGCCTTAAAAATTAAGGCTGCTTCAGCAGGTTAGAGTTCTTATAATCAAAAGTCAAGAAAGTCAACTCCTGTTTGAATCGGGTTTGTTTATTTAATTAAAAGTCAACAAAAAGCTTCTGAACTTGCTAATGAAACTCGTTGTTCTGTAAATAAACTTGATATCAGGAACCAAGCTGAAGGACTTTGTTGCATCTATGAACGGAGACGTGAAGTTCCAATCTGAAATTGCAAAGATTCGGGGTGAAGTCGAGGAGTATGCTAAACAATTCCCAACAATCGGGTTTGAGAAGGAAACAATGAAGTACAAAAACTGAAGATTATTTCTTCACATAGAAGTTCAAACATAGTAACAATCGTCACATCTGTTGTTCTAGCTTTTGCTGATCGTAGGTTTTGTGTAAGATGGATGTTGTTAATGTTTTTGTTCCGATAAGCAATATAAGTCGTTTGTTGCTGTTTTTTGCAACAGTTGTAAAAGTTATTATTTCCGATAATCATAGTAGGTACAGTAATAAACGCAAGCAATAGAAAAATGAGTTTGGCGATGTGTATAGTTGTGATTCTTACGAAGGCAGGTGATGCCAGCGTCATATTCCAGCGATAATATGTCTTCTTTAAAACCGGTTTGAATCGGTCAACAAACCGGTTTAACTTACACCGGATCATAACTAGTAACAAACAAAGGATTCATGCGAACGTTGTTCAATAAGATTCATGCGAACGTTGTTAGATACAAACTTAACTACTGCATATTCTAACATTGTTTGATTCGGGGGAACCTGAAGTCCTGAAGCATTGCCTCAATGGTATCACTCACGCTCGCAAAGGTCCAGTTCATTCTCTCAACTCATGGCTAAAAGAAAACATTAGGAGAAAAGTTAGTTGGCACCAAAAAATATTGCATCGAGTCAGGATTTCACTTCCAGTTTAAACCTTGGTAAAATTTGTATATTTTCAACAATGGGTGTTGGCATTACTTCAGCGAGCCACAGTTTATGAACATAATCCGCTACCACTAATACTCAAACACATTTCATTAGTCAACCATAACTGTGCATACTTCATACGATACAAGACTAGACCAGAGTGTGCAGCGGTTATTAACATAATCACCCTCAAGGCTTCAAATCAGCACATCTGAATCAGATGGTTATATGAAAATCCGCTATTAAAAAACGCAGTTTATGACTTCAGTGAGCCACAGTTAATGAACAAAACCCGCTATTAAAAAACACTTGCAGCATAAATTTAGCTAGAAAACAAAATTACTAAGAAAAAAAACATCTTACATGTTATCAGGTTGACATATTTCATCGACTGACCAATTCACGAGTCGAATATGAAACTGCATACACCTAAGTACTACCTAAGTACGGATCGCAATCATAAGCAAAAAGTACAGAAGATGACCTAAATAACTTACTACAACCAAACATTGAGGATCATATTATTCTACATTCTAAGATAAGACAAAACATTGTCACTAAGATTCAAAACCATCAGTACAAATGTAAATCTCAAAACAAAATGGTGCACCTGACTCGTCCATAATACTAAAAACAAAATCCAATCTGGTAGTACTGGTCACCTTGTGCACTTCTGTCGTCACAAGATATACTCCTTAATCCAACCTGACCACGCTGTCTGAGAATTTGCGTCCATTACCCTGCTTGTTGGACAAGGGGATGAAGAAATGTGTTATACACGTGTAAATGAAATTAGAAGATCAAATAGAAAAGGTAAAGGAGTGTACCTTATTCCTTTATAAAGGTGATTTTGTAGCTTGGTGGATCAAGAGATAGCGCTGTCAACAATGAACTCAAGTCACTGAAGTATTGTTTGTCTTTGGAAGAGGATAACAACACAAAGTTCATACTATTAGTTTGGCCCTCATCTCCTTGTTGAAGTAGTTTCTCGTATGTATACTGAAGAGAAAAGATTAGAAGCTTTACTTAATTTCTGCCAAGAAACATAATCTAATCCATGGGGTTTGAGCCCGACGCCCATAGAATCAAAACCATGTTGAAGTATAATGGAAGTGAAATACTCTATTCTCTGTGTGGGTTTCTGAAATACATCAACTAACTAATAATTAACGTTAAACCAACATAAGCACATATAGATCTTACCTTTACAACATCGCTTGTGTCACGAAATTGATTCACTGTTAAAGTTAGAGATCGAGGCTTGCAACACCAAAGTACAGCATCTAATACAGTTGCATAAACGGATACTTCATGTACACGGAGTGTGCGTATCTCAACAAGCTCAAGTTCACGAGGTGGTGACTGGATTGCCTTTAGCTTCTGAACATCTATGACCTCCTGTAAGTCAATTGGTAAAAACAACTGTGTGTTAGAGATTCTAATTTATATCATTGTCAGGGAGCACGTAAAGACACAAACTGTATAAAAAGTAAGAGAATTCGAGGAAATACCGAATACATAAGCAACTTCAAAACTTTGAAAATGCCATTCTTGTCCAAAAATCGTCTCAACTTCTGGTACCTGTCAACACGATGTGCTATCTCACATTTCATATATCCTTTTGACGGGGACGAATCCTCCCTTGATGCGAGATAGTCAAAATCAGTGTGGCTACAATATTCGAACAAAAGTAAATTGGGTGCATTTAAATATATCTCATCCAAATCACAGTCCCAGTGTAGCTGTATTTTCCTCAAGGAATTGTTTGACAACTTCAGGTTGTTAACACGACGTGGAAGGTCTAAAGCCACATTCTTGAGCAATGGGAAGTTAGATAAGAATTCATTGAATCCTTTGAATGGACACCCGCAGTAACAAAATGTCGTTAGCTTTCTGCATGAACCAATAAACATAGAGGGGGCATTGTCTCTATCTTTGTCACTCTCAAAAAGAAAATAACTTAGATTTGGAGCTTCAACGTCTACTATTTCAACTAGAAATTTTCTGTCACAGTAAATCTCAACTTTTAGCAGATGCTGATGCGCTTTAACACAAAACTTTTTGAAGCCAGTACAATATCTGAGATAAATTTCTTCAAGAAGAGGGGAACCTCTGATGAGATACTCGATCACACCCTTGTATATTGGGAGATACGAAAGCGACAACAGCCTCAATGACTTGAATTTCACAACGCCAACCGTCAAGGATGAAGGCAATGCACAACTATTCAATGTCAAAGATGTCAACGAAGAGGCAGATAAGAGTGTGTTAGGCAAACGTAACAATGACAGATTCCTAGCATAATCATAGATTTCAATATCCATTATCTGCAAGCCTTTTTCGAGAAGTAAATCAAGACAACGTCCAAAAAGTTTCCTTTGTTTAAGATTTCTGATTTGTGCACTGATGTAGAGTGTGTGTGCAATGATGTTATGCTCGCTAAATCTAGACACGGTATACTCTACATGTTTATAAAAAATTTCAAGGATATACTCCTCATCAAACTTTTTATAAAAAAAATGAACCCATGAGTCTTGACAGAAATACAAAATAGGAAAAGATGTTGTTAGAGTAAACCATCCCTTAGACAAGACACTCATTCGAACACGAGATTTTGGATCATCCAGAAGACACGACATTATGTGGTGAACGATAGAGTCAGGAAGCATTGAAATCCGGTCAGGCGTATCTAGTGTGTTATCCTTCTTCATCTTCTTGCTTGACCCTACCGGAAGAAAATCCAATAAATCAAACCAATGCACAAGTAAAGAAAAGCTAGATAATTGCGTTAGTAGGTCCGTCACGGTAACGGCAACACATTTTTCTTGGCTCACGGTATGGTGTGTTTTGCCAACTGAGCTCTCCCAGTGCTCTTAGTCATTGAAGAATTTTATTTTATCAAACACTTTGCTTGTAATAAAAAAAATGAGATATTGATTAAAAATTAAGTGCTTATTTATAAGCTAAAGAGGAGTAAGCAAATCATAAACATCCTAAGAAAGATTAACAAGTGCTTATTGATTGAGAATTGTACCTTGCTTTGGATGACTTTTTTTCGTTTTTCTAACATTTTTCATCTTTATTATTTCAAAGTCGTAAAAAAGTGTGCTGTCTGGGATATATATATACACGTACCAAATATTCAATCATTACCTTTAATCATCTTTTATATATAGACCAAAGTAAATGTTCATTTTTATTTGGTATATATGGTTATTCACTAAAAAGATTGTGTCATTACTAACGATTTTTATTACTATAGTTAGTATTACTAAATCAAACTTTTAGTAATACATAGTCTCAAATTATTGTCTATTATTTTATTTTGATTTGTTCCCGAAATAATTGTTTATTTTCAAAAATAAATAAAGAATTTAATTCAATTTTAATATATTACCCTCAGTTGAGATTATTATTAAAAACTTTAAAGAAAAATTTAAATTAGTTAATTTAGAGTAAACTATTATTTTACAAAACATATGTGTAATAATAATTTTTCTATATTTTTTTGTTTTTTTTATCCCGTGAATAATAATATTGAGACGGTAAAAATATACCATTAATATTTTGAAGAAAATATATTACAATCACTAATATCAATTTTAATTCAGAAATGATAAAATCACATAACTTTCATGAAATAATGAGGAAAGAAGTCTGTGCGAAAGTGGCAAGTGGGTGAAAAACCTCTCAAACTTGTTTGTTTTATTTTACCAGGAGATCTTAAGTCACAATCTTGTCACTAGCACAGAAAATGGTTTTTTGGAACGCTTTAAAAGGCTACGCTTAATAAACCGTTCCGTATGACACAGTTCCAAAAAATAAAAACCCTTTTGGAGCGGTTTAAAAAGCGTTCCTAAAATATCATTTTTTGGAACGGTTTCTTGTATAACCGTTCTATTTTGCCAGCAAAAAAAATGTGGGAAACTTCACTATTCTGGAACGTTTTATCAATGAAGTGTTCCAAATTATTTTTCATTTTCTGGAACAATTTCCCACAACCGTTCCAGTTTTTACCCATATTCCCAGAACCCATTTGTACCCATTTTTCCAGCAGCTACCAAAATATGCAATTCCATTTCTGCAGTAACCCATAACCCACTTTTTCTGAAACCATATCAACTAAAGCAAATATCTTTTAAACATGAAATTAATCCAATCCAAAACATGAAATCCTTCACAGCTAAACTGACTAAATTCTACTAAACTGGCTAAATTCTGAATAACCAAATCCATACATTACAACTAAACGTTTTCTGAAATCTGAACGCACATCATTGTTCTAAGCACAAACACTACATCAGCACACCAAACATATACCTAAATCTTTTGTTTGCATGGTTGGCAGTAATAATCATAAAACGCTTTGCTTGTACAATCTACCAACTTGTTCAATTCGGCCTTGGATATTGGCTTTGTCGTGGTGAAGTATTTAGAAAACTGTTAACAAGAAAAAAAGAGTTAAATATTTTAACAAAGAGATGATACAACAACAACAAAGATACCCAAAGAGATGATCATTGCAATAAACATAGGGTACTTACATTTTCGGGAAACTTGTGTTGTATGATCATGAAAAAGTCAAGAATCCATTTCATGACATAGTAACCGCATTCCCAATTTTCTTTTTGTTGGTTACACTGCAATCAAATAACAAGAATACACTTCACATATAAAAAACATAAATATACAAGGTGGCTTATCCGTGTTTCACAATCAGGTTAGAGTGTTCAAGACTGCCACGTATTTCCGAGCAACAGTTTTGTTTTATCAAGACTTGTTTTCAACTTATTTTAAGATATGCAGATTATTATAAGCATGTAAAGATCCATGATTTCCTATCTTTCTCCCGAAAAGCATGCAAAAGAAATAAGTGATGCACAGGGAATGAGGAGCGGCATAAATGACTTACCTTAGGTAAAGTCCAATCCAAAGTCACTTGACATGCCCTGTAAAGCCAAATGTTAAAGTTAAAAGAAATGAAGCTTTGAAACGTAAATTGAAGGTCAATATTAGAAAATCTTACTCATTCAACAAGTTTACCACCAAGAAATCATCAGGGGTCTTCCTCTTTTTCATGTCTTTATTATATGAGTCGAAAATGTATCCCTTTTTATTGGAAGGGTGAATAACAATTAACGTCCAGTGACCCCTACACAAAAGTTAATGCCTTTTATACAATGCACGTATAATCAAAACCATAAAACGTAAGAAATTAAACTTTACGTACCCTTGATGATAAGGTAAAAGGAAAAATGATTTATTTGTGTGAATGAGTAACGTTTTGCGTGTAAGAGTCACGGGAAGCTCACGATCTTGTAAACATATGCTTGATTGTAGATGTGCCGGATTGAGAAACGCAATCCTACTGTTTTGGTTATGAGTGTACAAATGCCTAAAACAAAAGTAACGAACGTAATGAGAAATAATAAATTGATAGTAACAGTATACCATTCATATCATATTTTTTTATTTTTTAAATGCTGAAAATAAAAAAGAACATGTTTCAATCCTGAATAAAGTGGTAAAGTGAAAATATAGTAGAAAAAAAACATTTGTCAATGCTGAATATGGCACCACCCGTAAGCCAAAATTGTCATATCTTTCCACGTCCCATTTAGGTGACAAAATGAGTAGGTTGGGCAGTCAGGGTCAAAAGGATCTTTGACCCCGCTTAAATAACAACCTTTTATGTTAATACCTTAGCTTGTTCATATTTTGGTTACTATTTTTGACATAGTGGCGCGACTTAACCTTTTATATTATGCATGTTCAACCTTAGCTACGTCTTTTATGTTAATACCATAGCTTGGACTTAAAGTATTAGGAGTAATAGATTGAGGCAGTAGGTTTCAACTTAAAGTAGTAAGAGTAATAGAAAATGAAAAAACTTACATGCATAACCAATGAATTATCGCCACGTCAATCCAATCATTGGTCATCCATCCTATTAACGAGTTCGTATCAACTTGCTCCCGATACTTCTCATGATACACTCCGTCAAACGAGTCAACGTTAATCGCTTCATTCGGATTCTCACGGTTCATGAAAAGACTCGCACGCACTTGAATCTCAAGCGGCATTTTCTTCAACAACTTCAGGCGGTCCATTTGGTACGAGTTATGGCTTATTTGAGATGAACATTTAGCTTTAAAACTCGTTTCTTCGTCCACCTGCATAACATACCATTTGTAAATTACAATCTGCTACACCAATACATACGGTATATATCTATATTGGTCGAGCAAGTACCATTCTTTGTAACGCATTTTCATCCAAACGAGGGTTTGTTGGCATTGAAGGTTCCACGGGTTCCATTCTTGAGCAAAGCTACATTTAATAAAGATAGGATTAAACTTGATACAATTTCATAGAAAATCATATCTAAAGATTACATATGCATTTATATATATACCTTAATGAATTTTTGTGGCCATTGAATAAAATGACAAACTGATTCAGATAATCTTCTTATGTTGTCCGTTGGTACCACAACAACATTATTCAGGTAATCTTCTACGACGGTGTCTACTAGTACCTTCGAGTAACCTGCGCGCAGTTGAATGCCATCTAACATCTCATCGAGTCGTGGATATAACATCGCTTTAGCCACCGTATCCTCAATCTCGCCATAGGGAACTAACAACTCACACGGAGTAGGAACCTGCAAAACATGAAAAAACTCAGAAATATTGTAGTTATTTGAGCCACATAAAACAGCTATGTAGAGAAGCTACATAAAGAAACTTCTATGTTATATCCCATACCAGCTCTTTAAGTTTGTCATAAAGAGAATTTGTTAGCTCTTTTAAGCTCGTAAAATCATTATCTGATAACCTGCCAAATATGTAGCGCTTTGAACGCCTACACTCCAACTTAGCAATCTCTGGGTATCGCCTTTCTAAATCTTCCATAATTGGCTCTAACTTTTTCTCTAACCCAACATAGCTTGTTCGTCCCATCTTATGTCTATCGGTGTTCTTGAGTGCATTTGCCTTTGCTTTGGCACTTTTTTTCTTCACATAATTAAGAGTAGAGAATACTCTTTTAAGCACTTGCAAGTAGCAAATATAATACAATTGTATAAGTATAAAAACATAGAACAGAGAGTCACACAAACCAAGAATTCTGGCGAGTTTCTACTAGCAACAAAAGCAGGCCAATCTTCCATATCCATATCCTCGTACACAAGAAGTGGGTCTTTTCCTTCTTGAGCCATATGTGTAAGATTTGTTTTATACTTCATATGATATGCATTCATCTTTTTAAGAACCACTTCCTTGATATTTTATTCTACATCATCACTGACTTGATATTCCAAGTTTCCTGATGTTTTTAGAAGCAAAACTACTAAGTGACACATTACATATATTGAATAGAAAAAAGCACTCCTATGAAGTTTTAATATAACTAATACCTTGGTCGTAAGCCACAGTTGATCCTTCTGTTTCTCAGTAACTTTCTTCCAACCTTTGAGATAAGAAACACGTGCTCGAACCTCAACTCCCATCCAATTAGCGAATCTTTGGGCTGTGTCACTGTCCGCTAATCCAATATCATTGAATGTAACAATATACGATGTGGCAGGATAAGTTTTAGCGCACCGCGATCTGCCTCGCTTACCTCTTTGAGACATGTTTTAGATTTTATGGAACTGTTAACAACAAAATATAAAGATTACTCAATAGATGAACTAAGATAAGTCCAATCTATTACTATAAAAAGAGAATTCTACATGGAAGCTAGAAAAGACTCAATTTTTTTTCATAAAAAGCAAAGCAGCGTATTATCAAAATCAACATGTGCTAGACCAAAACTGAATAGAGGTTTTACTACTCTTATTTCATAAGCTCGCTGCCTCATTGTTTGAGGTATAAAAATCATGTATTTTTTTACTACTCTCGTTTTTACGATTTCTGTAACACACCAGGGGTGTTTGTTTCGAGGTTTTACTTGTATGTGTGTTAACAAAATACAACTGTAGATCGACCAAATTAACTTATTTAAATTTGGCTCAAACACAATAGGATAAAAAAACAAAACTATTATATTTTACTGTATAGTTTATTTGATAATTAGAATATCTAGTGAGATACTCATGTATATGTATTATGTAGTATCATCATACTGATTGACTTTTTGGTCAAACTAACAATTCATAAACTCGACAATGATACTCATGTATATACAGAAATCATAAAAACAAAACTAGTAAAAAAAGACATGATTTATTAAGCTCAAACACAATAGGATAAAAAAAACAACTGCACTACAACATCAATAACCTAAAACTAAACAATTGATTAAAGAAGCAATAAAGAAGCACGAGCACATGGCTTTTGAAACACAAAAAAGATTTGATTTGATTAACTAGTCAATATATATACCATATCAATATATGAAAATGAGATTAAATATCTCTAGATAAACATGCGATTAATTCAATGAAATGAGATTAAAAGTAAATTAACAAAAAAGGGAAATGGTAGTACCAAGAGAGACGTGAAAATGGAGACGTGAGATTTGTAATTCAATGAAATGAGATTAAATATCTTTATTTTGATGAGGATACAATGAAATGAGATTTATTTTGATGATGAATAAAATGGCTGCTGGAGTAGATTGGGAAGATGGAAATGAGATTTATTTTGATGAGGATAATGAAATGAGGGTTTTTGGGAAGATGGAAAAAGTAGATGGGAAGAGTGTAGATGGAGGGAATGGGAAAAGCTATGGAACAGTTTTAGAATAATCGTTCCGTATAATTAAATTTTGGAACGGTTTTTTACGTAACCATTTCAAATAATCGAAATATTTTGGCGCTGTAAAAAAATGCGCTTTAATTTGATTCGAACATTTCACCAAAAAAAATCACGAAATTCTTTTACATCAGGCGGGGGTGTTCAAAAAATTTATGAACTCTTTTACACGGAGTTGATCGAAATTTTTTAAAATGAATTGGATCAAGAAAAATGAAAATTACAAATATACATAATCAAAAATTTTGATAACGGTTCGACTCGATTTTTGATTAATTTTGCTCATATTCGCTACATCTTATTTTCATATTGGTAATTAATTAAGTAAGCGTGAGGTAGGCGTGGTGGACAAACCGAATCCCAAACCGATTTAGTCCTGAACTGAACCGATTTAGGTCCGAGTTTATTTGTATGGTTTTCTTTGTGCGATCCTGATTTAATCCCGAGTCTCGAACCGAACCGAGTCCCGGCATTGTGGAAAACCCATCCCGAGTCCGACCGAGTAAAGTCGGTTTGTATCGGTCAGTGTCGGTTTCGGTCGATTTTCCGTTGTCAGTCAGTTTAGCTCACCCCTAACACGAGGTATATAATCAATATTACAATACAAAAGCTACATAGTAATATGATAGTCAAATAGAAAATTTGCAATAATTAATGTCATTACAAATATCTTCGAACAAGTTAAAACGAAACGGATCGAACAAATTAAATAAACTGAAATTGTCTTCTTGAATCTCTTGTAGTGACGAGATCTTCAAATCAATGCATCTCTTCTGCAAAGTAAAAAAATTTGTTTTAAACAATCTATAATATAGTTATACATTACATTATGTTATGCTAAAAAAATATATAAAATCAAACCTTCGTTTACGGCAAGGTTTATCAATCCACAAGCCTTCATCATGGTCAGATCGTAAGTATGTACTGCTAGCATTATCGGCATCCATTGGGGGGATACCAGTAGAAAACGACGGTATCTCGTCCAAGTGATTGTATTCGTCCTCGTCAACAACGTCATCAACACCGATTATGTGTCGTTTACTTTGCAAAACGACATGCCATCTTGAGTTCTCTATTGGGTCCTTAACATAAAACACTTGAGTTGCTAGCTTAGCGAGAATGAAAGGTTCAGATGCATAACTGTCTGTTGCAAGATCGACAAGTGTAAAACCTTGTTCATCAAGGTTAAGACCTTGTTCGTTGCACACCCATTTACACTTAAACAATGGTATAGTGAATGTATTATAATCCAACTCCCAAATTTCTTGTATCACGCCATAATAAGATTCTTTTGCTATTTTGTTGCGTTCGGTCGTTGAAGCTATTAGGGTAACTCCACTGTTTTGGTTTACGCTCTTTTCATCTTGCATTTGGGTATAAAATACATAGCCATTTATTTCATATGCTTGGTACGATTTGAAGGAGCATTTCGGACCTTCGCCCAGTTGTTTCACTATGTTATCAATTATTGGTTGACCATTATTTGCCAATACCTTTTCTTTCAACCAACTTGCAAACTGGTCATTATGTTTGGTTTTATACCATGTGGTGCTCTTCCACGGGTGCACCACTCGTAACATTTCCATGTGTTCTACAATGTACGGAGCAACACATGTCATGTGTTGTAGGACAGCAAAATGTGCAAGTTGTAAAAGATTAGGTTCTGGGGTGATATTCTTTGAACCAATTGTACCAACCCCTAAAAGTCTACCCTCATGGCGAGAACGTGGAATGCCAATATTGCCGACACCTTTCAAATAGTCTGTGCAAAATTCAACTACCTCCTCAGTAGCATAGCCTTCAACAATACTTCCTTCAGGGCGATACCTATTCCTTACATACTTTTTTAAGACACCCATATATCTCTCAAAAGGGTACATGTTATGTAGAAACACAGGACCAAGTGCCTTAATTTCTCTTACAATATGAGATACCAAGTGAACCATGACATCAAAAAATGAGGGCGGGAAATACATCTCTAGTTCACAAAGTGGGAGAATAATATCTCTTTGCCATGAATCTAACACCTCAGGATCTATCACTTTCAAGTGTATCATGTTAAAAAACAAGCACAACTTGGTGATTGTTTGTCTGACGTGTTCTGGTAGTAAGCCCCAAAGTGCAATAGGAATCATACGTGTCAATAAAATGTGACAATCGTGTGACTTCATACCAAAGATCTTACATTCTTTAACGGAAACCAACCTCTTAATATTTGCAGAATAACTAGAGGGAACCTTGATATCGTGTAAGCATTGACAAAATCGTGTTTTTCTTCTTTAGACATGGTGTAACACGCGGGTGGTAGATAAGTGCGTTTTCCGTCGTTCTCAACAGGAGCAAGCTCTAATCGGATTCCCATTTGGACCATGTCTTTTCGAACATTAACACCATCCTTTTCTTTCCCAAGAATGTTCAACAACAAGCCAATCAAGCTTTCACATACATTTTTCTCAATATGCATCACGTCGAGGCAATGCCGGACTTCCAAATGCTTCCAATAACGTAACTCCCAAAATATCGACTTTTTTTTCCAAATTCCTTTCTCTAATGGTCTTCCTTTTCCAAACTTAATCTCTAAGTTTTCAACCCGGGAATATGCTAAACGCCCATCAAATCGTGTCCTTACCTTTCGAAACTCGGTGTTGCCGTTAAACTCCTTTTCTTTTTACGATACGCGTGTTTAGTATGAAGCATTCTCCGATGACCCATGAACACATGTTTTTTGCAATTGGGTAACCTTGTCGAGTCAGTTTGATCTTCACATACAGGACAAGCTAATTTTCCCTTTGTACTGTATCCTGAAAGATTTCTGTATGCTGGAAAATCATTTATGGTGCAAAATATCATAGCTCTCAATCGAAACATCTCCTTCTTGTACGCATCATAAACGTTAACGCCCGGCTCCCACAAAGTTTTCATGTCATCGATTAAGGGTGCTAAATAAACATCAATATCATTACCTGGTTGTTTTGGACCTTGAATTAACAATGACAACATAAGGTATTTACGTTTCATGCATAACCATGGCGGAAGGTTGTAGATGCATAAAACAACTGGCCAAGTACTATGACGACTGCTCATATTTCCAAACGGATTTATTCCATCTGAACTAAGACCAAACCGTATATTTCGAACCTCATTACCAAAATTCTCAAACTGATTATCAATATTTCTCCATTGAAGTGAGTCGGCCACATGTCTTAATTTTCCATCCTTTTTTCGTTCATCATGATGCCAATGCAATAGCTTGGCCTCTTTTTCATTGGAGAATAATCTTTCGAGTCTCAGTAAGATTGGAAAATACCACAACAATTTAGCCGAGGGGCCGTTTTTTTCACATCCTCCTCTTCATATGTTTCTTTTTTGTATTTATACCTTGATGCACCACAAGTAACACATTCATGTAGATTTGCATAGTCCTTTCTATATAACATACAATCATTTGGACATGCATGTATTCTTTCAATTTCTAATCCCATTGGACGCATTAGCTTTTTGGCTTGGTATAACGAAACGGGTACTCCATTATCTTTGGGGTGAGAATCATGTAAAAGCTCTAATAAGCGTGTGAAACTACTATCACTCCAACCACCATCGGCTTTTATGTTTAACAACTTCAAAGTGAAATCTAGTATGGAAAATTTTTCACAACCAGGATACAACTCTTTTTCTGATTCTTGAAACAATTTTTGCAATTTTTCATGTTCATCATCACCAACAGTACGCTCTAAAGTTTGAAACATCTCACTTAAGTCTTCACGGTTGTTATTACTATTTGAATTGGTGTCTTGATGATCATTAGATACGGAAACAAAAGAACTTTTATCAATTAGTAATTCACCATGTTGTGACCAACACGTATAATTATGCATAAAACCACGTCTAATCAAATGCCTCTCGATTTCACTGGTATTGTTAAATTTACACACGTTTTTACAATCTTTACAAGGACACCAAATGTATCGAGCTCCACTACTCGCTCGATTAGTCTCAGCAAACACAAGAAAAGTTTGCACACCCGTTATATATTCAGGGGTAGAACGTGAAATATCATACATTCAATTTTGGCGATCCATCTGAAAAAAGAACACGAAATATACATAAGAGAGCAAATTTTGTCACGGTTTGTTGCTAACCACTATTTAAATACTTTAAAACAATAACATGAAATATATCAAATAAAGTAAATATGGTCACGGTTTGGCTCTAACCCACTTTTTGAATACCTCGTTTCATATGCTTATATGATTTAACGAGTTGACTATTTAAGAAAAAATCGGCAGCATTTCCCTTCAACTCCCCAAGATTGCGTAAACGCAAACCCGAAGGAGTAAAAGGGAAATGTTACCATTTTTTTCTTAAATAGTAAACCCGTTAAATCATATAAACATCCTAGATGAAACGAAATATTCAAAAAGCAGTCCCAAAAATGGGGACTTTCCAAAACTAATCTCTATTAGATTAACTTTGGACGGGTATAAATCTTATGGCATATGACTTACAAACCTAATGTGCACTACAAACATATATATGCTAACATACGAAAAAGTTGTATAAATCTTATGGCATATGACTTACAAAGCTAATGTGCACTACATATAAATGCTAACATCAAAAAAAAGAATGATATAAATCTTATGGCATATGACATACAAATTTAATGTGTACTACAAACATATAAATGTCAACAAAAAAAAACAATTCATTACATTTATTTTTAAAAAAATAGAAGTGTTAATTAAATTAGAAGTGTTAATTGTTACTTACCTTAAACAAGATCTTGAAACATTAATGGTGGATTGTATGATTTCGGAAGTTAATCTTGTAAATATTTTGTAAAGTGAAGCATTAATGATGGAGTGTTAATTTGTGTAGGTGATTTTGAAAATTAATTTGGTTGAGATTTGTTAAAGGGAAATGTCTGTTGGAAAAGGATAAGTGGGAGGGATGTACGGATTTATCCGACCGTTGTTGGGTTGAGTATATTGTAGGAAAGGCAGGAACGGTTTCTAGTAAAAGCGTTCCAAATAATAATATTTTCTGGAACGGTTTTCAGAAAACCGCTCCAAATAACCTTCGCAACATTTTTAGGAACGTTTTTTTTTCAAAACCGTTCCAAACAACATTACAACCGGAACGGTTCCCATTTATCATGGTAAGAAAACTTATTTTCAGGAACACTTTATTAAATAACCGTTCCTATAAATACTAAAAACAATTTTTTTTGTAGTAGTGTGTGGTTAGCATGAAGACGATGACCATGTTCGTTAGCATGGACTGACTTATGTTATGGACTCGGGGTGGCGGTGACCGAGCAAAACTAATATAAATATAAATATTAGAAACCGAATCGGTTCTATTCTGATCTTCTGAAGTTCCCTAGAATTAAGTGTCGCGACCACGTCTTCTAGCTTCAAAATATCCTGACCATATAGCAAAGTCTCCACGAAATTATCGTAAGACGATGGTAAAGATGTGAGTAATAATAATGTCTGATCCTCATCCGATATAGCAGTATCTATAGCCGCTAAGTCACCCACGAGCTTATGAAACTCATCAACATGTTCAGACTGACTCTTACCTTGATGCATTTGAAAAGTATATAACTTTTTCTTCAAGTACAAACGATTAGCTAAAGACTTTGTCATGTATAAAGTCTCTAACTTTTTCTAAATCCCCGCTGCAGTCGTCTCCTTGGTGATCTCCCGTAGGACCCGATCATCCAAACATAAGATCAGTGCGCTCTAAGCCTTTTTCTGAATGACGTTATCGTAAGCCACTATCGTGGTGGCGGGTAATTCCTCCAATGCTGCATCTAATTCCAAATGTTCCAGCAAAGCCTTCATCCTTACCTGCCATATCCCAAAGTCATTCGTCCCATCGAATTTCTCAATGTCAAATTCGCTCAGCGTCATCTTATTTTAACCCATTGCTAACCGTTTAACCTTTTGTGAATTTACCTACACAAAAACACGATCTAGCAAAGTATCCCGTGTGTAAAACACCCTTGCTTTATCGATATAACCCTAAGATAAAAAAAAATCTTATAAAATCGATCAAAACAAGTAACCCTTCAAAAGAAAAAACCCTTTCTTACTCAAATATCGACTAAAGCTTGGAAATTAACTTATCCAATAAATCGACAATCCTTGAATCAAGAAAGTACCCAACGCCTTTTGAAGTAATCCTTGTCGTACTTTTATTTTTGCAAACCGATTTCTATTAACCTAAGAAATCTTGAAACCTCGACAAGTCTTGAACGCTTCTTTATCCCTTTGTTGATTTGCTAAACCTTGTGAAAAACCTCACAATCACAAACCGACAAACCCCCTTCGGTAATTCGCAAAACCTTGTGATATATCCCTCACAATCACGAACTACAAAGTCCCCTTGTGTAAATTACCCGAAGTAATAATACTACCTTTTTGTTTTTTTTAAAAAACAAAAATATTAATCCGAATCCTTCTTATTAAACCTTGGCCCAATAAAAACAAGCCTTCCTAGCCAAAACTCTTGGCCCAAAAGTGATAAAAAGAAAACAGCCTTCCGTATTACTTACTTCTTATATGTTGACTTTTAGAAAAACTAAAATCAACAATATCTTCTTCTTCCCTGTTTATCAATGACGGCAAAACCAAACAAACACCACCAGCAACTTTGTCGACCTAAAATCGACAAACCTTCGATGTCGATACTTTCAACAATCGAACCCCACAAGAAGAAGCCCTTTCTGTCGAGATACCCAGCTGCTCCGATTTCTTGATCGATTCCTAGTAACCAGAACCTCAAGACCTAGGCTCTTGATACCACTTGTAGTAATTTCAACTACAACCTGGTCACTAGATGCGGAAACTACGATCTAAGAAGTCATCGACAGAAAAAGAACACACAAGGTATGAATCCCTAATCAACCCGATTTGTTTATTGATAAAGAATGCGTTGTGAATCTCGTTCCCCCTCACCTCTTTTTTTGATTTTGTTGGAAAATATTGTTGGCAAAATAACTTTTGACCAACTTTGGACACAATTATGTATATGTATGTATCATATATATTAGTGATACTTTATAGGTTCGCGTTCTCCTTGAAAAGAGCTTTGCAATGAGCTTTTATGTGTCCAAAATGAATGTAATGTGAATGAGATATCATGTCTCAAAGTTACGCATTTGGTACCATGCTTAAAAAGGAAAATAGTTTATTTTTTGTCCCACATCGGTGGGATGAGTAAACTGGAAGGGAGTCTATTGTGTATAAATAGAGGTCTAATTCCATAGCTTTTTCACACATCAAATCAATACGTATTACTCCCTCCGTCCCAAAATTATTGTCACCAGACAAGAATCACATAGTTTTAGAAAATTACATTTATTACAGTTTTCTCTCTCTTACTTTTTAGCATAATGACATATTTACCCTTAACTAATTAATTAATTCTTATTTAAAGTTTGTAATAACAATTTCAAGGAAGGATATTATAGTAAATTTATTAAAGTTTCCTATTTATTTTTAGTATTGGACAATAATTTTGAGACAACCCAAAATAGAAAGATGGACAATAATTTTGGGACGGATGGAGTATTATTGATTTCCAACATATGGAGTATGCATCTGTAAAGGTGAAATTCCAGGCAGTTTTGTTAAGTCCGACAGTACAACTTACTGTTTCGGCTGTTGTACGCTGGGAAACAGACGACAAATCTGTTTTAAGGGAAACGTGTCAAACACGTGCCTCGGCTCTTTAGTTCTAAGCGTGTCTTACGCGTGCCTCGACTTGTTGGTGATTTAATAAGTCTTTTTATTATTTTATTATTTTATTTAATTATCGTTTATAATTATGTCTGTATTTATTTTTCTGTTATTTATATTCTGTTATTTGTTTTATGTTAATAAAATTAATTTTATTTATTTGATTTATAAATAAAACAGTTATAGTTTCCCTACAGTCTTAAAACAGATTCTGTGTAACATAATTAAACAATTTTTTTTGCTAAAATCATATTAATTTAATTAACTTATTTTTATACAAACTGTATTATCTCGAAACCAAGATTGTGTTTCTTTAGGAAATCAGTTTTTAAGTAAACAGAATTTTAATTAACAGGTGTTACAGATCTATAAACGATTTTTTAAAACAGTTTATCGTATCAGTTTGTTTTGAAACCATGATGATTTGGCGTTCAAACTCATCGTTTAGTTTGTTTATTACATATGTTATAGTTTTAACCTAGATTTACTGAAGCCACGATTGAGTTTCTTTGAATCAGATTTGGTACAAGTTTATATAAATCATGTCGAGTTTATTGGATACCAAATTATTTTAATAGTTCTTAACTTGTGGTAACACAATTGTAACCCTAGTATATCTTGTAAATGTAATTGGTGCGCCAACTACAACATGATTGAAATCATGATGAATTTAGATTCATTGAAATCAAGTGGAGTTTCTTTGACACAAATCTCGTAAAATATAAGTTGCTATTTTATGAGATTATTTGAATGTATTCATTGATCTCATAAAATGCAAGTTGTTATTTTATTATATTTTTTATATGTGTTCAATAAAATCAAGAAGAATTTTTTTGAAACAAGATATTGACAATGGTACGAGTTATCATTAAATATCAGCTTACATATACTATTTTACTAAATAAGTTGAAGTGTTTGTTTGACTTGTGTAATTTATTTTAAATTGGGCCGAGTTTAATTATAAACCATATATTCTTGAAACCTTGTTGAGTTTATAGATATACCTATAGAAACCTTGTTGAGTTTATAGAAACCTTGTTGAGTTTATAGATATACCTATAAAAACATTGTTGAGTTTAAAGGCATATCTATTGAAACCTTGTTGAGTTTTTTTTTAAAAGAATGGATCTACTGAAACCTTGTTGAGTTTCATTTTAGAAATTGATCATATAAAATTGATCTATTAAGATCTCCGTGATGAAGATTGACAACATATGTGGTTTTGTTAGAAAGATTATGCCTTAGGAGACATTCTTTAATTGTTTAGTCGAAAGACTTTCTTTAGAGACTTATGGTTATATCATAAAAAACTTATATAAACTATAAGTCTCACATTTTAAAGTTAAAGGGATTATCTTATACGTGCACTTGTTTGATTTATGAGATTGTATTCCAATAGGGTTAAGCAAGGAGATGAAGGAGGAGTACACAATAGATATACCCGACCGGATTTCGTTGCTTCCCGACTCTATTGTTCACAAAATACTGTCGTGCGTTCTGGATGATCCAAAATCTCGTCTTCGAATGAGTGTCTTGTCTAAGGAATGGTTTACTCTAACGACGTCTTTTCCTATTTTATATTTCTGTCAAGACTCGTTGTGGGTTCATTTGTTTAATAGAAAGTTTGATGAGGAGTATATCCTTGAAAATTTTTATAAACATGTAGAGTATACCGTGTCTAGATTTAGTGAGCATAACATCATTGCACAGACACTCTACATCAGTGCACAAATCAGAAATCTTGAACAAAGGCTACTTTTTGGACGTTGTCTTGATTTACTTCTCGAAAAAGGCTTGCAGATAACTGATATTAAAATCTATTATTACGCTAGGAATCTGTCATTGTTACGTTTGCCTAACACACTCTTATATGCCTCATCGTTAACATCTTTGACGTTGAATAACTGTGAATTGCCTTCATCCTTGACGGATGGCGCTGTTAAATTCAAGTCATTGAGGCTGTTGTCGCTTTCGTATATCCCGATAGACGAGCGTATGATTGAGTATCTCATCAGAGGTTCCCCTCTTCTTGAAGAAATTTATCTCAGATATTGTTGTGGCTTCAAAAAGTTTTGTGTTACGCATCAGAATCTGCTAAAAGTTGGGATTTACTGTAATAGAAGAATTCTACTTGAAATAGTAGATGTTGAAGCTCCAAATCTAAGTTATATTCTTTTCGACATTAACCTATCTAAAGACAATGCCCCCTCTATGTTTATTGGTTCATGCAAAAAGCTAACGACATTTTGTTACCGTGGGTGTCCATTAAAAGGATTCAATGACTTCTTTTAGACCTTCCACTTCGTGTTAACAACCTGAAGTTGTCAAACAATTCATTGAGGAAAATACAGCTACAATGGAACTGTGATTTGGATGAAATTGATTTAAATGCACCCAATTTACTTTTGTTCGATTATTGTTTCCAAATTGATTTTAACAATCTCGCACCTTTATCAAGGGAGAATTCGTCCCTGTCGAAAGGATGTATGAAGTATGAGATAGCACATCGTGCTGACAGGTTCCAGAAGTTGAGGCGATTTTTGGACAAGAATGGCATTTTCAAAGTTTTGAAGTTGGTTATGCGTTCGGTATTTCCTCGAATTCGCTTACTTTATATACAGTTTGTGTCTTTGCGTGCTCTCTGACAATGATATAAATTACAATCCCTAACACACAGTTGTGTTTACCAATTGACTTACAGGAGGTCATAGACGTTGAGAAGCTAAAGGCGATCCAGTCGCCACCTTGTGAACTTGAGCATGTTGAACTTATACAAACGCTATGTATACATAATGCGTCCGTTTATGCAACTATTTTAGATGCTGTACTTTGGTGCTGTAGGCCTCGATCTTTAACTTTAGAGGTGGATCAATTTTCTGACACAAGCGATGTTGTAAAGGTAAGATTTATATGTGCTTACGTTGGTTTAACGTTTAGTTAATGTATTTCAGCAACCCATAAAGAAAATAGAGTATTTCATTTCCATTACACTTCAACGTGGTTTTGATTCTATGTGGCGGTGGGCTCAAACCCCGTGGATTAGATTATGTTTCTTGACATTCTAATCTTTCCTTATGCATATGAGGAACTACTTCAACAAGAAGATGAGGGCCCAACAAATATTAACTTTGTGTTGTTATCCTCTTCCGAAGACAAACAACACTTCAGCGACTTGAATTCATTATTGAAAGCGCTATCTCTTGATCGATCAAGCTACAAAATCACCTTTATAAAAGAATAAGGTACAACCCCTTTACCTTTTTATTTCATCTTCTAATTTTATTTACACATGTATAACACATTTCTTCATCCTCTTGTTCACATAATAAGTTGTCCAACAAGCAGGTAACGGAGTCCGGAAATTCTCAGATAGTGTGATCAGGCTGGATTAAGGATAACATCATGTGACGAACAAAAGTGAAAAAGGTGACCAGTACTACCAGATAATTGGAATTTGTGTTTAGTATTATGGAACCATTTAGTAAAAATCTCTTCTATTTGAGGTTTACATTGGTACTGATGGTTTTGCATCTTAGTGACAATGTTTTCTTATCTTAGAATGTTGAATAATATGAACCTGTAAGACAATTTTTTTCTTAATTTAAAAATCAACTATTATATGTTTTTTTCGTAATGTTTTGTGTTGCAAGTGTTTCTTATATGTGCTGAACAAGGTGGAATTAACCTGCGTGTTGCGAACCTGAAGAACTTTTGAGGTGTGAAGCTGGTGCACACCTCACTCTGAATCAGCAGGTCATTGTTGGAGTTGCACCACTTCTGAATTCAAGAGTTAATAATACATATCAGTTTGATTTACATTAAAAAAAAGGTGTTTCAAAGCTAACTATGATTGCTTAAATACTCTGTTAAAATGAGCATGTTAATTGCCTGTTGCATTTGTAAAACGAATCTATTTAAATGTTACTACAATGTTAAATGGACCAAAGCATTTTATGTGTACGTAAAACCTTTTCAAGTCATGGCCATAAACATGAGGTTGAGGTTGTTGGGGAAATGCAACATTTACTACAAGAAAAAAGACATATAGTGACACACTTTTTAATGACACATAAAAATAAGTGTAAGTAAAAGTATATATTTACTTACACTTTTGAAAAAAATGTAAGGAATAACTTAGATTTGCTTACACTTTTTAAAAAGTGTGAGTAAAAGTCTAGCTTTCACTCACACTTTTCAAGAAGTGTGAGCGAAAGTCTAACTTTCTCCCACACTTTTTAAAAAATGCGGGCAAAAATCTAACTATCACCTACATTATTTAGAAAGTGTGGGCAAAGATCTAACTTTCACTTATAGTATTTAAAAAGTGTGGGTAAAACTCTAACTTTCACATACACTTTTTAAAAAGTGTGGGCAAAAGTCTAACTTTCACCTACACTTTTAAAAAAGTGTGGGCAAAAGTCTAACTTTCACCTACACTTTTAAAAAAGTGTGGGAAAAAGTCTAATTTTCACCTACACTTTTAATAAATGTAGGCAGAAGTCTAACTATCACCTACATTTTTTAAAAAGTGTGGGAAAAAGTCTAACCTTCACTTACAGTTTTTAAAAAGTATGGGCAAAAGTCTAACTTTCATCTACACTTGTTAAAAGTGTGGGAAAAAGTCTAACTTTCACCCACACTTTTTAAAATAAAAAGTGTGAGCAAAAGTCTTTTTTACGGATGTGCTGTCCATAGAGAGTATTGGTTAACGTTAAACATTTTGGACTACGGACCGACTGAAACGAATAAATCACCTCGAGCTCGAACTTGACCTAACCTATTTCAGTCATTGGTCCGATCCGATCATTTCGATCCTTAGTCCGATCCAATCTGATCCTATACCGATGCTCAATCCTATCTGAAATCACTTGCTTTAAATGAGAAAAAAAAATATTTTATAAAAATCGATATTATTCAACGATATATTACAAAATTGGTTTTACTACCATTATTAAAAACGTGTTAAAATTCCATGTTCTATTTTTCGTTTTTAAAAATTGTACACACTTTCACCACGTACAATAATAAAAAGGTAAAATAAAAAAAAGAGTAAAACTTAAAAACAAAAAGTGAAAAAAGGATATATGCTTGTCACTCGATCCACACCTAAATCACACACACTCTGTCATCAAAACCCTAACTCCGGCCATATTCAGTCACCGATCTCCGCCGTCAATCGCCATCAAACGCCGTCAATCATCGTCAATTGCCGTCAATCGCCGTCAACTGCCGTCAATCGCTATCAAACGCCGTCAATCGTCGTCAATCGCCATGAAACGCCATCAATCGTCGTCAATTGCCGTCAATTGCTGTCATCCATTAGTGCTCCTCTATCACCGTAACCGTCGTGGATCACTCTATCGAGTTAGGTATAATCATTTGCAACAATTTATACAGGTTGTAACTTTTTTCATTTTGAAAGTTTGGTTTTGGAATCATTTGCAAAGTTAAATTCTGAGTAATTGATCAATTGAAACACGTAATATTGTTGATTAGGTTTTAGAACTTTAATATCTATAGTATGGATGAGTGAAATAGGTGTTAGGTTTTGATGTTCAGAAATTGAGGCTGATGGAATTTTGTTAGTTACGTGCTTGGTTTAGGAAGGGAAGGCGAATAGAATTATGCGCTTGATGTTTAGCGTGATTAAGTTAGGTACATGTATGCTTATTGAGACACATAACTAGTATAGTGTTTGCGAAAAAAAGTGTAATTAGTAGCTTTTAGAGTAATGCATAATATAAGCTCTTGCTTATTAGGATAATCAGTTAGTTATATGTATGCTTACTGAGACACGTGACTAGTCTAGTAACATGTAGAATAATGTAGAGTATAAGCTCTTGCTGAGTAGTGTAATCAGTTGGGTGTATGTATGCTTATTGAGACACTCTCAATTCGATTTGTTCGAAGCTGTGGAGCTTGGGGTATACGTTTTCTTGTTTCTTTTAATTGGATTGAAAGGTTATTGTTGCGTTTAGTGTATATATTGTTTATGAGTAGAGTAGTCAACCTGAAGAGCACGAAGTATTGTTTTTGTTATATGAATTGAATAATAGAAGCTTATTTTTAAGTTTTATCATTAAGTTTGTTATATAACTAGAGTCAGAGGCGGAGCCAGTGGGTGGCTAGCGGGTGCTTGGCCACCCCAACCAAACAACTACCCCTGTTTGTTGCTTGGTTTTCGGTCCACGTTTATGTAAACTCTTTAATCAGGCCCCTGCTAATGAGACAAACCTCCTTTGCAAGAGCTTTTAAGTGTTATCTAGTATGGAGAAAGTTAAAGAAAGAATTGAAAGAGAAGAAAAATGAAAGAAAAATAGACCGGAGAAGATGATAGATGAAAGAGAAAGATTGATTTTTTTTTAGTAAATCTATTATTTGGATCGCGGTTATTTAGTTTAAATGTTTAGGAACTGAGAACATTTGGTTATAATTAAGTAGTTGAGTGCTTCTATTATGGTTTACTTATATGTTTCATGACGTCCGCGCTTGCCAATTTTAAATGGCTATCGAGCTATTTTACTGAAAGAGGGTGCAGTAGCGAAAGAATCTTTTAGTGTCTAGTTTAGATGTCTATATCACTTCAATAGTTGATGTGTTGAGGCATCGTTTGTAGTAATCAGATCATCAAGTGTTCTTATTTAGATCTGTTTACGTGAATAAAGATGATGAGTATGTATTTTGAAACTAACGAGACAACTATATATCTATATAGTAAGTAGGTTCTTGCCAACTATCGACAGTAGGAGATAATGGAGTTTATTAATATCGAATACGTAGTTTATAAGAATTGTCCTTTAGTTGTTCAACATTGTATATGACTTTGCTTCATACTTTTGTTCTACCGTAAATGGTACAATTAGTGAAACATAATTACTAAGGCAGTGCAAAGTTATTACATTAATGTTGTTATTAATCTTATGTTAGGACGAGCACATTTGGATATTTTTTCATGTGATAAGTTGATTACGCAGAAAATAAGTATGTAATCTTTTCATTTATGCCATGCGCAGGTGGCATGGATCAGTTAAGAGTTCATCTTTGGTTTTTGCATTCAAATGCTACCAGTCACAAGTGGGAATTGGACGTAACTAACCGCTTTGATAAATATGGGTTCATCCTCGGTTTTTGCATTCAACTGCTACCAGTCACAAGTGGGAATCAGAGGTAACTAACTGCTCTGATAAATATGGGTTCTGAATTTTGAATCTAATTAAAGGAGTTGTATACCGGGTCTTATAACGTACTGATATTTTTTGTTTGTGTTTCTAGCTTTTGCTGAGCTTCTTGACAATTCCTTGGATGAGGCGCGTACTGGATCCACTTATGTTAAGGTTGTCGTGTGCTGAATAATGAAAAAGATGGTGGCAGTAAGATGTTATTGATTGAAGGTATATATTACTCCTCCAAGTGTTATCGTTCATAGCCTCGAGTCTGTCTGAAAACATTTATAATGTTATACTAGTAATTGATTGCAGATAATATGGGTCAGTTGGCGTGGGATGACGGTGATTGGAAGAGTCCGGAGACACTCAATGATGTTCAACCGTTTTTGTGCAATCTATCTGCTGATCCGGTATGTTTGTTTCTATAGCAACTCCCTATCTGTAACGCGATGATGTCATTATGTGTTGTACTTAAAATGATGATGTATTGTGGCAGGATATCATTCGTCTTCCAAGGTTATTCCGTTCTTACAACGACCCTTAGCTAAACTCGTTTCAACGCTCAGGGTACCCAAAAGTAAAGCAGGGTATGCTTCCCTTGGAGGTGGTTCACCATTGCGAAAGATAACAGATGAGCAGGTAGGATATGTATAACATGTTGGAATTTTTTTGTTATTATTCATGTATGCCATGGACTCAGGTTGTCATAGAAAATGAGCTCCCAAACAGTCACAAGTTTTAACGTTATTTAAAAAATACATGTGGCAGCTTAAAAATAAAAAATACTAGCAACGAGCACGTATCTCTCATACTGGCCGACATTCACTAGGCTGGCTAAATAGTCATGACTTCGCCATCACCAATTATTCTGATGTTATGTCTTTAGTTGTGTCCCACCCTTGGTTTCTGTTGAGATTTTGTTAACTAACATGCAATTTTACGTGTTTTGATGTTGCATTCCATAACATCACACCTACTCGTTGCTGCAGGCTGATGCTTTAAAAATGGCACTTAAAGCAAAGGAAATACCAGCTAATGTCTATGTTGCAATGCAGTAGTGGTACCCGTTCAGTGAGGAAGCTGTTCAGCAGGTAACTATTTATACAAGTCTGAAACCTTGAGATCTGCAGAACATCTTAATTTAATATGTTAGGGCCATTGTGATGGGATAACACTCGATATGTCTTCTAGGTTTATACGTGAATTAAATTCTAGTTTTCTTGTTCTGCTTTAGAATCACGCGCCCTTGTTCACTAAAAATTTGTCTTTTGTGGAAGTTCCACCAAGCGATAACTTCCATGAACAAGTTATGCTCTCAAAAGTGACACTGAGCAGCGCATGGGATTGCAAATGGTGGCAGGGTTTATCTGCTTAAATTTGACAGTTACTAGTGTTTGATCTGCTTAATTGTTTAGATCAGTGGGAAGGACAAATTAGTGTTTGATCTGCTTAATTTTGACAGTTATGTATTTTTGTTTCGTAATGTGATCGGTTTAGATTGAGTGTGTATATTAACCGTAAAATAGTATTTATTCTGTTTAAATTCACTCTTATGCTTGTGTGCTGATTTATATAATAGGGGCATGATCTAGTTAGTACTCAGGCTTGCCTGTTATCGACATTGCGATCCAAAATAATTCTAGATCATCAACTGCTGCAAGTGCTAATCCAAACAAATCACGATCAACTACTAAAAGTCCTCGTACAAAGAATCCAAAATCTCGCACGAGTCCTAAATCAGGTCCAAGTCGTCAACATTGTTCAACTTCCAGGTATGCATTTGCAAAAAATATTTGAATATAATTCATTTTTATTTCTACTTTTCAAATATATACAAACTTGACCCCTTTGACCCATTTCAAAACATGTCTTATTTTTTCACCTCTAATCTAATCAAATTCTCATCTAACCCATTTTTTACATGAAATGGTTTTAACTTGATTATCTCGACTATAGGAAATGATGGTGGACTATTCAGGAGTTATAGAAAGACGAGACACATGACGTTTGATATTTGGAATTATATACTGGTTAATGATTATGTATGAACAATATATTTCTGTCAAATTATGATATTCTATTGATATTTCTGTATGAATTTGACTTTTTTGGATAAGAATGTATGCATATGATACTGTATTTTTATTTTTTTTTAATTTTTTTTTGGTATTGCTGACACAAACTTTGTGTAGACCAAGACTTCAGCCTTTATCGACACATTAAGTGTCAGGATAGGTCTGTCAGCATATACTTTTACCGTCTGAACTTCTGCTAACACTTATTATTTGTGAAGGAGAAGCTAATTTATCATTCCTGACACTTTTTGTACTTTTCCTGACACTTTTTGAGTGTCAGGAAATGTTGTTTTTCTTGTAGTGATTGCTTAAAACCGGATGAATGGTCGGAGAAGGAAGGTAAAATGGGGAAAATTACGGGCCATACGGGATAAAATTTGGAGGGAAATGTGGTAAATGTAACCAAGTTTGATGTCTTAACACGGGTACTTGTTGCTGAGCCACTGCTATGGGAGTCTGCATTAACCCACCTGCTTGTGTGGATAACGGTGTTGCACTAGCAGCAGATAACATTATTGGATTCCCAACCTCTTGAGAAGATTGAGATGCCTGTTGAGATGCAACTGGAATATTCCCGTTGTACTTGGTAGCCACCACGGATGGGTGGAAAGGTGATATGCGCCCATCACTATCAGCACCCGCCAGAATGACAAAGCTGGGGATAATAATCTGCTAGGGTAAATGGTTGTTGAACATGTGTGTAAAAAAATACAAAAAAAGAGTCACATACACTCAATCTTAATAGCAATAGAATTCGATACTTAGAGCAAAAAGCTTGGCACACGAGAAGAATCACACGTTCAAAATTCATTGGTTTCAAAATATGCAACATGACTGCCTATTATTGGTGGTATGAAACCAAAATTCATGCTAGGAGAAGAATGAACCACGGGATATAGATAAATAGGAGTTAGGGGCCGGGTGAAATCCCGTGTTTCGGCTCTTTGTGCTCAGGCCGCCACATTAGATGATCGGGACGTCACCTCAGGTGACATATTCTGAGGTACGTTAGAAGAAGATGGTGGACAGTCAGAATCGTTTAATTGGGCTTCGATTTTCGTTTATATAGTTTAACAACCGAACAATGCACACCCCTAATTCAAAATCTAGCCACCAGCTAAATTCCAGCGGGATCTTTCATCTCATTTCTTAAAACAGTTTTTCTTACCGTTTTCACATAAGAAATGGGTTGAGAGATCCGACCGGTCAACAAGGAACTGAATCATACAAGCGACCTATTAAATAACTGAGACTTGCATCTATTGCATGTGCCTTCACGTTTGACACCTGCAATGCACATTAGTTAGTAAGCTTGATATCTCTTTTGAGTTCATAACTTTTATACAGCATTAGTAAACACAGATTATGCAAGAAAAAATTATCAACAAAACATGAAATGTAACCACTCAAGGGTGGCCTAGTGGCAAAAAGATTTGTGGCTATCACTCCAAAGTGTGTGAGGTCTTAAGTTCAATTCCCACTAGGTGAAAACAACCTTGAAGTGGCCACGCCAACCTCCTGAAAAAGGAGGGCTTTACCTGGTTTGAGTCTGTGTGGCGGTGGGCTCAAACCCCGTGGATTAGTCGGCCAATGAGTCGGAAATCACGGTTACAAAAAAAAAACAAAAAAAAACAAAAAACAAAACATGAAATGTAAGTCTGTAACAAAACACATCCCTTTAGCGGTAGACTAACCATCTAACACTACAGATTACATTTTCACTTAAGAACTTTGCAACATGCACCTAGGGGTGGGCATAAAAACCGGTTCATCATCCGATTAGAGAAAAAAAAAGAAGATTACTCCAAGTAGTGTTGACAGGTCTTCAATGGGTTTTCTCCAGGATCGATATGATCAAACAGCCTTCACGAAACAATCATCATATCATCATCAGTAAATAATAAGAACGAAGATTGGATGAACCCTAATAAACTCATATTAAATAATGAATTGGGTTACTTTGCTTTACAGAATTCGTACATATTTATACACACTGAATCGATGAACAGGCATATCGGTTCAATAAAAGTATATGACACAATCTAATCTAAACGTTATGTCCCTATACCTAAATAACTGACATATTATGGGTTTCGGGTTGGGCCTAATCCAAAGATTAATGGATTAATATTCCCAACATTCCCCCTAATCTATTAATCTTTGAACCTTCCAATCTTCTTGTTCCTGATGCTTCAATCTTCTTTCTATTCTGAAATCCTTGAATCCGCTGCCTCTTTTCTCTTCTTCTTTCTGTCATCTTCTAAAACAGCATCCATGCAGATTCTTGAGTGTTCTCCTCTTTGCGGGGCGAATTAAACCAACTGTCTTTCCTACAGTTCTTTGGTTTCCTAATTCCCGGGCAAAACTGAACAAACCTCTTCTAACTCTGCTTCTTTTCCTTCTGTGCTTCTTGAATGATGATTCTTTCTTCTTTTGCAGGAAAAAAACAACATACCATATTTCCTTTGCTGTCCTTCCATGTTGTTCTTTCCTTCTTTTGCAATAAAAGACGCAACAGCCATTGGTTCTTTTTGTTCTTCTGATCTTGAATCTGCCCCCTTTTTTCAAAAGGCAATATCTTCTTGATTGATCATGAATTATTGTTGTTTGATCCCTTGCGCTCTAATACCAATGTTGACATGTCTTCAATGGGGTTTTCTCCAGGATCGATATGATCAAACAGCCATCACGAAACAATCATCATATCATCATCAGTAAATAATAAGAACGAAGATTGGATGAACCCTAATAAACTGATATTGAATAATGAATTGGGTTACTTTGCTTTACAGAATTCGTACATATTTATACACAATGAATCGTTGCCTCTATGAACAGGCATATCGGTTCAATAAAAGTATATGATAAAGTGCGAAAGATAAAGGGGGAGTTTTACACGTTGGTGAGCAAGTTGAAGACTGGAGGGACTATTATTGACAAAGTGCGAAAGATAAAGGCATAACTGAAGATTGAGCTTATATATACTTGGTGCTACCAAACGAAGCGTTTACTTTTCATTTTTTGGTTTCTGTTATTCATTCTAGAGAGAGAAATAATCGTTTAATCATTCTTGATCAATCTTGTGAGTTTGTGAGTGTTGTTCATTGTTTCATTCTTGTATTCAGAATATTGTAATTGATCATTAATAAAGAGAGCCAAGAGGAGGTTGGCTGGGTTCTCTGTTATCTGTTCTTGGTGGTTTTAGTCATTGATTCATAAGTTTTTTACATGGTATCAGAGCCAGGTTGCTCTGAATCGTGATTAAAATCGTGTTTTAAAAAATTAGGGTTTTTAAATATTGGGGGTTTTGATCTATTTGTGTAGATCTTGATTTGTTGTTGGTGGATCATTGTTTAAACTGATCAATTTGGGTTTTTACAAAGTTTAATTGAGTTTTTTTTTTTTAAAATTAGGGTTTCAAGAAAATTTGGGGGTTTTTCATTAAAACTGTTTCTGATCTAATTGGTGAGCTGTGGGTTCATTATTGGGGTCTAATTGTTGTTTTTTTGTTGATTAATTAGAAAACCCTAAATCCAGATATTAGGGTTTTCTAATCTTGGTAAGAATTTGTGATTATTGTTATTTTCTTGTTATTCTTTACGTGCAGGTTGTTTTTCCGCTGCGTTGGTTATAGATCTTCTTGATCTATTTGTTTGGGTTTTGGTTTCTCTGGATTGTCTTGATCCATAGTTCTTGCTTGGTTTGCTGCGCGTGCATTGTAACACCTTTCACACTTTTTCCTTATATCTAGTTTTATTAGTTTCTTTTTATTGATTAGTGGGGATTAGGTGTCTATGGGATTAGTTTGATTCTGGTGTTGATTGATTCGAGATTTGCGGTAGTTGTTTGCTTATTTGTAGACGAGATACAAGGAGGTTGTGTTTTTTGTTCCTTTTGTTGTTTTTAGACCACTTTCAAGTCACTGCTCTTGACCTGCCACCTTTTGAGTGGTTTGGAAGCCTGAGAACTATTTTTAGGTCTGTTGTGTGTGTTCTTCGTTTTTTGTTTAGATTCTTGATTGGTTTTCTATGTCTGGGTCTGGTCCTAGTTCCCCTAAGGGTGATGGTCCACCTAAAGGGGGTGTTGTCAAGAATGATGATGTGGTTAAGTTTGATGTTTATGATCCTCTTTATTTGCACCCTCAAGATATTGGTTCTCAGTTGATTACCTTCAAACTTGAAGGAACTGAGAATTATAAAGTTTGGTCTGCTGCTGTTAAACTTGCTTTACAAACTAGAAATGAACTTGGATTTATAACTGGTAAATGTGTTCAAGACACTAATGATGATCCAGCTAGAGACCAATGGGAAATATGTAATGCTGTTGTGCTTTCTTGGTTACTTGGGTGTGTTTCTCCAGATTTATACAAGGGTCAAATATTTTCTAAATTTGCACAAGATGTTTGGGATGAATTAGAAGAAACATATGATAAACAAGATGGTTCTGTGATATATAATCTCCATCATAAGATTTACACTCTTACTCAATCAGGAATGTCTTTATCTGAATATTATCATGAGTGTAATTCTTTGTGAAGACAATTTGATGCTCTTGTTGATCTGCCTAATTGTACTTGTGATGGTTCTGAAGAACTTAAGGAAAATGATCAGCTTCTCAGGCTGATGCAGTTTCTTATGGGTCTTGATGATTGTTATAGTGTTGTGAGAAGTCAGATTCTCACATCTGATCCCATACCAGATGTGAGAACTGCTTTGCAACGTTGTCCAGAGATGAATCACATAGAAATGGGTCTAAAAATAATAAAACTGGTCCATCTGCTTTTGTTGTTAAGTCTGGTGGAAATTCTAATAATTGGAACAAAGGTGGTAATAATTCTAATAATGGAAGTTCTAATAATGGAAACAATATTAGAAATAACAGGACTGGGTCTAATGGTTATAGAAATGGTAATCTTGTTTGTAAACATTGTAACATGAATGGTCACACTATAGACAGGTGTTTTGAGTTGATAGGTTATCCACCTAATTTTAAAAGAAATAATAATAATTCAACTCAAACTAATGTTCATAATGTGAGTGTTAATGATAACAAATGTGATCAAAATAAGAGTACATCTTATACTCTTACTTCTGATCAATGTCAAAGACTTATGAGGTTAATGAGTGTTTCAAGAGAGAATTCTATGGGTTCTACTACTATTGCAGGTACCTTTAAAGTGAATAATTGTATTGTTAGTTTTCTTGCTTGTAGATTTTTTTACTATAATTCAAATATAAGTACTTATAGTACTTATATTGGGTGGATTATAGACTCAGGAGCTAGTCAGCGCATTACATATTCTGAAAAATTATTGTTTGATGTCATTGATGTTTCTTATCTTAATATAAGTGTTGCTCATCCTAATGGTACTTTGGAGCATGTGAAAAAAATTGGTTCTTTTAAAATTAATAATTTGATTATTAAGGATGTGCTAGTTGTTCCTGGATATAAAGTTAGTCTTTTGTCTGTTCAAAGATTGTCCAAAGATAATAAAGTTAATGTCAGTTATAATGAGAATTGTTGTATGATTCAGGACTTAACTCACAATGTCCTGATGGGGACTGGTAGTGAAAAAGATGGTTTATACTTTCTTGATGAAGGTAGGCCAGTTTTTAGTAAAAATATGAGATGTTGTCAGATTAGTAGTTCTATTTGGCATAATAGACTTGGACACCCAGCAGATCAAGTGCTGGATGTTCTAAGAAAAGATAATTTTGACATTAAACTTAAAGGATTAGAACCTTGTGATGTCTGTCATAAAGCTAAACAAACTAGAGAGTCTTTTCCTTTAGGTGAACATAAAACTAAACAATTAGGTGATATTGTTCATCTTGATGTGTGGGGTCCATATAAAGTTACTAGTAGAGATGGATTTAGATTTTTTCTTACTGTGGTTGATGATTACACTAGGTCTGTTTGGGTTTTTTTTTATTAAAGAGTAAAACTGAAGTCTTTTCTTGTGTTGAAAATTTTGTTAAACTTCTTGACAATCAGTTTAATAAAAAAGTCAAAGTTTTCAGAAGTGATAATGGGATTGAATTTGTTAATCAAAGATTTTCTGATTTTGTTAAAATAAATGGTATAGTTCATCAAACCACTTGTGCTTATACCCCTCAACAAAATGGTGTTGTTGAGAGGAAGCATAGACATTTGCTTAATACTGCTAGATCCCTCATGTTTCAGGGGGCATACCATTAAACATGTGGACTGAGTGTGTGCTAACTGCTACTTATTTGATTAACAGGTTACCTACTGCTGTTTTGTCTGGTAAAAGTCCTTATGAAATGGTTTATGAGTCTAAACCTAGTATACTCCATTTGAAAGTGTTTGGCTGTTTGTGTTTTTCTAATGTTGTTAATGTTTCTGATAAGTTTGAGTCAAGGTCTGAAAAATGTGTTTTTGTTGGTTATGCTTTTGATAAGAAGGGTTATAAATTGTTTAGTTTGGAAAATAAAAGGTTTTTCTTTTCAAAAGATGTGAAGTTTTATGAAACAGTCTTTCCTTTTAAAAATGATATGATTAGTAAAGATTTTGTTTTTTGTGATAATGGTGTTGATGATTTAAATTTTTTTAACATAAACAGTCAAGTACCTAGTGAATCCTATGATGAAAATGGAGATAGTATAGGTAAAAAGGATGGGCTTATACCTGAAACCAATATAGAACCTAATGACAGCACTGTAGAGTCTAGTAAAAGTAGAAAAGATGTTCATACTATTGATACAGATGTTGTTTATGAGGTAGAAAGATCATCAGATACTAATACTGATTCTAGTAGGAAGGACATTAGGGATGAGTATGCAACAGAAAATAATTCTGAGGGTATACCAAACATTGGTAGTGATGAAGAGAATTCCTCTGAGGATGAAGGCATTGAGTCTTTTGGAAATGTGTTTAATTGGTCACCAGAACCAGCAGCAGATAATACTGTTAGGAGAACTAGTAGAAAAGTTGCTTTTCTTGCTTATAAGTATAAATATTTTTTACTTAATAAAGATGTTAAGTATAGTATTAACAAAGTTGTTAGCTATGCTAATTTGAGTGTTGATAATTTTGTGTTCACTACTAATCTTAATAGAATTCATGAGCCTAATACATATTCTGAAGCTATTAAAGATAGTAGATGGATTGAGGCTATGAATCAAGAAATGGAAGCTTTAAACAGAAATAATACCTGGATTATTACTGATCTTCCTAAGGGAAGAAAGGCTATTCCATGTAAATGGATTTGGAAAGTTAAATACAAGTCTAATGGTGATATAGAAAGATTTAAAGCTAGGCTTGTTGCCAAAGGGTTTAACCAAAGGGAAGGTATTGATTATGATGAGACTTTTTCACCTGTGGTTAAATGTGTTTTGACTTTAGCTGTTAGTAATAATTGGCCATTATTTCAGTTAGATGTCAATAATGCTTTTTTATATGGTGAACTTGATGAAGAAGTCTATATGAAAATTCCTGAAGGTTATGGTGATGAAAACAGTAATAAAGTGTGCAAATTGGTTAAGTCTCTTTATGGGTTAAAGCAAGCACCAAGAAAATGGAATGAGAAACTTGTTTCTGTGCTTATTGAAAATGTTTTTCTACAAAGTCCAAATGATTTTTCTCTCTTCATTAAGAACAGTAATGGGGTTTTCTTGGTCTTACTAGTTTATGTGGATGATATTGTTATTACTGGAAATAACCTTGATGAAGTTAACAATTTAAGGAATTTTTAAGGACTAAGTTTCTTATTAAAGATATTGGGAAACTTAAATATTTTTTGGGTATTGAGGTTATTGACATTGATAATGGTATTTTTTTAACCCAGAGAATATATTGCACAGAGTTGTTGTCTGAGTTTGGAATGTTAGGATGCAAGCCATGCAGTGCTCCTATTGAAGTTAATCCAGATAGTAAAAAATTGAATAAAAGATTTGGTAATGATAAAAAACTTACTGAGATTACTTCATATCAAAAACTTGTGGGAAAATTGATTTACTTGACTATGACAAGACCTGATATATCTTATGCAGTTCATTGTCTTAGTCAAGTTATGCATAGTCCTATGACTTCTCATTTAAGACTTGCTTTCAGAATTCTTAGATACTTAAAAGTTGAACCTGGCTTAGGTATCACTTTTAAGCAAGGTAATTGTAGCAAGCTGAATGTGTTTGTTGACTCAGATTGGGCTAAGTGTAAGATAACCAGGAGGTCTGTAACTGGTTATTGTGTATTTCTGGGAGATAATTTAGTTTCTTGGAAGAGTAAAAAACAAAGTGTGGTTTCTAGGTCTTCTACAGAAGTTGAATATAGGGCTATGTGTAATGTGTGTTGTGAAGTCATGTGGATTCATAAAGGGTTAACTGATATGAAAGTGAAAGTGGTTTTACCTGTTGAAATGGATTGTGATAACAATTCTGCTATCCAAATATCTTTGAATCTTGTGCTTCATGAAAGAAGCAAGCATTTTGAAATTGATCTTTATTTTTTGAGGGAAAAATATCTGCAGGTTATATTAAACCTATAAAAGTTAAATTTGAAAATAACACTGTAGATATATTTACAAAAGGATTGCTCATATCTGATCATAAATTTTTTTGTAGAATGCTTGGTTTGTATAATGCTTTTGCAGGTTAAGGACTTAAGGGGGAGTGTTGAGAATATAAGTCATTAACCTGAGGGGCTTAATTGGACACAAGTTATAAGATGAAGGGGGAGTTTTACACGTTGGTGAGCAAGTTGAAGACTGGAGGGACTATTATTGACAAAGTGCGAAAGATAAAGGCATAACTGAAGATTGAGCTTATATATACTTGGAGCTACCTAACGAAGCGTTTACTTTTCATTTTTTGGTTTCTGTTATTAATTCTAGAGAGAGAAATAATCGTTTGATCATTCTTGATCAATCTTGTGAGTTTGTGAATGTTGTTCATTGTTTCATTCTTGTATTCAGAATATTGTAATTGATCATTAATAAAGAGAGCCAAGGGGAGGTTGGCTGGGTTCTCTGTTATCTGTTCTTGGTGGTTTTAGTCATTGATTCATAAGTTTTTTACACAATCTAATCTAAACGTTATGTCCCTATACCTAAATAACTAACATATTATGGGTTTCGGGTTTGACCTAATCCAAAGATTAATGGATTAATATTCCCAACAAGTAGCAGTTAAAAGCCCCAACGTGCAGACAATGACACTTTCGTTTAACCATTGAGAGGCTCTAAAGAGCACTACTGATGTCATGAGGAATAAATAAACATTACCGAAATTCCTTTCATATCTTCACATTATAAGCCTACTACTAGCTCAAGAACAAAAGTTCAGATGCCATCCATCGCTAATAGGTTCTCGATTTTTTTAAAGGGATCATATGAGGAAGAAAGGAAGTGTCATAATTCATGTTCTTGAGTTTATATTTTAAGTTGATGAAGAAAGGAAAGGAAACAAAACATAATTACTAAATTACCCTCAAAGTGTCTCATCTCTGAACTTGGTCTTTACCTCACTATTGTTATTTACTTATAGACATCAGCATAACTTTTCAGGTACCGTTACCAGTAAGTCTTCATTTTAACCACTTTATTGCGTTGGACTGTAACCTTTTCTTTTAATGTCAGATTGAATTTAAAAGAAAATAATTCACGCTCTAGTCACACCTCAACAAGACCAATAGAAACTGAATTGGGGTTGTGATCCAATATTAATTTGGTATTAGAATTGTAAGCTCCTAGTCAATCTTGCTAAAGTGTTGCTTATATCTATCGACCATTATTTTAGCATGTACCAGGGGTGTACAGTCAAAAACATAATAAAAGTTACGGATAATGTCACCAAGATAATTTCAAGAACATAACTATATTTCCTTAATAGACAGTTAGAAATCGGTGTTACCAAAACAGACCCTAGAAATATGTGTTAACAAAAACTACACAGCGCGTAAATCTTGTTTGCGCACCAACTAATTTGCGCTGTTTTTCATGAGCATACACGTGTGCTTTGGTTGTTTAAATTGAGTTGTTTATTCTCAAACCAATATTTATGTAGGGAGATAGGGTATTATGCTGACATTGTAATTCTAGTCTATAGGAGTACACAACAGTAATTTTTACATAATTAATATAGTAACATCGTATTAACATAACATAAGATACTGAAATCGTACCTGAAAACTAAAGCCAAATCAAACACTAGCAGAAGATGCAATGAACGAAAAGGTGTCCAACTTAGTAGGATCCATATCAGGAGTGCTAATTGATCTCAAATCATAGACTTCACGCATACTTTTTAACCCCATATTGTATTGTACAACCTTTCCATATAACCCCATCACAAGGAACGATTCCTCTTCTTCTTCTCCCAAAACAATACTCCAAATTCTGGACAAATCCCACTTAGAAGGCAATCTCTCGTTTTCATCGAACAGTATCATAACATCATCAAGATTAACAACGCACATAAGCGACCATTTAGAGTATCTCTTCCTCATCTAAAAAATAAACAAATCTTGGGCAGAAGTACCATCAGCAACCAAGTACAAATAACCAAGAGACTCGAACAGCTTACAATTCTTACAGAACTTACTAGTATCATACACCAAAGGCCGGGTAAAGGGAGTAACCCCGAAACTTTTACTTACGTTATGCTCTCCAATAATCAACATGCAATGTGAAGCACCACCGCTCCATATGTTTAACCCATGAATGATATCTTTCCAATATATTCCTTCATTCAATATATTGCGCATCCCAACTTCCGCATTAAGTGCAGCACTCCAATTTCCTGTTTCCGAAGAGTAAGTTTTGATGATAAAATAACCATCTCTATGAAAAACTCTATAGTAAGGTGACTTTGAAGGATCAAACGCCAATCTCATACCACCGCCAGTACGTAAGAGTTCAGATAGGGAACCCTCACACTTTGGAAGCATCTTAAAGACGTTAACAGTAGGGTTATATACATAGTACTTATTAGGCTTAATACAACACAGAAGTAAACCATTACAGGAGTCCATAATAACAAAATCACTACCCGCCTCCCGAAACATGGTGTGTAATGAAAATGTGGTGATTCTCGGATCCAAGGAGACTAAATGATACGCCACAGATGATGATGATGATTTGAGAAGGAAGCCAAAAGGGGGATCAGTGGTTTGATTTTTACGCGAACACGGAGAGAGGTCAGGGGTGTTAACGATGAGTGACAACCAGTGTTTGGAAACGAGTTTAAAGAAATGAAGTGAAATGAAAGGCAACCTTTTTAGGATTTGGATTAAAAGGTCGTCATTGAATATGACTTTGTGTACAGATGATAAAGGGAGATCATTGTCTTCAGTACATCGTTCTGATCGACATGTCTCCGTTAATTGTTGTTCCAGGGAGATCACTGTTGTACATTTGGGGTTAGCTTAGAGCATGCAATGGGAGGTTTGATGAAAGGCTTTTTATTATTGGAAAAAGCTTTCAAAAGATATTTATCATGAATGCTTTTAAAGAAATAGCTTTTTAGTTTTTAGTATTGCCATGAATGATTCAAGTCTAAATAAATTTAGCATTTAATGTCATAAATGCTTCAAATCAAAAGAAAAAGAAAAGCAAAGAAATACAAGCCAAAATTAGTTTAGAAAAGGTTTCTTGTCGTTTTGTGACTCACTGTGCCGGTGAGAAGGAGAGTGGCGAGCAAACGACGAGCTAGGTTGGTGTAATGGCGAGATGGTGGCAAAAGCCACGTGGGATATTGCAAGGGTGCTCGCCACCATACCTCATGCTTTTAGGTACACATTGATGTAGCCAACTTAGCTACACCTATATGCCAATTTAAGGTATAAAAAATCAAAATTTAGGCTCGATTAACATTATTGTTCATTTTCATAACTAAAATCTATTATTGACATTTACACGAAATTAGTTACTATCGCATATGTAAGATGTTAGTAGAGCTTTTCGTGACAAAAACTGTTGGAAAATGTTTTGCAAAATATGGTTTTTGCAATACTTTGGACATAATTTTATATATGTATATGTTATATATATTCGTAGTACTTAGTAGCTTTGCGTTCTCCTCGAAGAGAGCTTCGCAACGAGCTAAAGTATGTCCAATGTGGAGTTAATATGAATGAGATATCGTGTCTCAAAGTGAGTCACGTGAAACACAATATTTGGAAAAATATTTGTCCCACATCGCTTGAAACATGAAGTGAAAACATGTTTATAAGGAAATCCTAGTTTCTACCCTACAATATTCATTTTTGGGTTTTTACTCCCACGCCTACGCGCGCGCAGGAGGGGGGGTGCAGAAAGTGGGATTTCTAGGCCAAAAACAGGTTCGAAGCTACTGAACTTGTGCACGAGCGCGCGACCTGCGGACACGAATGCAGCTCCGAAATCTGGCTTGGGTGCGGGCAGATTTCGGTATCTTTTTTGCTGCAAATTCGATTTTTGTTTCTAGAAAATTCTGTACATCTATTTATGGAATAGATATAGACTTTCTTATTAAGTCATGACAGAATTTTCCTGTGTTTGTGAAATATATGCAAATCGTGTTTATTTTTAACAGATTTGTATGTCTGATTATTTTAAAAGCATATATTCTGTCTTGGTGACCAAGACATGAATTAGCTATAAAACAAACCATTCTCATTCAGTTTTATCATCAGAAAAACGCAGCTTTTTCTTTACTCCATTACCAGTTCGTTTTTCAGCAGCTCGTCGATCAGAAACACGCAAGGCTTCCGTGATCTTTCAGGCAAGTTTGTTTAGTCCGGTTGTACAACAGCTTTGGACGTTGTACCCTGGGAAACAGACGACGAATCTGTTTTAAGGGAAGCGTGTTAAACACATGCCTCGTCTATGTTTTACTGCTTTCTTCATTACTGTTAATTACTTTCTGTCAATTTAATTTATGATATTTTATTGTAAATTCGATTTTATAATAAAAGTGTACACCGTTTCCTACAATCTTAAAACAGTTCTGTTTAACAGAATTAAAACTTTTATTAAAATGGATTAATAATTTTATTAGATTTATTTATAAACTGTTTCTGTCGAAACCAGGATTGAGTTTCATTGGAAATCAGTTTTAATTTACAGATTTTTATTAACAGTTAACGTTTTTTTAGCAGTTGTTCTAATTAGTTTATTGAAACCAATATTGTGTTTCTGTTAAACTGGTATTTTTGATAATTGCATCTGATTCATTGAAACCAAGATTGAGTTTCTTTGAAGCAGATCTACTATAAGTATATAGAGATCACGATTGAATTTCTTATATACAGATTTATAACAGTTGTCTAACTGTTTGTGTTTTGATCTTGTTTGATCTTTCAGAATGTCTACTAGCACTCCTGAAATTCCTGCAACTACTACTGTGAAAGTAACTGCTGCGCCAGTTACCCACACAGTTGCTAATCATGCTGAAAAACCAGACAAATTCAATGGACAGAATTTTAAGAGGTGGCAGCAGAAGATGTTATTCTATCTCACTACTTTGAACCTTGTGAAGTTCTTAAAGGAGACTGTACCTCAGGTGGAACCTCCTAAAGAAGGTGTACCCGAAAATCAACAAGCCGTGCAAGCTGTTGAAGCATGGAAACATTTAGACTTCTTGTGTCACAACTATATTCTGAATGGTTTGGTGGACTCTTTGTACAATGTGTACTGCAAGACTAAGACTGCCAAAGAATTATGGGAGTCCTTGGAACGCAAGTACAAAACTGAGGATGCTGGTACAAAGAAGTTCGTGGTAGCTCGCTTTTTGGATTACAAGATGGTTGATTCAAAGAGTGTGATAACTCGGGTTCAAGATCTGCAGGTTTTGCTACACGACATTCATGCTGAGGGTATGACTTTGAGTGAAACTTTTTAAGTTGCTGCTATCATTGAAAAGTTACCTCCAAGCTGGGTAGAATTTAAAAAACTACTTGAAGCATAAGCGAAAGGAGATGACTGTTGAAGACTTGGTTGTTCGTCTTCGTATTGAAGAGGACAACAAGCTGGCTCAGAAAAACACTTATACACCTGATTCTGCCAAGGCAAATATGGTTGAGCATGGTTCGTCTTCTTCAAAGTCTAAAGGCAAGAGCTTTGGAAAAGGGAAGAATGACAAGAAGAGCAAAGGGAAGTCTTAGTACCTTGCTCCTAAGGATGGAATTGCGAAGCAAAAGTTCCAAGGAAATTGCTTCAACTGTGACAAGCCAGGTCATCGTGCTGCTGATTGCAAAGCGCCAAAGCAGGTGACTCCACGCGAGGCTAATATGGTGAATGATAATGTGGACATGATTGCTATGGTGTCTGATGTCGTTACCATGATCTCTGAAGTTAACCTGGTAGGTTCTAATAAATATGATTGGTGGGTTGATACTGGGGCAACCCGTCATGTGTGTGCTGATAAGAGTATGTTTCACTCTTTCAGAGCGGTTGACAATGGAGAGAAGCTGTACATGGGCAACTCTGCAACTGCTGATATCAAGGGCGAAGGAGATGTTATTTTGAAGATGACATCCGAGAAAGAGCTCAAGTTGACTAAAGTCTTGTATGTTTCAGAGATTTGCAAGAATCTTGTGTCCGGATGGCTTTTGAATAAGTTTGGTTTTCGTCTTGTTTTTTAGTCTGATAAAGTTGTACTTTCTAAGAATCAAATGTATGTTGGTAAAGGGTATGCCCTGAATGGTATGTTTAAGCTCAATGTAATAGTTGTTAAGAATGATATCAATAAAATAAATTCTTCTGCTTACTTGATTGAGTCTTCTAATGTGTGGCATGGCTGTCTTGGACATGGTAATTTTAATTCAATGCGTCGTTTGATTAAATTTAATGGCATACCAAATTTTCATATTGATTCAAATTATAAGTGTGAAACTTGTGTCGAAGCCAAACTTACAAGATCATCTTTCAAATCGGTTGAATGAAAAACCGAACCACTTGATATGATACACACAGACATATGTGATTTGAAATCACTACTCACAAAAGGTGGCAATAAGTACTTCATCACGTTTATTGATGATTGCACAAAGTACTGCTACGTTTACTTGTTGAAAAGTAAAGATGAAGCTATAGACAAGTTTGTTCTATACAAAACCGAAGTTGAGAATCAACTTGGTAGGAAAATCAAGGTTGTACGAAGTGATAGATGAGGTGGATATGTGTCTCCTTTTGCTGATCTATGTGCGACACATGGAATTAGACATGAGTTTACTGCTCCTTATTCACCTCAGCAAAACGGTATTGCCGAAAGGAAGAACCGTACTTTGAAAGAGATGGTTAATGCCATGTTGTTAAGTTCTGGTTTGAGCCGGGACATGTGGGGGGAAGCCATTCTAACGGCTACTTATCTTTTAAACAAGATACCTCGTAAGGATAAAGAGAAAACCCCATATGAACTATGGATGGGAAGAAAATCATCATACCAGTACTTAAGAGTGTGGGGGTGTCTAGCCAAGGTAGTTGTGCCGACACCTAAGACCCAAACAATTGGACCTAAATCTGTGGATTGTATATTTATTGGATATGCTAAGAATAGTAGTGCGTATCGTTTCATTGTACATGATTCGAAAAATCCAGATATACACAAGAACACAGTTATGGAATCAAGGAATGCGTCCTTCTTTGAAAACATATTTCCTTGTTTAAAGAAGGAAAATGGAAGCACATCTAGAATAGATGATGCAGTTGTCCAAGATAAGAGACAATGCGATGATAATGATCTCCAAGATGAGAGACAAGATCAACCCGAGGAAGAAGAGGTTGAACCTCGAAGAAGCAAACGGGTGAGAACCGAGAAATCATTTGGACCCGATTTTGTCTCTTTTATGGTAGAAAATGAACCCACTTCTTATCAAGAAGCTGTAAATTCCTTGGAAGGGCCTCGATGGAAAGAAGCGATTAATAGTGAAATAGAGTCTATTTTACAAAATCATACTTGGGAGCTCGTGGATTTACCTCCTGGTTGTAAACCACTAGCCTATAAATGGATCTTCAAGAAGAAGATGAAAGCTGATGGCACCATCGATAAGTACAAAGCAAGATTGGTGATCAAAGGTTTTAGACAACGGAAAGGTCTAGATTACTTTGATACTTATTCGCTTGTTACGCGAATAACTTCTATTAGGATGATTCTTGCTATTGCCGCATTAAGAAATTTAGAAGTTCACCAAATGGATGTGAAAACGGCTTTTCTAAATGGAGATTTAGATGAAGAAATATACATGAACCAACCCGAGGGTTTCATGGCTCCTGGACAAGAGAGCAAAGTTTGTAGGCTTGTTAAGTCATTGTATGGCTTAAAGAAAGCTCCAAAACAATGGCATCAGAAGTTTGATCACGCCATGCTAGAGGGTGGATTCAAAATTAATGAATGCGACAAGTGTGTTTATGTCAAAGACACAAATAGTGGATATGTATCTTGTGTCTTTATGTCGACGATATGCTTATCGTTGGCAGTAACGACAAGATGATCAAGTCTACTAAAGACATGTTGAAATCAAAGTTTGACATGAAAGATATGGGTTTGGCTGATGTGATCCTTGGAATAAAGATCATACGAACTCAGAGTGGACTTGCATTAAGTCAAGCACATTACGTGGACAAAATTCTTAATACTCATAATACGGGGGATTCCGGCCTAGCTAGAACTCCAATAGACACCAGTTTGAATCTATCTAAAAATAGAGGCGTAGGTGTTGCCCAATTAGAGTATTCAAGAATTATTGGCATGTTAATGTATTTGATGACATGTACCCGACCTGACTTAGCATATGCTGTTAGCAGGCTGAGTAGATATACTAGTAATCCAAGTGATGCACATTGGAAAGCTATGACTAGGGTACTTCATTATTTGAGATACAGTCGTGATTATGGACTAATATATATGCTAGATATCCATCTGTTATTGAAGGATACAGTGATGCAAATTGGATATCTGACATAAAGGATTCTAGATCGACCAGTGGATATGTGTTTACACTGGGAGGGGCCGCTATATCTTGGAAGTCTTCCAAGCAAACTGTATTAGCTAAGTCCACGATGGAATCAGAATTTATCGCGTTAGATAAATGCGGAGAAGAGGCGGAATGACGACGTCAATTCGTAGAGGACATACCCAGGTGGCCTAAACCGGTAACGGCCATTAGTATACATTGTAATAGTCAATCGACAATTGGCAGAGCTCATAGCACAATGTATAATGGAAAGTCTAGACATATCCGTCGTCAACATAATTCGGTACGACAACTACTCTCAACAGGAGTTATCTCAATTGACTATGTGAAGTCAAAGGATAACATCGCGGATCCGCTTACGAAAGGCTTAATCAGAGAGTTAGTTAGTAAGTCGTCTAAAGGAATGGGACTAAAGCCCTTAAAGTAATGAGCTTCTATGAAGGAAAACCTAACCCAGTTGACTGGAGATCCTAAGATCTGGGTTCAATAGGACAACCTAATCATAGAAATGTGGCGGAAGTCACGTCAATGTGGGGGGGGGAGGGGGGGTTACTTAATACAGTAACTTTCCTAGTCCATTCCTAGAACAATGTGACATGTTGAGAGGTTAAACATATGGCTTAATGATTCAGGATGAAATCATAAAGCATAATGATTCAAGATGAAATCATAAAACATATGTTTTTAATGATACAAGATGAAATCACCTATGTGAGAGAGAAGTGGGGTCGCTTGGAAGGAAATTGTGGGGGCGTAATTTCTAAGAGCTCTTGCAGAACCAGGCGAGTGTTCATGACCATAACGAACACGACTATGAGGACTTGACAAGGTCAGGGAGAGTCTTGTGTGAGTGTGTTTTGTCGTCTACGTAAACAGAGGTTGAGTTCAAGGACATCGCGTCTACTCAGATCTAGGAGACTAAGTGCATCTCACAAGGGAAGGTTCAAAGGGTTACACCTACCTATCCTATGCAGGACTTAACCGCAGAAATTTTGCCGAAACTTTCGTGTGTTTTCGACCGATTCCCATTCATGTGGGGGATTGTTGGAAAATGTTTTGCAAAATATGGTTTTTGCAATACTTTGGACATAATTTTATATATGTATATGTTATATATATTCGTAGTACTTAGTAGCTTTGCGTTCTCCTCGAAGAGAGCTTCGCAACGAGCTAAAGTATGTCCAATATGGAGTTAATACGAATGAGATATCGTGTCTCAAAGTGAGTCACGTGAAACACAATATTTGGAAAAATATTTGTCCCACATCTCTTGAAACATGAAGTGAAAACATGTTTATAAGGAAATCCTAGTTTCTTCCCTACAATATTCATTTTTGGGTTTTTACTCCCACGCCTACGCGCGCGCGCAGGGGGGGGGGGGGGAGGTGCAGAAAGTGGGATTTCTAGGCCAAAAACGGGTTCGAAGCTACTGAACTTGTGCACGAGCGCGCGACCTGCGGACACGAATGCAGCTTCGAAATCTGGCTTGGGTGCGGGTAGATTTCGATACATCTATTTAAGGAATAGATATAGACTTTCTTATTAAGTCATGACAGAATTTTCCTGTGTTTGTGAAATATATGCAAATCGTGTTTATTTATAACAGATTTGTATGTTTGATTATTTTAGAAGCATATATTCTGTCTTGGTGACCAAGACATGAATTAGCTATAAAATAAACCATTCTCATTCAATTTTTATCATCAGAAAAACGCAGCTTTTTCTTTACTCCATTACCAGTTTGTTTTTCAGCGGCTCGTCGATCAGAAACACGCAAGGCTTCCGTGATCTTTCAGGCAAGTTTGTTGTCCGGCTGTACAACAGCTTTGGATGTTGTACCCTGGGAAACAGACGGCGAATCTGTTTTAAGGGAAGCGTGTTAAACACGTGCCTCGTCTTTGTTTTACTGCTTTCTTCATTACTGTTAATTACTTTCTGTCATTTAAATTCTGTCAATTTAATTTATGTTATTTTATTGTAAATTCGATTTTATAATAAAAGTGTACATTTCCTACAAAAACTGGATTCAAGAACACACATCAAGATTTGCAACATTATCAAATAGTAGATGTTGGAGGTGATGGATTACCAACGTCAACGAGCTTAGGGTGCTCCATTAAAACCTTTTGAACCATCACCTGACATCAACCCTGCACGACTTAAGTTTCCTACCTGATCAAATAACTAAACAATAGAATAGCAGGTTTCTTCTCATAGTGAAAACGAGTATCTTACTGGGATTTCCAGGTTTTATGGACCTGTAACTTGTTGAGTGGTATAATGAAGTGGACCCTGTCCATCACTTTTTACAGCAAAAGAATTAAAAGCAGATCCTGCCCCAATTTCTTGAGTCAAAAACTAATATCTTGGTTGATTTGTCAACTAACAAAAACAAGAAATAGTAACTGATTACACGTGTATTAATGAAAAACAAGAAATACGGCATATAACCACTATTAGGAGTCAAGTGTGAAACACAAAATTTTTGAAATCAACTTCAAAGCGTACTGCCAGCTGTAGGTGCTTATAGGTTCAATGTGCCAACACATTACACAATGTCTCTTTGTGTGTGAAAGAGCATGACCAAGACGGAAGCAGGCTTTAGGCTATTGACCAACCCAAAATCGCACAGACCCCTCCTGGGTGGAAAAGGGATTTGATGATCAAGAGCGTAGGAATCATAAAGTTTGCTGATGTGTATGAAATTTTTCAGTTTTTTTTAAGAGGTTGCTAAATGGGCAGGTCGGGCGTTGGGTATCAGATCAAAACGGGTATTTTTGCACTAGTCAAAACGGGTCGGGTCAAGTTGGGTTGAGCGGAAATGCATTTTGTAAGAGAAACAGTTATATGGTTGTGATAGTACTAAGAGAAACACTTTCTGATTAGAATATTTCCAACGGACTTTAGAATAATGGGTCGAAATTGCCACCTCTTTTCTTCACTCTTTCTAATATGCTGTGTTTTTTTCTGGAGAGAAACAATATCTCTATTATTAATGTAACTTTATTAATCTAACTCAAAACCAGAAATTGAGAAGTATGTTTTGTACCTAATCACTTGAATGTAGCATCGCATCTTTAACGTTTATCAGGTTCATTATTATTTCCGGTAACCAGGTACTTGTTTGAACACTCCGTGTATTTTTAACAAGGGGTATCATTAGCACAGTTCTCGTCGCAGGGATGCATGGTTCTGTTGAACGTTTGTGATCAGGTATTATAAATTCTTTTTAGGGCTAATGACTTAAAAATGTATATAATTTGACATCTTTTTGCGTTCTGTGTATCCATCTTTTTTATTTCCCATTATGGTCATCAAACTTTTACAAGTCGGTCATTGTGTGTATTTTGTCACTATTTTACCATGTAATACGACCATTTTACCCTTCAAAATTTCGAAAAAGTAAGGGTAAAATGGTCACAAAATACACAAAATGATCGACTTTTGAAAGTTTGATAATCATAATGGGAAAGAAAAAAGATGACTACACAAAACGCAAAAAAATGTCAAGTTATATGCATTTTTAAGTTATTTGACCTTCTTTTTATGTTACATTTAGTGGCAAGATTTCCAGAAGTAGTACAGTGGTATCCTGGGTCATCTTTCTTAAGGATCAAAGCGGGCGTCCATTACTATGCGTTAAATGTGATTACAAGAACAACATTCTATAAAGAAAACGTTTACAGAAGTTGTATGCATTGAATTGGGCTATGGGCAACTTTTAGCACATTTGACCCATTTTAGATACAACACGCACTATGTTGACCGTAAGTTATGCAAACGTGTCGAATTTCCCCATCTGGGCCATTTTAAGAATTATATTCCAGAAACTTTAACCTTTTTTATACTTTATTCGGTACTTGATAAGTGGGTTTCGGTGATTTCATGAAAACCATATGATGATATTGATAAGCTTTTTCTTTGCAGCTAAACCTCTGGTGTTAATAGGCCCACAGCAGAACACTGATTAGAATACTTCATACGCTTTCAATCCATCACAAAAGAAGCCAAGAAGTTCACCAGCTAAACGCAGACACAATTTCGACCAGATTCATATCAAACACAAGGCTTCAAAAAGATTACCATTACATAACAAACACATCCTGAGTTAATTAACTTATACTACCTTCCCCTATATATATTGAACCACAACATTTCATAATCTCAACAAAAACCACATCTTCAAACCCAGATCTTTATAATAACAAAATCCCGAAAATACCAATTAAATACCTATAAATTATGCCTAATACATGCAACACAAACACCAGGATCATACTCACTACAACTTCTCCAATCATTTATAATAAAACAAAATCAAATTCCAAAATGGCACAATGTCAAAAAGCCAACACATTCGTAAAACCACATCCATTACTATAGGTGTTTGTGTGGCTGCTATTGTCCGAGTAATTGGAACATCCTTGTTCGTAAAACCAATCCATACTATATTCATCAGCCGTCTCCAATAGCTCTTAAAAAATGTCATTCTTGGGAAATCATACTCCATCACAAGAATACACCACAAAAACAACCCTTGACAACAATCACAGGTCCATGTCCATGAACAAATAATTTTTTAACTTTTGTTAAAATAAATTCAAGATTAGGTTACAAAAGTCTGAACCAAGGAACCAAATAACAAAACAAAGACGACATAAATAATATTGTTCAGGACCTAACAAAATTCGAAACTATACCAATACCAGACAATACATAATAAAAGAAAACCAATGTTTCAATACCAAAATTGGATGAAGAATACTCGTGTAAGCACATATTATTGGGCCAAGACGATACCTAAATTTCAGAAGGTGCTGCGCAACAATTACTGGATTTCTTGATCATCAGATGCTGAAGCGGCAGAAGGTAAAGCGGCAGAAGGTGAAACAGCAGCAGTAGGTGAAGCAGTGGCTGGTAAAGCAGTAGCTGGTTGCATACTTGGAAAGTTTTGAGGCAAAATGAATGTTGGTTGTACAGCATCTGTATTCCCTTGAATTGCCATAGCCAGTGAGTAACCAAGAGTTCTTGCGACCGGAACCGCAACTGCGTTCCCAACTTGAATATACCTAAAAAATTAAAAAAAAGTCAAGGCACATTTACGCATAATCTTTCACAACATAAATACTTTTATACAACAACAAAGAAATGCCATACCGATTAATACTTTTAACTATGATCTCAAAAATGCCATTACCGATTAATCCTTTAAACGTTACAATATTGAAGACTAAACTATGACCCCTATTGTTTTTTATATACAACAGCATTTTAAACACTGAGGTCATAGCTTTCTAGACATCTTCTGATGGTATCAGATGTTTAACTCTATATGAGCCCAATCAATGAAACAATTTTTTAACACATTACTAACCTTTCTTTGATAGGACCGAGAAGTTGATAAAAATCTGGGAAGCCTTGTAGACGGGCGTTCTCCCTAATTGTAAGAACTCTTTCTTGTTCAGGATGCAAAATTACCTAGATAGAAAACATCAAATTCAAATACACACCTCTAACCATATATGTTCTATACAAGGAGAGGTTTTTGTAAGTTATACCTAGTTATGCGGCTCAGCGCGGGTGACAACTGTCCCAATAGTTTCATCCCACCATAGGCGTCCAAATGGCCTGTATAATAAAGGCAATAGCATATAAGAAAACTACGCATAAAGGCACGCTTAATATATGTGTGTTAGGGACAAGATAATAAATTACTTTGAAGAATGCCCTTTATTATAACTTATCGCATAGTCAGGTGCCTGTCATTATTAATCAAAAATGAAATCAGTTCATTAGGTGAACTAATTCCCAGAAAACCGACTATAATTTGCAAAGTGCATTTTAGAAAGAACAAAACATGCTACTGCAACTACTTACCAAATGCTTTCCTGAAGGCAATCTCAACTTCTCTCTGTCCACCTTTGGATCAAAATAAACACGATTCTTGGAATCTACTTTAACACCATTTAAGTCTCTAAAACATGCACCCTAAAAAAGCAAGAAAAAAAAAGTGAATTACAAGAATATGTGGCTGAAAATTACCAAAATATGAAAAGAAAATGTTGCACACCTTTCTCTTTGGTATCTGGCAAACTCTGAGGTAATCATCCTCATTTAGGTTTAGTGGACGGTGATCATACAAAGAGTGTGCCATAGATTTTTTACCCAATGTTGCACAGCCAGGCATATCTAAGATATGCAAAATGAAAGACAGACAAACGATACAAGATTAGGTAAAACAAATGTGACATATATACAAATTTAAAGTAGTACTAAATTGAAATGATCAAAAGTTTTCATGTATATTCACTTGCCTTTTTTTGTTAGTCTGATGAACCTCTGGAAATCAGTTATGGGCCCACCTCCATATGGCATTTCGTCCGCTGACTCATCGTTTGCAACCTGAAAAATACAAAATTGCAATTTCTAGTAAAACCATTACAACTTCTTTACACACACAATATACTATTAAGAACTGGATTGCTGACCGGAGGAAGATCAGATATAGCATCCTTTAAGATCAACTCACTAGTGTCTTCAAGCACAACATAATTTGACTGCAGTACAATTTATAATCAAACAGATACATTAGCATTTTATTAAAACATGGTGTGAAACTTCCAATTTACTAATTGTATCGATATACTACATCAAACTCTAGCGGAGTATTTCCTCTGTTGACAGCTCTATGCGTAGGCAATGGGTATTGAGGAAGATTCTGCAATAAAAGCCATGTTTTAGTTAATTATACCTCAAAAGCATAACTAGTTATAGAAAAAATTTCATGTTTGGTCCCTATCATTTACACCAAACATCAAGTTTAGTCCCTATCTCAATCTAAGTCCACAGATCATCCCTATCGTTTACACTTTTGATCAAAATTGGTCCCTATTTTGGATGGGCGTTTATTTTGTCTGTTAAATCTATTTATTAGAAGGGTATTTACGTCTTTTCCATTAAAAAGTCACATACGTTTTTTCTTATTTCTTATCTCTCTGACATATTTTTCAGCCCCATATCTCTCTCTCTCTCTTTCTCTCTCTCTCTCTCTCTCTCTCTCTCTCTCTCTCTCTCTCTCTCTCTCTCTCTCTCTCTCTCTCTCTCTCTCTCTCTCTCTCTCTCTCTCTCTCTCTCTCTCTCTCTCTCTCTCTTCTCTCTCTCTCTCTCTCTCTCTCTCTCTCTCTCTCTCTCTCTCACCAAATCATCATCACCAACACCAAGAATGATCAAATCAGATCTTGTTAAACACATTAATACATGTTTAATATGAATCCGATCTAACTTCTTCTAAATCTTAAACATAAACAACGAATCACTTCATAATGTATCTAAATCTCTCACATACTTTCTTTTTTTCTCTCACACATATTTTTTTCTTCTTTAGATCTACTAATAATATTCAAGAAATTTTAATATCATACATAGGAGATGTTTCCAGTTCTGAAAGGAAGAAGTAATCATGAAAAGTATAATGGTAAAGACGGTTTTGAGATCCGGTGAAGATGATGATTGTGACGGCCAACTGTGGAATTAGGTGTTTCCAGGCTATGATGAGGACAGAATATACAAAAGCATAATAATGCGGTTGTAGTAGTGATGAATCTGGTGGTTAGAGTTTGGTGGGATATATTAATGGTGGCATGAGGTGAAAAAGATATTAAGAAAAATGGTGGCAGTGGTTTTGTGAAGCAGGTGGTAAACCAATTCACTAGATCTGACGGTGGTGTGGTTCAAGTAAGATGAGATACGGTAACGACAGGTGGGATGGGTTTGGTCGGCGTTGGTTGTAGACGGCGGCGTGACATCGCCACTGGTTATGCAGTGGTCAGTTGGATTTGATTGGATTGCGGTGTCGTAAATGATGGTGGTGAGATCTCATGGTGGTTGTCAGCATATTTATCGGAACTTAAAAGGGTTGTGTGTGTTTTCATGATTATGTAAAGTGGTGAAGAAGATATAGTGGTGATCATCAAAAGTCCAAGATATAGTAACGGAGATTTTTTCTAGATATAAATCTCATTTATTCTTTTTTAAAGAAGTAATGTTTAAAGAAGATATAGTGGAGATTGATTGATATATTTAAAGAAGATATGTTTGTGCCATGTATAGTCATTTGATTCTTTTTTATGCACAGATTCAGATCTGTTGTGTTTAAAAGAGAAAGAGATGTGTGATGCTTTTTGCACAAGAAAAAGAAGAATACAAGAAAGTGTAAATGGATATGTGGCTCAAAGCAGAATGTACAGTGATCCCCTTTAATGTCATATGTGATTGGAGAATACAAGAAAGTGTAAATGGATATGTGGGTAAAAAAGATTGTGTTATAACAGTGCATCTGGGTTGTCATTTTTGTCTTCATTTTTGCAGTCCTAAGAATATGCTCGTGTTGGTCTGTAAAATTAATAACAATTATTAGCAAATACTAGATAAAAGACTATTGTTAGTGGTAATCTTTAAATATTACCTATTATCTCAACCTCAGACACTTTCTCCTCACTCTCGTCATCTTCGAGTTCCAATGTATGTTGCATCGATGGTTGTTGAGAAGATGATGGGAACTCGTGTGGAACATGCTGTGATGATAATGGCTCGGACCGAGAGGATTGAGCAGGAGTAGAATTTGGTGAAGAGCTCGGTGGAAGTGAAGATTGAAAAAGAGGTTTTGAAGTCGTGTTTGGGAAGCATGGTAGGCGATGTGAGCTCTCACCAAGAGTTTGTGATTGTAAGCCATTACGAGAAGTATTCTTTTGAGCAGGAGTAGAATTTGGAACATGCTGAGATGATAATGGCTCAGACCGAGAGGATTGAGCAGGAGTAGAATTTGGTGAAGAGCTCGGTGGAAGTGAAGATTGAAAAAGAGGTTTTGAAGTCGTGTTTGGGAAGCATGGTAGGCGATGTGAGCTCTCACCAAGAGTTTGTGATTGTAAGCCATTACGAGAAGTATTCTTTTGGATGTATTTCTTTGTATGTCGTTTAAAACTACTTTTAGATCTGTACATCTTGTGAATACCTGGAAAGACAATAAACTTCAAGTTAGAATTAATTTACAGGAATTAGTTTTATTGAAAGTACAAAGATGTTGAACCTTTCCACTCTGCCTGTATCTATTGGGCTTTACGGTTACTGTTATGCAGGGCATGCTGTTCTTCCTAGCATCTATGTGTCTATGGAAAAACGAGGTCAATATCCTCTAGTCCTCTTAGCCAGGTAAGAATACTTATATAGTATTTTTCTATTCTAGCACTCAACTATTATTAGTAGCAGAAACTTAATAGTCATATCGTTATCATATTATAGATGAAGACATTTTCTGTAACTTGTATATTTGGATGTTTATTAATATCATTGTTTTCTCGCGAAGCTTTGGAATAGTTACTTTTCTCTACGCTGGAGTAGCGATTTTGGGATACCTGATGTTTGGGGACTCGGTAGAATCACAGTTCACTCTCAACCTTCCTGCAAATATGTTTGCCTACAAAATTGCTGTTTGGGATACCTGATGTTTGGGGACTCGATAGAATCACAGTTCACTCTCAACCTTCCTGCAAATATGTTTGCCTACAAAATTGCTGTTTGGGCCACGATACATTTACTAAATAAATGCTAGCTTAATTTGTAAAAATTTATGATTAGTATCCTGCAAGCATCCTATAAAACATGGACTTTTACATCCACAATTAAGTTCTGTTAGATTTCTTTATACTCATTCATATTGAGTTTCTTTTCTAGGTAATCAACCCACTTACGAAGTATGCTTTAACCATATCTCCCATGGCTAAGAGTTTGCCGGAGCTGATACCATCAAACTGTCAAAATTCTCACCTCTATTCAATCCTCATTAGAACGGCTTTGGTGATCTCTACTTTACTCGTGGAACTCTATGTTCCATTCTTTGGTCAGTTCTCGCGTACTTACATACTAATGGTTTTTGTTCCTATTGGCTAAAGTGCATGCTAAGTTAGTACATAGTATTCTGTAAATGCATCATGAATGTTGCATTATGTTCTCACTAGAGGCACCTGACGTCACTCACTAGTCAACACATCACCTTTATTTAAAGCCTGTGATCTTAAGCATGACCATCATTAGTAAGAAAACGTTCTTTTCAAAACGTTATTTTGTAAAACTACAAAACTTATGTAGATATGCTTTAATATATTCTGTTGCCATTTCTAAGTTTTGTTTTTCTGGTATATTCTGTTGCCATTTCTATGTTTTTTGCCTACATTAACAGATGTAACATCTTCGGGGCCAGATTAGGATTAGTTATAAGATACTTACAGAATTACTAGGAAAAAAACATGTACTGAGTTTCCGGTCAACAGTGGGTTACATGTATAAATTTCAATAACAGTAACATAAAGTGATGGAACCTGGTGATCGGGTTAACTGAAAGACAAAACAAGGATTTTCTTACGTGTTATGAAATTAATTTACAGGAATTAGTTTTATTGAACAAGTTATATAACAGTATTTATCAATGAAAATAAAATGTTACTGTATAATTAGTAGGACTAAAGGAGACTCAAAAGCCCCAAGAAAAATGCCAACTAACTCAGTGGTGACCATTAACCTTAAAAGCTGTCCCTTTTTTGGTCCATTTTTACGCAATGCTCAATTATCATACCAGCAGACATGAAAACTTTTCCCTCAGATACCACAAATTATATGACAGCATCATTACTTTGTACCATACAATCTAAAACTATGATATATACATATTTAGTCACACGTATATAATGTTAAGTATCGGAATTTATATAAATAAGAATGGAGCTTGAAAACTCTTATATAAATATCGAAACCATTATAAAAAGTAAAAAAGTGTTTTTTTTTATAATTCAAAATGTAGTTAATAAAAATATGGAGGAAAAAATATGATGGCGACTGATTATTATCCAAATCATCTATCAACTTCCACCAACTAGACAGACTTTGAACCTAAGTAACCTCTTGACAAAATCATCATAGCCTTCTTACCAATACCCACTAGATTACCCACTAGTTAAATGACTGTATATAATAAGCGTACTAGTATGCTTCATTACATTGTATTAGAAAACCAACTGAATCATTAACTTGGCAGATACAATAGTTAATGACTGTATATAATAAGCGTACTAGTATGACACAATATGAGTGGCTTTTATAGTGGTCTGCTGATACAACTAAGTTAGGCATAGTAAGCAACCCGGTCTAGATAATAAGTAGAGAAAGTTTTAAACATGTTTTCACATACTGAAGAACAACCTTACAACACCCGTCTTCAACATGAGATGTGTTTGCAGCAGTAAATTTATATTCCAGAAATGACAAGAGCCTCAATCATGCAAGTAAATGTATATTCCATAAATGACAAGAGCCTCAATAATGCAAGGCTTATTTTTATAAACAGATAAGCAGTGTAATTGATTAACTGGTAATATTAGGTAATCAATAAAATTCAATAGAAAGGAGGAAAAGAACTTGAAAAAGGAGCTTAACTGATTGAGGTCCACAAATCCAGAAATGAAAGCTGCTCTCTTTCGTTCCATAACTGTCTGATATAAAACTCTACAAAATTCGCTTCCTTGTCAGTTTGATTAAAGAAAGTAAATGCAGCAAAAATGGGTCAAATCTCGTAAAAGATACATACATCAGAAAGAATAAAAGATATACACAACAAACATAGTTGCAAGTCTTATAGTATTCATAAGTCATTATTATTTAGTCCTTAAGAGTGATCAAAATACATAAAACATAGAAGAAAAAAGAGAATACACGAACAATCTAGCAAGATTATTATTATTCTGTCCTACGCCAAGTCGGTATCTTAATAACATCATCAATAATTGGAAGATTATAAGGCATGCACTCTGTATATAAGTCCTCATCATCATCATCCTCATCCATGTTTACATTTATCCCCATATCATATGTATCTCTTGGCTTTGTCATTATTATATGCCACCATCCAACATCTTTTGGATCCTCTATGTAGAACACTTTGTTGGAAATTTAGTGCAATTGTGGGATCGAGTCATACTTGTAAATGGGTTTGGAGGTACGGAGTGTACACCCATTAAGTCCCTGACCTCCCTGGACTCAATATAGTGGTTGAAAGTTCATCAGTAGGAAGCTGCTCCTGGTTAGGAAGTTGCTCCTGGTGAGGAAGTTGCTCCTGGTCAGGAAGTTGCTCCTTGTTAGGACGCTGCTCCTGGTGATGCACAAAGTCTTTGTAACCTCTTTGACTAATCAATGAGGGTTGAATATTGACTTGATGACCAGCTTTATGGTCATGTAACCACTATGGTTTCATGTAGGTAATTATGAGCTTAATTGGCCGATTAATGCTCTTAATTACCATTGACTATGAGTTACATCCTTCTAGGACTAGGATCACTATAAATAGTGATCATATTTGCATGATGAAATATACAGAAACAAGAAACACTTACACGCACAGAGTTCTTGATTTGTGCCTAAAATAAGAACTAACTCTTGGTTTTATCCCAAGGAGGTATTCGTGTAAACCCAGGCATAAGGTCGAATAATCTTCTTTGGAAAGTGATTACACGACTTCAAGAGATATCCGGTAACCATTCATTGGTACGTAGTTAGGCTATTGATTATCTTCACCCTGTTGGAACGAAGTAAACCCCAACAATTAAAGAAGATTATTATGTGATAATCAATGGCGGCGGCAATGAAGCATATGGTGGCTAACTTCTCCAAACTGGACAAGTTTGAAGGGGTTGATTTTAGGAGATGGCAGAAGAAGATGCACTTTCTTCTTTCTACCATGAACGTGGTGTACGTGCTGACCACTCCCATTCCTGATGGTGGTGATGATGCTACTTTGGAGGAACTGACGAAAAGGAGCAAATGGGAGAATGGTGATTATGTGTGTCGCAGCATAATTCTCAATGGTATGTCTGATTCTTTATTTGATATTTACCAAAATGTTGAATCTGCTAAAGAACTATGGGATTCCTTGGAAGCCAAATATATGGCTGAAGATGCATCAAGTAAGAAGTTCCTTGTGAGTGATTTCACAAATTACAAAATGACTAATTCAAGACCAGTCATGGAACAATACAATGAACATGGATGAGACCATTCAGGTCTCGTGTGTCATTGACAAACTACCTCCTTCTTGGAAAGATTTCAAGCACACATTGAAACATAAGAAGGAGGAATTAACTCTTGTTGAGTTGGGCAGTCATTTGCGCATTGAGGAATCCCTCAGGGTGCATGAAAGTGATAAGCCAAAGAGAAACAATGTTGCTGGTTCATCTGTTGTCAATATGGTGGAGCATAACAACTCCACCAGGTACAATGAACACAAGGGCAAACGTAATCATCAGGATAACACCAAAGCTAATCCTAACAAGAAGTCATCAGTGGCTTGTTAGAAGTGTGGGAAACCTGGACACTTCAAAAGGGATTGCAAAGGTGTTAGCATTGGCAACCAAGCTAATGGATCAGGCACAAAAGGTCAGAATATGTTTAATGAATCTCTCCAGATTTATTATGTTACATATGTATCTGAAGCTTACTTTGTGCAGGATGATGATGTTGCGTGGTGGGTTGACTCTGGAGCAACAGTACATGTGTGTAAAGATAGATGCTGGTTCAAGACTTATGAGTCAATGAATGATGGATATATTCTTCACATGGGAAATGAGTCAACATCCCTAGTGCATGGACGTGGTTGTGTAGATCTTAAGTTTAGTTCTGGAAAGATTGTTTCTTTGTTTAATGTTTTGCATGTTCCTAATATTAGGAAGAACTTGGTTTCTAGTAGTGTTTTGAATAATTGTGGATATAAACAAGTGATTGAATCTAATAAATTTGTTTTATCTAAACATGGTGTGTTTATTGGTTTTGGCTATTTGAGTAATCAAATGTTCAGGCTTAATATTGATTCTAGTATAAATGTTGATTCTATCCTGATGACTACCACTAAACTGAATGATTCATCACTATGGCATGCTAGACTAGGCCATGTCCATTATAAGAGGATGCAAGATATGTCTAAGGATGGGTTAATTCCAGCTTTTGACATGGACACTGATAAGTGTCAGACTTGTATGTTGAATAAAATTACTAAGAAACCATTTCAGGATGTAAAACGTAAAACTACAGTTTTGGAGCTAATCCATAGTGACCTATGTGATTTGCATGCTACTCCCTCATTAGGGAATAAGAAATACTTGGTAACATTTATTGATGATGCTTCTAGGTTTTGCTATGTTTATTTGTTACATACTAAGGATGAAGCATTAGATAAATTTAAAGTATTTAAAACTGAAGTTGAATTACAACAAGGAGTCCAAATCAAAAGATTTAGGACTGATGGGAGAGGTGAGTACATGGATACTTTGTACTTTGAGTCTGTTGGAATCATCCATGAGACAACAACTCCCTATACTCCACAACAACATGGTATATCTGAAAGGAAAAATAGAGTACTAAAAGAGATGGTTAACTCCATGTTGTCCTACTCGGGACTGAGTCAAGGGTTTTGGGGAGAAGCTATGTTAACAGCTTGCTATTTATTAAATAGGGTTCCTAATAAAAGGAACAGGATTACCCCTTATAAACTCTAGACTAAAAGGAAACCAAACTTGAACTACCTCAAAGTTTGGGGTTGTAGGGCTGTTGTAAGACTCCCTGATCCAAAGGTGAAAACCTTGGGTGAAAGAGGCATTGAATGCATCTTTGTTGGATATGCTGAGCATTCCAAGGCTTATAGGTTCTATGTTATTGAACCTAATGATTCAGTTTCAATAAACTAAATCATTGAATCAAGGGATGCTAACTTTGATGAGACTAGGTTCTCATCAGTCCCTAGACCAAGCCTTAGGACTCCTATAGGAGCTGAGGACACTGGTGTTTCAGTGGAACCTGAAAGGGCCACTGATGAGGTTGTGGTTCAGCAACCTGAGCCTGAGCTTAGAAGAAGCACAAGGCATAGGACTCCAAAGAATTTTGGGCCTGAATTTCAACTATACCTAGTTGAAGGAACAAGGGATGAGGTCTCTGACCAGTACTACTATTGCTTTAATGTTGAGGATGATCCCAAAACATTTGATGAAGCAATGAAGTCCCAGGATGTTGCTTTCTGGAAAGAAGCAATTAATGATGAGATAGATTCCATCATGGACAACAACACTTGGGTGTTGGTTGATCTACCTCCAGGTTGCAATCCACTTGGATGCAAATGGATCTTTAAAAGAAAGATGAAGGTAGATGGAACTATTGAAAAGTTCAAAGAAAGGTTAGTCATTCAAGGCTTTAGACAAAAGTCAGGAATAGATTACTTTGATACTTATGCTCCTGTAGCACGCATAAGTACCATAAGAATGTTGATTGCCTTGGCAAGCATTCACAATCTGATTATTCATCATATGGATGTGAAGACAGCATTCTTGAATGGTGATTTAGATAAGGAGGTTTATATGAACCAACCTCAAGGTTTCATCATGCCTGGTCATGAAGGTAAGGTGTGTAAACTGATTAAGTCCTTATATGGACTCAAACAAGCACCTAAGCAATGGCATCAAAAGTTTGATGAAGTGGTTTTGTCTAATGGTTATTTACTTAACCAAGCTGACAAATGTGTATATAGCAAATTTGATGAATCTGGTAAAGGAGTCATCATTTACCTATATGTTGATGACATGTTAATCTTTGATACTGACCAAGTTCAGGTTGATTTAACCAAAGAGTTTTTGTCATCAAGGTTCTCTATGAAAGACATGGGGAAGGCTGATGTTATCCTTGGCATAAGGATTAAACATGAAAGTGATGGTATTGTAATTTATCAGTCTCATTATATTGAGAAGGTCCTTAAGAAATTCAATCACTTTGATTGTACTCCAGTGAGTACACCTATGGATACAAGTGAGAAACTAATGCCTAACAATGGTCAGGCTGTCTCCCAGCTTGAGTATTATAGGGTGATTGGTTGCTTGATGTATGCCATGACTAGTACTAGGCCTGATATTGCTTTTGTAGTGGGTAAACTGAGTAGGTACACTAGTAATCCTAGTACTCAGCATTGGCAAGCAATTCAGAGGGTACTAAAGTATTTGAAAGGAACAATAGATTATTGTTTGTCTTATACTAGATATCCTTCAGTGTTGGAAGGTTACACTGATGCAAGTTGGATCAGCAATATTGAGGATAATTCATCCACAAGTGGCTGGGTATTCCTTCTTGGTGGTGGTGCAATTTCTTGGGCATCCAAGAAGCAAACTTGCAGTACTGGTTCAACAATGGAATCTGAATTTGTGGCTCTAGCAGCTGCTGGTAAAGAGGCTGAATGGTTGAGAAACTTTCTTCTTGAGATTCCATTGTGGGTCAAACCTATGGCACCCATATCTATCCGTTGTGATAGTGCAGCTACATTGGCTAAGGCTTATAGCCAAATGTACAATGGTAAGTCTAGACACTTAGGTGTTAGACATAGCATGATTCCTGACCTAATCATGAATGGGGTGATATCAAGAGAGTTTGTGAGGTCTCAACAAAACTTAGCTGATCACTTGACGAAGGGATTGGCTAGAGACTTGGTTATAAAGTCTGCTAAAGGGATGGGTTTAAAGTCCAAACTAGTCACTGAATACAAGGACACCCAACTCCCTCCTGAGGAAACTTGGGAGCTGAGTTCAATGTGGAAAGCTGAACATTCAGGGGACTGAAGCACATGTATATCATCCCAAGGATGTGCTTGTACCTGCTGAAAGGAGGATGAAGTTATAAACTTCTTAATGGTTAATTTCTTTGAAAAAGTGCTTAAGCAGGAGCATGAACTAAAGAGGAACCACCTATGTAAATGTTGAGGTTTCGCCGCCTCAAGGAGTATGGACTTTGGCTCTTACAACATTTATGAATTGGATATGGACACATGGCTTGTATGGTGTCAGGAGCGTTTTAAGTGTTTGAAAACTTGTGTGTATTTTATCTTCAGGTATTCAAAGTAGTTGAAGGGTTCAATTCTTAGAACACCCTGATTCTCGAATATTTGAAGTGACGTACTAATATGGAAATTCAATCCTCAGGACATTTTCATTTATGCACTGGTTTTGTTAAAGTTGATTTTCATGCAAAAGGAATTGTACTAAATTGGGGAGGATTGTTGGAAATTTAGTGCAATTGTGGGATCGAGTCATACTTGTAAATGGGTTTGGAGGTACGGAGTGTACACCCATTAAGTCCCTGACCTCCCTGGACTCAATATAGTGGTTGAAAGTTCATCAGTAGGAAGCTGCTCCTGGTTAGGAAGGGTCTCCTGGTCAGGAAGTTGCTCCTGGTTAGGACGCTGCTCCTGGTGATGCACAAAGTCTTTGTAACCTCTTTGACTAATCAATGAGGGTTGAATATTGACTTGATGACCAGGTTTATGGTCATGTAACCACTATGGTTTCATGTAGGTAATTATGAGCTTAATTGGCCGATTAATGCTCTTAATTACCATTGACTATGAGTTACATCCTTCTAGGACTAGGATCACTATAAATAGTGATCATATTTGCATGATGAAATATACATAAACAAGAAACACTTACACGCACAGAGTTCTTGATTTGTGCCTAAACTAAGAACTAACTCTTGGTTTTATCCCAAGGAGGTATTCGTGTTAACCCAGGCATAGGGTCGAATAATCTTCTTTGGAAAGTGATTACACGACTTCAAGAGATATCCGGTAACCATTCATTGGTACGTAGTTAGGCTATTGATTATCTTCACCCTGTTGGAACGAAGTAAACTCCAACACACTTGTCGAGTGTGAGAGGCAATTATAAAGGGATCATCTTTTAAGGATTCACCCGTGTGTACAAACGGCCTGGAAAAGGTTACAAGTGGAAAACCATACTTATCTTTCTTTACCCCTCTCGAAATTCGCATATCAACCCAATCACAACGGAAAAGCACAACCTTGTGTTCTAAAATACTCTAGTTCAATAATATCGGTAAGTTGGCCATAATAGTTTTGATCTTCGCCTTCCACCATAATTCCCGAGTTTTGGGTTTTTCTAAACTCTTCACGTCTCTTTGTGAGGAATCTAAAACCATTTGTGATGAACCCTTTATATTGTTTAGCGTAAGTGTTCGGGCCCATAGCTAAGGATAACACTTCTTGATCGAACTTTTGTGTCTCTAACAAAGGAACCTACGATTAAATGTATTATATACAAATGTCAGTTTATGTACCTTTATGTACCTAGAAGCATAATTATTTGCATTACTACAAGTTGTCTAACCTGTTGTTTAAGCCACCATGAAATTTTTTCAATAAACAACTTCTCCATTGTCTTCAAGAAACCTGATTTGCGTACTTCTATTGATGTTTTACCTTATTCACTTCAGTATATTAGAGGTCAACCTCATTTGTGTTGCCTACGTGTTGGCTTTGTGCAGGTTTAGCCGGACTAAATTATATTCCATTAGTAAATGAATCTCAGTATTGCGTCAAGTAACCAAGTGATGTGCATATCATTATTGGTCAACTTATGTTATTGGCTAGTTTGTTAATAATATTGACTGACATTCAATTAAAACATTGTTAGATAGCAAGCTAACATAACTTGCTCACTAACCGCCGGTATAAATTAAGAGTTGCTAATGTTAACAGAATAATCTATGTCATTTTATTAGGTAAAGTGAGGTATTAAATTGCTTTCTTTTAACCGCTAATGTTAAACTCTAATATATTTTATTTTATGAGGTATTAAATTGCTTTCTCCTTCCATTGTCTGCACATATGTGTGTACGTTAACTTATATATTGACTTGTATGTACACAATTTTGAGTTAGGAACGAGTTTGTTCAAAAAATTGGAAGATTATATTATGTAGATGAGTTAATTGTGCCACTTGACTTGTATGTACACAATCTTGAGTTAGGAACGAGTTTGTTCAAAAAATTGGAAGATTATATTATGTAGATGAATTAATTGTGCCACTTTTTCTTGTTACCGCCTTTTCTACCCATCTCACATAAATTACATATAGTACCTAAATCTTACTGTTTTTTGATGATATATTTTCTAACCCTCTTAGGTTTTTGCTAGAACTGTGATTTGCTGAGATTTGGATGTTGCTACACGTGTTGCTCGGACTGATGGGTTGGACTGCATTACTGTTGAAGGTTTCATTTGCTTTTTTTCCTAAAATGACTTAACAGATAATCAATCAAAAAACATAATCAATTATCCAAAACCCTAATAATATAAAAAATTGGGGCTTATGAAATATAAGCCGAAATCTCCCTTAATTTTTGCTTATATTTCATAAAGTATGCGCCTAAAGTGAATATATCAAGGCACACAAAACGATAAACGAATTCCTCATCGCCTATCCATATCTGATATGGCTTCCACTTATAAACCCTAATTAACCTAATTCAACATAAAAGCAATCAAAAAACATAAACAATCAACCTAACCCCTAATAATAAACCTGATTGGTAATAACAGATAGATCGGAGTGAATGAGCATAATCAACTCCATTAAAATATCCATTAAAATCACAAATCCATTAAAATATCACATAATCACAAATCACTGACTATTATCTAATCCATCAACTCCATTAAAATCACAAATCCATCAATCGCAGCTAAAATCACATAATCAAACTAATAAACTCGAACTAATTAATCACATAATCAAATCGCAGCTAAAATATTAGATAATCAACTCCATTAATCGCAACTAAAATCACATAATCAACTCGCATAATTTACCTGTGAGCGTGCCGTAAAATCGAAACAACCGCAAAACAACAGCACCCGCACGTGCCGTAAAATAACTGTACCTAGCTACCGTAAACAACCGCACCTGCCGGAAAACAACCGCACCTAGCTACCGTAAAACAACCGCAACAACTGATTGAAGTTTATGGATCGATTGAATTGGATTGATTTGGATTTGATGATTTAGGGATTGAATTGGATTGATTTAGCGATCGAACATGTTTATGGATTTATGGATCGATTTAATTGATTTGGATTTGATGACTGTCAGTAAATGAGTATTTATTCATTTATCCGAATGAATAAATGAGTATATTTTTGGATCGATTTAAATGAGTATTTATTTGGGTGGATACCGAATGAATAAATTAAATAAGTATTTAATTGTTAATTAATATGGATTTGTTTCATTTTTTTTAAAGTATGTGTGGATAAAAAAATATAGTAAATAAATCGGACATTTTTTCAAAACTAGATCGTTTTTAAACCGGTTTGATTTAAGTCAATCAGTTAATTAATCAAATCAATTTGAAATTGTTTTAACCCGTTTTTAAACAGGTCCAACTATGTTATTAAACAAGTTATGAACCGCTGAATCAGATTGAGAAAATTCAGTTTTAAAAAGACGGCTTTTTTAAAACCGGTTTCGGTTTTTTTTTCTCAAATCGATCATAAACCGATTTTTTTGCCCACGTCTAAGTAACACTAATTTTTATATTTTAAACAATGACTTTTTTCACATTCCAAAGTGTAAAGTTTATTTTATTTTTTCACATTCTAAAGTGTGAAGTTTATTTTATTATAAAAAAACTTGTATACTTCACACTTTTAAATGTGAGCTTTTATTTTCACAATAAAAAGTGTGATGTTTTTTGTAGCACTTAATGTTTATCACACTTATTAGTGTGAACATTATTTACACACTTATAAGTGTAAACATTATAAAAAAAAAGTTCACAATTTATAAAGTGCGAAGAAAAAAGCGTGAACAATAGCCTAATTTGTTGTAGTGGCATAAGACACTGTTTCTGATTCTAGAGCTTGATGCAAATAACCTGCATTATATCAAGAAAATCACAATAAAAGGCTAGCAAGGCCAAGGAAAAAACGCGAGCCTGGTGCTATATAATAGAACTTCGTTTTTTATGTGAAAATCGTAAGAGTAACAATTCATGAAGTTTAATTTACGAAAATAAGCATATCGTCTGATATGTTGTGTACGTTTTAACATTTAACTATCCATGCTGCATTTGGTTCTTGCAATGGTATTACAATAGATTCAGAAGTCGTATGTGTTCGTTCAAATTATGAGCCATCTCACTTAATCCTGGTATTACGCGATTTACAACACCCGAATGTTGCCCGTGAATATTATCGGTTTAGTTTCTTTTGATGCTTCCTTGTGTCAAAATTTTCATTTATGATACTTTTTATGACCCGTTGCTTATTAGAGTTACCAACTCTAACCCGGCTCTCTTTTACGACAAGTTCCAAAAAGAAGAAGAAAATATTGGAAGAAGACAAACTAGCTAGTCATTAGTCCATCACCACCTCTGTGCATGGCGGCTTTTGTGTATCTTTAAATGAACAAACATATATGATGCCTACGTTAACCCTAGTTATGGAATGTTCTGAAATTACGGCTAAAACTATCGACATGCATCCACACCTACACTTCTCTTTTGTCACGAAAGATTTCTTACTTTCTACTTAATTTCTAGTAATATGCGGTCTATGTCATTGGTAATAAAAACTTTTAAATCAAATCATTTGGTATTACATGACAGGATTACAACTTTGTATCGTCGTTAAGTTTGTTTGGACAGTTCGAGGCAAACAAATGTAATATAAGGTTAATCAGTTGCAATGGGCCATGCAAATGTTTCCTCTTTTACATAGGCCGTTTATTTCTATTTTAGCTGATCATTCAATGTATCAGTAGTAGAAATTATAAAAGGTCAACAATGGAATGTGAAACCTACGCATAAAGGCACGCTTAATATATGTGTGTTAGGAATAAGATAATAAATTACTTTGAAGAACGCCCTTTATTATAACTCATCGCATAGTCAGGTACCTGTCATTATTAATCAAAAATGAAATCAGTTCATTAGGTGAACCAATTCCCAGAAAACCGACTGTAATTTGCAAACTGCATTTTAGAAAGAACAAAACATGCTACTGCAACTACTTACCGAATGCTTTCCCGAAGGCAATCTCAACTTCTCTCTGTCCACCTTTGGATCAAAATAAACACGATTCTTGGAATCTACTTTAACACCCTTTAAATCTCTAAAACATGCACCCTAAAAAAGAAAGAAAAAAAAGTGAATTACAAGAATATGTGGCTGAAAATTACCAAAATATGAAAAGAAAATGTTGCACACCTTTCTCTTTGGTATCTGGCAAACTCTGAGGTAATCATCCTCATTTAGGTTTAGTGGACGGTGATCATACAAAGAGTGTGCCATAGATTTTTTACCCAAGGTTGAACAGCCAGGCATATGTAAGATATGCAAAATGAAAGACAGACAAACGATACAAGATTAGGTACACCAAATGTGACATATATACAAATTTAAAGTAGTACTAAATCAAAATGATCAAAACTTTTCATGTATATTCACTTGCCTTTTTTTGTTAGTCTGATGAACCTCTGGAAATCAGTTATGGGCCCACCTCCATATGGCATTTCGTCTGCTGACTCATCGTTTGCAACCTGAAAAATACAAAATTGCAATTTCTAGTAAAACCATTACAACTTCTTTACACACAAAATATACTATTAAGAACTGGATTGCTGACCGGAGGAAGATCAGATATAGCATCCTTTAAGATCAACTCTCCTTTCAACTCACTAGTGTCTTCAAGCACAACATAATTTGACTGCAGTACAATTTATAATCAAACAAATACATTAGCATTTTATTAAAACATGGTGTTAACATTCCAATTTACTAATTGTATCGATATACTACATCAAACTCTAGCGGAGTATTTCCTCTCCTGACAGCTCTATGCGTAGGCAATGGGTATTGAGGAAGATTCTGCAATAAAAGCCATGTTTTAGTTAATTATACCTCAAAAGCATAACTAGTTATAGAAAAAAATTCATGTTTGGTCCCTATCGTTTACACCAAACATCAAGTTTAGTCCTTATCTCAAACTAAGTCCACAGATCATCCTATCGTTTACACTTTGGATCAAAATTGGTCCCTATTTTGGATGGGCTTTTATTTTGTCCGTTAAATCTATTTATTAGAAGGGTATTTACGTCTTTTCCATTAAAAAGTCACATACGTTTTTTCTTATTTCTTATCTCCCTAACATATTTTTCAGCCCCATATCTCTCTCTCTCTCTCTCTCACCAAATCATCATCACCAACACCAAGAATGATAAAATCAAATCTTGTTAAACACATTAATACATGTTTAATATGAATCCGATCTAACTTCTTCTAAATCTTAAACATAAACAACGAATCACTTCATCATGTATCTAAATCTCTCACATACTTTCTTTTTTTCTCTCACACATATTTTTTTCTTCTTCAGATCTACTAATAATATTCAAGAAATTTTAATTATCATACATAGGAGATGTTTCCAGTTCTGAAAGGAAGAAGTAATCATGAAAAGTATAATGGTAAAGACGGTTTTGAGATCCGGTGAAGATGATGATTGTGACGGCCAACTGTGGGATTAGGTGTTTCCAGGCTATGATGAGGACAGAATATACAAAAGCATAATAATGCTGTTGTAGTAGTGATGAATCTATGATGAGGACAGAATATACAAAAGCATAATAATGCTGTTGTAGTAGTGATGAATCTGGTGGTTAGAGTTTGGTGTGATATATTAATGGTGGCATGAGGTGAAAAAGATATTAAGAAAAATGGTGGCAGTGGTTTTGTGAAGCAGGTGGTAAACCAATTCACTAGATCTGGCGGTGGTGTGGTTCAAGTTGGATGAGATACGGCAACGACAGGTGGGATGGGTTTGGTCGGCGTTGGTTGTAGACGGCGGCGTGACATCACCACTGGTTATGCAGTGGTCAGTTGGATTTGATTGGATTGCGGTGTCGTAAATGATGGTGGTGAGATCTCATGGTGGTTGTCGGCATATTTATCGGAGCTTAAAAGGGTTGTGTGTGTTTTCATGATTATGTAAAGTGGTGAAGAAGATATAGTGGTGATCATCAAAAGTCCAAGATATAGTAACGGAGATTTTTTCTAGATATAAATCTCATTTATTCTTTTTAAATAAGATATGTTTAAAGAAGATATAGTGAAGATTGATTGATATATTTAAAGAAGATATGTTTGTGCCATGTAAAGTCATTTGATTCTTTTTTATGCACAGATTCAGATCTGTTGTGTTTAAAAGAGAAAGAGATGTGTGATGCTTTTTGCACAAGAAAAAGAATACAAGAAAGTGTAAATGGATATGTGGCTCAAAGCAGAATGTACAGTGATCCCCTTTAATGTCATCTGTGATTGGAGAATACAAGAAAGTGTAAATGGATATATGGGTAAAAAAGATTGTGTTATAACAGTGCATCTGGGTTGCACTGGGTTTTGTGATTGGAGATGAATAGGTGAGATGACAAAGAAAAAAAAGGTTGTGTATGTGTTTGATCATGTGAGATGAAAAGGGGTGAGTGTTTGTATGTAATGAAGCCAAAACAAGGAAACGACCATAATGCCCCTTCACTTACACGATTTAACAGCAAAAGATAACGCCCATCCAAGATAGGGACCAATTTTGATCCAAAGTGTAAACGATAGGATGATCTGCGGACTTAGTTTGAGACAGGGAATAAACTTGATGTTTGGTGTAAACGATAGGGACCAAACGTGAATTTTTTTCCTAGTTATATAAAAAGGCTTAAAAATTACCTTATTGGGTGCCGCACCCCACATAAACATACGCATGCGAAATTGCGGTAGGCCATAATATCCCGCTACCATCAAACCAACTCTAGCTTGATAGTTGCTAGCCACTAGTCTACCTAAAGCATATCTTTCAAGGTACCCTTTTGCAAACTTAACTATATCAACCACATTCTCCATGATACAGAAACGTGGCTTCAAAAAATCAACAATGTCCATATAGACCACCAACTGGTGGGTTTTCTCATCATCCAAAGGACTAAGTTTGTTCCTGAATCGGTTGAAACCGCTTATCCCTTGACACGGGGGCCCACCGCAAATGATATCACAATCTCCCTACAACAATTACCAGTAAGAAAAAATGATTACTTAACAATGTTGAGAGAAATCTTTTAAGCTTAAACAAGTAGAAAATGTAAATTGTGTTTGCAAACTTACGGGCACAGGCAAGAGATTTGACTTGTATCCATTAAGCACAAACTCTTTTAGCTTCAATTTGCAATCACTGAAACAAATACATACAATATAAGCATAAAGAATATTAGAAATAAGCATTATTAAAATAATTAGAGACTTATTTACATACTTCAAGGTTTCGATAGGCTCCCAAGTGTCCTCTTCTGGACCATAGCCCTTCCAGTTAACCTAGTATATAATCAGATAAACATCATTCTTTAAGTTCTTCCCATAAAGCATTCTTTAAGAGCACAGACCTTAAAGCATTCTTTAATAATACTTATTGATTAATTCTGATATGTAAAACAAATAAACTTCTAAAAACAAAACATTAAATCTGGAAAAATCAAAAGATTTGTGGTTTACTGATTGAAGTATTTATAAACAGAAACACAACTGAATTTGAGTTATTAAATGTCCACAGAAAAAGATGTTGCATCAGGAATGTAAGGCTATTTGGTACATTGATTTCTAAAAACAAGATAAAAAATACTCAAACAGATTAATTAAGGTGGCCAAACATTCTGTAACAAAATACCTTAAAATAAAGTGCACGTTCGTCTATTTGTTTAGGATCTCCAAAACATACCCCAACAATCTTCTCAACTTCAAAAACTTCCCCATCATCAGGTACAGCAGCACCACCATCGCTTGATTCATCCTTTTCAGCAATTTCAGAATCACTTTCAGCATCGTCACTTTCTTGAAAGTCGGCAGCTCCAACTACATTGAACCTCTGACAAAGTGCAGCCCACTCTCTCAACAGACACAAAAAATCTTCTGCAGATTCGTTTCGCACCTGTAATTACATACTATTAAATGCTATTGGTAAAAAGACCACTTGAAAAATGTGTTCAAGAACAAATACCTCAGTTTCTGGGTGGTTGAGCTTTAGACTTGCACATGCAAACTCGTTCATATCCACCGCCGATTTCTGTTATAAAACAAAAAATGAATGAAATACGCATCATTGAAATTATCAAAAATTCATAAAAAAATTTAAAAAAACTTAATACATACACGTGACAAGATTAGTATCTGCCATGTTGGCACCAAGGCACAAGCCTGTGGACATGGCCCACAACCAGAGTAAAGTTCAAGCAACCAAACCTCTGAGCGCTTTTTACCATAACAGTCGGCGGAAATCGTACACTCAGACTTCAAAGCAACTCCTTTTTTTCTACATTTAATTGTTAAAATAAACCAAAAATTTAGTGACACAAAATATATAGCTCAGATTTATAGCATATTAGTAGTTTAGTTTGGCATAATGTACCCGATGGCAAGCTTTGATACGTAGAGAAGGGGACCAAATAAGCCATGTCATAGTAGTAATCGCCATCTCCAAGCTTTTTTAGTTTTTCAGCAGGCTCAGCCTAAAATAAGTAGTAAAAATTATTTACAACATAGTATACAAATCAGTTAAAACTTCTAAATTTGAAACAAAAAATGTATAAACTTACATCTAACGGGACTTGAACTATTTTTAGTTTCTACAAGAGGCAATCAAGTACATTGGCATCTTTGACTTCAGACAGGAAAACACGTTTATTATCAATCAGATCAGCACATGCGCCAATTATCTGAAATAGGCAATGGAAAATATTAATATTTGAACACTTGCATATAAAGACATTAACATTTATTCTATATCTAATCTGATCTGATCAGGCTCAATAGCTTACTGTGTCCTTAGCTAGATAAAACCATTGAGCCCTAAAATATAGAATGCCGTCGACTCCTTCAAACATTTCAATCACTCTGCAAATGTATTTGTCTTCATTCTCGGAAGACTGCATAAAAAGACACATAGCTGTAACTATTAGGAATCTTAGAGTGATTGAATATACACAAAAAAAAGGCTAAGAATCTTATAGAGTACGGAAAAAGGACCTGCACGTAACCATCATCATTAAGCTTAAAGTTAACAACTCCATCAATAAGGGCTTCTGTGTAATGCTTTTTCGCTTGAAGATAGTCTACCCTGTAATTTTAATTACAAGTACCAAACAGTTACAAATCCACAAGAAAAAACAAGTCAAAAAAATGAATTACAAAATATTTACCCCTTAAAAGATTCAAAATGTCTGGCATTTCCACGTTTTTTCTGTAAGCAAAGAAGAAAAGCGCTAATTAGACAAAACAATTCAGCGGAACTCTACTAAACTTGAGCATGTACACAATAACACTTTCTAAAGATAGACATTATCTATAACCATGTAAATTCATATAAGCACATAACCAGTTCATTACACGTCTTAGAAATACATTCTATACCAAAACGTTAATAGGAAGAGTAAAAAATTGGATAAAACTGGGATACGCAAACTTTATACACTATCAATAATTCCACAACTTAACGCAAAAATAAAACATTGAAACTACAGCTGACAAACTTTATACTTCATAAACAAAATCCATATACACCGATTTTATGAAAAATCTAAATATAAAAAACTTTAACAAAACCAAAGCACATTCTATATAACAATGAACAAACAACCATGTTTAGACTTAAAAGAACTCATTCAAGTTTACTAGTTGGCTACCCGCGCAATGCGGCGGCTGCAGCCGGTGACTAATTTCGTGGCAAAAATAGATCAATGAAATTCATATCTTATATCGTAAGATTATGGTAAACCAAGAGACCACCATTACAAAAACGAACATATTTTCTGGAGACAATGACCACAGTTTTTTCGGCACCTCAAAGTCGACGACAGCGGGTGGTGGTTGAGATAGAGCGATGGTTTTGTTTAGCATAATTTTCATCTGTGTTTTAAGATTTTTTTGTGACTTTATATATGTAAATTTAATTGTTTCAGGCTTTAAAAATGCTTTTATGTATTAAGTTACAACATGATTAAGACATTTATGTTTTTGTTGTAAGTTCTAATTATACTTAAAAACACTTAAATTTTCCGTTACAAAATTGTATTGATTACAATTATTACTAAACTTTTAATATGCATTAATTTCTTAGCAAAAGATAAATCCTTCCATTATAGGAAATGTATGAGGCTTAATTTTTAACACTTCTAATTATAGAAAAAGAGTTAAATGTTTTATATATTAGTATAGATTAGTATAGATTATCGCTACTGAACCTGAACAGTTGAACATATAAACGTTAAGCAATCATACATAGTATTGCACTATTTGCAAAATCAGATTATAGTTGCAGATTAACATGATGGTTCACTATTAAGCAATGAACAAACAGCCGTATACATAAAATCATAAATCCATAAAGACCTCAAAAACGACCATTTAAATAAAACTTTATATTCTCAATGTTAAAAAATTTAAGGCCAAAACACGGTTTAGTACCTCGAACTTGGCTAAGTGGAATTTTTAGTACCCTAGATTATTAGAGGTAGATAATATTACCCTCAACTTGGCTAAGCGGAATTTTTAGTACCCTACACACACTTACACACACTTGACAGTATCAAATCACCATCATGTGAGCCCAACCCGTCGAACATCATTGAAAATGTTCATGAATTGACATTACAACGGACTTATTTAATCTTCTTAAACAGCTTGTTTTATTAGAACGAGATTTCTAGAGCATGTCAGCTGACATCCGATCAAGAAGCTTAAAATTGTTCGTTCAAAGTACTACATACCGAGGCTTGAGTGCGAACCATGCTTGGTTTTTGTCTGCGTCTTGATGCACGACAAGCAAAACTAGAATTGTAAATCTCCTTTAGAATTCAAATGAATGTAACTATATGAAGTATAAAGCATGCTAATATGATTATTTAACAAGTATAGTATCGTAGAACTGTAGAAGGCGAACATCCTCCCATGGAAAGATGTTTCAAAGCCTAATACAGGAACCATTCGTGCCATTTTTTGCTTCAAAACTACTTTTTTCCTTCGCTACTAATTTGTGTATTCTCATATTATGTGTTCACAGTTTTTCTTTGCCGTATGGTACTAAAAATTCCGCTTAGCCATTTTGAGGGTATCATTCTGTACCTCTAATAATTTAGGGTACTAAAAATTCCACTTAGTCAAGTCTAGGGTACTAAACTGAGTTTTGGCCAAAATTTAATAAAAAGGTTTCTTTAAATATGTGTACCGGTATAAAGGCTAAAAACATTAGCTTCATTTTATACTGCCAAAGAGATGCTGCAAAATATAAGTAAAACTATCAACATTCATACTGCCAAAATAAATGCTAACCGAGTCTAACACAACTATTTATGTGACCAAATAAATTACAATGGCAAATAAACTGAATCACTTACGTAGACACACTGATTAGCCAAATGCATTGCATACTGTGACATCAAAAAAAGAATTTGTTTTTTTAAGAACTACCATGATTAGAGACAAACTTATATAAAGCTTTCTAACTTAAAAAACAATGAAGATTGGTGGTCGTTTTAAAGAAAACACGATTGACATTTGTTATAATCATGTACACTGTATTTACCCGAAGATAATAAAAAGATCAGCAGTAACCAAACTTTATAAAATTGATACATAGTCAGACCAACAAGACTAAGTTAATAAAAAGATCAAAAATATCCAACGTCAGACCAATATTACTCAATAAAATGATACATTAGAAAATTTTATTAAACTCCATTCGTTTAAGCTTATTCTAAGCTTACAAGCTAATGTTGTTTTGGCTTATGTTTCTTAAGCCCCAATTTCATGTTTATTTTGAGTCTTTGGAGTTTATACAAGTCCATAAGCTTCAAAATAAGCCTAAATGAACGGGCTTATTTAAAAAAAAACTGAAATCACATAAGCTTGTAAGCCTAAAAATAAGCTTAGACAAACACTCCCTAAGATTTTTACAAGTGTGATAATCTTTTTAACCCAAAAAAACTTTATATTTTATACACGACTAAAGCATAATTAGCCTAACTTTATAAAAAATAATTTTACCAAACATTCAAAATAACAAAACTTTACACAAAATCTAAACTACCAAAGAGTATACAAAAACAATAAGTCTAAACTTTATGAAACCAACTTTATGTAACCAACTTTATAAAAAATCAAAGTATCAAACTAATAAGCATTATCACAACTACCCAGACTTTATAAAAATAAAAAACGAACTACCAAAACTTTTTATCGTATTTTAATATCACAAAACTTTATAAAAACCAATTTTAAAAAAACTAACCTTAGAATCACAAATAACATCAATCTACATACCCATTATTAAAAAACAAAACATTTATAAAAAAACAAAAACAAAACTTTTTAAAAAAAATCATAATCTACAAACAATAATCACAATTCCAAACCTTAAAACCTTAAACAACACCAATCTTCAAAAAAAACATTATTCCATATTAAAAAAAAAACAAAACAAGAATCAGAAATCCAAATCTTAAAATCATAAACAACAACCATATAAATGAAAAAAAATACCAATTTTAAAAATACCAAGAAACTAACTTTTTACAAAATGAAAATATACAAACAAAAATCACAATTCCAGACATTAAAAAACAAAACATTTAAATAAAAAAAACTAACTTTATAAAAAATCACATTTCCAAACCATAAAAGCATAAAAAAAACATCAATAAACATTAAAAAAGAATTAAAAAGAAGACATACAGTCCGTGGTTGATATCGATGCAGCCACTTTCGCCTGGCTTCTTCATCAGGAACACGAGATCCCTCGACGAAAATACTATCCAACTCCATATCCTCTTGTCCAACCTCTTCCAATACAACCGCCGCTTTAGAAACCACCACCACTTCTTGTATAGGTGTTTCTAATTTGGGTTTTTTGGGTTGTGATGATGATGAAGAGGAAGCTTTTCTTTTTGATTTTTTAGCCATTTTTTTTAGGGTTTTCAGAGAAAAGTGTGTTTTTTTTGCATGAAAGTGATGGGGGTTATTTATAAAGATGGTTTGGGCGGGATAAGTAAAAAAATTTGAATCACTTTTTTGGTGGTTGTTCCGTTTATTTAGCTCAAACAAATTTTTTTTTAATCATAATCATAAATTCAATCAAATTTAATTTTAACCGGATCCCGAAAATCAAGTCAATTATTTTATGTGAGGAGTGGGGGGAAAACCACGCATGGGTTCTGAGGTGGTAAAAACCTACGCGTGAGTTGCCATTAACCTCACAAACCCACCGCATAATTCCACGCGTGGGTTAGGATATCAAGGCAAGAAAAATCCCACTACGCGTGAGTTACTCACCATTCACTATCCCATAAATTTAATTTTTATCCTCATCTATTCCTATATATAATCTCCCTTTTTACTTCTTTTTTTTCACAACTCATATTCATTTTCTTCCTCTCAAACACATAATCCAACATCTTCTTTCACTTCTCCAATGGTGCCTGTACTATGGACACCCGAGGAAGAAATAGTGTTGTGTCGTTTTTTGGGGCTTTGTTATTGAAAACTCTGTGTCAAGTAACCCAACAAATAGTCGTAGTTTTTGGGGCTTGGTTTTGCAAAGGCTGGAGGGTCGTTTAGATGATCCAAGGAAACAAACATACAAAAGCATAAACCGGAAATGAAAGTCCCTAATGTGTGTCGTGCGTAGGTTTGTTGAATGTTACAACAACGCAACGCGTACACGGGTAAACGGAGCAACTGAAAAGACTGTAACAAATAACGCCTTCCGTGAATATGAAGTTGAGTATAGGTGCCGGTTTTAGTATCTTCATTGTTGGGAGGTTTTGAAAACTTATCGGCGCTTTTTTTCTTCTTCTTAAATTATTTGTGTATCATTTTTTATTTATTAATGTGTTGTTTTTAATATGCTTGTAATGTTTTTAATTACCCAATGTAGTATTTACGTTGTTAATAAAAGTTTTGTTTTTAATTCATCCGAGTATCGGTTTTATTTACCCGCGTGTATCTTTTTTAATTAAATGTATGAATAAATTAAGTAAAAGTGATAGTGGAAAGATAAGGTGAGTTTTGGGTGTGGGGTGGTGGCGGGTTTTTTTTTTTCCTTAGTAACCAGGTGATTTTTGGGTGGGTTAGTGAGAGGAAAGAGAAAGATGAGGTGACGCTGGGATTTGGAAGCATCACTCCCCCAGCCTTATCGTAGTATTAGTCTATTATATTTAAAATAAGTTTCGTTTGATTAACAGAAATTGAAATACTATCTTGAAAAAATAAACTTTTAAATGACATGTTAATTAAACTAGCATGTAAAAACAAACTTAAACTACATGTTTTAGCATCAAGTTCCAACGATATACTTCAATGATTTGCTTTTTAAAATGCCAAACATACCCCCTAATCCGAATGTATGATACGTGTGAAAATTAGTAATATAAACGTTTGGCTTGGTTTGAAAAAATCAATTTACCACTTATTCCTCGATTTTAGGAACATAATCAGCAACTATACCAACATTTATTTTATTTATTTTGGTAAATTACCAACATTTATTTGACCATTGAAACTTTTCTCTAGAACTCTCTCTCCTAACCCTTACACACATCTTACCGCCTCTATCTAAAATCATTTTCCGGCGATCGATTTCGACCGGTCGCTCGGATCCCCTCTTGTGCATAATCTTTTCTACTATATCCTATAATAATAATACCTTGCCATCAGATCTGTCATCTCCCGTTGCTGTTTGTCATCTGTCATGGTGACTACACTATCTGATGTGCTACTAATATCTCAGATATTTTATATCTGTTGTGCTTTCTAGCTGCCAATTCACCAGATGGTTTGTTGTTGCTACAGGATGCTTTGCTGCAATCTTGGGATTTAGATTTAGATTTGTTTGGTTTAGGTTTGGCTCTTTAAGGATTTTAGGCTTTATTTTCCTTGTATGGTTAGTGTACTCTTTTATAGTTTTGCTCCAGGCTACACCATCTTCATAGTGTTGTGTTTGAGAAAAGCTCACATTGGTGATTCCCCCTCACCCTTATTTTGTGTTGCTTCTTCCGTCTCACAATCCTTATGGTTTATGTCTTGGTTTGTTTCAACTTGTTATTTTGTGTACTCTATTTGGCAAATCATTTTTTTATTTTGCCCTTTCTGTTCGATGTAACTTGTTGTGTTTTAAATTCCTCCGTTTGTGAGGTATGATAATGAAATTATGTTTAAAAAACTGACCATTGGTATTACCTTTGAAAATCGTTAGTAAATCACTAATACAAACTAAACTAGACTCGTTACATATATTTAATATATTAACTTTTGATATAAGCTAAAAATTATGTATAAGAAAACCGATATGAAACTTAAATGGTAAATACATAATTTGTCATTAGTAAAAGAGGGCAGGGCATGATGCATTATGTTTTGCGTTTTTATAAAAACGTTACAACAAAATGTGAAAACCATATTAGGTGTTGAGTTTTCATGTCTCGAGTCGTACTAACCAGCCGAGATGGTTTCTGGAAAACGTCACTCTACGGCGCGATAAAACTGTATCCATTCATGGTTTGCTGTTGCTACATGATGCTTTCCGAATTTGAACTACTTATTTTTATAAATGTATGATTATAACACATATAATTAAGGTAAGTAAGTTTTAATATGATATATATTAATTAGTAAATATATTAAACATGGTATACTTGAGATTAATAATTGTTAATTTTTTAATTTTGGAATGTATAAAAACCACCCTATGGGTGGTGGTTAGCAAAACCCTTTTATTAGTGAACCACACCATCTCTAACAAAGAAGCGGGTTTATATACCAAGCCTATTGGATGGGCTTGGGCTTACAATGTTGGGCCGGCTATACATGCATGGACCGGGTTTAGACTTAGTTAAATGAAGTAAAGATACATTGACTACCCCTAATGGAGGTCACTCCAAATAAGGGCGTTACCCGAGTTACAAATAAAATAAACCTTTAAAATTATCCTTTACAAAATTATATAATTTATGATGTTTATTAAGTATATATATGAAATTATCCTTTAAAATTTAGTTAAGAAGTGCTTGTCAAATGATCAAGATAACCAAATTGATCTTTTTTCCAATGATTAGGCCAAGAGGTCTCTTAATAAGAAATGGTCCAGCCCACTCCCACTCATGATAATGATGAATTTTTGGGCCACTAATTTACCTTAGCTCTCTGAACTAGGGCGTGCATGTGCATTGTTCGGTTTAGTAACCAAATAATTCGAAACTGAACCGAATTGAATCAAATCGAATTATATATCATATAAATTTTTTAACTGAAAACCGATCCAAAAAACTTGTGTTTTTTTTGTTTTAACTTTTTTTCGGAATTTTTTTTTATATTTTTGTTAAAAAAATTGTCGTAAAAGGGTAACTTTTTTGAAAAAAAATAAAATTTTCATTAATATTTTTTTGAAAAAAAAAGTTTTATTTTTCAAAAAAGGAAAGTAAGTTTAAATTTATTTTTGAAAAATGTTTTTAAATTTAAAATTTATAATTTTTTAGAAAAATAAATGTTTATTTTTTAAAAAATTAAAAATAAATCAAAATTGTTTAAACTTTTTTTTATCTTTTCTTAAGATAAGAGTACTTTTTTTAAGATAAAAATTTTAAAACAGTTGTATGTTTTAAGTTTATTTTATTTTAAAAGTTAAAACATTTTCTTTTATTATTAAAAATAGATAAAAATATTTAAACATTTTTAAGTATTTTATTTTTTTATAAGAATAACGTATAATTTATAAGAAAATTTTAACATTTAACATGAAATAAATTTTAAAACATATAAATATTTTAAGACTTTTAACGTAAAAAAACTTACTTTTATCTTAAGAAAAACTAAAAATTTTAAACAATTTTTTTTTACTTTTTGAAAATATAAACACTTATTTTTCTAAAAAGATGTTTAAAAAATTTTAGAAAAAATTTAAATTTTAAATGTTTAAACAATTTTAAAACTTTTTTCGAAAAAAAGTTTACTCATTTTTTTTAAATAAAATTCTTTTTTCGAAAAAAAATTAAAACAAAAGAACACAACTTTTTTTTCGAAAAAATTAAATTTTTTTTGCAAAATACATCCCTCGTCAGAAGATAACGAAAAATATTTGCACCGTTAGTACTGAGGGATGTATTGTGACAAAAGTTTGCCTAACGAGTGATGTATAGTGCCAATAGTTTCAGCGAGGGATGTATTATGTGAAAAAGTTCAAACTACATGGATGTATTTTGCAGTTTACTCATAAACTTATATAAACTTTTAGATGTTTAAAACTAAGCCAAAAAACTTCCAGCTTTTGGTTTAAGCACTAAATTTAAACAACTTTAAAGATGGGATAAGATTGGGTTTAAGCTAACAAAAGTTGAATGACATTGGGTCAATTGGCAAACAGATAATATTGGGCTTTTTCACATTAATTTTGCAAAATCGGTTACGGAAATTCAAATTGTCTTTCAAAGTTAGCAATTAACATTTCATGCACAATTAAGTTCAAAAAAACATTTAATGCACAATAGCTTTAATTTTTCTGGTAAAGAGTTTTATATTATTTATAAAAACAGTTAAATACCTTGAATGTGAATGTAAGTGAATTTTACATCTCAACTCATTATACAGAAGATAAAGCATACATAACATGATAAAACTACTCATACAAGCATACATTTAACTCATAAGGCGCAAACAAAAGTATTTTCTACAATGACCACATAAATTAACATCCATCTTATCATTTAATGAAAATTTATGTTTCGTTAAACTTTCAAGATCATAAGTGATGGAAGCTCAAGTATTGAAAAACGGGTCAACTTATTTCTAAAGGCTCACGATCATGTAAAAAAATGGGACTTATTCAAAAGACATAATTTGGGCTACTGATGTTCGTTTCTGGCCCGTGACCAGTGAAATCAAAAGCAGAAATAAGAAGTTATTTGCATTTTTAATGTATTTTCGCATATTATTAGACTTTGTTTTTGTGCTAGAGTCCTGCCCATTTGTGTTTTAGGGTTTATGACAATTTCTCTTCTTTATTTATTTATTTATGAGGTGTTGGAATAATGAGTTCCTAATTTTATGAAAAATCTATTTTTGGAGCTTTTGCTGAGAATTCGTTCTAATAATTGAGGTTTTTTAAGTTAACGATTGTTAGAAAAATTGTTTATTATATTCGTTGAAGTCGTCGTAACAATTGTTATAGTCATGTATTTGGGTTGACCTATACTAAAACTTTGACTATTCAAAATCATATGAACATTAGATCAAATTTATTTCTCTTCTCATTAGAAATGCCCTAAAATTTCCCTATTTTCAACTTTGGTCACAATCATAATGGAGTATAGTCATTTGTTGTCTTGACCACATTCTTGCATATTTTTGATAGAAAGGACTAGTTGCAAAGCATGTTTCTTACACTTATATTCTTTATGGGTACGCACACGCATCGTCTAGGCACATCATTCTGCAAACTTACAGAAATCATGTGCAAATATACTTCTACAAGGTTACATTTCTTAGAAGAAATAATTGGAGTAAATGGCTAAAGACAATAGTACTCAATCTAATCATGATTGTCATACTAGGTAAATTTTGTTACAGAAGCTGCACAATCTTGAATATCAAATGTACCCATTGGGTTGGTGCCAAAGTTATCTCTGAACTTTGTCTACAGTTTGGGCCCCAATTGGGCTTATAGATATTCGAATTGTGCTTCATGTACTACATTTGTGTCTTTGTGATGAGAGAGATATAAAATATCTATCTTATTTTATAAACGGTTTATCATCTATTTTTGAAGGTGAAATTTTTCACCATTTTTTTAAAAAAATTTTTAAATGTTTGAATAATATTAGATTACGGACTATCATCGGGTCACTCTAGTTGAGTCATCGAGTCATATTTGATCACCGAGTTAACCCGATCGAATCATCAGGTCACAAGATCAAACATCAAATCAACCAGGTCGAGTTACTGGTTCGCCCAGTCGACTCACTGGTGTTAGAATGGATAAAACCCCCATGAATCGGTATTGTATTATTGATTGGTATTTATACTAATACACAGAGTATTCTAGAAACCCTAAGCCCACAAGTCGGGCTTGGGCCATTTTATTATCTAACACTCCCCGCAGTCCGAGCGGCGAAATCGCGAAAGCTCGAACTGTAGAAGTAAACAAGAAAATAAAAACAAAACATAATAAGAATATATTTTAGAAGCGGATCTTCAAAAGCGGATCTTTTAGAAGCAGCGGATCTTGAGAAGCAGCGGATCTTGAGAAGCAGCGGATCTTGAGAAGCAGCGGATCTTGAGAAGCAGCGGATCTTGAGAAGCAGCTATGCAAGTGAAGCAAACATGCAAGATAACACGCGTCGTATCGGGGATACGTACCCAAGATGCGACGAAAAATAAATAACAACACAAGACAAAGGTCTTGAAACACGCGTGGTCTCGGGGATACGTACCCAAGATGCGACGAAAAATAAAAAACAACGCGAGACAATGGTCTTAAAACACGCGTCGTCTCGGGGATACGTACCCAAGATGCGACGAAAAATAAAAAACAACGCAAGACAATGGTCTTGATACATGCGTCGTCATGGGGCTTAATACCCTAGATTCGACATAAAAACAAACAATTAAACAACGAGAATAAAAAAAAAACATTGAAGAACTTGAAAAGAAAGAAAAAAAAAATATAAACAAAGATAAACATAAATCACTTGAATGCAAATTCCCTTTGATCTCTTTTTCTTTTGTCTTCGATCGTCAAATCTTTTTTTTTTCTTTAAATCATACCTTTGTGACCCATAATAGCAAAACAGGAAACACCTCTTTTTCTTCTAGAAGAACACGTTAATGATAGATATAATGATGGTTTTAGGGTTCGGTGTACCAAAGATTGGTTTCCTTTTTTTTTTTTTTTTTTTTGCATAATCGATGGATGGAGGAAGTTTAGGATCGGTGGTGATGGAGGATTTTTTTTTAGGTTATGATCGGGGTATGCTCTGATACCATGTTAGAATGGATAAAACCCCCATGAATCGGTATTGTATTATTGATTGGTATTTATACTAATACACAGAGTATTCTAGAAACCCTAAGCCCACAAGTCGGGCTTGGGCCATTTTATTATCTAACAACTGGATCACGGATTCGACCACCGGGTCACCCCGGTCGTCACTAGGACTCGGTCGAGTCACCGAGTCACCCTATTCGAGTCACGGGTACCCGATCAGGTCACCGATTCATTCAATCGACCATCGGTTCAACCCGGTCGATTCACCCAGTCACGGGATCAACCGTCAGTAAACTCGGTCGAATCGTCAGGTCAACCCAATCGAATCCCGAATAATGGTTCGACCACCAGATCAACTCGCTCAAGTCACCCGTTCATTGATTTGACCGCTGAGTCACAATCATATTGGAGTATAGTCATTTGTTGTCTTGACAACATTCTTGCATATTCTCATAGAAAGGACTGGTTGGAAAGCATGTTTCTTACACTTATATTCTTTATGGGTAAGAATATGCATTGAATAGGCACATCACTAAAGATATGTCATTTCCCTGCAAACTCACAGAAATCATGTGCAAAAAACAATACTTCTACAAGGTTATGGCTAAAGACAAGTACTCAATCTAATCATGATTTTCATACTAGGTAAATTTTGTTACAAAAGCTGCACAGTCTAAATCAAATGTACCCATTGGGTTGGTGCCAAATTTATCTCTTAACTTTGTCCACAGTTTGGGCCCCAATTGGGCTTATACAAACCTTCAAATGATGGCATGCATATACTCTCTATTAGAGGTGCGAATAAACCGGATAAAATCGGATTCGGATTTTTGAAAATCCGGATTTGATAAAACCGGATTTTTGAAAATCCGGATTCGGATCGGATCGGATTTTTCTCAATCGGATTTTTTCGGATTAAAAAGTTCGTATCAGATTTTTTTCGGATTAAAATTTTCGTTATCGGATTTTATCGGATTTTTTTCGGATCGGTTTTTTCGGTTAAAAAATGTTCGGATCGGGTTTTTTTCGGTTAAAAATGTTCGGTTCGGGTTTTTCGGTTAAAAGTGTTGGTGTCCTTTTTTTTCGGAATTTATTTACAAACATTAAAAAAAAAAATACAACTATATAACATTAAAAAAATACCATAATAATTTTTATTTCAACAAGACAATCATATAACTTCATAATTTTTATTTAAACACTACAATAAAACTACAATAATCACTAATACATTTCGAGCTTCGGCATAGCCATCACCCGAAAAATATTAGTATACTTCAAGTATCTCGAGCTTCGGCATTGCCATCACCCGTTTTACTCAAAGTATATCCTCATATTCTTCTTCGACATCTCCGGCTTCATCCGGTTTTAACCGGTAAAAAAAAACCGGTTTTATAAATAAAAAAAAAATATATATATATATTTTTTTAATAAATTGTAAAAAACCGGTTAAATCCGGTTTTATCCGGTTTTATCCGGTTTTAACCGGTAAAAAAAAAACCGGTTTTATAAATAAATAAAAAAAAAAAAAAAAAATTTTTTTTTTTTAATAAATTGTAAAAAACCGGTTAAATCCGGTTTTTTAAAAAACCGGATAAATCCGGAAATTTATCCGGTTTTTATCCGATTTTTTTAAAAACTGAAAACCGGTCTAACCGGTTCGGATAAAAAAATCCGGATCGGATAATTTGAAAACCGGATTTTAAAAAATCCGGTTCGGATTTTTGAACCGGATTTTCAAAAATCCGGTTTTCATTTGCACCTCTACTCTCTATCATCATATCATTCCAACTTCCGGGAATCATGAGATGTACCATGATACAAAAAGCTCCATAAAAGTTTACAAGATTGTACCATAAAGGGATTCAAATGTTTCAAGCGAATAACAGAAGGGTACTGTTCGTCGCGTCAATTTACACGTTCAACTCATACGATGTATTGTCCTGTTAACTTGGTATGTGTAAAACTAATAAATAGTACGTGCTTTATTCGTTATCATTTGTGTCGTCTAATGATGAATAGTAGCGCGTCGATAACAACTCATATAACCTGATCAGATCATCTTTAACAGACATGATAGAATTATAAAGCACATAAAAAAACTGTTTTCTGATTCTAGAGCTTGATTCAAATAACCTGCATTAACTCAACTTTAGCCCGGCTCTCTTTTAGGACAAACTCTAAAAAAGCAGAAGAAAATATTCGAAGAAGACAAACTAGCTAGTTATTAGTCACTTCCAACATATAGTAAACTTATAAGCACTAATTAAATGAGTAAAACCTGGTGTAAAATAGTTAAAAGTTTAGGAATTATAATGTGCTTGTTATTCCGTCGATTGTACTGAATCGTTTTTTAGTAATAAATTTTACCTAAAAAAATAGAGTTAAACATACACTATAAGAATCAAAGAATCAGTTGGCGGCGTTTTCCCCGGCGACAGAAGATCGTTAGGGAAAACCTGTAATTCTTAGCGACACGTCCAACGTGACACAAAATCAGAAAGACTTTTTGATCAAAGTTGGACGAGAGTAACCTAGCGACATGTCGCTAGGTAAAAACCCGGATTTTCGCTTGGAAAAACCCGGATTTTCTTGTAACGTTGTAGTGATAATTGAAGCTGTTAATCACTAAAAAATCACTTAATTGATTAGTTATATATATTACTTGCAATTTTGAAATGCCATTGGTGATATCAAATTGGCACAAAAGCTTACAATTTACAAAGTGTTGTTTATAAGTTAAAATATTTTTTTTTATTTTTTTTTGAACGGCAGAAATTTTATAATACTAGCAAGGAACTAGAAAATTACAAAGGAGAATACATAAGAGGATTTTGCATCTAGTTGTTCCAATTAATGGAAGACAACGTGTTTCTAGTGGAATACCATCTAATCGACATCTCAACAATAAAATCAAATAAAAAATATCTTCTGGAGGAGAAGAACCGAATATAGTCTCGTTACGAAAGCGCCAAAGAGCCCACAAAGTCGCCCCGCAAATAACAGTTAAGATGTCTTTTTTAGAAGATGTCACATTCATGTTACCAATCTAAACGAATAATTCTCGAATGCAGCTAGAAGGCGGAACATCCAAGTCCAACAAGGCGAAGACTTTATTCCAAATTGTGGCTGCTAAGGAACACAACCACAAAGAGTGGATAGAGGTTTCCACGCTAGAGTCTCAAATAGGACAAGTTAGGGAATCCAACTCAATCCCTCTCATGCTAAGATTCCATCTAGAAGGAAGCCGGTCCCGAACAGCTCTCCACAGAAAGATGTTAATCTTCTTAGGAAGATAACGGTTCCAAATAGATTCAGACCCATCATCAGGAAGAATGCAATAATATATGTGATCACGCGTACATTTAACTGTAAAAGAAGGAGAACCAAGCCATCAAATCCAGGAATCCTCCGAGTCTGAGATATGGACACTATCTAAGGTAGAAGTGAGATCGTTTAACTGATGAAGAAGGGTACCTCGTAAAATCGGCCGCGACCAGTTGAAAACCCAAACATTGTTCCAAACTTCACAAATATTACATTCTTTATTCAAAGCCAGACGGTAGAGACGAGGGAACTTGGATTGAAGGGAGATCTCGCCAATCCAAACATCCTGCCAAAACTTTGTATCCATACCATTCCCCACTCGCTTACGAAGAAACGAAAGGGGGTGATCCCTTTTTCGTGCATGGTGTTGATAGACTTAGCTATTCTTCCCCACACCCCTTGATCACGAACATGAGAGTAAAAAGAGTTATCTAGACCAGGCCCACCGTGAACAGCTTAAATCACACGAACCCAGAGAGCATTAGGGTTTTGGAAGAAACGCCACCTCCACTTGAGAATAAGAGCCTGGTTGAGGGAAAAAATGCTACCAATGCCAAGACCACCATGAACTTTAGAAGCTAAGGCAGTGTTCCAAGCGATCCAAGGGATTTTATTCCCGTCAACATTACTCCCCCAAAAAAACTTAGCGCAGAACGACTCTAACTTTTTTTAAATAGTAGAAGGCATGGGGAAGATGGAGTAATAATAAGTACCAATCGAGCCCAAAACATAAGACAAAAGAGTAGTCCTGCCGCCAATTGAGAGCATAGAGGCCTTCCAATTGGAAAGGCGCTTAGAGAACTTATCAATCAAAAAATCCCAATTCGTAGTAGCTGCCATGTTAAAACCCACAGGAAGGCCTAGATACTTGAAGGAAGGAGAAGAAGTTTGACAACCTGTGAGCTGAGCTAGGGCTTTAACTTCATCAAACGGAACTTCAACCCCAACTAATTTATATTTATGGAAGTTAATTTTAAGCCCGAAACTCTATAAAAACATTCAAGAATGATAGACAAATTCCGAATGTTTTCTCGCGACCATTCCCCTACAAACAAAGTGTCGTCTGCAAATAAAAAATGTGAAAGAGACAAGGTATTCATAGTAATACCCCGATAAAGCCCGGCAGAAATAGCATCCTCAATCGCCACATGAAGACCTTCCATGGCAATAATAAAGAGAAACGGCGACAAGGGATCTCCTTGACGCAAGCCACGACTAAGTTGAAATTCTTTTGTAGGGCTCCCATTAACAAGAACAGACGTAGTAACATGATTAAGACACCCCCTGATCCAAGAGATCCACGAGTCATGAAAGCTCATAAAGTTCATGACCTGAAGAACATAATCCCATGAGATGGAATCGAAATCTTTTTCAAAATCAATTTTGAAAATCATGAGCTTATCCCTTTTTCTGTTACACCATTTGATGACTTCATTAACCATGAGGGGGGCCGTCCAAAATTTGACGATGTTTAACAAAGGCGGTTTGTTCACAACTAATTACCGAGTCAATAACCTTTGCTAACCGATTCGCCAAGAGCTTCACAATGATTTTGTATTGGGCACCAAAAAGGCTAATAGGATGGTAATTACTAGCCACTAAAGGGTTAGAGATCTTAGGAATGAGGGAAATGAAAGACGTGTTACAACCTTTAGGCATGATGCTTGAGCTAAAAAATTCTTGAACAAAAGCGATAACATCGGCTTTAATAATGTTCCCGAACTTTTTGAAAAAAGCAAAAGTGAAACCGTCCGGGCCAGTCGATTTATCCGAACCACAGTCACAAATAGCAGTATGAATTTCTCCTTCTGAAACAGGGGAGATCAAAAACAAGTTCTGATTGTCTTGAATGCTTTTGTAGAAATCATTGTGAACCTCAATCTTATCCACAAACTTCGTCTTGAACTTGGATTCAAAGCTAGCTTGGAACGCATCCTTTATTTGTTGAGGGTCAGAAAGCCACACTCCATCGTGTTTAAAACCATGCATCGATAGAATTCTGCGTTTATGATTTATAATGGCATGGAAGAATTTTGAATTTTCATCAGCTTCAACCCCCCATTTAACTTTGGCCTGCTGGGAAATATTAAGTTGCTCTTCTTTCTCTATTTTATGAAGACTATCGATCCAATCAGCACGCTGCAAGTTAGGAGAAATAGAGTCGTCATCGATTATAGTGTCTTCATCAAATTTCTTTAACAAAAGAAGGATTTCATCCTTTTGCTTAGAAAGAGCCGATCTTCTATTCTTCGCCCACTCCTTGATAATACTTTTGAGAGCTTTCAGCTTGTTTTTAAAAGCCACAATGGCATTAGAGCCATAAAAAACATTCAGAGACCAAAAATCTGAAATGATTGTACAAAGATCACTATCGAGAAGCCAGGAGTTATAGAACTTAAAAGGCGTAGGGCCGAAGTCAACATTTGCAGCCTTAAGAATAACTGGCCTATGATCCGAGATATTACAGTCAAGAACCAAAGTTGAATGACCTCGAAAATGGGGAATGGAGGCTTCAGTGATAAAAAATCTGTCCAGTTTACACAATTTATCCCCTCGTCTATTAATACGAGTAAAAAGATGGCCTCCATTGGGAAATTCCCATAAAGATCCATTGGTGATGAACTGATTAAAGGCATTGGCAGAAGACGAGTTAAACATTGTGCCAATATGTTCCGAGGCATAACGGACTGCATTGAAATCTCCAAAGACAACATAATGACCCGGATGATTTTCTTTGAAATCAAGGATAGAGTTCCAAAGGCATAACGGAGTGCATTGTTTACTTATGATTTACACAAAGATCATCATTATACAGTTGTTGAATTTGCAGATGAAACACATGCATGGACGTTTTTGTGACAGAGCTGACATGTTTCTTGCCACTAAGGCTAGGGGAAACGCGGCCTGAAAAATTTGGTCGTTCGTCGGTCGCGACCGAGTCGCCACGTTGCGGCGATTCGGTCGCCGGAGTCGGTCAGGGGTAAAACGACCCTATACACGATCTAGTTGAAAACTTGGGAAGAAAAAATATAACCGTTTGGTTATAGCCGTTGCATTTAAAAAAAATTCAAATTTAATTTAAAACCTATATAATAATACCCCTCTTTCTTAATTTCTACATTTCACAAACAAATCTCTACACAAACACATCTAAAATGTCTAGCAAGAGAACTCCCAAAAACAAAATCCCAAAATCCCGAGCTCGTCAAGAATCCGTTCCACATGTGACACCGGACTCGAATTTCCGATTATCCGACGTGTCTCCACAATTCTGGTTTAGACCCGCCGGTTTTGAATATCAATCACACCAACAACCTAACTATTCAAACCGTCCTTTCTATCCCACACAACGTGATAACCAACAACATAACTATGAATCGCCGAGGGGTGTGTATCGGCCTACTATGGATTCTTCCACTACTTCCTATCCAAACCAACAATATTCTCCGATTAATCGTTTTGAGTTTGATGCCCAATTTGAAGATATGATATACAACCAAGACAACTATGTGGGTGACGGGCCTAGCCAAGTTCAATCTATGGGCCAAGGTTCGGGACACGGGTCTTTTCATGGTGCATACAACCTTGAAGACGACGAGGAAGAGATGTCACCAATCAAACCTAAGAAGCCCTCAAGACGTGCTATGAAAGCCAAGCAGGTTGATTTAACTAAGCCACCAAAGGAATGGACAAGTGATGAAGAGTTTGCGTTGTGCAAAGGTTGGTGTCATGTTTCCGAGAATAGCGTTGTAGGAAACAGTCAAAAAACAAAGGGCTTTTGGCTACAGGTATTGAAGTACTATGAAACCGAGACGGGTTCTACTAGAGGGTATGACGCGGTTGTGAGCAAATGGAAAAACAGGTTGCGTCCTAGTGTTGGTTCATTTTGTGGTATTATGAATAACATTGAGCGTACTCATGATAGTGCTGTCAATGATCTCACTGATTACCAAAAAGGTTGTGCTGAGTACAAGGTGATTTACAAAAAAGATTTTCAATACCAGGAGGCGTGGAAAGTGCTCAAAGATCACCCGAGTTGGGTAGAGATTGAAATGCCTAAGTTTAAAAAGAAATCGTCTAGCAAAAAATCCAAGACTTCTGAAACCACTTCTGGTTCTGGACACGCTAGTTACATGGAGTGCACGATGGTTCTGAAGACGAGGAAGAACAGACACAAGAATATCGACCAATGGGTCGTGATCGTGCTAAAAAGAAGTTATCAACATCTTCGTCAACTGGGAAGTCTTTATTTGTTGAAGCTGTAAGCACCAAATGGGAGAAGATGAAAGACATTGACTTGAAGCAACGGGAGTTGGATTTGCAGGAGAAAAACGCGCAAATCAAAAGAAAAAAGCTCGAGTTATAACGTCGGGCAGTCGAGCTTGCTGAATCAAAGAAGCGAGATAAAGACTTGATGTTCTACAACTCGGAAATCAACCCCAACTTGCCAATAGCCAAACAGCAAGTCCAACAAGAAATGAGGGACAGAATCAAGGACGCTATAATTTAAATTACTAGGATTATTGTAATGTTTTTACGTTTATTGTAATGTTTTTAAAATTCGAATAATTGTGTAATTTTTTTTAAAATAAATGTAATGTTTTTTTATGAAATTTATTCTGTTTTAAAAAAAATTCAACTAGGTCGCATTAGGTCGCCGGATTGTAGCAAATAGGTCGCATTAGGTCGCCGGGTGAAAAAATTAGGTCGTGACCTTTTAACGTTGTGCCTAGCCTAAATAATGATTTCTTACTTTCTTGTATGTACACTGTACAGTCTATGTTAATCTCATTGGTAATAGTAAAAACTTTTAAATCAAAAACAAGAACAATATGTTAATAAATCATTTCGTATTATATATATTACATGACAGGATTACAACTTTGTATCGTGGTTTAAGTTTGTTTGGACAGTTCGAGGCAAACAAATGTATAAGGTTAATTAGTTTAGCAATGGGCCATGCAAATATGCAAATGTTTCATAGGCCGTTTGTTTCTATTAAAGCTAGATTTTGTCGGTAGCTGATCATTCAATGTATTAGTAGAATAAGGTCAACAATGGAATGTGAAACCGGTTCTATGCGAGTTACCAACTCTCTCATAAGCAAAGCTAGAATACATGGTCAATGCAAAGGTAAGGGTAAAGAGAAAGTGATTTATTTTTCCATAAAACACTTAAAAATTTAGAAAATACGTTTAATTGAAAAAATTTGTGTTTTCCATTTTCCAAAAGTATAAATGAAACAAATGGGGAAATGAATTTTCTACGTTTAAAGGAAAACTTAAAAAATAAAAAAAAATGTTTTGTGTGCAAAAGGTAAAACAGGGATTTTGCATTTTCTAGAAAATATTTCTAGAAAACGATGATTTGAACGTGTTTTCTGTTTTCCTTGTTTTCAAAAAAATATTTTGTAGAAAACATGGTGTTTTTCATCCAACTAAACGCAACCTAAAGATTTCGTAAAATCACAAGACTTGTTTTTCATACTACGCGTTAGATCAAGATATAGACTTAAAGATAGATATAAATGAAAAGTTAAAAAATATAATAAAGCTATCATAAGTCATGATGCATCAAAAAATTTTAAATTTCAACTTTGATATAAAAGATTTTTTACATGCATGAGTTGTATCAATTTAATCTTCTTTTTAATATATATTATATCAACCAATCATATTCATTCAAATCAATTTATCATTTTCTTTTTTAAAATTAAATATCTCACAAAAGGTAAATCGTCAAGTGACAAAAAAATACACCATTACGACGAGAATTAAATCATCTTTCTTCCAAGGAGCACATGTATATAAACGTTTGACAAACTTTTTTCTGAGAAAATCATATATGATTCGTATCACGAATCATATATGATTTACTTTCGATGAACATTTTTTTTCATGAGAAAATCATATACGATTCGTATAACGGATCATATATAATTTTTTCAGAAAAAAAAAGTTCGTCGAAAGTATATGCATGTGCCTCTCGATATAAAGATAATTTAATTCTCATCACGATTATATATTTCGTTTTGCGTAACGATTAACGGTTTGTGACATATTTAATTTTTAAAAAAAGAGATTTTTTTTAGATAAAAAGAATGGGTGATTGTGATCGGTGGATTGAGTTTATGTTACAAAAATAGTATATGTTGAACTTTTTCCTTACATATATAAATAAAAAAGACTACACGCACGGGTTTTAATCAACATATAAGACACTTTTTGTAAACTAAATATATTTAAATATAATACAAATATAAAAATTTATAATTTTTTATATTTTTTGTTGTTTTAAGTTACGTGTTAAAAACATTAAAATTTCGCCTTAACTGCTACGGCTTGAAGCTTGATCGTGTTGTCATGCCACACTCCACACTATTTATAACGAGGAGAATTTTATGTTTGTGAGAGAATTTTATCAGTCATATTTCTATAAACTTTATAAAATCTCAATTCTATTTAGTTTCTCTATTATATCTAAAGATTCAGTCATATCATTGAATGGGCAGTAATTATGCTATTTTGTTTTCACTGTTTTAAGCTTCAATAACTTTCACATGAAACCTAATTAACTTAAGGATATACAAACGGTTTGCAATTTTACAAATCAATACTCCAACACCATATGAAGAGTTTGCGGTTTCATAAATCATTACTCCACCATTATATGAAGAGTTGCTAGAGTTACATCACTTATCGATTGTATAAATTGAATACATAGCGACCATTCATTCATGAAAAGTACTAGGGGTGCGCATAGAACCAAAAAACCGAACCAAAAACAAAAAACCGCATCAAAAAAACCGCCCCAATTGAAAAACCGAAAGGATTGTTTGCACATTTTTGAAAACCGAATGTTTGGGGCGGTTTTTGGTTGACTGTATAAAACTGAACCGAAAAACCCACCCCGCCCCACTTAGGTCTACAAAATTAATATATTTTTATATCTTTAAATAGTTATACGTGTGATATCTCTAATATGTTTAGTTGTTTTTTTTATTTAAATATACACATTCATATAAGATATTAAAATAATTTATTATGATTTTCACCTAAATTTTGTTAGATTTGTAATTGCTATATAAGAATTTTTATTATTTTATTATCATTTTTTGGTTTTATGTAATTCGATGGTAACTAATATTGTTATTATTGTAACATATGTAACTGATTGAAACTATTATTGTTGGTTGCAACTTGCAATTATGATGAGTTTAGTTTGTGTCGAAAGTAATTTACTATTTATGTGATCTTTTTGTAAATAAGAAACCCAATGCGTAACATCAAAAGATAAAAAAACCGAAACCGAACCGCTACAATAAAAAAACCACAAAACCGAAACCGAAAAAACCAAAATCAAATGTTTGCGATATGTAAAAACCAAAGTTTATGGTTTGGTTTTTGGTTTTAGCGTAAAACCGCCCCCAAACCGCCCCAATGCTCACCCCTAATAAAAACGGCCACAAAGTAATACAAAAATTTCATTTTCTTTGATCTTTTGATAGCTATTCCATTATGTTCAAAAGGCCATTGAGAAAATTTCCATGGATGATGAACAACCCAATGCTAAATTGAAAACCTATGTGGACATAAAGAAAAATTTTGGTGAGCCCAAAGATGGTGATTGAAAACCTGTGTGGATATAAAGAAAAATATTGGTGAGCCCAAAGATGGTGAATTGAAAACCTGTGTGGACATAAAAAATATTGGTAAGCCTAAAGATGGTGGCGTAAGCAAAACTGTTGGTGAGTCCAGTAATGGTGCTCATCCTACGAATGAGTTGTTCTTGGACGATCTTCCTGTGGTACAATTATAGTGATGCTGTGTAGAATGTGAGTTGTGACAACTACTATGAATCATTATTTAAGCACCGATTTTGTTGTTTTTGATGCAATGTATCTTTGTATATTAATGCATTGTTATACGTTGTAGATTATATTAAATCTTACTGTCTACATGGTATGAAATATTACCAATTTTGATTGTAGGGTCGTGCAATGCACTGCAGCGCTAAATCAACCATAGCTCACAATTTCATTAGGTTAAAAGAAGCGTTTGTTTATTCAATAAAAGATTTTGTCGTAAAGAAAAATAAGGATAGTTACAATATATTCAAAGATGATAAGTTTATGCTTGAATTTGATGGTTCAACATCTATAAGAAGGTTTTCTGTTAAGCCCGTTGGCTTTGTGAGGCATCCACTTCAATTAGAAAAGAACTAGGCAAGCTGGAGCCTACAGATTGGAAATACTTGATGGGTAATATTTTTTCCATATGTTTTTTTAATTATAATTTTTATTCTGCTTTTATTCATGTATTAGTTTGTTAATTATAGATGTTGCTGGATATGTCACAAATGTTGGGAGAACTAACCATCTAAAGAAAGGAACAAAAAATCTTGACTTTTATCTTTCTGATGGCAGGTTAACATAACCGTGTCTATTTGTAACTATCTTCCACCTTATTCAGATTATAATCAAACTTGCTTTTATAGAAACATGAACTTACAGATACGTGTGACATTCTAGGGAAACCTTGGTGATACTCTGATAGAGAAGAAGACGAAACATTCTGGCTTGTTTCCAATTGTCGTGGCTTCAGTTAGTGCTAAAATATATAATAGTAAGCAAGTATTTATTTTTCCTAACATATTACGCGTTTTCAAACTATTGCAAACATGCTTAAATATTTTTATTTACCTTTTAGATAAGCTATAACTATCGAGTAGCTCCTCCACCCTTTGTTGGATGATCTCTAGATTCATGTTTTGAGAGAACTAAAAAGTCACATTCGGTAATTAAGCATGAAAAATTTACTTTCATGTATAGAATATTGCATGTATCGCATATTGCCTAATAATATGCTATAATTTTATACATGTGTAGCAGTGATGATGAAGAAAGGTTGGGCTCGGAACTTATGCATGTTGATCCCTCTCAGCCTAGAAATGGAACTTTTGTTGATATGGTCGCGCAACAAGTGAAATGATGTATATTTCTTCCTATTAACTTTTACTTATACTTAGATGAAAATTAACAATAATTAAAATTCTCTTGCTTTCTTTACAGACCGCAACCTTCCATTGTCGGGTCAGGATTGATAATATTAGGACAAGAAAAGTGTGGAATTACCCATCTGGCAGTAGTAACACTTGCAGGAAGGGTATAACTCGAAAGGATGGAGGATTTTGGTGTGATGCGTGTTGCAAAGCTGTAGAGTATCCAGTTCTAAGGTAAGTATTAGTTTAAGAATGAATTGTCTTGCGACTTAAAGAAGTTGTTAATTATATGCTAATAAAATTGACTATGCATCAATCATTTGTAGGTACCCGGCTTGAATTAGATGTAATTGACAAGACATCGACTACAATGATTGTATTTTTTGATGAGGTTTCTAATCAATTGGTCAAATGTACCGCTTAATCAATATGTAACTTTGAGAATGAGGTATCATGGTATTATTTAATTTATAATTCATTAAAGTATAGTATAATACTTACTTTGTATACAGGAGGGTAATGGCCAGCAGAACTTGCCCTGAGCTTTATTGAATATCATTGGTGGCATCCATAATCTGGAGCTTAAATCTCACTCTTACTTTGAACATGGGAATTATGAAAGTTTTACGTGTTGGAAGATTATTCCGGATGAGGTGATTGATAATACTGAAAGTTCAGCCACTAATGCTCCCTCTAATGCTCCTTCTCCTTCTAAGATTGTTAAGAGTTCAAGGTTGAAGAGGTTGGCAAAGCAACCATCCGTATCCACATCTACCAAAAAATCAGAGAATAAAAAGGATAAAAGGTTAAACATATAAAGGAATTTTACAATAACTACAATAGTAGTTTGAAGAATTATTATTCACATGTTATTCTTCTTTGTATTGTTACAGCATTCAAATAGATGATACATATGATGAAACCACATCCATTTGTGATGAAAATGAGGATGTTGATAATGCCGACTCTTTTGCCGACTCTTTCCTAGTATCAAGTAAAAGGAGAAGGTTTATCTCAAAAATCCTTTCTCATATTTTGATTCTAACTTTGTATTTAACTAATATAATTTTGTCTATTATTCTTTCAAGAAAATGGTCTATGATGTAGAGTCGGAATAGATGTTGTTATTTGTTTCAAGAATGAAACAATAGAAGAAACTGCTTAGGGATGAGCTTTAAGGGAATAAAACAGAAACTTGAATTACTTTTGGTTTTTATTTGTTTTTAAGAATTTTAGGATATTTTTTGTTTTTTAGAACTATTTTTATTTTTGGTTCAATTTTGGTATGATTTATTTATCATGCAATAGAACTCAAGGAATTTAATCTTAATTTTTGAGTTACTGTTATCTTAATTTTGTATATTACTATTTTTAACGCTTAGGTATGAAACATCAATAGTGATTTGCATCAGCTAAAACTTAAGAAGGTTTATCTCAAAAATCCTTTCTCATACTTTGATTCTATCTTTTTAATTAACTAAATTATTTTTGTTTTTTATTCTTTCATGAAAAATAATCTATGATTCTGAGTTGAAGTAGATGTTATTCCTTGTTTCAAGGATGAAACTATGAAGGAAACTGCTTAGAGATGAATTTTTAGGGAATAGAACAGAAACTTAATTACTTTTGGTTTTTAAGAATTCTAGAACTAAATTTACCTATCAACTGTTTGTTTTCTAGTTTGATTTTTGAATGATCCTCATGTTAATGTAATCTTAATTTCTGAGTTACTTTTATCTTAATTATGTTTTTTCCTAATTACTTTATCATTCACCAAAATTAATATTCATTAAGATGTATTTAAATCTACAATTTCACATTCTCAACATTAATTTAAAAATTGTAACTCTACTATCACTGAATTACTATATATAAGTTGTGATTCCTACCTTAACATATTATCTAAGCATGTCAACGCAAACACCTAGTTCACACATCAAAGAGAACCAGGATCAAAACTTAGCAGGAGTTGCAAAAAATGTTAACAATCATGATGAAAATGTTATAGAAAGTTGGTAGAAGAGTCATATTGCCTTTAAGTATGAAAAGCAGACAAACATATGAGTCGCTTATCAACGGCTTAGCTCTTCGCAAACGTCGGAAGCTCAACATAGAAGACCCAACAACTTCATAGACTATAAGCTAAATTGAATCAAATAAGAAAAGCCCATCAACATAAAGCTGCTATTTTGTACCCATTTTCTAATTTGAATAAGTCGTGTTTGTTTCAACCGTTTGTCCTTTGTTTCTCATGTTATTTGCATCTGTTTATATTCTTATAACTGCAAAAAACAACATCTGGCAACAATATTGTAGGGGAATTATTTGAATAAGTTTGTTCAATTAACAATCTCTTAAATAAAGCTTTAAGTTAAGTTTGTTCAATTAATAATCTCTTAAATAAAGCTTTTATTTTCACAGTAAATATGATAGTTCAGTTAAATAATTCCAAAGGTCAAGTATTCAATAGGTTGAATTACAAAATCCAGCTCCTAAAATTCAAGCATCATGTTCATGTAAATCATCTTATAGTTTTGAATCACTATGAATGAAGGTATGTTGAAATTTATTTATTTCATATATTTAGTTTTTTAGTCTACATAAAATTCTGTCTATGCTAATCAAACAGAAACACAACTTGAAACTAGCCATATACCCTCTTTATCGAACATGCTTGTCATGCGCGATGGAACTGTGCAGGATTACTGTGGTCTGACACTAACAAACAATGTTATTCAAGAAGGAGGTAAAGTAACAAGTTTATTTATGGATAAAGGCTGAATTTATGCAACATACTATTTCAAATTAACCGATGTACGCAACTTACATTTTTTATTCCCGATATACGCAACATACTTTCAAATACTTACTAAACTTTACAATGTTGACCAAAATGTGACTTGTTTGACCGGTTACCACTTGCAAAAGTTATAATTTGATCCTTTGGTCTGCGTGGACTTCCATTATTAGTCCTTTGACATTTTTCAATAGAAAACTTAGTAATGATACATTGACTTTAATATACACATTTTTATACACACTTTTTATACGCGTTATTATATACACTTTTTTATACGCGAGGATATGAACTTTGACACTATTTTTGTGTCAAAATGTATCCCGTAAACTCCGAAAATCTCGCGTTAAGTCAATGTCTACGTTCTCTACGACATTCGTGCTTTATGTTTTTCATGAAAAAGACATTTAGATGGTCGAAAACCCGATTTAAAACTGTGACCGCAATACTAGTATTTTTGGTAAATACTTAAATAAATCCGAATTTTGACGGTCTCATTTAGTGCTAAAAAACTACTTTTAAGTCTCAAAACTAATCATTGACTAAATATAGACATTCTATACATAAAATATTACTAAACAAAGTGTAAAACGTATAAAAATAGTAGTATGATAATAATGGCGGATTTAATAAGCGCAAATTGATTCTATTACGTATCTGTGATAAAAAAATTAATATTAAAAACAAATTATGCGAAAATTTCTCGTTTAAAATTAAATTCAAACAGGTATACGACAAAAAACGTGTATAAAAACATGCGTATAAAAATGTGTATCGGAATGCGTGTATACAAAGTTGTATAAATATGTGTGTATATAAAACTGCGTGTAAAACATTTATATAATTGCGTTTACAAATATGTGTGTATAAAACATGTATAAAAATATGTGTAGAAAAGCTACGGTATCACTCTTATAAGTTTTTCTAGTGAAAAAATGTCAAGCGATTAACGGTGAAAGTCCATGCTGACCACAAGGATCAAATTGTAACTTTTCTAGGTGGTAACCGGTCAAACAAGTCATATTTTAGTCAATGTTGCGTAGATCAGTAGTATTCGAAACTATGTTGCGTATATCGGGAATAAAAAATGTAGGTTGCGTACATCGGTTAATTTGAAATAGTATGTTGTATAAATTCAGCTTTCACCCTTTATTTATCTATTCATCATTCTTATGCTTTACATGTACTATAATGCAAAAATATAAGCAGACACACTACAACTTGCAACCAATCCTAACGTAAGACAAAGGCATATAGGAACCGTTTCTACATGCAATAAATCATTAACAATAGCATGTATTTTATTTAGCTACATATTTTCTTGTAAAAAAAAATTAAAAAAATAATACCTTTATCCTTTATATATTCCATACATGTTGTTTCCAGGAACCTCCCGTTATCGAACACCTAAAAGTGTACCAAAACAAGCAGGGTTAACATCTAAAGGTGATTTTTGCTTATATTAGAAGTTCAAATAGAATATCCATTTATAATTTAAATAACAATCTAACCTTCAATATACATCAACCAAGAATTCCCGTATCCTACAGTAACCTTGGACCTCCATCCTATCAATGTCGGAACTGTCATGCCAGGATGTGGTATAAAGAAAGAAATAATAAAAGTCATAGAGCTATCAATCTAACGTTTTCTTTATGTTGTCAAGAGGGAAAAATACTATTACCCAAATTCAAAGCAACACCACCACCTTTAGACTACCTCCTTGACTTTTCTAATCCTGCTACATCAAAATTTAGAGAACAGGGATATATAATGGCATGTTCTGCTTTACATCATTTGGAGGTAGAATAGATCATGCAATAAATAACGGAAGGGGTGTATACATTTAGGATAAATAACGAGACATGTGATGAGGTGAATGCAACAATTGTAGCAGACTTGATATCCATGGTGGACAGATTAAGTCCTATAGCAAACGCATTCTGAATGGCACACAATTGGTGCCATTCTCATGAATCTGTCAATTTTGAGTTACACCTTCTTACTGACCAAAAATCTACAAGGCAATACAATGCCCCAACCGTGTCTGAATTAGCAGCTTTGATCACAAACGATTTTGGGGATGGTGAGCCTATTAGGGATATTGTGATCAATAGTAACGTGAAGGCTCCAAAAGAATCTCGGAATTGCATCCATCCTACATGGCCTTACAATATCCATTGTTATTTCACTGCGTTGAAGACGGTTTTCATGAGAAGATTCATTACCATAACAACAAGGGTGCACGAAAAACAAACAGAGGGTTTGTGACAATGAAAGAGTACTACGCATACATTATTCAATAGTGTGCTAATCAAGGCAATACTTTGCTCAAAGGCGGACGCCTTTTTCAACAATACTTGGTTGATGCTTTCACTACTGTTGAGGAACAAAGACTCAAATAGCCGAGAAATAATCAAGATACCCTGCGAGTCGCTCTCTAACACAATTTGAATGATTTCGTTACAAGAGGAGACGCACATGCAGCCGGACTTGGAAGAAGAATAGTTTTTCCCTCAAACTTCATGAGAGGCCCAAGATGTATGATGCAAAATTATCAAGATACAATACGAAAATCCTGGCATATTTATAGCTTTTACATTAAGTCCTAAATGGCCAGAAATTACGGAAATGTTGGCTGATATTCCTGGCCAAAAACCACACGATCGTCCGGAAGTTGGAACTTGAGTTATTAAAATGAAACTCACGGAAATGTTAGATGATATGACCAAAAAAGAAATTTTTGGCAAAACACGTGCAGGTAATATATTACTTAATGTTGAATCAATATGATACTTTCCCGATAAATACTAAATTTGTCTAACATATTGCAGTTGTTTATGTTATTGAGTTTCAAAAGAGAGGACTCCCGCGCACACATATACTGCTATGGCTTATAGAAGAATGTAAATGCAAAACGGCAAGTCAAATTGATGATATCATATCAGCTGAAATGCCATGCCCAAAACAGGATCCAGATGGATACATAGGTGTCACAGATTTTATGTTGCATGGACCGTGTGGTAAAGGTACATCATGCAACATTGAGAGAAAGTGTTCAAAACGATACCTAAAGCAATTTAATGCAGAAACAATACTTGATGTTGATGGGTACCTGGTTTACCGTCGAAGAGATTCAAAAGTTACCATTGTGAAAGGAAAAGTCACATACACGAACCAAAATGTGGTGCCTCACAATCGATATCTGCTGCTCAAATATCAGGCTCACGTCAATGTTGAATGGTGCAACAGGTCAAAAGAAATTAAGTATTTATTCAAATACTTAAACAAAGGTCCGAATTGAGCTACAAATATTGTTCAAGAGAACGTTTAACGCAGTGGTGAGGGTGAACCAGATCAGGTAATGGTAGTTAATGAAATAAAAAATTATTTGAATTTTCGATATTTAGCTCCATGTGAAGCTGTATGGCGGCTATTCTCTTTTGATATTTACTATTCCTACCCATCTGTAATGAAGCTGAATTTTCATCTACCAGAACAAAATGCAATAACATTGCGTGACTCCCAGAATTTACCAGCACTACTTCAACGAGAGGAAATTAAAACCACCATGTTTACAGAATGGTTTGAGTTAAACAAATGAGATAAGGATGCTCGGAAACTGACGTACGCTGAAATTCCACAACACTACGTGTGGCATGAACGGGAGAGGATGTGGAAACCTCGAAAGCAAAAACATGCATATGTAGAATCTATTATTCAAACCCAGCATCAGGAGAACGTTACTATCTCAAAATGTTATTGAATATTGTAAGGGGACCTAAAACGTTTAAAAAATTAATGACAGTTCACAACACATTATATTCAACGTTCAAAGAAGCGTGTTTTTCATATGTCCTGCTCAATGATGATAAGGAGTGGACACACGCTATACAAGAGGCTCGATTATGGGCATTAGCAACACAGCTACGAGATTTATTTGTTACAATATTACTTTTTTGTGATGTGAGCAGACCTGTCAAATTTTGGGAAGAGAATTGGGAATCATTGTCGGAAGATATTTTGTTAAACAATCGAAAACTTTATAGATATCCTGATCTACAGCTCTCAGAAGAATAAATTAAAAATTACTATTTAGTGGAGATTGAATCCCTGCTTAAACGAAATGGCCGATCATTAGCAGAATTCCAGGATATGCCACGTCCGAATACAAGCTTGCTAACAACTATGGATAATCGTTTGATAAGAGAAGTATTGAATTTTAATATGAAAGAAAGCAAAGTAGAGCCTCAGAAGCTTCATTCTCAATTAAATCCAGAACAAAAGGCCATCTACGAAGAAGTTATTGCTTCTGTAAGTAGAGAGAAGTGACAATTTTACTTCGTGTATAGACCTGGAGGAACAGGAAAGACTTTTTATACAGGACACTCATATCAAGGTTACTATCAGAACGTAAAATTGTCCTTGTTGTTGCTTCTTAAGGTATGTAACTCATATGCTTTTAATAAAATACTTTATACGAATTAAATGATATATATCTATCATGTTTTTCTGTAAGAAACTCAAAAACTAATATGAGCTTTTAAATTGAGCCACGGATTCCTTCATTGCTACTACCAGGCGGGAGAACAGCTCACATCAGGTTCGTGATACCACTTGCATTAATGGAAATATTAGGGTTGATCACATCACATCAGCTCACATCACATGTGGTATCAAACAAAACACGCATTTGGCAAAATAATGCAGTATGTGGAGTTGATTATTTGGGAAGAAGCGCCTATGACTCAAAAGTATGCATTTGAGGCATTAGACAAGACGTTGAAGGATATATTGGGGTTTTAAAATGAAGAAAAAATAAGTAAAATGTTTTGGAGGAATGACAGTTTTATTAGGAGGCGATTTTAGGCAATTTTTACCCGTTATACCGAAAACGAAAAGGCCTGAAGTAGTGCAAGCATGCATAAACCAGTCAGTTTTGTGGAATTCTTGCAAAGTGTTTACTCTTACACGCAGTATGCGAGTAAATAAATATTCCTCATCAGGCGAGATAGATAGAAGCAAACAACAGTTCAATAAATGGGTTTTAGATGTAGGTGATGGAATTTTTCCAACAAAAAAAGAAGTGGAAGAAGAAGGAACGCGGAAAGAAATTCCAGAGGATTAAATCTCCCAGCTTGCAATTCTCCTTTGGAACAGATTGTCAATCAATCTTATACTGATTTTCAAGCTTAAAGAAGTGATGAAAACTATCTAAGGGGGCGTTCAATTCTAACTCCTCGAAATGATGATGTCGACGAGATAAATAACTATATGTTTTAAAAGATGCCAGGTGAGACCGTTACTTACAATAGTGCCGATGAAGTGTGTAAGGGATCTACAGACACCTTATATCAACACCAACATTACCCTATCGAATTTATAAACTCTTTAAAATTCCCAAGCATGCCACCTCATGAATTAAATTTGAAAGAAGAATTGCATATTATGCTTTTGCGTAATGTAAATCCAAGCATTGGATTATGCAACGAGATACGACTGATCATAATTGATTTTGGTCAATTTGTCATTCGCGCCCATATTCTTACGGGATCAAACGTGGGGGGAAAGTGTTCTTATCCCAAGAATAACTCTCACATCTACGCAAACACAATGGCCATTTATAATGAAACGAAGGCAATTTCCTGTCAAGCCTTGCTATGTGATGACTATAAACAAAAGTCAAGGGCTATTAGAGAAATCAAATCGAACCCTAATTAGGAAGAGGAAAAAACAGAGATTAATTAAAGCTAAAAAGAAAACAAACCTGTTTTAGACTTCTTCAATGATTCAATAAAAAAACCAGCAAAGAAAATACCCAATTTTATTTTCAAAAAACTAGAGTTAAGAAAATTGATAGAGATGAATTAAAATGATAGATTAACATTTTTAAAATATTAGAGTTAAGAAAATTAATAAAGATGAATGAAATGATAGATGATGTTTTCAATTAAAAATGAACGACGGTTACATCTATCTAACAAAAATAAAAAAATTAAAAATAAAATATTAAGTTGGAGTGTTTGTTTCCATGAATAATGTGTAAGATGTTTGGAATAAAGATTAAAATTACAAGAACTACAGGATGTTTGGAATAACAAAAAATACTTTCAATAATCTTAATGCAAAAATTAAAATCATAAGAACACAATTTATAAAACATAACCAGAAACAAGATTTCATATTCCATAATCATTACACAATTTATATATCATAACGAGAAACTAGATTTCATATTCCATAAACATTCCAAGCTTACAAGTTCATACCCAAAAGATTAAAACAATAACTAAAAACAAAAGATTACTACATCATCATTATTTTAACAACCCCAAAACAAACACTAAAGATAAAAGCCTAATCAGAGAGGTCCATCATCTGAGTTTGAAGTAGTAAGCTTCTCAGTTTCAGTGTCACGTAACTCCCTCTAATAACCTAAACTTTCTAAATCAACTTCAAGTTCTTCATCTTGATTCTCAAACTCGGCAATCAATAAACCAATCCTAACCAAATTATTCTTCACATTTTCATCTTGACCCCTCAACACAGTAGCAAATCATTCCTCATTAACAACCATTTGATTAAAATAAAAGCCCATGCATTTGCCAGTTTCAGTATGACCAGAAATGTCCTTAATTTTTTTCAAAATCAAATCGGATGAACTTGAATTTGCCATTGATCAAAGAGAAGTTTAAGATGAATAGTAAAGTGAAGATTAATTTTAGATGGATTGCAACTAGACTAATGCAACTACTCATTATATAGAACAATGATTAAACAAATTTGTGGTTAAAAACAATACCTAATTAATGCAAATGCGTCCTTTCGTTAACTTGCACTTGCCCTTTACTGTTGCAGATTGATAACGAAAACGTTTAGAGTCGTCTAGAACAAGCAGAATGTGTAGTGTGTCTGCGTTTTTTTAAGCTAATATTTGGCTATGTGTATTTTTGACATAAATAAAGTTTAAAACAACATTTATTAAAACCCGTGCATTATATCATATTAACAGCCTAAACCCCTATAAAATACAAAGTTAACATAAATACTTAAGAGTACACAATTAAGTTAAAAAATTAAAAATACTAAATTTTGCAATTTGTTCAATAACAGCAAATATCATGCCCCCAAGAAGAGCCACCCACGCCTCTTTAGTGCAACGCACGGGTTCCGGATGCATCATATGATAAACAATTAACTTTTGAAATATTAGTCACTAAACGTTTAAACACCATAATTTCGTTAATGACAACATGTCTTACTAGACTAGTGTTGCATCAGTTCAGTTAATAATTAACTGCATAAACTTATATTGTGGGTTTTGGACAATAGAATGAAAAGAATAATGGTTTTTTACAACAGAAAATGGCCAATACTACATAAATGAATGCACTAACACCATGTAAAGTTCAAAGAGAAAGAAGAAATGAAATGAAAGGGAAAATGAGTGTCTTTAAATCAGGAGCGATCTCAAAATACTGAGTCATCAGGTGTATAATTTTTTTCTGAAAGTATAAAAGAAATAAAAATAAACTAAAATATATGATAAAGTAGAAAAGAAATTAAAAGCATATTTATCACCGGATTCTACATTGAGATTTTTACCGAAAATTTACATTACAACAAACTGGCATCGAGTTTCCGTGAACCTTCAAAAATCCCCCTGGTCAGCCCTTAGCTTTAAATGTAACCGAATTACAAATATAAAGAGAAAAGCTAACTAACTATTTACATATTACACTCTAACCCATCTCTTTACTACCGTTTAAGACCATGAATGTGTGCATAGTTCCAGTTGACCTATATGTGAATGCCCATCGTTTGTTAGATTTTGTTTTCCTGAGTTGTGAGGGCTGTTAGTCACATGGATAGTTCAGTTATCAATGTGTTCATCGGCGCTTGATCATGAAATGTGGATCGTCCAAGACACATTAGCATGGCGTAGTCGTTTTATTCGAATCAGGGTATAAAATAAAATTTCTCTTCAATAATATTAAATGTGACGATCCAAGTGATATACAATGTAGATGTAACATTCGATTCACTCATAGAATTCGGGATGTCCCAGAGGGACCACCATGGCTCCTATCTTCTTGAGAATCCACATATCCCTTATTAGTGTATGAACAACTTGGAGCATTGGTTTAAGCTCGGCTTGTCGATTACTGACGATCAAATATTCTTTTTTGCTGATCTCTTCAATATGGAATCCGATCCACTATTATGTGGTATCTTTGTTTCTAGAGTAGGGTATGTTGGTCAAACTAAAGCTATACAACAAGTAGCTTGGAAATTAAAAAGAGAATTAACACCATTTTTAGAATTAGAAGCTTTTGCATAATTTGCTTATAATCTTAATAAGACTACTCAAAATCAATTGGCAAGAGGTCAACGATTACATAAATTACTTAAACAATCTCAATCCGCTCTCGAGGAAGGAAAACATATACATACGGAGTATTATTTTTAGCGAAACAAACAGTTATCTCGATTCATTAGAAGTCGACCATGTAATGAAATTTCTTGTTGAATTAGACATTCACTTAAAACCCTATAAACCACAGCACTTCAAAAAATAATATCTTCTACCAAGACATTCACCAATGACACATAAGCTATTTTGAGACATTTACACTCTGTTCCCGAGTTTAATGAGAAAAGAAAATGATGTATATGGGAAGATGAGGAGTAGAAAGAAAAAGGAAGGTTTGTATTTTTTGTGTTCCCAAGTTAAGAAGAAAAGAGAAGAAGACATAAATACTTTGTGTTCCTGAGTTGGAAAGAAATTTTTTTTTACAATTCTACCCTTTATAGATATATAACTATGATTAACACAAGAGAGTTCTTACCTAACCTATTATTCTCGAGTCTGATGTAGTACCCAACCGGTTAAAACATACGTGAACTTTAAATCAAATGTGCACACAGCCAAGAAATTTATTGTTGGGTATCCTTTACGACCACGATATCTAGGGGCATCCTTATTAGGTACTCTCACGCGTACATGTGTTTCATCAATTGCTCCAACACAATCCTTGAAAAAAGGATAAAATCTTCTTTTTTCTTGAATTTATTTGGGAACAATTTGACCAGTGGGTTGTTGGAAATAACGATCTTCTAAGCGTATAATTGCTCTCAAAACTCGATGCAAACATCTACTTGTCGTCGAGCCAGAGCGACGACAAATCCAAGATACAAAACGGTTTCTTAGATCATTCCCTACTATATGCAGAAATCTAGTAACTTGCTCTTCAACTGACATACGTTGAGTTGGATGAAGACCTCCATCACGCACCAATATATTACATAATGTCGTGAAAGCTTGTATGCTCATACGAATGACTTGACAAAGGCATAGAATTGTACTTGCAAAGTAATATTCATATACATATACACATAGAATTGAAGAATGATATGTACCTGTGATGAAGAATGATATGAAAGCGTGGGTGCTGCAACCTATATGGAGAGAAGAAAAAATAACAGCATATATATAGTGAATAAATTAGGTTAAAGGTACTTTGGGCATATTTAAAAATTCACATACGCTCTATTTTGTTTACACTCCAAATCACTCCAATTTGAGAAGTAAATCAGGAGAGCAATTTTGGTGAAATTTGCTACCCATTACTTTCCTTTTCCTTCCTACAAAATCTCAGGAACATGCTTTTGTTTTTATTATCATCTCAAAGCATTCTCTTTCACTCCAAAAATAAACTCGGGAACAGAGTGTTAGGTTGATCTACATTAAAACTTTGTATCCTAACTCTATTCTAAATGATACGAACATTAGCATCACTTTTCTTTTTCTTCTCATTAGAAATGCATAAAATTTCCCTATTTTCAACTTTTGTCACAATCGTATTGGAATAGTAATTTGTTGTCTTGACCACATTCTGGCATATTCTTCGTAGAAAGGACTAGTTGCAAAGCATGTTTCTTACACTTATATTCTCTACGGGTACGCACATGCATCGTCTAGGCACATCATTCTGCAAACTCGTGCTAAAATACTTCTACAAGGTTATGAATCTTACATTTGTTATTAGAAACAATTGGTGTAAATGGCTAAAGACAACAGTAAACTCAATCTAATCATGATTGTCATACTAGGTAAATTTTGTTACAAAAGCTGCACAATCTATATCAAATGTACCCATTGCCATTAGGTTGGTGCCAAAGTATCTCTGAACTTTATCTACAGTTTGGGCCCCAATTGGGCTTATAGACACCTTCAAAGTTATCCTATCATTCCAACTTCCAGGAATCATGAATGTACCATGATACAAAAAGTTCTATAAAAGTTTATCAAAAAGAAAAAATAAATAAAAAAGTTCCATAAAAGTATACAAGATTGTACCATAAAGGAATTCAAAATGCTTCAAGCGAATAACAGAAGGGTACGTACTCTTCGTTGCGTCAATTTACACGTTCAACTCATACGATGTATTGTCCTATTAACTCGGTACTTTATTCGTTAAAATTTGCATCACCCAATGATGAATAGCAGCGCGTTGATCACTCAAATTACATAATTTATACGTGCGTAAATCTGATAGGGGTTCTTTTTTTTGTGAGGTTAAGTAGTTGGTGTTTCACAATAGATTTGCTTTGAAAGCCGGCTCATGTAAAGTGACAAAACACGAAAAACCATGCATTGAAAATCAGCACATTTATATTTCTTTCGTATTTGATACTTTCGGTTTCTTTGCCCTGAGACGGTAGAGCTTGTGAAAAGAATTCAACGGGTTATGAATAGCAACGTATGAAACCTGGATGGACAAACGTAATTTTTCATAAAATTAGCTTTTCAATCTAAAACAAACGTATGAAACCTAGATGGACACACGTGATTTTTCATAAAATTAGCTTTTCAATCTAAAAAAACTTAAGACGTAACTTTTACTCGCTTGTCTTCAACGATTATGTAAGTAATATGTTTCAAATTAATTTCAAAATAGTAATCTATGATCTTTTTTGGATGGCAACTTTGCTTTTTGTGATAAAAGAATGTAAGAATTTAACTTTAACCCGACTCGCTTCTACGACAACCTCTAAAAAGCAGAAGAAAATATTCGAAGACGACAAACTAGCTGTAGTTATTAGTCCATCACCACCTTGATCAGAACCAACTATGTGTCGATAACTATGTTTACTATAGCTATGCATGGCGGCTTTTCAGTATCTTTAAATGAACAAACATATATATGATGCCTACGTTAAGCTTAGCCAATGACGATCCTGAAACATTTATTTTAGAAAGGCTGAGTTATGTTATATATATCAAAATGATAAAGTGGACAATAACTTTGAGACGAAACGTAAAAAATTTACACTACTTGTCACAAATTTTTACTATAGCTATGCATGGCGGCTTTTGTGTATCTTTAAATGAACAAGCATATATGATGCCTACGTTAAGCCTAGCTATCGAATGTTTTGAAATTACGGCTAAAACGACGTGCATCCAGACCTACACGTCTCTTTTAGTCACTTCCAACATATAGTGAACTAAGCACTAATTAAATGAGTAAAACCTTGTGTAAAAGAGTTAACCAACTACCTTATGGCAGTTGGCCACTAACTACCGCAAAAACACGCAGTTGATCAAGTCAAGCGAATGAGCGGAGGTTCGAATCCGGGCCCCAGTTTGGTCAGTCAGTGTTAATTTACCGGGATATGCCTTCCTTGTTAGGTGAGAGGCTCGGTATCAAAAAGATACACAGACTTAAGATGGTTTTACCAAATACCATTATGTAACGGAGTCAGACGTGAAATTCACTCCCATCCATTTTGTATTGAATCGTTTTTTAGTAGTAATAAGTTTACCAGAAAAATCCTTTACCTAAAAAAATAGTGTCAAACACAATTGAAGCTGTTAATCACTTAACCGATTAGTTATATATACTACTTGCAATTTTGAAATGCCATTGGTGACACATATCAAATTGGCACAAAAGCTTACAATTTACAAAGTGTTGTTTATAAGTTAAAATATTTTGTTTACTTATGATTTACACAAAGATCATCATCATTATACAGTTGTTGAATTTGCAGATGAAACACATGCATGCATGGACGTTTTTGTGACAGAGCTGACATGTTTCTTGTCATTAAAAGTCTGGTTTCTTACACTTTTTTTGTGTGCATAAAAACTTTTAAATCAAAACTAAAACAATATGCTAATCAATCATTCATTTGGTATTACATGACAGGATTACAATTAACTTTGCATCGTGGTTTAAGTTTGTTTGGACAGTTCGAGGCAAACAAATGTATATATAAGGTTAATTAGTTTAGGAATGGGCCATGCAAATATGCAAATGTTTCATAGGGCGTTTGTTTCTTTTTTGGAAACGGCAAATAATTCAACGGACGCCTACTCGTAATATTACAACGAGCACCCCGAGTTCGAGCTCCGCATAGCGGACAAACCCAGCCCCCAAAGGGATCTCCAGGGAGAATTCCCCACGTGTGCCCGTGTGAGGTATGAGTTACATTATGCTAATGCGACGACCACAAGGATCGAACTCACAACCTGCAGCCCACAGTGGTTGTAAACCCAGTGCATCGCGCCAGCTGGGCTTGAGTCAGTAGCTGATCATTCAATGTATTAGTAGAAAAAGGTCAACAATGGAATGTGAAACCGGTTTTATGTAAGCAAGTTAGAATTCATGGTCAGCTTTCATTTGGACTACCTTTAGTATCTTGGTCGACTGCATGCAGTTAGAGGCGGAGCTAGAAATTTTGGCTTGAGGGATCAAAGTTTGATAAATTTTATAAAATACATTACGAAATGATTCTTAAAAGGTCAAATTTTTTAAAAAACCCATAACTTTTCGAAAATTTACAGTAGAATATTTTCGCTCAAGGGTCACATGATTTTTGTGACCCCCTTCCCTCCGCCACTACATGCAGTGACGAACTCAAAACATAAATCATCAAGTCTATCTTCTCATCAAAATCAAAGAGAACTTTTTTTTTGGGTAAAAGATTTTGTCGAAAATTTTTATTATTACGTCTTAAAACAATTACTACCTCCGTCTCACAATTATTTTCCACTTTTTACTTTTTAAGTCTTTTTTTTTTACATTGACCTTAAATATTTTTGTTCGAGTTATATAATACTTGGTGAAATTTATATCAATAAAAAATACAATTAAAACTCTATCCATTCATGTATTATATCTCAAATATTAAATAACAAAAACAAAAATATTTAAGATTAAAATTAACGAAAAAAGATTCAAAAAGTCAAACATAAATACTAATTATGAGACGAGTGTAGCATAATGAATATAGGTGAGTCTCATATAGCTCGTTACTTTTTTAAAAGAAGTTACTTACGGCCGTAACGGGTAATATTAACTAATAAAACAGCTCAATTAACATTAAGAAAACTTGATATACATATATTGCAGACGTGCATGTTAGAAAAATCGAGTTTTTTTAGAGTTTTATGCTACGAGAGAGTACGAGGAATTTATAAAGTTGGTTGTATGTTAATTTGGTCATCTATGTATTACTAACACGTTATATTTATTCACTAAACATTTGAACACAACAATTTTGTTAATGACACATTTTACGGGACTAATTTATTTAGAATTGCATCACATTTGAAATTCGACTATAGAGTTAAGTCATTCAAAGTTTCAAACGGACAAGTTTTGAGACCGAAACTACTAGGAGTGACCTGTGAAAAAAAAAACCCTCTAAAACTCACGGCTTCACACGAAAATAAAAGTCCAAATCTTTTTATCTTAATAAGACTTGAACGTGGAAAAAACTTTTACACGATTTCACTATTGGTAGGTAAAATCTTTGGTCGAACATATCTTGAAACTTTAGGTCCAAAGCTTTAGAAAAAACTCAAGTAGCGAATTAAAGTAAGCCAGTTGGTTTACTAGACTAATATATTCAAATCAGTGGTGTTGCATCAGTTGATGAGTAACAATTACCTGCATAAACTTATACTGTGGGTTTTGGACAACAGAATGAAAAGAAATACTTATTTAATCAAACTACTATAGTTTATAGCTAACAACAGTTTTAGATAAAATATATAAAAATTCAGTTTTTAAAATATAAACACTAGAAATAGGGCATTAACCTATAAGATGCAGGTGAATTCCATAGGCTAAAAAAACAAAGTACTAGAAAACAAAGAAACAAACAACAAGGTTATTTGTTGTGTTGTGTTGTATTTTTTGAGTGGTTTCAGATACAAAAATATTGTGGGCAGCAGTAGTAACACCAGGCAGGCGCCGTGGTTTTGAGGGCTTTTTGTTTTTATTGTTTTATGTCACTTCTGTTTTTTTATATTTTTACCCTAGATATATATATAGATCTTGTAAAAATAATTTAATCTGACTGTTCAACGAATCAAAATTATTGTACTATGATGATACAGACTCATATAAAAGTAGACATAATTTATACTTTTAGTTTTCAACTTAAAAAAAAAATTGTATTTCCAAAAAAAGATACGTACTTTTTATCAACTGATTAACTTACTTATTTTTTTTACACGTGTCTAAAGTGTTGTTTGTTAAAAAGCTCTAAATCTGAATCTGATTCGCACATTTTAATCTAAATCTGAGACGGAAATATCTGAATCTGAATAAATTAATATTGTTTGTTTTTTAAAGAAAAACGTCTTAATAATTTATTATTTCAACTAGATGCATTCAAATGTTTCTTTCACGTTTGATCCATCCAGATGTTTTTACCTCTACTTGCCTCTGAAACAAAAAAACACACTTAACATTAAAAACAACCAACACCTAAGTGGTCAATTTTTTATAGAAAAAAGTATAAAAAAAATAAAAAAAAAGTAATCTTAATTTATACATTTGGTTCCCAACCAAGACAAAATAAATTTCACTTCGAAAAAAATATGTACGTTTATTAACTGATTAACTTACTTACATTTTTACACGTGTTTAAGTGATCAACTTTTAAAAAAAAATATAAAAATATAAAAAAAAGTTTATCATTTAGACACGTGTTAAAAGGAAAAGTAAATTAATCTGTTGATGTAAAGTATATGTTTCTTTTTGAAAATAATTTTTTTTTGTCTCAGTTAAAAACAAAAAATATAAATTATGTCTATTTTTGTACAAACCAAAAATATAAATTATGTTTATATAACCTTGCCCATTGGGTGCTACTATATGTACCCTTCTTAACCCACCTTAAAAGGAAAAAAAGTACACTATTTGTGTACTTTTTATCCTCCGTCATTTTCTGGATAGTATTTTTATCAGTTTTTTTCTATATTTTTGTCAGTTTAACAGTTTTGACCTGTTAAACTTTATTTTTTTCATTCCGTATTTTCCGTTTCATAGTTTTATAAAAAATAAAAAAAAAATTAAAAAATTTAAAAAAAATCAAAATTTAGGGGTACGTATAAGGTTTTAGGGGGGTCTATATAACCTTGCCCATTGTAAAAATAATTTAATCAGACTGTTGAACGAATCAAAATTATTGTACGTACTATTGATGATGAAACAGACTCAAGTTGAGTCGTTTTCTTGCAATGTTTTTATCAACGTACGTACACGTGCATGGGGTTGTTCATGTATCAGTGTTTTCTAAACTTACTCAAGGATCCAAATCTGAAACTGTTATTTTGAACTCATTCAATTCGTTATTTACTTACTTCTTTACCCCGAACTCTCAATCATGAACAGTTTAAAGACAACTCAAATCACAAGATTAACTTGGAAAACTGCCCAAAAAGGGAAAATATGTATATGTTGATGCATATTTTGATCGGGTTGGTTTTAACGACTCTTCTGATGTTGTCCATTGTTTTCTCGAGCTTTGAATAGCTGTAAATCAGTAGAACCGGTTAGAAAAAGACTCTAGGCCGGAGCCTTGGGATCTGCCCTTCGACGGTCAAGTCAGTTATAATATATATGTCGTATAAAAGAAGTGGTAGGTTAATTTTGAAGCACAATTAGTACGTTTGTTTTCGTCACATTAAGCTAGTACGGATTCTAGCTTGCATTTTTGAACCTATACCGGTAAAATTCCCAAGTCGAATAGAGAGCCAATAGCTAGACTTAACAATTCGTATTCACGAATACATAATTAGATTGATATCCGTAGTTAAATTCGGACCTTGTCGATTGGTGACTCGCTATGGAACTTTCATGTGAAGTTCCATATAATTCATCTTCTTAGAAGTCAACAAAAGTATATATAAATATGGATGAAACGACATGTACAAGGAAAATGCAACTCAAATAATGAAGCATGCAAGATGATGAATCTAATAATGCTTCAACTTTCATTTGACACGTTAAACTCACTTAGTATTAACAAATTCTTAACTAATACTTATTTTTAATTTTAAGGTAGTAAATAGCGTGAAACTTAGCATAACAGCATTGTCAAGTTTCAAGCTATAGAAGCTATAACGAACTTATAAGGTTTTTTGAAACGTGATATATAACGGCACAAAATATTTATATAGCGAGTTTACAAAATAGAGAAATACTCTTATTTAAAATTAAAACAAAATCGGCTAGTAGTCATTCAAGGAATTATCTACATAGTAAATTATTAAGCGCAAGTTTATTAAAAAGCTCAAAACTAGTAAACAAGCCTAATTCATGTAAATATATAAAAAGATTAAAAAAACATCACGCTACGCGTTATATCACGTTTTATACCGCTTTTTAGCACGCTACACCTAAAAACGATGCTTTAACCTGTTTCGTAACATGGAGGTCACGTTTCACGTTATAACTCACTATAAAACACGGTATAACGCGTTAATTAAAACCATGCTTATTTTACAATATGGTATTTGTTGAAAGCATTCATGAAAGTAATGAGTTTTGATTTGAATTTTAAACATATACACGTTTAATCATAAACCCTAAAAGAAACTTATTTTTAAATTAAATTTGTTCCTAATTTGTTTCAATAGATTCATCGTGGTGTCACAAGTGAATATCGTACACCCAATATATTTATCAAAGTACATTAATAGTAAGTAATTAAAGCTAGATAGAAACTTCCTTGTGGTCCTAGGTCTTAAAAAAGTCTACAAGATATACACTAAATGATTTAGTATCCATTTTTAACTCCCTTTTGTCTCTTTCGCTTAACGAGTTACAGTCGTAGAGGATGAAATCAAGATTAAATATTAGTAAATACATATAATTTTTTGAATTGTAATATTAAAAACAAATTTTGATAGACCGAATGTATTTAATTTACATTTAAAAAAATCGATGTTTTTATTAAAAACTAACATTAAATCGAAAAATTCTATAAGGTTTTAGACACCAGCGAGCAGGGACGGAATCAGGAGACAAATTGACCAGGTGCACTTACAATAAATTCTACAATGCTACAAAGTACAAACAACGTTTTTAGGGGTAAGGTACATGTAACACAAATCTAACAAACATCAAAATTTTTTAACAAATTTAATAATACACAATAAAAATTCATGTGTGTCCCAAGACCCCCCGAGACTCATCCTGATTCCGTCCCAGCCATCGAGAACCCTCTAGTTCCATCCCTGTCCTAAGTATTGATATTTGATACTAATGTACGAACTTTTCAATATCCAACAAGTTGGTTCTTAAAAAACACTTTGAAAACTTCATGAGATTCATGTGATAATGGAGCATGGAAATGCAGTCAAATTATTCTATCTAAGGAATCAAAACATAAATGTTAAAATAACTTAGGTTTATTAGTTTATGAACCATAATCAATAGACAAATAATGATTCCATGTAGTTAAGTTACAAAATTGTGGGTCTAATCTAACCATTATTGGCTTGTTTCCTTGACTACATGACCGCATAGATAGGAAACTGATGAAGAGTTAGGTTTCATTTTTATAGTATTGGGTAAAGGGTCATGTTAATAGGAATGATCATTGACATGGACGGCGGAACCAGAGGGTGTTCGGGACACTTATAGATTGTTTCCGCGCAATATTAGGTTTTACAAGAATACTTACGTTTCTATGAGATCTTCTTGCCATTTTTCCGACCTTGTAATGTGAGTCGATCTTTCATTTAGCTAATGAAAGTTTATATACATAGTGTGTTGTTCATTTCCAACTTGGTATTATACTAAGAAGCACGTATCATTTTCGTTCGAGTTGATGTCTTTAAGTCAACTTGATCATTGCGCGTAAAATCTTATATCGATCATTAGTCCAACTTCACGAGACCGGTTGCAAGGGAATCAAATATCAATTTTGTTTTAATGCCGAGATAATAAGATAATACCGAGTTTGAAAACTAAATTAGATCCATTGTTCAACGAAATCAAAATGACAAGATTTTGTTCCAGCAAGTTGTTGCTTCAAGTTTTTATCAAACAAAATTGTACTTTTTGAAGAATAAAATAAAATGGATTTCGTTATTTTTCCTTGTATTTGGGTAATCAGTAGTTAAGATTTGATCCTAATAAGGTGATTCTTGATGTACTCCTCTTTTGCTAGTTGCAATTTTTCAATGAAGTATGATTAGTTGTTAGCTGACCAATGACTTTAGTGGTTACTAATTGTGTATGCCACTTATAACACGGTTTCGAAAATTCATTTGGTACAAATTTCCCATTCATAAATAGCGGTTACCAATGACTTTAGCGGGTTAGGCCTATTAACAAAGCCTGTTATGATACAAACACTCAAATTGATATGAAACTCCTTAAAAAACGTAGATGATGATCCTTTGATGAAGATATCAACATACTCGTTACGAGATGACACATGAAGAAAACAAACATATCTCCGAACAACCATATCACGAATAAAATATATATCAGTGTGTTTGTGTTTCGTCCGTTGATGTTGACCATGATTAGCATTCATATAAATGGCACTAGCATTGTCACAACACACAAGCGTCGCAAACAATAGCTGAAAGTTTATGGACTTAAAATTAATAGTCGTGAGATAGGATCGAACTCGGGATCACGGGATTGCACACATAACGTAAAGAGTTAATTTATTTATTAAATATATTTTATATATATTTATTAAATCAAACCTAAGCTTAACTAACGATCGTTGATAAATAAAAGTTAAGTTATAACGACCGTTATGGAAACTAAATAGAAGCTAAAAGAAGGAGTAGGAAAACTACACAAACACCCCTTGGGGGTTGTGTAGCCGTCGGCCAAACCAAAGGGGGGGGAGAGGGAAACTTTTTGTTTCCTAATCCATGTTTATTACTTGGAGCCCAAGGAATGCCAAGCCTATATAAACACCCCAAGGCCTTCATTATTTTTTGGTCCCTCCCCTTCTTCTCTTGCCCTGCGATCGCAACACATACCCCACAAGGGTTTTTCGTTGACTTTCGTTCTTCTATTTTATCTAGTCCTAATCCCTCTCTAGGGTTATTGGGTAGATAATCCATAAGCGTTGAAGCTCGGTTTGTTCGTGCTAGACTCACGGTTAACTCGTTGTATTACGTGTGTACAAGAGCGTGATATAATCTTCCTTTAGATTATATTCTTGGTGGTGTTTGTGATAAACCCTAGTTGCCGTCCGTTCCGTCGTCTTGTGGATCTTGCTAGGATAAAGGTATGTAACCCTAATCTTGATTAATATAATTGTGTTAAATTAATGATCTTGTTAATCGCTTCCGCTATGCGTTCTTTGATCCATATTAGGGTTTTAAATAATTGTTATGAACTATATAAACCAACAGTGGTATCGGAGCCTGGTTTTAACATGATTATAATTATCAAGATCTAAAGTTTTTAACTAATAATGATTTGTGTTAAAAATTACATGTTGTTTTTAGGTTTTATGAAAAATTAGGGTTTGGTTTTTTATTATTATTAAAATCGACTTATGTCGAATTTTTTATAAAAAAAAAAAAAAAATTTAAACCCTAAAATTACATGGTAATTGACTTTAGATGTTTTGCATGAATTAATTGTTATGTCATGTATGGTTACGATCCGTAGTTTTTTAATTGTTAAGAGAATGTGGGAGATCCGTAATGAACGTGCATGTTTTTTTACGGATCATATAATTTTGATTGCTATTTGCTTTATTTGATTCAAAGTTTTAAAATTAGGGAAGACTTTTTATGTTTATAAAAACCCTAGATTTGATGTTCTTTGAATAAATTGGTTTGCATGTGGCTATTTGATTTAGTTTTTTTTTTGTACTACTTGTTTTCATACGTTTTTTTTTGTATGTTGTAAACAAGGGTAATTTTTTCCAAGAAAAATAATATGGACTAAATCTTATCAAAATTAATGAATTGTTTTGAGATGTAAAATTCATATGATTTGCGTTGATTAGAATTGCAATAGCAACTTAACGGCCTACTCAATTTTGGCAAACTATAAAGTGGGTATAACGCACCGCTGGTCTTGTACCCGGTTAAGGAAGGAGGTGCTATGCTTTTACGCTGACCAAATTCCCGGCTCACCTGTGCGTCAAAATTGGAATTACCTACGGTTGTTATTGGTACAATTCTTTAAGGTTGATTTAACTACATTAATTCACATCCGAAACACAATGAATAAAGTTATTGCTTTGTGCTATAACTAACGTTCTAGAAAAAGTACGGTGTGAATTTAGTTGTGTGTAAAATCTTTAATTGGTTTAACCAAAACCTCAACTTGCAAGTATATGATGAACTTTTAGTCTCACCAAAAGGTTTACTAAACGTTTTATTAAACTTATGTTATGGAGATGTATGCATGCTTCTCCGTACATGATTTTGACACCAAAATCTATACCCTAAATTTAAGTCATATGCCCTCTAATTGACGAACACTTGAAGTTACAATTGTCGTCATATAAGATATCGGACGATGTTGTAATGGAAAGAAAACTTCATGACTGAATAAGATTGCACATGAAGGTTTTACGTTCTTTAGATTAGTCGACTTAATTAAGTTACTCAGTGAGAACTGGAAACTTAAGGCATAAAGTAGGGATAAAACATGTTTACAATGCAAATGATTTTGGCAATGTAAATCCCTAACATATCTAGAAATTGCAATTTGATTTAGGCAATTATTGTTCGACAAGTTACTATGTTGAATACATTTGTCACTAGCAGATCAACTGATGTGATGAATCTATGTCAATATGGGTTCTAGTTTTTCAAGGAAAATACTATGGTTTTATTACCGGGGTAATTTTATTTTCTTGAATTGTATTATCGAAAATACTAATGTTTGAACTTATTTCTGTAGAAATGGCTCAACCCGAAAGCAATCTGACAATAAGCTCGGCGTTCAAAGCTTTCTTTGAACGGCCTAAACTTACTGGTCCTAATTTCAATGATTGGTACCGCTCACTAAGAATTGTTCTGAGAGCAGCGGGTACTATCAATATCTTGGAAACTCCTTTTCCGGAGGATCTTGCTGAAGGCGCATCTGATGAGCAAAGCACGCTGCTAACGTTAAGAAGCACCATGAGGTGGCTGCTGTAATGTTAGGGAGAATGGCTCCATCACTTCAAAGGAAGTATGAGTTATTTCCTCCTAAGCAAATGCTTGATGAACTCAAGGCAGTGTATGAAACGCCACAAGCTGTAGAGATCTATGATCTAGTTGATGCTCTACATAGCTGCAAGCAAGCTCCTGGAAAGTCCGTAAGTGCACATTACATGGATATGAGGGGTTATATGGAACAGCTCATCGCACTAGGACAACCCTTCGATCATAATATGGCTATTAACTTGATCAATAGGTCCCTTAATAAGGACTTCGGTGATTTTGTTCGTAACTATAATATGCATTGCACGGGGAAGACAGTGAATGATTTGCATGCAATGCTCATTGACTTCGAAAAGGGTTTGAAAGATAAGGCATCCACTGCTACTCCTCAAGTACTTTATGTACAAAAGGGTAGAGTGTCTAAACCTAAACTGAAAGGGAATAAGAAGCAGAAAGGCAAAGGCAAGGCTGATAAGAGCAAACAAGTTGCGACTACATCTAAGCCGAAGCAGAACTTTGCTAAGAAATCTCAGAAAGATGAGACTTGCCACTACTGCAAAATGACTGGACACTGGAAGAGGAATTGCTCTCTCTATCTCCATGAAGTGGCAGAACACAAGAAGAAGGCTGAGCAAGTTGCTGCAGCACCATCTTCAGGTAACTTATTTATGATAGAGTTATTTAATCTTTCATACAAATCAAACTCCTGGGTATATGATACGGGATGTGGTATTAACATTTGTAATACCCTGCAGGGATTTGAGTTGAAGAGGAGACTATCCTATGGGGAACAATCTCTGCAAGTGGGCAATGGCGCACAAGCACCGGTTGAAGCTATAGGAATATTTAAATTAGTTTTACCTTCGGGTTTAATACTGTCTTTAAATAATTGTCATTATGCACCTACAATTGTTAGGGGTGTTATTTCCTTTTCTTGTATGTTGGATCTTGGATTTACTCACACGATTGATAATAATAGAATTTCTGTTTTCAAAGATGGTCTATTCTATTTTGATGCAATTTCTGTGAATGGTGTTTTTTGAAATTAACATGCATGATGAAAATTCCAAGAGAAAAAATAATTCTGTTTTTAGCATGAATAAGAAGAGGAAGTTAGACAAGAACTCTTCTTATCTTTGGCATTGTAGGCTTGCCCATATTGGGAAGACTCGCATACAAAAGCTGCAACGTGATGGGCTTTTGGAAAGTATCAATGATGAATCATTTGATAAATGTGAATCTTGTATCTCTGGAAAGATGACCAAGAAACCTTTTAATAGCAATATTGAAAGGGCTACTGAACTACTTGGTTTGATACATACTGATGTGTGTGGACCACTTAGACATGTGTCAAGGAAAGGTGCTAGCTACTTCTTGACGTTTACGGATGATTATAGCCGTTATGGTTGTGTTTATTTACTTAAGCATAAACATGAGGTATTTGAAACATTCAAAACGTTTAAAGCCGAAGTAGAGTTACAACTAGGAAAGAAGATTAAAGCTCTTCGTTCTGACCGTGGTGGTGAATATTTAAGTCAAGAGTTTAAAGATTATTTAAGTGAGAATGGAATTGTTCAGAAACTTACTTCTCCGTATACTCCACAACAAAATGGTGTATCCGAAAGGAGAAATCGTACATTATTGGATATGGTGCGATCTATGTTTAATCTTACAACTTTACCATTATCTTTTTGGGATTATGCTCTTGAATCTGCTGTTCGTATTCTAAATATGGTTCCCACAAAGAAGGTGGATAAGACACCATATGAACTATGGCATGGCAAGAAGCCATATTTGTCTTATTTAAAAGTCTGGGGTTGTGAGGCGTATGTGAAACGTGACTCTGGAGATAAACTTCAACAACGCTCAGTGAAATGTATCTTTGTAGGTTACCCTAAGGAAACTATGGGTTACTACTTCTATTATCCGGCTGAGAACAAAGTAGTTGTGGCTCGGTATGGAGACTTCCTTGAAAATGATCTTGTAAATCAAGAATTCAGTGGGAGAAATTATGATCTTGAAGAAATTCAAGAAGATACATTGCCTTCTGAAAATACTAGCGATTAAATTCCTGTAGAACCAGAAAGTCTGAGTGTTCCACCGGAATTAATTCCTCCACGTAGGTCTCAAAGGACTATACGTGCGCCGGACAAACTATGTCTTTACATAGAGGATGATGAGGAGGAAGTAGGGGATCTTGGTGAACCTGCTAACTATCGATCTGCAATGTCTGATCCAGAAAAGCAAAAATGGATAGTTGCGATGAATGAGGAAATGAAATCCATGGAAATCAATGATGTTTGGATTCTTGTAGACGCACCTAAAAATGCTAAAGTAGTGAAAAATAGGTGGATCTATAAGAAGAAAACTGACATGGATGGTGATGTACAATCCTACAAAGCACGTTTAGTGGCTAAAGGTTTTACTCAAACTTTTGGCATAGACTACGAGGAGACATTTTCTCCTGTAGCAGACTTACGAGCTATTAGGATTCTCATAGCTATAGCAGCATACTATGACTATGAGATATGGCAAATGGATGTTAAAACTGCCTTCTTGAACGGTCGCTTAGATGAAGATATCTATATGCAACAACCAGAAGGGTACGTTGATCCTAAATATCCAAAGTGCGTGTGCAAACTTCAAAGATCTATTTATGGTTTGAAGCAAGCATCACGTCAATGGAATAAGCGATTTGATGAAGAAATCAAAAGGTTCGGATTTATTCAAAATCGTGATGAGCCATGTGTATACCGCAAAGCTAGTGGGAGTAATGTAGTGTTCCTAATTCTTTATGTCGATGACATATTAATCATGGGAAGTAACATTCCAAAACTTAAGGAAGTTAAGGATTATCTTGGTAAATGTTTTTCTATGAAAGATTTGGGAGATGCTGCATATATTCTGGGAATTAAAATCTATCGAGATAGGAGTAGACGGTTAATTGGTCTTAGTCAAGATGCTTATATTGATAAGATATTGAAGAAATACAACATGCATAACTCTAAGAAAGGTTTCTTACCGATGGAGGTTAAGCATGAGTTAAGTCATGAGAAAGATGCATCATCACCTGAAGAGGTGGCTTACATGAAGAAGGTGCCTTATGCTTCGGCAGTAGGATCTATTATGTATGCCGTAAGATGCACAAGGCCTGATGTGGCGTTTGCTCAGAACTTAGTCAGTAGATACCAACAGAATCCAGGAAAGTTCCACTGGACTGCTGTTAAGCATATTCTAAAGTATTTGAGGAGTACAAAAGATATGTTTTTGGTATTCGGGGGTAAACCAGACACAGAACTGAATGTAACAGGGTTCTGTGATGCGTCCTGGCAATGTGATAAAGACGATACGAAGTCTCAGACGGGTTACGTGTTTGTCATCAATGGAGGAGCAGTTGACTGGAAGAGCAGTAAGCAGAAAACCATTGCTATGCATGCGACTCAATCTGAGTACATGGCCGCTTCAGAAGCTGCAATGGAAGCTGTTTGGATTAGGAAGTTTATTGGAGATCTTGGAGTGATGCCTTCAATTAAAGAACCTATTGATATATATTGCGACAATTCTGCCGCAATAATCGCCAATGACCCTGGAGTCATGAAGGGCGCCAGACACTTTAAACGTAGATATCACTACGTTCGAGAACAAGTGGAAGCTCGAGAAATAAAATTAATAAAAGTTCACACAGATGATAACGTAGCTGATCCTTTTACTAAGGCTTTATCTAGGCCAAAGGTAGTTAAGCATGCCAAGGCAATTGGGCTGCAACTAGCTAGCGAATTCATGCAATAAATCTGTTGATTAGTATTTGGATAAAGGATGTAAGACATTATTAAATTGATGAAATAAAGATTGGGTTTCGTTTATTTTTCTGTTATTTAATTTTGTATCCTATTTTACATGTTTTAATCCATGAGCATTTTGATGTTTCTAAATGTCCGTTGTCGATTAATAATATGGGAGTATTATTAAACTAAGACAATTCGAAATGGTGACAGAGTATACTTAAAAGTATATTGGTCAATTTTGGATGATATTTGATGGATCAAATATTGGACTTATCCCAACTATGTGATTTTACTTTATGGATCTTTGTCATTAAGTAAATCATAAATAGTTATCCTTAGACCTGAGATACCAGAAAACTGCATTGAATGTAGTGCATTTCTGTAAGGTAACCTAACGCTAAACGTAACTGGTAGTCATAAGGGTTATTTTCAGAAGTGTTGCGAAGTTCATGTGTTTTGCTTGTAGTCGAACTGGGATTCGTTTCCTTCAAAATTTATTTTGAAGTATAAATACAACTGGGCCCCTCGGGGGAGTAGTAAGATGTTTGTGTGGCCACACCCAAATGTGTTTTGGTAATCTTGCTATATCCGTAAACGAGAAACAGAATAGTTAATGAAGGAATGACTAAGATCCATATCCTTATTAACAATGTATTTGAAATGAGAGGATAATAATAATGATGTAATCATTAAAAGGTCCTTGTCCAGGAGACCTTACCCGGTTTGTACTAGTGACATTGCTAGTGTAACTAGACGCTAGTCAATGTGATCACGATATTAGAATTTTGTCCAAGTGGGAGCTGAAAGTTTATGGACTTAAAATTAATAGTCGTGAGATAGGATCGAACTCGGGATCACGGGATTGCACACATAACGTAAAGAGTTAATTTATTTATTAAATATATTTTATATATATTTATTAAATCAAACCTAAGCTTAACTAACGATCGTTGATAAATAAAAGTTAAGTTATAACGACCGTTATGGAAACTAAATAGAAGCTAAAAGAAGGAGTAGGAAAACTACACAAACACCCCTTGGGGGTTGTGTAGCCGTCGGCCAAACCAAAGGGGGGGAGAGGGAAACTTTTTGTTTCCTAATCCATGTTTATTACTTGGAGCCCAAGGAATGCCAAGCCTATATAAACACCCCAAGGCCTTCATTATTTTTTGGTCCCTCCCCTTCTTCTCTTGCCCTGCGATCGCAACACATACCCCACAAGGGTTTTTCGTTGACTTTCGTTCTTCTATTTTATCTAGTCCTAATCCCTCTCTAGGGTTATTAGGTAGATAATCCATAAGCGTTGAAGCTCGGTTTGTTCGTGCTAGACTCACGGTTAACTCGTTGTATTACGTGTGTACAAGAGCGTGATATAATCTTCCTTTAGATTATATTCTTGGTGGTGTTTGTGATAAACCCTAGTTGCCGTCCGTTCCGTCGTCTTGTGGATCTTGCTAGGATAAAGGTATGTAACCCTAATCTTGATTAATATAATTGTGTTAAATTAATGATCTTGTTAATCGCTTCCGCTATGCGTTCTTTGATCCATATTAGGGTTTTAAATAATTGTTATGAACTATATAAACCAACAATAGCGGTGTGTGAAGCTCATGAAGAAGCTTATGAAGCCATGCAGTTTAAACAAAAAACTTTAGCAACACCTATGTACTTAGCGAGAGCACTCGATCTGGATAGAGTATCTTTCCATTTAGATGACCATGAGAGGAGATTATCCTCCAAGAAAACACAATAACCAGAAGTAGGACGCCTGGTAGAAGGACAACAATCTCAATCTACATAAGAATAAGCAAAAAGAGAACCAATAGACGATGCGTAACTTGGAGCCCAAAGTCCAACGTGCCACAAACATAGCGAAGGACTTGCTTAAGGGCTGAAAACTAAGGATCATGAGTATCGTGCATTTGAAAGCACACCTGTTGTACTGTATAAGAACTGTTTGGACGAGTAAATGTCACGTATTGTGAGCCATTTGCAAGACTGTGATATAAAATAAGATACGAAACCGGATCTCCATCAGTACCAAGCTTATATTTCTGAGTTAACCAGATTTTGAATGGGTTTATAGGTAGCCATATGTGGCATGTGCAAAAGCTCTAAAGCACGTTTCTCTTTAGAGAAGAACATGCGTTTAGAGCCACGTGTAACACATATCCCAATAAAATAGTTAAGGTCCCAAATAAGTCGTATTAAACATGGCTGCTGCTACCAAAAGCACACTAAGTTAGTCACAAGAGATAATATGTTGGAGCAAATCTTAAATGAAGTTGTAAGAATAATATAATCAACATAAGTCAATACATAAGCAGTCTCAACACCATGTCGATATATGAACAAAGATGAGTCACATTAGCTCAACGAAAAACCAACCTAGAGATCATAACCTGCAACACATTGAAACTAAGCAGTAGGTGCTTGTTTCAACCCATATAAAGAGCTTCATAACCGAAATACATTACGAGAAAATCGAGCATCCAAAACCCTAGTGGTTTGAACATATAAATAGGCTTCAAAAGATCATCGTTAAGGAAAATATTCTTAACGTCAAACTCATGAATGAGCCAATTCCTAGATAATGCAATACTTTAGACAATGTGTATAGTATCCGGTTTAATAACCAAAATAAATGTATCCTAATAATCAACACCAAATTGTTGACTTAATCAGTTAGCTATTAGGCAAGCCTTACACATGCTTAAATAACCATCGACATGTTTTTTTTGGCTGAAACAACCACATACACTGAAGCACAGTAACATTAGGTGGTTTCAAAAAAAGAATCCAAGTACGGTTTTTATTAATGTATTATAGTCATTGTGGATAAGCAATAGAATGATATTTAGGAGATGAAAAATATGAAAGGTATGATCATGAAAACAAGGATTAGGCTTAACTAAACTAACTTGAGCACGTGTGACCGCATGCATATTGTGTGCAAGTGGATGGTTTATTTTTCATATGAGGTAAGGTAATAGGTTGGGAGGGTTTGTTGTTAGTAGGTCAGTTCGAATGGGTTTGGGTCGCGGTTATAGTGAGTGGTTTATGTTGTTGTTGGGATGAATGGGTGTGATGGGTCGAGGATTACATTGGGCCAATGGTTTTATTGGTTCGGTTAGACCTAGTTGATGGCTAGTGACGATCATGTTTAGAGCATTATTGTATTAAAAGATGAGGTGTCAATTTATACACTTTTTAAGGGTCGTTTCACCTCGTTTTTTGTCCTAATATGCCTTAAAACGTCTTAATCCTTTTCTTTTTGTTACTTTAGCAATTTGGAAGTTCTTGGAGCATTTGGGTGGTTCTAGAGGTGTTTTTTATATCATTTTCAAGGCTACTGGAACAAATATGGAAGAAACCAAGTCAATAATGTATGGATTTCAAACGTCACAAGGAATGTTGTCATCATACTGCATTGACGACATCGCAAATAACGCCTGACGCCGTCGCAAAGATCGACTAGACGGCGTCAAGCTTTACTCTGACGTCGTCGCAACCAACCGACTTTAGAAGCCCATAGAATATTCGACGGGGCCTGACGACGTCACTATTATAACCCGACGCCGTCGCAACCCAAACTCTATATATAGACCCTTTGTAAACATACAATACATGTAGAATTTTAGAGTTAGCTCGGAGCAACCATGGTGAGTCGATTTAGGGATTCTTAACCCTAAGAAACTCCATTCTTTCACTCATATCAATTGAAAAACAAGGTTTTACTTTTTCTCATTAATCATATCTATGTGTTTGATGATTATATCTTCTATCTTTTCTTCTCTTGCTATCTTTGGCTAGATCTTGTGTTGTTTATCTATGATTTCATTGGCTAGTTTGTATGCACATTAGGCTCTATAAAAACAAACTATTTCTTCATGTCTTAAGTGTTGATATGTATAGGGGGAACGTGAGTTATAGATGATGCCTCGCTTCGTAGATCCATATTGTTGGTCCTGAACTCCCTAGATCGGGTCGTCAATTGCACGGTATTCTTGTTGCTTCGATGTGGCAGATTCATTTAAATGTTTTTAATGCATGATTTAATGAGTAGATCTCGGGTTTGTCTGTGGCTCTATGTACAAGAGTTATTACGTAGACGATTATGAGTGTGTATGTCAAATGGGTAAGAACAATTAAACGTCGCCATACAACTACGCTATGACTATTTGTTTCACATATGAATTGCAATTAATACAAACGAAAACACTTACATATTTAGTCGACAAGATGTGACGGGTAACAAGCACATTAAGAGTATTGTAGTAAGTAGTGCATGATTAGATAAAACATTTTATTTACTTGCTATAATCCTATAACATTATGTTAGGTTATTTAGATTGTTAGTCAAAACCTCCTCCTTTAACCCGACATTTTACTTGCTTTCATAAAATAAAAAAATACAAAAATAATCTTCTTTCCACCTCTAGACCTATTTTACCTTCGACACTAGCCTCCCAAACTATTCCCCTGATAGAACGATAACAACCCGGAGTCCTTACCATACTATATCTACAGGACCGGATACATTTCCAGATGGGTTGTAAAACTCATTGAGGGAAGGGTTGCAAGCTACCCACGCCTCATTATTAAACAAGGTCATGAAGTATGTGACGGTGAATGAGTAGAGATGGGGTATGTGTTGAGGAGGGATATGGAAATTGAAGTTCAACAAATGTTACATTAATGTTTTAGTATCTACGATGATATGTAGAATATCTCAAAGAATTTAAAGGGTAGTACGAGGTGCAACTTTATCAGAATAATACAAATGTGGGTAATAAAGACAACCAAAAATTAGTAAACGTGAGTATTCAAGTTGTTTATTTAATATTTAGCATATGCTACTTCATTGTGAATTTTCGATGATAGAATGAGGTTGAGTAGTTAGGGGCAAAAATCGGTCTAGGTGGCCGATTAATTGGCGACTAGGCACTACGCGGGGTAACCGCCTTAACTTATAATAATCGACCTTATTAATCGGGTTGATCAGAAATCAGTTAAAATACCTATTAATCGGACAAATAAGGCCAAATCATACAAAAATAGGATAAATCGGCCAAACTGGTTACAGAGAGAAATCGTTCAAATCAAACAAACATTGGCTAAAACGGCAAAATCCGCCATATATTTCCAAAATCTTATGCTTTTATATATATAAAAATCCAAATTGATTAATCCTCACCTAACTAATTAATCGATAAACACTACCTGACTACCACACTGACGCTTAATGATTTTTACAACCTTGATACATGTATAGACCCGAAAGGTTGGGGAAAGATAAGCTTGAAAAACTAAGGTCGTATTAGTTTTTCCGATTTTCTGTTTGTTAATGCAAGTAATGCCTAAAAACATTATTAGTGTTAACTAATCCTTCGTAGTTTTGATCACAACAAACCATACAACACATTTAGTGTAAAACACAAAATGAATTATTTAACTAACACTATCATCAAGGTAATAATCATATCACTAACCTTTCTTAATCATACTTAGTGATCATCAAAATGATTATCCTTAAAACTCCTTTTTGTTAATAAGACAAAAGACTTTTTAATAAACTTTCTTTTTTAGAAAATGTTTTATTAAAATGGAAAATGAAAATTTGAAAATGGCATATTCCAAATGTTGTTAGAATATCCTTTGAAGGGTTCAAATACCGCAGATATTCCCACCCCACTAAAAGACAAAAAACGGAGCGGAGTCTAGTGGCGGTACCTTAAGTACCTACGCGGTACCTTAGCGACATGGTACCGCGGGGTGAGATAAGGTACCGCGCACAGTAGCCATTATAGATCCGTTGTAACTTTGTCTCCTTTAAATAGTGGGTCAAATCTCATTTTCCAGCAAGCCTCTTGGACGTTTTTCTCAGCCCTCTTTCTATTTTCTATACAATAATCATTAGTAAATGATCACTTAAATTGTTAAGGATGTTTACATATGATTATCCTCTTGATCCCCTCCTTTACCATGTCCAATGAGAAGATCACTCACTCACTAGTGTAGTGATAAAGATGAATTTATGAGCTAGTCATATTCATCATGATACCCTTTTTTGTTTTAGGTGAATCCAATGTATTTATGAATACTTGGACTAGTTGTGTTCATCCAAGTTATTTGCGGATACTTGGATTTGTTGTGTACATCCATTGCATATGTGTTTGCTTGGATTTGTGTTGTGTAAATCCAAGCTACATGTGTGTACTTGGATAAGTCTAGTTGAGTTGTAATAGATTTGATTAGGAGTTCTCACTAAACTATAAAGTGATGTGGTTGTGTCTTGTGAGTTCTCACTAAACTTTAAAGTGATTAGTAGTTGTGTTGTGTGAAGTTCTCACTTAGCTTCAAAGTGAAGAGTCGTGAAGATTGGTTCTAGCTTTCGATTAGAACTCGACATCTAGCCTTGTGTCGTAAAATGGTGAAGTAGGCAACGTCGTGAAGATTGGTTCTACCTTAAGATTAGAACTCGACATCTAGCCTTGTGTCGTTAAATTGGGAAGTAGGCAACGTCGTGTATATTGGTCCTAGCTAAAGATTAGGTCTCGACATTTAGCTTAGTGTCGGAAAATAATGTAAGCAACGATGTAAGGTTTTCTCCGCCGAGAAGGGAGCTTGTGGATATAGTGGAAATCTCGAGTAGGTGTACTCGAGGAGTGGAGTAGAAACGAGGATAGAGCCTCGTTGTCGAACCACTATAAATCTTGGTGTCTTCCCACTAGGTTGTCTCCTTCCTTACTCTTTACTTATTTCATTATCATTATACTTGCTTATTATCCTTGCTAGTGTATTTCAATTGAACCTAATCATTATGTAACTTAGCATCAAGTAGAACATAGTTTTGATACAAACCAAATTGAAAGTAATTTTAATTTGGTCACCAATCGAAGAGAAACTATTCAACCCCCCCCCCCCCCCCCCCCCTTCTAGTTTCTACAATTGGTATCAGAGCGATGGTCACTCAAGATCTTTGAAATATATTGTACTTTGAAACTTGGATCGATCCATTGTCTCCTCAAATTAGAAGGTCTAGTTGTACTAAAGTTTCTCTTTGGTCAAAACTATGTTTTATTTGAAAATAGGTCTTTTAATTGATAATTTTGCATCCCACTTAAGATTAGTAGCCTTATGCATTTTAGATATACTTTTGAAATGTATCTACTAGTTTGCATCTTGCTTTGTGTAGGTACTCATGAAGATCAATCAATTTATTGGTTATGGATTGAGTTACTTGCACTTTTAGAAGAATCATCTTCATTGATCTTTAACATCTTTGAATGATGATACCAAGATGATTGGGAATGATACTAGTCCTTGAAGACTTAGTACTCATCATAGTCATTGATTGGGCATAGCACTTATTCCTTCATGGATTGCTCTTTGTGGCCAAGGTACGCTTTCGTTCTTCCACACGCCCTTTGATCATTCTTTTGATCATTACTTGACTATGTGCTTGTTCTCGGCATCCTTGCCTTGACATTTATTTGTGGTTTGTGTTTCTTTTCTTTTATCCTCTCAAACCTTCATTGCTTGGATACTTGACTTCACTATGGTGATGTAGAGTGAGTTAGTAGAAGCTTAAAGTATCAAGCATGATTTCCATGGTTTGCACCCATACGGTTAGTAGGCCCTTTGTGGGAGAGAAAGTGAATTAATACTTTGCTCATATTTTAGTTTAGACTAAGACTATTATTGAAAGTGATCTTAGTTTAGACTTGAATAATTGCTTTGTGCTTATTCATTACCAAAGCCGTTTATCGTTTCGCCGGAAAGGACGTCTTAAACCACTATATATGACACAAGCTCTTCGTTTCAACTACTTGAAGATTGTCATTAATCCCTCGAGCATTGATCCTAGTCTTGATTCACTTCTCTTGACTTCTCTCCACTTAGTCGTTTTGCTACGAGTAGTTGTTTGTCTGTTTCGGTTCTTTTCGATCTTGATTTAACTCGTAATCCTTCATTAAGGCATATTGCTTAGTGTTATGATGATCCAATGATATTCTAAAAGGCTCATGATTTAATTTTAAGTATTTTAGAAAAACTGGATTTTCAAAATTTGGCGCTTTTCAGAGATAGAAACCTGCCTCTGTAGGCGGTTCCTTATCTCCGCGGCTCAAACCCGCGGCTCCTTATCGATAAGGTACCGCGGGCAGTAACTTTTTTCAGAGCGCCAGTTTGAGTTTTTTTATTCTTTTTCAAACCAAACTCTCTCTCTCCCAAAAACACACAGCCGACGGGTTTTACCTTTTCCACCATTGTTGAAGCTTCCAAAACCTTCAATCCCTCAATCTAATTGATTCCAAGTTGTGGGTTTCACTCATCCTTCATCTAACATCAATTAATTGTAAGTATTTTCTTTCAATTTCATCTATTTTGTTCTAGGGTTCATCCTTTCATAATTGGGGATTTTTAAAATTGAAATTGAATTAAAACCTTAATAGGAATGTGGGTTGACATGGTAATCTTACTATGATTCCTTAGGTTGATATTCATTAAGATTTCACTAAAACCCACTTGTAGAACAAATCCGAATTTAGGCTAAATGATTTTGGTTGAATGATGGATTTGAGATGAACCCATGAACAAGTAGGTAATGACATTGTTAATGCTTACCTAAAAACCTTGTTTTTTTGAAAAACCAATGTTCTAATCCATTGTTGACCTAACATAGATCATGTGTTCTTGGTTAATGATGGAATAGACACATTGTGAACATGAAAATGATATGGATTCAATCCTATGTTTGTCAAGAAATTGATATAACACATTTTCATTTTTCTTTTTCCTTTTGATTCTCATATGAGTGATTGGAAAGATTGTTTTTCGTGTTTAGGTACTTGTCATGTCTTCAAGATATCAAAAAGATCACGAACAAACACGAGCATACATGCCCTCTTACCCTCTTTTGATTCACTCTCACAAAAACTCGTTTAAGTCTCTTGAACATCGTTGTTTTCATGAAGGACGCATCGTTTGTTCCTTTTTCGCAAATGAGTTTACTCGTGCCATGTTTAAGTCTATTGGGTTTGATTGTCTTCTTGATATTGATGAGCCAATATTTCCTTCGTTTCTTATGGAGTTCTTTAGCTCATTCACATTGATAAGCATCAATAATTGTTTGTCTATACGATTTTCCATTATGGGGAAAATCATTATTTACACTCTTAAAGAATTTGGTGATATTCTTGGAGTGCCATCTAATGGTCAATGTCGATTCACCGATGCTTGGAGTATTAACTCTTTAGAATCGGCCCCTATTGATGCTCATTATGTGACTATGCTTCCATCATCTTCGGACATCATTCATGTCATCTCTAAACCTCGTGAACATCCTATTCTTGGTAAATCTCAAAGATTTGTTGGAAATCTCTCCCTTTGGGAATTAATTACTAGCGATCTTAATGATTTCATGATTCCTTGGGCCGAAATCATTAGGGAAAATGCAATGTGTCTAGATGGGAATCGGAACTTAATACCCGCTTGTCTTGCACATATGTTGTATTGTGTTGCTACAACAACTCCTTACAATCTCGCATTTTTCATAGCTAGAAGAATTAGATCTGTTCTTCTTGAGTCTGAGTCAAGTCTTCCCTACGGAATGCTTCTCTCTCGTCTTCTTAGAAGAGTCCTCATTGACTTTCGATCTCTTCTCTCGTCACCTTATCACTCCGTTGATCGTGTCATGTCTCCCATTCAAGGGAACATTTCACCCGAGATCAATGTGAACTCGAGTCAAGTCGAAAGCACCTCTCAAGAAGAGTCTTTTAGCAATCCTCCTTCCAATTTCTTCAACTCCATGACATCTTCTATCTCAACTTCTTCATTCCATGAAATTGATTCCGATTATCAATTTTATCTCAATCATTTTCTTCGAGAACGTCTCAGAAGTGAATCAAGGAATTAGATATTTTGCTCATGATAACTTTCAACACTCATCCAGGATGATTTCATGTCTTTCTTCTCTGCATTTGGTTATGTATTAACTTATGCTTGGATTATTATTTTCTTTGATCCTAAATGTTGCTTACGCAATGATATTTGTGTTTTACATAGCTTTGTGCATGCCATATGATAGTTAGCTTATTAGATTATGATCTGTAGTTAACTTTGGCTTGTGAAACTTTTGGGAAAAATCTGGGTTTATCAAAAACTGGGATGGGAAATTTTTGAAAACCTTCTGGTCGCGGTTCCATATCGACCCGCGGTTCCTTATCGATAAGGTACCGCCGGTCCTAGATAAGGAACCGCCGGTCACTGTGCACGACAGCATCTTTGCTTTACACTATTTTCTTAATTTTGTGTAAACCTTGCATGATTTTCAGTAATAAACTGCACATTTCCTAAACTAGGGTATCTAAATTCATTATTCACCTAAAATGATTTTAACCCATTACTAGTTTGGATCCTCCCCTCACCCATTTAAACCCACCTTGTTTGCCATGTTCTTCACACATCAAACATACTTCCCTAAACCTTAAACCACCCTAATCAACCATGGTGTGTACCAAAACCTCAAACACTTCCAAGACCTCCACCCCAAGAAAAACACTCAAAATAAGGGTTAAGGTAGCTAAGCCTAACTCTTCACCTTTCCACACACACCTAAGAATGAGAATGCTCCTATCCTCATTTCTTCATCACCTTCCCCACCTCTTGCACCATGCAAGACCTCCTCCACCCATGGTACTAACCACTTCATTGGTTCTACCTCCTCTTCATTCAATTCTAGAATGAATGAGCTTTCTTCACCCTTCACTCCAAGTGCACCCTTGGAAGTGACCACACAACCTCAACCAATCCAAAGCATTCCTTTTGGGAATGAATTTGATGACTCTTTGGTGACTTCACCATTTACCCCTCACAACTCACCCATTTCACCAACCTTGGAGGATTTACCTCCACACTCACCCATTTCCCCTTTGGGGAACATGCCTCCACTTTCACCCACATCACCCTTGGAGAACTTGCCTCCTCCACCTCCACCCAACTCAAACATCCCAATTTTGGGTGTCCCACTTTCCCTCCTCTTGGGTGATCCTTACTTTGGGTTTCAACAAACTCATGGTCCTAGAAGTCCATGTTGTCTCTACAACCACTTCCTCATCCAAAACCTAAGGATGGATATGTATGGACTACATAGGGGTTTGCAAGATTTCTTGCTTACTTTGTTCTCCATGCCTCCTCCTAGGAGATGAATGATGAAGTTGTATTAATAAGAGTTTTCAACAAAACCAAGCCTAAGAAAACTACTTATCTAGATTCTATGTTAAGCTAGCTATGTATTAGTTAGTTTTTATTTATCTTTGTACTTGCCTCATTAATGATTGTTTCATGTTGTTGTCTTATGGATTTAGCTTTGTGTGATTCTATCCTTTTGTGCACACTAATCAACTTTAATTTGAAATTAAAATTGAACCTAAATCTATCACAACCCCTAAACTTGACTAAAATTGGTTCAAAATGATATCTAAATTATTCTGTCTCCCTTTGTCAAGACATTCTTTGTGAATGTGTTGCTTTATGCACCCCTAGCATATTTTGGTTCTAATAGAGGTAAAATTCCAAGATTTGCAACTTTTTTGAAAAAGTCTTAGTTTTTCCCAAAACCCAGGAAAAACATGGTTCAAAGTCCTCTGGACGCGGTTCCTTAAAGACCCGCGGTTCCTTAGTGATATGGAACCGCCGACCCCTATAAGGTACCGCGGCCAGAAAGTGACTTTTGACGAATTTTTGGTCAAAACCTTTAAAACCCTATTCCCAGTCAAGATTCCTTGTTTACTCAAATTGACTAAACATTCCTTGACACTACACATTTTGTATTCAAATTCTTACCTTGATCGCATTTTACTTATACCCCAACCTTGAGATTTCATTCTCACACCTTCCCAACCTTGAGAATTCATTCTCATATAACCTTGAGATATCATTCTCACACTCTCGCAATGCCTAACTCCTACATTCCTAACCTTGACATTTCTTTGTCACAACCCCTCTCACCCAAAGCTTATTCATCCAAGCTTTCAAAGAAACCGAAAATCTCGGTTCGACCCGTTTGGGTTAAGTAGAATGAACCATCTTCGTCCAAACCACCCAAAAACCCTACCTTCTCTCCAATCAAGTATTGGAATGAGACTTACACCATAAACCCCATCACCGGAGCAAAAGAACATGTTCCACCTCCACCACAATCCTTCAATACCCCACAACTCAATGACCTTGCAACCTTCCCAAACCTCACAAGGCATTGTGAAAACACTCCCAAACCCTTTACCCCACCACCACCAAGCCCTAAGTTTGATGCCATACCCCCATCAAACGATTTTGTGTTGCATCATGGATCCTTGTGTGATTGTTGTCAATTTCAACAAACTGAACTTGCTCATGTGTATGAGAAGTTAAATTTTCTTGAATTCCTCCTCACTCGACCTCCTATTTAAGTTTTCGTTCCGGTGGACAAAACTTCGAATGATGCATCGTCGTCTTTTTAGTTTTATTTTATTTTTAGCAATCTTGGAAAATATCACTATTAGACTAGCTTATGCTTAGTGGTTTATTTTCCATATTTATTGCTTTTAGATACTCATACTATGTGTATGACTATCTTCTTTGTTGCATTTTTTTTAACCTTTGTGTTATTTGTGTGCTATCTAATTAGTTGTACTTTGATTTGATCTTGGTTAATTTTTTTACAATTGCTTATGGGTTATTCCATCAATTCTAAAGCTTTAACACATTGACAAGCTTATCATCTTTATTGGATTGAAGTTTGATTTTGTCAATTACCTCTTTGGACATACTTAGCAAAATACTTGCTTCTAATTTAAGATTTCTTCTCTTTCTCCCTCTCAAGTTACTTAGTAGGTAGTGATCATATATACATTGGTGTTTCTTTCATTTCTACTAACCTTTGTGTAGCATGTCACCTTAGCTCACAAACTTGGTGCCCCAAGTAAGGGGGAGCAACCACCAAGGGGGAGCTACTAGCAAAGTTCGATGCTCTTCAAAGACTTATGCTAACCTTTTTGCTACGACAAAGGGGGAGAAATGATAGTGATAAACTAGTTAATAATTCCATAGTTTGTGTTTCTACGTAAATGAGTTTATCGTTTGTCGTAATCAAAAAGGGGGAGATTGTTAATGCAAGTAATGCCTAAAAACATTATTAGTGTTAACTAATCCTTCTTAGTTTTGATCACAACAAACCATACAACACATTTAGTGTAAAACACAAAATGAATTATTTAACTAACACTATCATAAAGGTAATAATCATATCAATAACCTTTCTTAATCATACTTAGTGATCATCAAAATGATTATCCTTAAAACTCACTTTTTTTAATAAGCCAAAAGACTTTTTAATAAACTTTCTTTTTTAGAAAATGTTTTATTAAAATGGAAAATGAAAATTTGAAAATGGCATATTCCAAATGCTGTTAGAATATCCTTTGAAGGGTTCAAATACCTCAGATATTCCCACCCCACTAAAAGACAAAAAATGGAGCGGAGTATAGTGGTGGTACCTTAAGTACCTACGCGGTACCTTAGCGATATGGTACCGCGGGGTGAGATAAGGTACCGCGCACAGTAGCCGTTATAGATCCGTTGTAACTTTGTCTCCTTTAAATAGTGGGTCAAATCTCATTTTCCAGCAAGCCTCTTGGACGTTTTTCTCAGCCCTCTTTCTATTTTCTATAGCATAATCATTAGTAAATGATCACTTAAATTGTTAAGGATGTTTACATATGATTATCCTCTTGATCCCCTCCTTTACCATGTCCAATGAGAAGATCACTCACTCACTAGTGTAGTGATAAAGATGAATTTATGAGCTAGTCATATTAATCATGATACCCTTTTTTGTTTTAGGTCAATCCAATATATTTATGAATACTTGGACTAGTTGTCTTCATCCAAGTTATTTGTGGATACTTGGATTTGTTGTGTACATCTATTGCATATGTGTTTGCTTGGATTTGTGTTGTGTAAATCTCAGCTACATGTGTGTACTTGGATAAGTCTAGTTGAGTTGTAATAGATTTGATTAGGAGTTCTCACTAAACTATAAAGTGATGTGGTTGTGTCTTGTGAGTTCTCACTAAACTTTAAAGTGATTAGTAGTTGTGTTGTGTGAATTTCTCACTTAGCTTCAAAGTGAAGAGTCGTGAAGATTGGTTATAGCTTTCGATTAGAACTCGACATCTAGACTTGTGTCGTAAAATGGTGAAGTAGGCAACGTCGTGAAGATTGGTTCTACCTTAAGATTAGAACTCGACATCTTGCCTTGTGTCGTTAAATTGTAAAGTAGGCAACGTCGTGTAGATTGGTCCTAGCTAAAGATTAGGTCTCGACATTTAGCTTAGTGTCGGAAAATAATGTAAGCAACGATGTAAGGTTTTCTCCGCCGAGAAGGGAGCTTGTGGATATAATGGAAATCTCGAGTAGGTGTACTCGAGGAGTGGAGTAGAAACGAGGATAGAGCCTCGTTGTCGAACCACTATAAATCTTGGTGTCTTCCCACTAGGTTGTCTCCTTCCTTACTCTTTACTTATTTCATTATCATTATACTTGCTTATTATCCTTGCTAGTGTATTTCAATTGAACCTAATCATTATGTAACTTAGCATCAAGTAAAAGATAGTTTTGATACAAACCAAATTAAAAGTAATTTTAATTTGGTCACCAATCGAAGAGAAACTATTCAACCCCCCCTTCTAGTTTTTACACTGTTTTTTTAGGTTCGAGCGAAAATGAACCTAAAGGGTGGATGGAATGGTGAGTCAGAAACTCACATTCACCTCAACGACACATCAGCTTTCTCTTTTCACTCACTTAACCCACTTTAAACCTTACTGATGGTGAGAAACTCACCGCCACGTCATACCTTATTAAATACCCAACCCACTCACAAACTAATAAAATATACTAAAAAAATTCATATAAAAAAGGGCCCACAAAATAGTAACTCACCTAGGTGGGTTTTTTTACAACAATGAGTATATACTCACGCGTAAGTTATTTAGTGAGGGTAAAACTCACGAGTAGATTTTGACAACTCACGAGTGAGATTGTCTCCACTCCCACCAGCGCATGCCATATTTTGATACCATATTAAAGGTTAGTATCAATTGAATTCTACTACGTATTATTTAACCCAATGCCACAATATATAATCTCTAAAGATCAATGTTTTAAAACCCGGGTCTTAGATTGACCCGGTCGAGTCGCCGGGTCCGGGTCAACCCGGGTCGACCCGGGTCAACCCAGGTTAACCCGGTTTTCTAAAAAAAATATTTTTTTTTATATTTTTAATAATTAACAAAATTATACTTATAAAAACTACAAAAACTTATTTACATTGAAAATATAAATTGTTTACCAACCAAAATAATATGTAAAAATAAAATTTCGTCGCAAATACGTAAAATTAAAAAAAAAAAATTAAAAAAACCCAAAAAATTCGAAACCCGGCCGGGTCTTGAGAACCGGGTTGACCCGGGTCACCCCAAACCCGCCGGGTCAAGCCGGGTTTCGAAAATATGAAACCCGGGTCAATATGACCCGTTTTTTCGGCCGGAACCGATTCAACCGGTTGACCCGGCCGGGTCAACCCGGGTCTGAAAACATTGCTAAAGATCATTCTAGATATAGATTTTCTTCTTAAACAGAATTTCCTTATCCCTAACTTGGACATGAATACGATACGTCTAACAGAATTTTCGTCTTAAACATAATCATGCTATCTCCAATATTGTTGTGAAAAATATACAAAAGAAATTGAAGGGGCACACATCCCCAGAAATGAGTAGAAATCAACATAAACAACATAAGATTCAATAATATGATGATTAACCTAGTAATCCAGCTGTTTTATGTAATTAGTAGGTACATGCACGGGTTCTTTTCATTACCATTATAATATTGTTTTAGTTTTCCTAATCATTGAATTTTAGAGAAATATGGGCATGTAATCTTTCATAATTAGGATATAACAAATGATGAAAACGAGTTCAGTCGAGCCAAGTCTCTGAGAGCTAAAGTTTTATTTGTTTAAGTTTTATAAAGCTCGAGCTTGGCATATTACGAGTCTTATTATTTAAGCTCGAGCTCGGCTCGCGATATTTTAGATAGTGTCGAGCGTAGCTCGAGCTTGACTCGTTTATATGATTTCATAATATACAGTTAAAACTTGGCTCAAGTTTAACTAGTAATATATGCAAATTAAGCTCGTTAATAAGCTTGTTATTAAGCTCGTTAATATGTTAATATATAAAACATTAGATTCGTTTATGCTCCCTTACGTAAAGCTCAGCTAGCTCATTTAATAAACGAGTTGCAACTTAAGTTTGAGCTCGAGTTCGAGCTCATTTAAGTACTGACTAGTTCGAACTTTTTACATCTTTAATCTCGAGCTTTTTATGAACGACTCGACTCGTTTCAACCTGTAGATATAACTTGTTTTGTTGTGCCAGCATTAGTTATCGCAATTGTAAAAGAGACTGAAAAATAAACTAGCATTAATATACATGCATGCGAAATACAGAGAACCTAAATTGATCATTTTCGATTAAAACACAAAGTGAAGGTCAAAGTTTCAGACTTTTTACTTGTTGGGACAGTTGGGACCTATTCAATTTGTTTCTTGCACCAGCTTTTTCTGAAAAAGACATAGCTACACGAACAGTCCAAGATTTTACATATATACTTCAATTATCAATGATAAAAGCAATCCCTGAGAGTTGCTATTAGTAATAGTCTATTACTACCAAGTTGAGATCGTACGTATATATTCAGAGTAATAGTCAAATCTCCTTTGGACATATCTAGAAATAGTAATCTAGGGTTAAGTCCACGGTTTACGATCCGTCGATCCGGATGAGCCAATGGTTTCTCGTTTTCTCGGTTCAACCGGCTAAGAGGTCACCCGCGCGATTAGAGAAGGTTCTAGCGGATATATGCATGTTTTTGTTAAGATTTGAAGCATTCACCGATATGTCCATGTTTTTCACAATTTTTACGACAAGATTTCACCATATTTTGGCGAGATTTTAGCGAGATTTGATCAGACTCTGGCTAATTTCATCCTTTTAGGTGAAATTGCGGAGTTTTTCCCTGATCATTGGTTTCAGTTTAATCGGTTTAATGACGAATGGTAAACCCGTGTCTTGAAAAATTTGTTCCAATTTTAACTGGTTCGATGACAAATGGTAAACATGTGCTATGGACCCCGGATCGGCCGATGAGTCAAATCTGATTTCCAAAACATTGGTTAATGTAGAAAATCAAGATCTAATAGTTTTAAACAAGTTTATTAATAAGAATCTAAAACGGTTTTTATTAAATCAAGATTAACTATCAGAACATAAACGAAAGATCATCATAGCTACAAAGATGTGATCCTATTATTTAAATTGATAATAGTTTTACAGAACCTGATGTGGGTTACATGATTTAATCACAAGAGAGTTATAAAACACACAGATTAAAAATAAACCCAGAGGGTATGTGTGTGTGTGGCTAGGTTTATAAACAAAAAAGAAGAGCCGTTGGACAATGGGCTGATAGATAGACTGGGCTGATAGATGGACTGGGCTGGCTGGTAGGCTTGTCGTCTTTAACAACTTGGTATCTTCTGTCCTTGCCTCCCATCAATGCTTCTATAGCAAGTCCATAGGATAGAAACTGAAACATCAAACACACAAGATTAGTCCCTTTAGATAAACAGGGTTAACAGATTAGGTCTTAATTTTAACACCCCCCTTTAATCTGATAACCCATACAAGTTTATCATGCTCAATTTTCTCACAAGGTCACAATGTTGAAATGTATCCAATCCTTTAGTAAGGATATCTGCAATAGGATTTATAGATCTCACTTTCTCAGTTTTTACAACACTATTCAAAAAAAATTCTCTTACCAAATGTAAGTCAATTTCTATATGTTTGGTTCTTTCATAAAAAACAAGATTGGTGGTGATAGGTGTGAAAACACCCATTATTTTTACCACTTAATTAGAAAGATAACCAAGCCAAAACGTGTATTTTAGGTCATTTATGTCGGAATTATGCGTGGTTTGTGTTTTTGTTGTGATATAGGACGAAAAGGTGAAAAGTGAAGAAAACACGGGATTTCACGGGCTTTTATCGAAGAAAAAGACGAAAGATGAAGTCGAAAGATCAAGAGTGGAAAAAGAACGGAAGTCCAAGACCAATTCTGAAGATTTATCGAAGAAAAAGTCAAAAGACGGAAGTTTACTAAAAGCCGAAGAACTCGAGTTTTATTTATGAAGAAAATTCAAGACGAGTTTAAAGAAATCCCAAGACAAAGTCATTGAAGTAAAAAGATTAAAGAAGATTAAGGACTTGAGCATGCAATTAGAGAAAGAAGAAAGAGGGAGGAAGCTTCCTAAGCTCCTCCCTAATCTCCACTATAAATAGGCCATTAGTTATTTCATTTCAAGTTGTTGGTGGCTTGACAAACCACTCTTCCACCATTTTCATTTCTTGTTGATTAATTTCTTGCATTTTAAATTCATGTTATGCACTTTTAATTTCTTCAATTCAAGTAAGTCTTTTAATTTTGGAATCTTTTCTTTTAATCAAGTTCTTATTTTTAATCATCTTCTTCTACCTTTCTTATTTTGCTTATCTTTGATTCAAGTTTTTACATGGATTAAGCTTTGAGCTTGACATGCTTATTGGCTTAATTTGTGTTTAGCTTATGTATTTTCCTTAAAAGTTTTCTTAAAAAGTTCATCTTTTTATAGCTAGATTTGAAAGTTTGCTTATTTTTAAAGTTTGACAAGTTGTTATTCATGCTTATTAAGTCAGTTTCGATTTAGATTCGTGCAAGTTTTAGTTTGAGCTTATTAACCATAGCTTATTGCTTTTGCTTATTTCGGATCCCATATAAATCGGAAAGGGAAAACCCCTTTCCGATCACTCTTTCCGACCAAGCACCCCTTATTCCGATCGTCTGAGCGGAAAAGGGTTTATATCATTCCGATTTGGCCCACTTTGATATTCCGATTAGTACTTGCTCATTCCGATTGGATTAGTATTTGCTTATTCTGATTGTGCTTTGTTTTCCTTATTCCGATTATAGTGGTTTTAAAATATTCCGATTGGTACTTTTTCATTTATTCCGATTGCCATTTTTTTTGTGTATTCCGATCATGTCTCTTTTAACATTACGATCATGCATCATTCCGATCGGGTACATTCCGATCGGATTCCGATGGGATTCCGATCGGGTGTATTCCGATTGGTTACTTTGTTTTGTTTTGATTATTTTGTTTCAGTAAAAGTGTCAATTTTTCTCGTTTTATTTTTAGTCTATTTTAATTTCGCTTTGCATTTTTATTTGATTGTACATTTACTTTTCGTTAAGTCTTAATTTTACGTCATTTAATTTCTCGTCACTTACTTTTAAAGTTTTAAATATTGCACCGTTTACGTTTCAACTAGTTTTAGTTTTAATTACCCGTCCTTTATTTTTAAGTCTTGCACATTTATTTTACCAAAACCAAAAATATTCGTTCCACCAAGAACAACTGAGTCGCACATTAAACCAAAGATCAATTCGATAAGATACCGAGAAAATGAACTTTCAACTAGTAAAAATCCAGACATTAAAATGGCGCCGTTGCCGGCTCTTTTCGTGAGGATCTAGGGTTTTTTGTGAGAGACGCGATGGCTTTTGGGATCCGTTCACTCGTGAACGTTATTTTTCTTGTCAAAAAAATTTTCAAAAATTCAAAAACATTTGAAAAATCATAAAAAGCATTTCTTTTTCAAAGTTTTGCACCAAAAATATTCTTCTTGCTTATCTATCTTTCTTTATGGATTTTTATGTCCATTGCGTCGGATGTGGGAGACGATTGTACGGGAACGACTCTTGTCAATGGTGTACATGTGAGCGGTGCGGAAACGATATCGACAATACATAATTCCTATTCGGATTTTGTCCTTTGTCCAACTCGACTAATTCGTCCTTTTTGAACCCACCTCCTCCTGTTCCCCCGTGCATCTATTGTGGAAGCGATTCTCATTGGCATGTTTCGTGCCCGGTTCAATACCCGTATGGACACGGGCAAGAACCGGGGTATAATTATGAAAATGATAATAGCTATCCACAAGAGGCACCCAGTTTCTCTCCATACCCATGGTGCTATATTTGTGGGGGCCCTCGCGATGCTTCTTTTTGTGATCCGTCGCAAGTCTTTGAGAAGGTACCGTGCTATCATCCTAGTGTGTATAACTTTGAGCCCCCACATCACACCCTCAATCATCAATCCTCTCAGCAAATTAGTCTTGATCAACAACTCACTACTTTGAATGGCATTCTAGAAAGTATAGCTCAACTTCGAGCTGACTTGCATCCGGAACAGCAACCTTTGCTTGATGTGGACGAAACCTTGAAAACCACCGACATCTTTTTGAGCCAATTTAGTCGTTTTCCCTTCTTTTCTACACCAAAATGTTTAATTACAGCATGGGATAGAATTGGTGAAATTGAACATACTCGGGGAGATGAACAACAAAAGTTGCTGCATGAGCTTCTTAATGATGTGGAGGTTATCAAGGAAGAGTTAGCCGACTACATCACTCCTAACTGGACTCGTCCCATCTATTATGATGATGACGACGACGATGATGTCTATACTTTCAACCAATCTTCTGAAGTTGCTGCTCCTACTCTCGATGTTCCTACTGCATCTAAAGATCTAGATTCGTTGAATGAGCTTAGTGATGTTGGTCTCGACAAGGTATTGGATGATGAGGTTTGTGACTTACCTGCTATGGAGCTTGAGGACGACGTTGCTCTTACAGAAGAGGTCGATCCTAGTGATGACGATTCTTCTCTCTGCTATGAGAATTTCATTTTTGAAATTTCTCAATCTCCACCGGGAGATGCGGGCGATGACGATTTATTCTCTCCGGCTTACGAGAAGTTCACCGATGAACATGATCTTGTGGATGAGGTGGAAGACGTGCTTCTTCGCGATCGATTACGGAAAGTGCACCTTCGTATTGCTCAAATCGAAGAGTTGACTTCTCCTTCTCTTTCCAAGTCTTTACCTCCATCTATTCCTCCCGTTGAAGATAACGACCCATTGCTAGAAGAAATCGATATCCACTCCATTCCTCCAGGTATTGATGATTATGACACGGAGGGGGACATTATTTTTGATAATTTGCTGCAGGAAGATATTGTCCCAAGTCCCCCTCCCGAGCACCTTTCATCCACTCCGTTAGAAACCATCACGGAGGATGAGTGCTTTGACCCGGGAGGTGACATTGATGATGCTATGATTGATACCATTACGGCTTTGCCGTTTGCTCAGCGTCCATTGTCTTTGGGGGAGGACAATGTGCTTACTTTACCCACCCCACCTCCCGTGGATCTTGATTTCACATACTTTTCGTATGTTGAAAGGACCTTTCTCCCATTCAAGACTTATCCCCCCGCCTCTCCTTTGTTGATGTCAACCGGGAACGAGGACAAGGTCTTTGATCCCGGTATCACATTCAAGGCTTCCCCATTGACTATTTAATTCGGGGACGAGTCAGGCTCGTGACTCGGTTAACAAAAACAAGCGCTTTTTGGGAGGCAACCCAATTATCTATCTATTTTCACTATAAGTGTAGGGGGAGCCCCGTGGTGTTTCTTGCTTTCTTTTTTTATCATGTGCAGAGATTAGCGCTTCAAAGACACACTCTTGATGACATTTGACGAACCGTGATTCCGTGTTCCCTTATTCCCGGTTCTATCCTAAACTCTTTTCGATTCACTATTTTATATTTTCTCAATATGAAAATAGGAATCTCTTTAGTTGTTCCTTCCTTAGCGAGATTTAAACAACGTGCACAATGTCCTAAGTGTAGGGGAGTTTACTCCCACATGCTTAAACATTGAGGACAATGTTTATATTAAGTGTAGGGGGACTTCTATCGAAGTTAAGTGGCCTTTTCCTTGTATTTGTCCTCATTTTAACCGGAAAATCAATTTTTCGACATTTTTCAAAATTTTTGATCTATTTTGGCCTATTAGTTTTACCCTTTGTATAGTTATTTTTCCTTTCCTTATTAGAATAAATTTTAATAAAGTGGTTTTAATTTTCAAACGTTGTGAATCTTTTGACTCAACCCGAGTTTACTTGCCTAAGTTACTCTAGCTAGTATCCTTAACGCGTTTAAGTCAAGTTTTGCTAGGCTTTTATATAGGGAGCTATAAAACGTGAAAGTCTTAACTCTCACGGGTTAAGAACAAGAACTTTTCGCAAGTTCCTATAATTGATCCTAGAGAGTCGTTTATCAAGGGAACTGTAAAATGCGATTTCTAAACTTGAAAAAGTCTAAGAATTTGCAAGATCCTATAGGCGACTCGAAAACCCAAAACTTTGATTTAATAGGCTAAGCATCCACGAGTCTCATTCCTTGAGATTTTAAACTGTGGAGAACGAGAGATGATAGAGTCAATTATAAGTTTGGTATTCCTTCGTGAATTTATGTGAGTTAATTATAAGCCTATTCTCCCTTCGCTTGTTAATAAATTTATCTGCAATAAATAAGGTTGTACGATTTAAAAGGTTACTTAGCTTCTAGCCCAAGATCGTTTAAAAGTTGCTCGGTACGGATTAGAGTTCATAGCCAAGGCATAAATTATTGAAGCGGGATGCGAAGATTGGCGAGTCCGAAAAGGCCCTAACAAGGCATGAGGGCTACATTTTGTTGCTAAAGATCCAAAAGTGATGTGAAGAATCATTTATCGAAAATCAATATGAAGCATCGAGACACACGACGAAAAGCAAATACTCCCCTAAAGATCATGGAGAAGTCTATCCAAAAGGACCCTAACAAGGTATGAGGATAAATAGATCCAAGTCCTAAAAGGAGGCGGATCGTTGTATATCAAAGTCCAAAATAAAGATTGGAGAAAAATGAAGAAGTCGTGGTCCATTTATGAAGAATCTCTTAAAACTTCAAGTGAAGAAATTTCTATTATGAAGAGAAGGCCATTATTTCATGAACGTCTCTCAAAGATTTGAAGTATGAAGTCGCTGCCAAATATCGATCCGAGAAAGGTTTCAAATCGTGAAGCGAGTTATGCCAAGATATGAACTTTATGAGGTCCCGAGAAACAGTTTTAAAAGATTTTGTCCTTTAGCTAACTATTGATTAAATCGTTCACTTTATTTTCGGACTGAATAACTATCGAAATAAGTAAAAAATGCATCCACGTGATCATTCAAGACAACAATAAAATATAAGAGATACACCTAGGAATAAGGGAGTCTAAGTGAGTAATTGGCCCACATGAGTTCGTGTTAGTTTGCTAACTTATAATAACAATGATCTCGTTTTTAAGCTTGGTTTGGAGAAAGTGAAAACTTGAGGATAATGATCATTCACGACCTTTCCAAACCCAAAGGTATGATTTTGATTTCTTTACTTTGTATGTTTATAATTTTCTATCTCTTTAATAAAGACCAACGTGGATTGATTGTGATGAAAAATGTAAACGTGCTTTGTAACTAATGCATTGCATGAGGACATTGCAATGGTTAAGTGTAGGGGATTTGATAGGTGTGAAAACACCCATCCTTTTTACCACTTAATTACAATAATAACCAAGCCAAAACGTGTATTTTAGATCATTTATGTCAGAATTATACGTGGTTTGTGTTTTTGTTGTGATTTAGGACGAAAAGGTGAAAAGTGAAGAAAACACGGGATTTCACGGGCTTTTATCGAAGAAAAAGACGAAAGATGAAGTCGAAAGATCAAGAGTGGAGAAAGAACGGAAGTACAAGACTAATTCTGAAGATTTATCGAAGAAAAAGTCAAAAGACGGAAGTTTACTAAAAGCCGAAGAACTCGAGTTTTATTTATGAAGAAAATTCAAGACGAGTTTAAAGAAATCCCAAGACAAAGTCATTGAAGTAAAAAGATTAAAGAAGATTAAGGACTTGAGCATGCAATTAGAGAAAGAGGAAAGAGGGAGGAAGCTTCCTAAGCTCCTCCCTAATCTCCACTATAAATAGGCCATTAGTTATTTCATTTCAAGTTGTTGGTGGCTTGACAAACCACTCTTCCACCATTTTCATTTCTCGTTGATTAATTTCTTGCATTTTAAATTCATGTTATGCACTTTTAATTTCTTCATTTCAAGTTAGTCTTTTAATTTTGGAATCTTTTCTTTTAATCAAGTTCTTATTTTTAATCATCTTCTTCTACCTTTCTTATTTTGCTTATCTTTGATTCAAGTTTTTACATGGATTAAGCTTTGAGCTTAACATGCTTATTGGCTTAATTTGTGTTTAGCTTATTTATTTTCCTTAAAAGTTTTCTTAAAAAGTTCATCTTTTTATAGCTAGATTTGAAAGTTTGCTTATTTTTAAAGTTTGATAAGTTGTTATTCATGCTTATTAAGTCAGTTTCGATTTAGATTCGTGCAAGTTTTAGTTTGAGCTTATTAACCATAGCTTATTGCTTTTGCTTATTTCGGATCCCATATAAATCGGAAAGGGAAAACCCCTTTCCGATCACTCTTTCCGACCAAGCACCCCTTATTCCGATCGTCTGATCGGAAAAGGGTTTATATCATTCCGATTTGGCCCACTTTGATAATAGATTAGTACTTGCTCATTCCGATTGGATTAGTATTTGCTTATTCCGATTGTGCTTTGTTTTCCTTATTCCGATTATAGTGTTTTTAAAATATTCCGATTGTTACTTTTTCATTTATTCCGATTGCCATTTTTTTGTGTATTCCGATCATGTCTCTTTTAACATTCCAATCATGCATCATTCCGATCGGATTCCGATGGGATTCCGATCGGGTGTATTCCGATTGGTTACTTTGTTTTGTTTTGATTATTTTGTTTCAGTAAAAGTGTCAATTTTTCTCGTTTTATTTTTAGTCTATTTTAATTTCGTTTTGCATTTTTATTTGATTGTACATTTACTTTTCGTTAAGTCTTAATTTTACGTCATTTAATTTCTCGTCACTTACTTTAAAAGTTTTAAATATTGCACCGTTTACGTTTCAACTAGTTTTAGTTTTAATTACCCGTCCTTTATTTTTAAGTCTTGCACATTTATTTTACCAAAACCAAAAATATTCGTTCCACCAAGAACAACTGTGTCGCACATTAAACCAGAGATCAATTCGAAAAGATATCGAGAAAACGAACTTTCAACTAGTAAAAATCCAGACATTAGGTGGCTATCTTATGGCTGAGTTCCTATCACACTAAAGTGTTATACGTAAAATATTTTCACATTGTAAATCTTTTATGATTTTAAGGATCCAAATAACTTCACTGGTTATAAAAGCAAGAGCTCTATGCTCTGATTCTATAGATGATTTAGAGAGAGTATTTTACTTTTTACCCTTATAGGAAACAAGATGATCATTTATAAAGACACAGTACCCAGTTACAGATTTTCTAGTAACCATGCATTTAACCCAATCAGCATCAGAAAAAGCTTTAAGAGACATACCAAATTGTCTTTTAAAGTGAATGCCCAAACTTGGAGAGCTCTTGAGGTATCTTAATACCTTGAAAAAAATTGTAAGATGAGATTTCAAAGGAGAGTGCATGAACTGACTCAAGCAATGCACATCATAAGAGATGCCATGTCTAGTATTAGTCAAGTAAATAAGTTTTCGCATAAGTTTATGATAATCAACAATGTTATCAAGAAGGGGATCACTATCAGTTGTCTCATTAGAAATAACACTCTTAGACAACAAACGAGTCTTAGCAGATTTACAAGCAAGCATACCATACTCAGGTTGCAAGTCAAGAACATTTTTTCTTGATATAAGCAAATGCCAAACTTAGTATCAACAACTTAATGCCAAGGAAATACTTTAACTTTAGTAAGTCTTTGATAATGAACTTACTTTTCAAAAAAACTTTAAATTTTTCAATCTCATAAACATTGTTTCCAGTAATTATGATATCATCAACATATACAGGTAAGGAATGATACACACCATCCTTAGACTTAGTGTAAAAAGAATAGTCAGATTTACTTTGGTTGAACCATTTTCAATGAGAATTAACATTCCACTGTGTAGGTGCCTGCTTAAGGCCATACAAAGATTTTTTAAGTCTGCACACAAGATTATCACCACCATGTTAGAATCCTTGGGGTGGTTTCATATACATAGTTTCTTATAATTCACCATATAAAAACGCATTGTGAATGTCAAGTTGAAACATAGACCAACAGTGAGTAATAGCTAAGTTAAGAAAGCATCTCATGGTAACTATTTTCACAACAGGGGCAATAATTTCCTTGTAATCTATTCCCTCTTTCTAACCAAAATCCTGAACAGCAACCCTAGCTTATATCTTCCTATCTCACCATTAGACTTAAACTTTAACTTCCAAATCCATTTGCAATCTAAGGCATTTCTACCTTTTGAAAGATTAACAATTTCCCAAGCGTCATTCTTAAAAAGAGCAGCAAGCTCAGTATTCATATCATCAACCGAAAGGGGGTTCTGAGATGCTTCAAAAAAAACTTTCTGGTTCACTATTCTTATTAAGTTGGGTGACAAAGCATAAATTTTCCTGATTAAGTTTAGAATATCCAACAAATTTTTCAAGGCCATACTTAACCATTGAGTCAACAACAAAATCATTATAGTTTTTTGGAAAACAAAAGTTCTAGAAGATCTTCTTAACTTTTGAGTTCCATGAGTTGAGGTATTTGGATTCTGATTCAAATTTCATTCAAATATTGTTGTCATCAAGTGTGGTAGCATCCTCTTCCAACCCAACATCAATGTCTTCACAATTATGAGCATAGTCCCCAATGATTGTGGAATCAACAGTGTTCATATTTTCCCCATGGTTGGAAGAGTGACCACTTTCACTTTGTGACTCATGGTCACTATTATGATTTGGTGTTACTTTCTCGTCATCATTAGGAAGCTCAGGGTCTTCTAAGTAAAAAATTTTTTTAACAAGCTTTATTCTTGACTCACATTAGACATATCTAAATTATCATGATTGTTTTTCAGAACATAATCCTTAAAAGGAAAAATAGACTCAAAAAAATCAACGTCTCTTGACACTAAAAATTGATGTCTATCAAAACTATAAAGCCTGTAGCCCTTTTGACGGTTAGAATAACCCATCATATTACATTTCTCAGACCTATTAGACAGTTTATCATGACTATTAAAATAGTATCAAAGCATAAACAATCAAACAGTCTGATAAGAGAGATTAGGACAAATATTATATAACATTTCATTAGGAGATTTTCTATTTAGCACAGAAGAAGATAATCTGTTAATAAGAAAAGTGGCAGTTAGAATGTATTCAGACCAAAATTTCAAAGGAATCCCCCCTAAAATATAAGACACCTTGCAATATTTAAAAGGTGTCTATGTTTTCTTTCAACAACCCTTTTGTTGTGGAGTATATGCACAAGATGTTTCGTGTAGTATCCCTCTATCATTACACAACTTGTTAAAAGTTTGATTAACAAATTTAGTCCTATTGTCACTTCTAAAGATTTTAATGGTTCTTTTACAATTATTTTTGATCATGTTATAAAAGATATCAATAAAAGTAACAATTTCATCTTTAGACTTAATGAGATACACCCAAACAGCTCTAGTATAATCATCCACAACTGTCAAGAAGTATCTGTGACCAGAATGACTGGTCACCTTATATGGTCCCTACAAATCAAGGTGAATAACATCACCCAACATTTTTATCTTATGATTACTTAAAGGAAAAGGTTTCCTAGTCTGCTTAGCTCTTTGGCACACTTCACAATAATCAAACTTATCATTTTTGTTAATTAATAAGAACTTTTTATAACATATAAGGCAAGATCTGTAGGATGGCCAAGCCTCCAGTGCCAATCATAGTAAGAAAGAGAACAAGTAGTGACAGTTTTACTATTTTTACACTTAATACCCTGAGTATCTAAATAGTATAGACCATCACATTGATTACCAGTCCCTAGAACATTCTCAGATTCAAATCCTAATTCAAAACAAGCACTTATTCTCATCAAACACAACAAAAATTTTATTATCCTTAGAAAGTTTATGCACAAAGATCAAAGTAACACAATACTCAGGTATGGCCAACACATCAAATAAAACCAACCCATTAGGTAACTTGAGGTTTCCAATTTTAGATATAAAATCTTCAGTCCCATTAGGATGAGCAACTTTGATTTTAAGATGAGATATGCCATTGTTAGTCATGTGTTGGTTAGCCCATGAGTCAATAACCTTCCCATGTTGAGTCAAATTTGACTGACTATTCGTGTTTGAAATTTTTTTTATGAAAATTATCAATGAAAATCTTGATTGAGTTAAAATAAGTATCTACCATATTCGCTTGTACATTTCTTTCGGAACCATTGTTTTCTTTAATGAGAGAGAGTAGAGTGGTAAGTTGTTCATCAGAAAATCCAGAGTTGGATTTGGTGCCCACAGAATTGTTAGAAATATTTTTTCCTTTAATATTTTGACCAGGTTTTTCGTCCCAAAATCATTTAGATACACAATAATTTAAAAGCACCTATCAATAGTATGCCAATTATACCCATACTTTTCACACACCAACTCATAATTCCCATTGGGTCTAAATGTGTTAGGCCTGAAAGCAGTATTAGGTCTAGGGGTATTACCAGTATTAGGTCTAAAGCTACCATAGTTAAAACTTTGGTTTCTTTGAAAATTGTTTCTAGCTAGCCCATTACATAAGAGAGCAGATGTTTGAGTCCTCTGAGAGGATCCAAACACATTTCCATATGTAACTCTGTCAGATTCCTCATTAGATATGATAGCATAAGCACCTTTAACATCTAGAAAAATCTCCCTAGAGAGAATAGAGCTTCTAATATTTATGTAAGAGAAATCAAGCTCCATCAAAAATTGCATTAATTTCAACAACCTGTTATGATTCTTAAATTCATTAGTAGCAGCGCACACAATTAAGTAACTCACCCATAACATCATATTGCTTCCACAGAGCATTCAATCCATGATAATAATAAGAAAAATTAGAACCATTTTGTTTTAAGTCTCTCTCAAATCATTCCAAACATGTTTAGCCTTTTTTGAAAAAAAAATCAAGAAATAGTTCTTCAGATATATAGTTAAGAATCCAATCCAACACCACATCATTGACCCTGTCTCATTGTTTGCCCAAAATATCATCAATGATGGACCTTTTTACAAGTTCCATCAATAAAGTCAATTTTATTTTTTCCCTCTAAAGCAAGTAACATAGCATTAGGCCAAACTTGATAGTTTTTAGTCCCTTTAAGTTTAACAAATATAATAGTTAATGTGGCAGATTCATTAGGGTGTATATGTAAAGGGTCATTGATGTCAAGTTTGTTAATCAAGGTCACTAAATCACCACCAACGTGTTTAGTGTCTGAGTCACCATGTACATACATGGTAAAAAAACAAGCATAAACAATAGAAAAAAAACAACTTAATTAGTGTCAACAAAGTTCCTAAGCTTCCAAACACTCAAGGGTAGAAGGTCAAAGGCTAGGCAAAGATTAAGGGTCTAGATAAGCAAACACCACAGATAATCAACCATCACATATAGCAAAACAAAAAGAGTAAATAAAGAAACACCACAAAAAGTAAATAAAGAACAACAAATTTAAGAGAGAGAAGATAGGTGTTACAAAGCACACAACAAATTACAATCAATCTATCTCTCTTAGATTCACTTAGTCTATGAGGAAACAGACCCTCCAAACGAAACCCTAATTTATAAAAATTTAGGGCAACCAAGAAATCCAACATATTTATGCAATAGATCTTATAAATCAACCACCTGCACCAAACTATGTTTAGGAAACAAGATATTATCGAAACCTTAAAAAATTTTAGAAACCCTAAAAATTTTTCCACAAAATATGAAGAGACTATGTATAAAAATATACATCTGACTATCTCAATAGTAGATCTATTCAGAAAAAAATATCAATTTCAAAAACCCCCAAATTTTTACGAAACCCTAGTTTTTTTTTATTATTTCAGAGCAACCAGGCTTTGACACTATGTAGAAAATCAAGATCCAATGGCATTAAACAAGAATCTAAAACGTTATTTATTAAATCAAGATTAACTATCAAAACATAAACGAAAGATCACAACAAATACACTGTGTGATCCTATTATCTAAATTGATAATAATTTTACAAAACATGATCTGTGTTACATGATTTAAACAAGAGAGAGAGTTATAAAACACACAGATGAAAAATAAACCCATATAAAAGGTATGTGTGTGGCTAGGTTTATCAACAAAAAAGAAGAGTCGTTGCACAATGAGCTAGTGGGCTTGTAGTCTTTAACAACTTGGCATCTTCAGTCCTTAGCTTCCTCCAATGATTATATAGTAAGTTCATAGGGTAGAAACTGAATCATCAAACACACAAAATTAATCCCTTTGGGTAAACAAAGTTAACAGATTAGATACTAATGTTAACAGTTCAGTACTTGAGTAATGCTTCACTTACTTAAATTCACAAAACTAAATTCACACAATGTGTCACTTAACTATAAGAAATGAGAAAATGAAAAAGAAAATTTAGTATACAATTTTATTAGTATATGCTTGCATGTTGCTTTTCGTCTATGTCTTTATGGATCCCTCATTTTTTATGTCGTGTCCTAGTACATTATTGTTTGAACGAGCCTTGAACCTTACTATTAAATGAGGATCGATATATAATTATATTCTGCCTTTTTTGTGTGAGAATGATTTAATCTAGCAAGTTCAATAAGATTGATTAGGTAAAGCTTAATTTTATGGTTTGCCACATACATTTATATTAGTATAAAAGTAGGAGTACTACTAAATTATACTAGTAATCTAATATTGGTCGAAAGGTCACCTTCACTACATTGTCCTCTCACCCCTATATATTCACTCACCCCTCTTTCGCCACTTGGTGCAACTCATTATATGCTATATCATTCTTAAATCCTAGAGAGAAGAACTTAAAAATATTTAAATAAAGAGAAAGTTGTAACTAGCAATGGAATTCCATCATGGATTCATGGAAGAAGTATATAATTCAAGCTTTCCATTTGGATTAATCAAAGACCTAGATGATCATCACTTTGATAATCAAAATACTCTCCTTGAAACTTCACCTCTTTCAATCACCTCTCAAAACTCTTGTTCCAATTTTGAAGACTTTTCTCTACCATGCATTTTTGACCCACAAACCCTAAATTCCTTTTCTTCTTCATATGACCAACATTTCATGAATAACCCTCTCATTGACTACACACCCGATATTAAGCTTGAATCTTCACCATTGAATGATCAAGATTACTATAATGTGTTTTCAATGATGGATGATGTACAAAACTGTCATTTTGTGCATGATATGAGCAATGTACCAAACCCTGAAATGCCCGGCCCACATGGAGTTGTAGGTGAACTTCAACTCCAGAGGCCGGGCAATTTTAACATTGGGAAGAATGGTAAAAGCAATAAAGTTGAAGGACAAACTTCAAAGAATTTAATGGCAGAGAGAAGAAGGAGGAAGAGGTTAAATGATAGACTTTCCATGCTTAGATCAGTTGTGCCAAAGATTAGCAAGGTATATATACTTATATCACTATTTCATTACTATGTTAACTTAACTTATCAAGGTAAATAAGGTACATAAGTTAAAGAATCCACCTTCAATTTTATTTGTGCAAACTATATCTTAGTAGTAACTAGTTTTTTTGAAGTTTACCTTAAGTTGTATATTTTCAAACAGGGATGGAATAAGATTTGTGCAAACTATATTTTAGTAGTAACAAGTTTTTTGAAGTTTACCTTAAGTTGTATATTTTCAATCAGGGATGGAATAAGATTTGTGCAAACTATATTTTAGTAGTAACAAGTTTTTTGAAGTTTACCTTAAGTTGTATATTTTCAATCAGGGATGGAATAAGAGAGTGCCCGGAAACTTTATAAATTTTTTCGATATAATGTTAATTTTGAAGAAAATCATCGATTTACTCAAAAACTCTAGATTTTTTTATATAATTTTAATTTTTGAGAAAATTATCCATTTTTTTAAATGTGTGTCCTTAGTTTTGTTAGAAACTCATTTTGAACATAGATAAAGCGTACCATAAGAATCCAAAATATGTACCTTTTACTTTTTGAACAAAATATTTGATAGATCTCTTTTTATTTATTTATTTATCATTTATGCTTGTTTGTGTCTAATATAGTACTATTGTAACATGCATTTCTGGTATTGTAACATACCATTTCTGGTAATCTAGTATTTTAACATGCAGAAACCTAATAGCACACTGTATAATGATATGATTATTTCAATTTAATTGCTAATTTTGTATTATTTTGATATGTTTTAAAGATGGATAGAACATCAATTCTTGGAGACACAATAGACTACATGAAGGAATTGATTGACAAAATTAAACATATGCAAGAAGAAATGGCAATTTCAAGCTCTAGTCAATTAAATTCACTGATTGCAAAACCAAATGAAATATATATCAGAAACTCACCAAAGGTATATATCAACTTCTACATTCATTCCTTACCAGAATGTGTGGTTAAACTCGGATTATAGTTTGTTAATTTTACGTGATTTATTCGTTATAGTTCGACGTGGAGAGAAGAAGTACGGATACTCGGGTTCAAGTATGTTGTACCGGTAAACCCGAACTATTGATATCAACGATGACAACACTCGAAACGTTCGGCCTAGAGATTCATCAATGTGTTATAAGTTGCTTCAATGATTTCGCGATGCATGCTTCTTGTTCTGAGGTACATTTGTGTTTAGGGTTTAAGTATAACTTTTGATATGTGTGATGTTATAGTAATAAATAACAAGACGTCATTACTAACACCTTGTTGTACAGGAAATGGAGCATAGGGTAATTATAGATTCCGAGGACGTAAAACAAGCGTTATTTAGGAACGCGGGGTACGGTGGAAAGTGTCTATAAGAGCTTACGGTGTAGTAACGTCCGACTGGCGTTGGGGCCGACGTGTGATAACTATTTTATTATTCTTCTTAAATAATATTCATAAAGTTTAAATTTGGAAAATGTGTGAAAATTATTGAGGACAGAATTATAGTTTTGATACAAGGAGAGAGGATTGATGATGTACGTACGTAGTTGGTTATCTTGTGATCGATTGTTGTCATCTATAATAAAAAGTTATGTTGCCTTTATTTTATTTTTTTCTCTTTTTATTTTTTTGTAATATGTTGTCTGCATAAACATGGATCGCGCGTTGTTATCATTGGTGATTTTAGTGTTAATATAACGCTTTACTATGCTTATTATAGCTTATAGACGAGTTGGTATGTGCGAAATGTACACTTGTTCTAGCAAATAAGATGTGTTCATGACACGGAGCATGTGTTCCGGAGGCCGCGCCCCCTTGTGTGGTACGTCAATCCGGCGTGGCATCCTTTTTAGGGTTTCAAAAGGTAGTTTTTTCCTTCAAAAGGACTATATCTTCAAAAAAATGTGTGAATTGACAGGATGTCTTTTAACATTAGTCATTTATATCTCATAAATAATAGTTTCGACAATTCTCCTAACTTAGCCAACTAAAATTGGATGATCAGCCATAAAGTTCTAAGCATATTCAAGTGAAAATGATTTTAAATTATTTGAAAAGTAAAAGTAACTTTCTTTTTTCATATTCATATTGTTTACTTTAGAATAGATATCATACCACCTTTAGAACTCATATTATTCGGTTAAAGTTCACATGATGAATAAGACACACATGAGACAAGCAGTGCTAGTAAAGAGTGAAAGCCAATATTCTTTCACCATGTAATAAAGCATACTGTTACTTGTTTCATTCTATATAGCCGGCTTATGACTTATTTAATTTCGGGCTTATGTTTTGTAAGCTTATTTTCTGTAGCTAAATTTGAAACTCATTGATTTATATAAGTTTATTGTGTCATGATAATATTGTATAAGCCGGAAAGTTTCAAATAAGCCACAGAAAATGAGTTTATGGGCCATAAGACAAGAACCAAATAAGCCATAAGTGGGTTTTTACTATGTCTCCCGGGATTCACCACAGGTTGGGTTTGAGAGCCGTGTCACTCTTGGATTTGTGGCAAGGTAAAGGCTTGTTATGTTAATTGCAGCGCACCTTCCTTCTTTATAACATCGCGGAAAGATTTTTAAGTCTTTTTTTTATGATATAAAACGAAACAATCAAAATAACTTGACCAGCCTATTGTTAATCGGTTGTTTTATGTAGAGGTGGCAATTTCAACCCATTTCACCAAAAGTAGGCCAATTGGGTTCAATTTTATAACCTTATTGGTTGAAATGGGATGAACAAAAATAGAGTGATGGGTCAAATGGGTCAACCCTTTCTTTGTGTAAAATGAAGTTTGTGTCAAATGTGTTTGAGAATGGGTCAAATGGGTTTAAAAATAGGTCAGATGCTTCATATTATTCTACCAAAAACCAATAGTCTAAAATGTTAGTTTTATTATTAAGTCACTGAATTTACGTTTTCGTCAGTAAATTTACGTTTTCGTCAGTAAATTTAGGTTTTCGTCATAAAATTTACGTTTTTGTCAGTAAATTTACGTATTCGTCAGAAAATTTACGTTTTCGTCAGTAAATTTACGTTTTCGTCAGTAAATTTACATTTTGTCTGTAAATTTACATTTTCGTCAGTAAATTTACGTTTTCGTCAGTAAATTTACGTTTTCGTCAGAAAATTTACGTATTCGTCAGTAAATTTACGTTTTCGTCAGAAAATTTACGTTTTCGTCAGTAAATTTACGTTTTCGTCAGTAAATTTACGTATTCGTCAGTAAAATTACGTATTCGGCAGAAAATTTACGTTTTCGTCAGAAAATTTACGTTTTCGTCAGAAAATTTACGTATTCGTTAGTAAATTTACGTATTCGTCAGAAAATTTACGTTTTCACCAATAAATTTACGTTTTCGTCAAAAAATTTACGTTTTCGTCAGTAAATTTACGTTTTCGTCAATAAATTTACGTTTTCGTCAGTATATTTACGTTTTCGTCAGTAATTTTAAATTTTTAACAATAAATTTACGTTTTCGTCAGTAAATTTACGTTTTCGTCAGGAAATTTATGTTTTCGTTAGTAAATTTACGTTTTCTTCAGTAAATTTACGTTATCGTCAAAAATTTATGTTTTCGTCAGGAAATTTACTTTTTCGTCAGTAAATTTACGTTTTCGTCAGAAAATTTATGTTATCGTCAGAAAATTTACGTTTTCGTCAGTAAATTTATGTTTTTGTCAGTAAATTTACGTATTCGTCAGAAAATTTACGTTTTTCAGTAAATTTACGTTTTCGTCCGAAAATTTACGTTTTCGTCAGTAAATTTACGTTTTCGTCAGTAAATTTACGTTCTCGTCAGTATATTTACGTTTTCGTCAGTAATTTTAAGTTTTCGAGTGTAAATTTATGTTTTCGTCATCAAATTTACGTTTTCGACGGTAAATTTTCGTTTTTATCAGATAATTTATGTTTTTGTTTTCGTCAGTAAATTTACGTAAAAGTAAATTTAAAGACGAAAACGTAAATTTTCTGACGAAAACGTAAATTTTCTGACGAAAACGTAAATTTTTTGACGAAAACGTAAATTTACTGACGAAAAAGAAAATTTAGTGACGAAAACGAAAATTTACTGACGAAAACGAAAATTTTCTGACGAATACATAAATTTTCTGACGAAAACGTAAATTTACTGACTAAAACCTAAATTTTCTGACGAAAACGTAAACTTTCTGACGAAAACTTAAATTTTCTGACGAAAACGTAAATTTTCTGACGAAAACGTAAATTTTCTAACGAATACGTAAATTTACTAACGAAAACGTAAATTTACTAACGAAGACGTAAAGTTTCTGACGAATACGTTAATTTACTGACGAAAACGTAAATTTTCTGAAGAATACGTAAATTTTCTGACAAAAACGTAAATTTACTGACTAAAACGTAAATTTTCTGACGAAAACTTAAATTTTCTGATGAAAACGTAAATTTCCTGACGAAAACTTAAATTTTCTGACGAATACGTAAATTTACTGACGAAAACGTAAAGTTTCTGACGAAAACGTAAATTTTCTGACGAAAACGTGAATTTTCTGACGAATACGTGAATTTGCTGACGAAAACGTAAATTTACTAACGAAAACGTAAATTTTCTAACAAAAACGTAAATTTACTGACGAAAAAAAAAATTATTGACGAAAACGAAAATTTACTGACGAATATGAAAAATTACTGGCAAAAACGTAATTTTTCTGACGAATACGTTAGTTTACTGACGAAAACGTAAATTTTCTGACGAATACGTAAATTTTCTGACGAAAACGTGAATTTTCTGACGAATACGTGAATTTACTGACGAAAACGTAATATTTCTGACGAAAACGTAAATTTTCTGATGAAAACGTAAATTTACTGACGAAAACTTAAATTTACTGACGAAAACGTAAATTTTCTGACGAAAACGTAAATTTACTGACGAAAACGTAAAAATACTAGTTTTTTTTTTTTTTTTTAAAGTTTACTACTCCTCAAGTAATTTTATTGATCAAATATTAGATTTACATATTAGGAGAAGGCAAACGGGCAACAAGCTGCGCCGCTAGCCCTTTTTGTATAGCAAAACCAAGTCTATTAAATACTAGTGAAAACGTAAAAAAAATCGATGAAAAACTTATACAACTGACCAAAACGTAAAAGTCGAACGAATAAAGATAAAAACGTTTGAACATATTAAAAGATAGAAAAATATTGTAAGTTAGTGGTTGACCCGACCTAAACTATTTGACCTATAATCTATATGACCCATTTGACCCATAACCCATTTTACCCACAACTCATTTAACCCATGACCCAAACCCAACCAAACCAACCCATTTGTTACCTCTAGTTTTGTGTCATAATCTTGAGTTGGTGCAAGTTTATTTGGTAGTTCGAGTCGATATTTTTATGCATCACATCTCACATGGTCAAGTTCAAGTAGGTCTTATTTTATGTCTTTTTGAATAATTGGGCTCAAACCAACATCTATTATTCATATGGATTAAAGCTTATAGGCCCATACTAGTAAGCCCAAAATAGAAGAAAAGTACAATTACTTAATGGAAATAGTCTGAATAGAATTTAAAGTTGTTCTGAATAGAATTTACGTTAAATGTTTCATGAAGAAAATTAGCTTACTTAATCACCAATTTGCATAAAAACACACAAAAAAATTACTGTATATAGTTAACATTCAGGCCAGAGGGTACGGTCTGTAAATCACTCACCGTCACCGTCACCTCAATGTCATATCTATATTTTATTTTCACTTAACTTACTCAAACTCACATTTCAAGCGTATTAATACTCACACAAACTCGCCATTCATACCAGTTTTTTTATAAATTAAAAACGTAAACGTAAATTTACGAAAATAAATACGTAAAGCGTATTAAATTTAAACTTTTATTCGTATATTAAAAATATTACAAAATCGCCAGAACATTAGAAACAAAAGACGATATAAATGAAAATATAAACGTAATACAACAATAACATCGCATAACAATTAATTTGATCTCGAATTTGAATCAGATATCACCCTAAGTTTCGACCTGAACAAATACTCAAGTTCTTGTTGTCTTATTTTCTCTTCCTACTCTTTTTCAACCATTATTTTATACAGCCTTAACGTAAATATATTTTATTGTAGTATGTTTTAAAAAGAAGAGACATTACATATTTGCCTTTAATGTGTGATTTTATTTCCAGGTTATTATTGGACCTCTAAAAACTCAAGAACAAACACGTTAAGTGTAAAACACACAGCACGTGTCTATGATGTCTACACAAAAAAGCACCCACAAATTTGACATTATTTTTCGGATTATTATTCTAAAGTCAACTTTATTTAGTTTTCTTAAAAGCTTTAAGACTGGTGGGAGTAGTATTAAAGTCACTCACCGTTACTTTAGTATCACCTCAACTTTTTAACAAACTCACATAAACTCTCTTTAAGAGGTAATGACACTCACCCAAACTTATTTCACATCACTCCCACTTTTTTATTCATAAAATAAAAACCTTTTATTCATACATTTTATTCAAACACGATACACGCGGGAAATAAACACGATACACACGGGAAATAAAAACGATACACGGATAATTTAAGTAGAAAGAAACATCGGATAAGTTTTTAAAACATACCAACAATGAAGATGCTGAAACGGGCACCTATACTCAGCTTCATATTCACGAATGGCGTTGTTAATTATATCCTTGTCACTTGTTCCAATTACCCGTGCACACGTTGCGTTGTTGTGACATTTAACAAACCTACGCATGGCACACATTAGGCCCTTCCATTTCCAGATTAGCGTATGGTGTCTTTGTTTCCTTGGATCTTCTAAATGACCCTCCATCATTTGCACAACTAAATTCTAAAAAACCCGAGTATCTGTCCGGTTACTTGGCACGGTGTTTTGAGCAACCGAGTACCAAGCATGACACAAAGCTATTTCTTCCGCGGGTGTCCATAGTACACGTGTCATTGGAGTAGTGAAATAAAATGAATTATGGTGTTTAAGGAAGAAGATGATGTTGTGTGAAAATATTTTGTGAAAAATGATTTGGAAAAATGTATATTTAGAGGTGTTTTTAAGATTTGAAATTTTTTTTTTATATATACAAACCAACGGTAAAAAAAATGGTGGGGCCCATTTGTATAAACTCACTCAGGGTGAGTTTGGCTATGTTTTTTTGTTGCCAAGAGACAAGTCGCGCACGAGTTATGGTTAAGGAATGAGAGCTGCGCACGAGTTTATGTCACTGGCTGGTGGGTTTAACCCCACTCCCACCAGCCTAAGATACCAAAACTCCAACTTAAATTTAGTAACCTACCAAGAATTTTGATAGTATTAACAAATTCATCCTGCAAGTATCGAATTCTTTATATTCATGCATGCCTCATGCCTCGATCGATTTCGAGAAATAAAAAATTAAACACGAGTTTTAAGTGTTCTTGATTCATATTCCAAAATCAAAATAATGAACGGATTCATTTTAGAAATACTTTTACTGTGCTAAAAGGTCCAATGTTAATTCATATCTACGTGTTACACTATCACGGTAATATTCAAGGCCGTGTTTTAATTTAAGAAAAATTGTGAGGTTTTGAGAGAAACTACATATTAAAATCTTTCAAGAAAAAGGTTTAGGGGGCGTTTGTTAAAATTAGTGCTGAGCAACATGTTCGAACCGGACCGGACAGTCAAGATCGGATTGGATCGAGGATCGAAATGGTCCAAAACCCCGGATCGAGATCGGACCGAAATGATTTGGTTCGGTTCGGGTCGGTGTTCGGTCCGATTAGGTATAACTAACGGGTTTTTGGTAAGATCGAACCGAAACGGATCAAAAATCGAAATTGTCTAAAACCCCGGACCGAGGACCAGACTGAAATTGTCCGGTCTGGTCCGACGGTCTAAATGCTCATCCCTAGTTAAAATTGAGGAGAATGAGTAAGGGCAAAGAAATGCAATGAACATTCTCATTATTGGTGCTTTGTTAATATATGTTGCGGTAATGATTGGAGATGGTGGCAACAACGGCAAGGGTGATAGTCAGGGTCGCGACGATAACGATGTTGGTAAAGAAATCAATAATTAAAATTAGTGGCGGCTACTGGTGGTTGAGGACGACAGCCATTGCAACAGACGATTGGGGACTAGTGATAGTCGGCAGCGGTGGCGATCTAAGGTGGAGGTGGTGATAACGACGATGATGAGTGGTTTTTGATGGTTATCCACAGTTTGTGGTTGCGATAAGCGGTCGTGGTAGATGGTACAAGTAGCGACGGGATGTGATGGTTGTGGCGGTTTTGATGATCGGCGGTATGGTGGTGGTACGGTGGCGCCATCAGTAGCCGTTAATGATGGTGGTAGAGTGTGATGGTCGCTGGTGAACAAAAACACACGTGAATCCATGGTGAGGTGGTAGCGTCTGATGGCAGTGGTGGTGGTGTCGGCGGAGAGCGGTGGTGACGTTGGGAGGCTGGTGGTAGTGACAATGGTGGTGGTCAGTACGATATTGGTAGGGGAAGCAATTAATAAAAATTAGTGATGGCTAGTGGTTGTTGAGGACGACAACCATTGTAACAGACGATTGGGACTTGTGGTAGTCGGTGGCGATGTGAGGTGGAGGTGGTGGTAACGACGATTATCAGTGGTTTGGGTGGTTATTGGCGGTTGGTGGTTGCGATAAGTGGTTATGGTATATGGTATAGGTAACGACGGGATGTGGAGGTTGTGGCGGTGGTGATGATCGACGGTGTGGTGGTGATAGTGGTGACGCTATCGGTAGCCGTTAATAATGGTGGTAGAGTGTGGTGGCAGATGGCAGTAGTGGTGGTGGCGTTAGGAGGGTGGTGCTAGCGACAATGGTGGTGGTTGTAGGTGGAGACGCACACATACTTAAATTTATTTCCTAGAATCCATTACCTTCAATTTACAAGAAAATAGTTCATTACCTAATAATGAATAATAATTACTTATATATCTCTTAACCATACACTCTTAATTATTATTATTTCGATTCCTTTCCTTTTAAAACGTCTAATCAAACACACCCTCTAATTGGTTGACACACTTAAAATTAGTGTGTTTTGACACATATGCCTTTAAACTACTTTTATTCATGTTTACTTTTTGATTTAAGTTTATTTGGATACTAAAAGTTTATTTAGAAACAAAGAGACTAATCTCTATCATCCATCTTCATATTAATCTAATGGATAAGATTAAACAAAAATTTATTTTCTCCTTTTTTTTCCAAACATTAGTATATCTTAAACCGTTAATCGTTATGCGAAAAATATATATCATTACGGCGAGCATTTAATTATCTTTCTACATATATGTTATATGATATACTTTAGAAAAAAAAAATTCTTCATTTTTTTCACGTTTTTTTTTCATTGTCGAAAATTATCATATATGATAATAAATATCATATATGATAATAAATATCATATATGATAGTAACATTAGTATCATATATGATATTTTATGCAAATTTTAAAAAACGAAAAAAAAGACGAAATTTTTTCGTCAAAAGTATATCATAAATGTATATCTGTAGAAAGCTTATTAAATACTCGTCGCGATGATATATTTTTTTAATTTAACATTTAACGTTTTAAAAGATATTTAAATTATAAAATAAATGAAATAATAAAATACTTTTAATTTTCTCTATTATAAAAAATGAAGATGAATGATATGGATAATCTCTTAATATTCAAGATTAATATGATATATAAAATAATTTTACTTTTACTTTTCTAAAGATATAAATGTCAAAATATACTAATTTAAAATATATCAATCAATTTAATAAATATGGAAATCATCTCCTAATAAAAGACAGATTTACACAAATTTTAAAATTTTAACACTCACCAAACATACGCATCTTCAAAAACGACTCTAAGACTAGTGAGAGTGGGGTGAAACCCACTCACCTCCACCTCAGCGGCACGTCAGCTTTTTACCAAACTCACCAAAACTCACCCAAACTCACTACAGGAGGTAATGGCACTCACCAAACTCACCCAAACTCACTCCACATCACCCCATTTTTTCATTAAATATTTTTTATTCATACAATTTTATTACAACACGGGTACACAGAAAATTAAAACACAGTACAAAATTAAAAATAAAACATTAAAAATTAAAACACATTACGAAAATAAAAATAAAAACATAGAAAATAAAAAAAACAACATTTAAAAAAAACTAAAAAGGGATATTATAGGCCTCCTTGATTTGATTTTTGCGCCACTCCGCGACTGCAAGATCACGTCCCGTCAGATGATCTATCGGCTGCATATAAAAGTCCAAGTCTTCCTTTTGCTGTTTCAATCGGGCTATTTTCACTTCTTTTTCCCGGACTTGAATCTCTGTATTCTTCATCTCAAAATATGCGGCCTGTTGTTCACCCTGCACAGTAAAGGCCCGTTCTTGTTGTTCACCAAACCCAGACAACATCAACCTAGCCAAAGCCTCGTCGTTTGTACTCGACTCCCCCGAAACTCTGCTCCATTTAGCCTTAGCCTTAGCTCTGTCCCTTCCCATTGGACGTGGGATCGGTTGCACTTCTTCATTATCAGTGGCATCAACATCCACACTGTTACTTGCATCCATAGAATTTGTATTAAACGAACTAGACCCAGATGACGTGTATCTCTTGCTTACTTTGGAAGTCCTAGCTAATTCGGCAGGCAATTCAACCTCCTTCCATTTCTGAACGTCTTTCAAAATCTCCCAGCAATGATTAAATTTGAACGGTTGTCCAACTTGAGCATCATAATACATCAACGCATCATTAACCATATCAGCATCCGATGCACCACTTCTAGGCCCCATCTGCATCATTTGACCATAAACACCACAAAAACGAGCAATACAAGGTCGCATTGACTCCCACTTACCGTTCAAAGAATTATAAGTACGAACCCCGAGTTCCCCCGTTTTGCTCTTAAAGTACTAAAGGATTTTTGTCCAAAATCCCTGCGTACTCATTTCGTTTCCACTAATGCTGTCAGTAGACACGGAAACCCAACCTTTTGTCAAAAAAATTTCCTCCGATGTTGTCCAATGCTGTTGTCGTTTTGGAGGTTCTTCGACCGCCTTCTTCTTTTGACGTCCCCTAGATAATGTTTTCTTTGGTTTAGGTTTTTGGACCGTTGGTTGAGTTTCGAGGACGGTTTCCAGCTCGGGAGACCCGGTTTGTTGATACGAAGCAAACCCTTGACTATCAATCGAGTCTGAATACTGCGGGATGTAGCAATCTTGAGTTTCATAGGCGGGTTGTGATGAGGAACCACCCCTATGGCTTTGGTATTGAGTCGGGTATTGGGTAGGGTATTGGGTCGGGTATATGGTAGGGTATTGGCTCGGGTATTGGGTAGGGTATTGACTTGGGTCCGGGCAACGGTAAGGTGTGTTTTGGTAAGGTTGAGGGTGATACAATGATGGTGGTCGAATGGTGATACCGGGTGACGGGTTTTCTAGGTCGAAAGTTCCTCGCGGTGTGGGTGGTGAATTTTGGGTATTTGACCTACCTCGACGTTTGTTGGAGGTTCGGGGTGTGTTTTCTTGAGACATGATTTGGAGATTGAAGATGGAGATGAAGATGAGATGTTTGATTTTGTGTGTGTGAAAAATGAAGAAGATGATGGGGGTATTTATAAGTAAATTTTGGGTAAATTTTTTTTTTTTTTTTAATTTGAATAAATCAAACGGTAATAAAAATGGTGGGGCCCAAATTTTCAGAAACTCACTGGGTGAGTTAGCTATTGTTTTTTGGTTGCCAGCGAGAAAGCCGCGCGCGGGTTAGAGCGGTGAGGGTGGTGGTTGCGCGTGGGTTGGTGGTAACCACGAGTGGGTTATAACCCACTCCCACCAGCCTAATAAGACGTTGTCCCTACAGCCATGCTTTTTCTACTCATCCCCACCAAATCATATTTTTTGAAATCGTTTTTAACGTGTTTTTTTTGTTATTTAACATTGTATGATGCTTTCAAGTTACTTTTTCGTCTCAAAATTGTTTGCTTTAAAAAAAATACAGTTTAGATAAAAATTATTTTGCATTTTGTTTTTAATTGCATATCACTAGACCAATTATACTCACTGTATTATTTAAGATTAAAGAAAACACAAAATAATTATTTTTGTTAGAATGTATATATTATAATAAATCGAATAAAATATTATTAACGATAAAACAATAAAGTATCACTAGTATTATTTTATAAAAATAGTTATTGTATACACAAAAAGACTAAAATTACCAAAGTGCACGAAAATTGTAAAAAAGACAAGGAGTTTAATTGTAAATATAACAAAATACTAGTTATCAGTAGTGATAAAAATATCCCTAATAATAAATAATATAAAATACATATTTTTATCATTAGTGATAATTAATATTTCCTCATAAGTACAACTTTATTTTTTTCGTTTTTCACATTTTATTTTTACATTTTGATCATTCTAAGCCTTCTGTGTTTTTTTCGTATGATATGACCTGATCACTAATCAAAACTGATACATTAAAATGTAACTAAATGCAATTCAAAATAACTTATACCTAATTATTTAATTAAAGTTTTTCTTTTAAAAATTTGTAACAATAATATATTTAGAAAAAAAGACAATATAATATAGGGTAAAAGCCATAAAATACCATCTTATTTATTTATTTGTGTCGATTTTAAACACTTACTATTTTATCTCGTGGCTTTACCATTCTACTTGTTTGTTTTGTAATAATATTACCATTATTACCGGGAACATTTACACGTCATTTAATTAATAAAAAAAAATATAAATTCAATTAATATATCCTAGGTGGATGGTAAAGAATATGTTTATCCCATCATCATACCCTGGCCCTTGACCTTTTCTTTATTGTTTTCCATCAAAACTCAAAAATGAAGATCTAAACATAAACCCTAATTTCTGGAGATCTAAACATAAACCCTATTTTCTTATCAAAAAACTCAAAAATGGCAAAACCTTATTAACCATATCAGGTTTCAACACGCAATCCTTAATAAACGAAGCCAAATCAGGCTCACTAATCGGCTTACAAGCACACAATTCCCCATCACCAAAAATCACATAAGGCTTCCCGTCTTTCACAAAGTCACATCTTTACTGTTTTTACCTCTTATACCACTTTGCTCCCTACAAACAACAATCACATTAAACCCTCTGTTAACCAACTCCTTAACAACAAAGTTCCCAATGTATCCAGTTGAATCCACTACTAAAACATTGATATTCTTAATGGGTTTGTCTCTGAATGAAGATTTAGTTGGTGTGTTAAGAGGTGTAGAAGCTACAAGACAGAATCTTTTTGTGGCGTGAAAATGGGTTTTTAATGGGAATGAAAATGGTGAATGGGTTAGTTGGAGGTTGTTAAAGTGATGATGAGATGAAACAAGGTTCTTGAAGGTTGATGATGATAATGGGTTTAGAGTTGTGGTGTAGAAATCAGACGTGGAAATCAAACGATGATAAACGATGATGATAATGGGTTTATGTTGTTATAGATAAAGTCAAACGATGGAAGTACATGATAGATAGTGGAAATCAGACGTGGCGTTAATAAACGTAAAAAAAGAATGACGTGGATATTACCGTGCCACGTTGTCGGTAACAAGTTACTAAATGGGTAACTTCGAAACGATTTTGAAAGTAGAATGGTAAAATCACGAGATAAAATAGTAAGTGTTTAAAGTCGGCACAAATCAATAAGTAAGATGATATTTTATGGCTTTTACCCTATAGTATATTGTTTAGATTTTCTATAAATAATGAATGATTAAATTAAAATATTAAGAAAAGTATGAAAAATAAAAACAAAACAGAAAACGTAATAAGAATAAAAAACAAAATTTAATTCGTTATTACAAAATACAAAGGATTGTCTTCCCCTATAAATTCTTTTTTTCCACAATTTAGTCATTTTAGTTTTAAAGAATATGCACATAAAAAAAATGATATGTGAATCACAAAACTGCATATATGACGTAGTTTCATATGCAACATACATAAAGGTAAACAAATCGATTTTTTAAAGGCCAAACATATATTAGTACCCTAAATTTGGTAATGTGGATCATCTATTACCCTGAACTTTTAAGAGTTCAGAGTGGTACCCTGAACTTGATAAAATGGAATTTCTACTACCCTATACTAGTTAACCTAATAATTAATTGTTTTTAGTAAATATATTATTTATAATATTAAATTAATTTTTATTATTAAAAATTAATATATTATTTTAATCTATTATCTATAATAAAAAAATATTTGTGGCTTTTTAAAATATTTCTATCGCACTACTTTTAATATATTTTTTATATATTATTAAGTGTTTGTTTCAAATAATTATTTGAAAAGTTATAAAAAATAATATAAAAGTTTTGTTATTTTCTATTTAAATATACATATGAAGAAAATTAAATTTTAAATTGTTATCGTTACAAATATTTATTTCTTCAAATGCATATTTAAATAGAAAATAACAAAACTTCTATCTATTTTGTTATAACTTGTTCTAATAATTATTTGAAACAAAAACTTAATAATATAATATAAGGTATATTAAAAGTAGTGCGATAGAAATATTTTTAAAATGATTGCTACAAATATTTTTTTATTATATATACTAGATTAAAATGCTATATTAATTTTTTAAAATAAAAATTAATTAAATATATGAAAGATATATATTTACTTAGCCTAAGTTTACTATAAATTAATTATTATAAAATATTTTACTAAAATAATAAAAAAAAATTATTATTTATTGAGTTAACTAGTATAGAGTAGTAGAGATTCCATTTTGTCAAGTTCAGGGTACCACTCTGCACCCTTAAAAGTTCAGGGTACTAGATCATCCACTTTGTCAAGTTCAGGGTACTAATATATGTTTTGGCCTTTTTTAAAAAACTAGTAATTTGGTTTGAGTCAACTAACATGACTTAAAAAAAGATCGATTCAAAACTTATTTTTGTTTAAATTTTGAATATTTATAAAGTTCATAACAATTATAAAAATATGAATAAAGATTAAAGCACGTAATAGCGGAAGCGATCAAAACATAGAATCATAATAATAACACATTCATAATTAATCGATGAGCGTACCTTTTACAATGCGATTCCAATGAACAAGAACAAATCACCAATTTAGGGTTTATGATGATCAATAATTAACCCCTTACCCTTTTGTTAATCTGTAAAACCCGCATGCTTTTACCATGAATAGTACCCTTAAGATCGTACGTACTAGATTAAAACTTTCCTTTTATAGTATGATTACGTTCACGTGTTAGAATTTTACGTATTACGTACGTGTTAGAACACGATAAGTATTTATTACGTACGAACGCACAATAATTATTTAAACAATAATTAATCACGAACATGCGATCATGAAATCATGAACGTAATTTAATCACGAGCTAATATTAATTACGTATATATATTTATTACGAACACGAATAAATATATTAAGTCACGGTTAATATTTAAGGAGAACACATAAAACACGAACACGACTAAACACGAACGAACACTAAAATAAATAGACTCGGAAAATGGTACGGGTACCCCATGTGGGGCCCCCTACCCGCGGCTACATCAAGAAGATGGGCCAAGCCCATCAAAATTTTACTAAGAAAGGGGTTAAGGTAAAACTTTTGGTCATTTTCCACTTTACAGTAAAATAATCAAAAACCTAAAAAGTTTTTCTCCTTCTCCTTGTCCTCTCCCTTTGGCCGCCGCATATAACAACACACAAGGGGGTGTTTGTTTGATTTTTGATCTTTAATTTGGTGCAAGTGTTCGTGTGTGTTCATCCTCGTTTGATCCACGCATTCGGTATACCTTTTTAATCCTTTTTCTTTTTGTTTTGATTTAATAAATTAAATAAGAACATGATGTTTTTAAAAAGATAATTAAAAACATAAATCAAACATGTAAATGGTTATAGGGTAAATCAAAACGGAGGATTTAGGGGTGTTTGTTGTGGCCGGCGCCTAAACCGAACCCCAAGGGGGTCTCGGCTTGGCATATGGACCACCACCGAGACCTCAAGGTCTCGGTTTGGTGGTGTGAGTCCCACGGCAGCAGCAAACAAGGGGGAACCCCGATGTGGTTCGGGGTATGGTGTTGATTACGGGTCCGGTTCATGGTTTCTAGTCACGATCCGGTTCATGGTTTATGTTAAGGTTATGTTTTTATTAATCATATGCTATAAATTAAATTAATAAATATGACATGATTAATTTAATAAACATGACTTAGGTAATAATTTAATTATTAGATCATGGAAATTTTAACCTAAGTATTTATATATTTCTAGACTTTATATTAATTAACTATTAAAAACCATGGCTATAATTAATTAATTGACATGACTTAGGTTATATTATTAGTAATTAATAATACATGTTTTAACCTAAATATTTAACTTTATTTAATTAAAAACATGATATATTTAATTAAATACTTTTAACCTATAGTTTATTTAAATTACATGTAATAATTAATAAACTATACCTTATATCATTAAGACTTAGAAAAATAATCAGAAAACACGTAAGCTTATATACTTAGCTTATTTAACCAGCTTATATCTAATTATGGAAACTTTCTATTTTTAGAAACTTATTTATTTAAGGCAGCTAATCTATTTATGGAAACTTTCTATTTTTAGAAACTTATATATTTTAAGCAGTAATTCTATTTTTGGAAACTTTTTATTTTTGGAAACTTTCTATTTTTGGAAACTTTCTATTTTTGAAAACTTTCTATTTTTGGAAACTTTCTATTTTTGGTAACTTTCTATTTTTGGAAACTTTCTATTTTAGGAAACCTGCTATTTTTAGAAAGTTACTTATTATTACACAGTAAGTATAATAATACATGAAATATAAGTAATACTTAATCAGAATAGACAGAATATAAGATAAACACAGTTTAAAGCTTAAAACAGTAAAACATGACATGAATGTATAAAATAAGCTAAGACATGACATAAAACCAGTTACGTATTTAGTAATCAGATACTTATACACGTATGTATTTATGTAGCATTAGTGATACCGAAGTAGGACTCACCTCTGGTTCGTCTTCTTCGTTCACTGGACATAAGGTACGGATTCTCGTCCTTTCAGTATGGACATTCTTTCCTTATTAGGATTTCCCCGTATGCAGCCAACTGTTTTCCCGTAGTATAAGTTTATATGTTTGATTGCTTATGTTTAATTTAGAATACCTATAGCCATATACATGCATGACCAGTTTCACCTAGTTATGGAGGTACCATAACCATAACACTAGAGGCACTGGTGTTATGACTTCCCCACGGCGGAGTGATTGCTCGTGGCGTCCCTTCAGCTTTTGGCCATATTATTATATTTATCATGTGGGGCGTATGGGTGCATCCTAGTTACTTGTTTTCAGCAGATTGCTCAGTGTGAATGTGGTGTGTGCCTTGCATCCTTCACAAGGAGCTGATCCCTCCTACCCAAACCAATATATTAAATTAGAGGCATCCCCTCTAATTTGCATGATGAGGTCACCCCTCCAAGTATTCATGCACGGTGGATTTTCATGACCTATATTGACTAATGGTATAATATGTTAAATAGTTTTTATAAGATAAACATAAGGCTTTTCAAACTATAAAACCAGTTTTACCAAGACTTAACCGGGTTATTCGGGACTTAGTTTCTTCCGCTGTTATATGCTTATATGCTTACATTATTCATGCTTTATTGTACATCCGTGCACTGAGCGTATTGCTCAGCCGTTTTCCTTTTCTATGTTCTCAAAACGGCAGGTACTAAGGGACGCTCGTAGACTTTAAGCGTACGTGCATATGGACTGGAAGCTTTCTAGCCTTTCTTTACTTTATGCATTATCTTACTTTGATACTCTTGCCATGGACATTGTTTAGTCCTTTCTTTTACAGTACTTATGTTTGTGTATGATGAGCTTTACTTTTGGACTACCGATGTTTGATTCCGGTATTTTCCTTTTATGGTCATGTAATGTTTAGACATTTATCCTTGTATACTTTGATGACACGCCATAATTACGCGTGACATTCCATTATCAAAATGGGGTGTTACATAATCGATCCAAGATATAATATATAGTACGATTATATTATATTCTTGTACACACGTATAATAACGAGTTAACCCAAAACCTAGTTCGTATAAAACGAGTATAAACGTGAAGTGGAAAAATCAAATCGAAACCCTATGTGGGTATTCGGCCGATCGAACAAAAGAGAAAGAGAAGAATACGATGACAAATTATAAGAAATCTCATGGGTATATATAGTGCATTAAACCTTCGAGCCCAAGTTTAATAATTGTACTTAGGATTAAGGAAAAAATTTCATTTTCCCCTCCCCTTGTCTAGCCGATCGGGACACCACATCCATAGGTTTTTTCGGAACCTTCTTTCTCTTCTAATTTATTCCACGTTAAGTCGTTAATCGCTAGTCCTTGGCTATGTTTGGCAAAACTAGTTGTAAGCTGTAAGTTGTTAACTGTAAGCTGTAAGTTGTAAGTTGTAAGCTGTTTGCTAAAAAACTGTTAATTTTAATAAAAATGTTTGGTATATTTGCTGTTAACTGTAAAGGTAAGATGTAAAATGACTTAAAATGACATCTTTTAATAAATTATAATATGGTTGAAGGTTATATCAATAATTTACACTTTAACAGCTCTTGACAATATAAAAAGCTGTATGAAACAACTTTTTATTTAAGAGCTATTTGGTTAAAATAAAAAGCTAACAACTCTAAAAAATGTTATGTCAAACAGAGCTATTAGATTATTTTTTTAACAAAAAAGCTAACAGCTGTATAAAAGTTTTAGAAAAGCTCTTACCAAACGGACCCCTTAACTATTAAAACTTAACGACCGTTAAATGTTTAAAGCTCGTTTTAATTAATAAATATATAATATAATATATTAATATATTAACTTTTTACGTATTATATGTAATCTCATAATCTCGAGTTCGATCTTAATATACGATTATTAAAATTTAAGTCCATAAAACATACAGATTACTATTTGTGTATAATAACACAACTTGTTTTATTATATGCTCGTACATAATGATCACATAACTTACACGCCTCGACAATTCATAGCTAAGTTTACAAGATTATCCAATAAATGGGCCCTCACTCCTTCGCACCTTCCAATCATTCATTTTCATCCTAAAACAATTTATTTTAGTTTTTATTTATTTTAAAATAATTTTTTTTAAATACGATCTTAATATGATAGGTCATTTTATATGTGTTATTAAAAGTGAAAAAATCGATGCTTGAAATTTTGGTTTCTAATTGATGTAGTTGACTAATTTACTAATTCTACTCATATATATGCTCCTCAAAACAATCTTATAAGTATTTGTCTAATTTTAATCTTAAATTCAACTAACATGATAAAAAATTAAATCATAAGTTTTTGTTTTTAAGTTTCATTTCTATATAAAAAGTAAAAAATAATTTATAGTTATTTTAGTCTTTTAGAATCTTTGTGAATGAAGTTTTCAAACCAAACAAATATAATATCGATATTAGCTTATACTCCTTTCGTCTCTAAATAAATATTCATTGTTAATTTTCGGAGTCAATTTTTTTCAACTTTAATTTTAAATTTTTCTGTTTATATTATATAATATTTAATAAAAATTACACCAACGAAAATACATTTAAAACACAATCCATTCATATAATTTACATCAAATGTTACATAGCACAAATAAAATAACTTAAGGTCAAAGTTGAAAAAAAAATTACTTCAAAAGTTAACAGTGAACATTTATTTAAAAACGTAAAAAATAACTAATTTTGTTGTTCATCAAAAGCTACTCAAAATCAGTCACAATCACTTTAACTTATCAATTTACTTTAAGCATTTATTGCATTAACAATCCCCCCCTTTTTGATTCCGACAATACATAAACTCAATCACACAAAAACAAGATTTTCGAAGACGAATTTATTCATTTCTCCCCCTTTGTCGAAGCAAAAAGGTTGCGTAAGCCGGTGTTGAAGAAACGGACTTTGCAAAGACTCCCCCTTGGTGCTTACTCCCCTAGCTTGGGGCACCGAGGAATCGAGATATGGTGACAAGCTACATAGAAGGGTTAGTTGAACAAAAGAAACAACCAACAATATATAGCAATATGTCACATAAAAAAAGAGAAGAAAACACAAAGACAAAGATCCAAGATAGGTTACTAAAAGAACATCATACAAAGAAGTATGGAAAAAAGAACAAGCCAAAAGCATAAATCTTATCCTAGTTATTCTAGAATTCTAAGATTTGCTTGAATTTGGTGTCTTGTGGATAAGCAACCAATGCTTATATGAAAGACAAGGTAATAGCGGAGGGTGGTGGGGGTGGCTTGTTGGAGATCTCATAATCAAAGTGAAGAGAAGGCTTGATTAAGAGACTCTTGATGTAGCTCAACTCCTCATAGATGTGTGCCATAGCAAGGTGTTGATATTGACAACATTGACAATATGTTCCATGATGCATGACATTATCATGAGAAGGAGGAAGAACACTAAAGGGTGGTGGTGGAAGAAAAGATGTTCCACAATCAACATTCTTGGTAGGAGACATGTGATTAAGAGTGTTCTTGGGTGGGTTTGGATTGAAAGCAATTGGAGAAAATGGAGGAGATTAAAGGCTTTCATTGGGAGAATAAGACATTCTGGATGTGAAGTAATGCAAAATGCTTATGGTTTAAATAGGGAAGGCTTAGGGTATTTTTGGGGTGGTCAAAGGGTTTGAAACAAAGATTCTCAAAAATGTTGGAGCAAATCTGGAGTTTCAGACAGAAACCCGAAAAAGGAAGGCACTGTAGGCGGTTCCTTATCTATGGTGGCGGTACCTTATCAATAAGGTACCGCGGATCACATATGGAACCTCCTGCAGAAGCAGGGTTTGGTGTTTGGAGGAAGATTTTTCAGCAAATCTTATTTTTCTAGTCTAACTTATCATAGGGATATGCTTAAAAGCAAAGATAGACAAAGAAAACATATGCAAACTTACCAAATAGAGATTTGACCAAAATACATGGATTAAAAAAATCGATGTAGGAGGTGTGTAAGACAAGACCTTAAGTCATGACACAATGATCCTCCATGATTCTATCTTGTTCTTGCTATGTTTGAGAGAATCATACATATGAATTATGTAAGCTCTAGATAAATAGCGAGAATCTATGAAAAATCGTTTTTAGATTGAATTAACAATGTCAAACGAATTTCTCAACCATTTTCGAAAGAGACTTTGAGAATTTTGAAAAGGAGAGGAGAAGATTTTTCAAAAGGAGTTTAAAAGACTCAAAGACTCAAAGTGATAAACTATAAAAAGAAGGAAATCAAGGAAGATGTTCCATTATTCCTAGACCTAGACGCAAGTAATTAAAAGGTTCCCTCTTAAGTGGCTTAGTGAAGATATCGGCTAAGTTGTCCTCGGAGGGCACCTTTTCAATAGAAATGTTCCCCTTTTGAACATTATCCCTAAGGAAATGGTGTCTAATTTCTATGTGTTTGGTTCGCGAATGTTGCACGGGATTCTTGCTTAGGTCTATAGCGCCTTTATTATCGCACATGATGGGAACATCATCAAGAGAAATCCCGTAATCAACAAGCGCTTGCTTCATCCATAGAGCTTGTTGGCATGCTTTTCCGGCACTCACATACTCGGCTTCCGTGGTGGATATTGCAAGAGCGGTTTGTTTCTTGGAGAACCAAGAAGTTAAACAACAACCCATGAAGGTACAAACTCCACTAGTGCTTTTCCGGTCCACATAGTCTCCCGCATGATACGAGTCCGCGTAGACAATGGTTTCTACGCCGGTCCCTTTAGGATACCATAATCCTAAATGTATAGTGCCTTTAATGTATCGGAAGATACGCTTAACCGCTTCAAGGTGAGAGGTTTTGGGAGCCTCTTGGAAGCGAGCACAAAGGAAAACACTAAACATGATATCCGGTCGACTTGCCGTTAGGTACAACAAACTACCAATCATACCTCTATATTTGGTGTTGTCTACCGACTCACAATCATCATCTACGGTGAGTTTAGTATCCGAGGCCATAGGGGTCTTCATTGGTCTAGATTCTTCTAATCCAAATTTCTTTAGCATTTCTTTAGCGTACTTAGATTGACTAAAGAAAATACCATCGTCCATTTGCTTAATTTGGAGTCCTAAAAAGAAGGTAAGTTCTCCCATCATACTCATTTCAAACTCATCATGCATGATTTTGGCAAAGTCATCACACAATTCTTGACAAGTTGAGCCAAATATAATGTCATCAACATATATTTGTACGATTATAAGGTGAGAACCTTTCTTCTTTGTAAAGAGTGTATTGTCTACCATTCCCATGGTATACTCATGTTTAACAAGAAACGCTTTAAGTCTATCATACCAAGCTTTGGGTGCTTGTTTGAGTCCATAAAGTGCTTTCTTAAGCTTGTAAACATGGTCCGGTTTCTCAAAATCAATGAAGCCGGGAGGTTGAGCCACATATACCTCCTCATTGATCAAACCGTTAAGAAATGCACTCTTTACATCCATTTGTTGAAGCTTAAAATCTAAGGCACAAGCGTAGGCTAAAAGGATTCTAATTGATTCTAATCTAGCTACCGGTGCATATGTCTCGTCATAATCAATCCCTTCTTGTTGATTATAGCCTTGAGCTACAAGTCTAGCCTTGTTACGAGACACAACACCATTCTCATCTAGCTTATTCCTAAATACCCATTTGGTTCCTATAATGGTAGAACTTCTAGGTGGAGGAACAAGTTCCCAAACATCATTGGCAACGAATTGATTCAATTCTTCTTGCATCACAATGACCCAACTCTCATCCGTCAAAGCTTCTTTAACATTCTTTGGTTCAATCAAGGAGACAAAACAAAAGAAGTTGCTTTGGTTTTGGACTTGAGATCTTAGGGTCCTTTGATTTAAGTCACCAATGACATTATTAAGAGTATGATCCCTAGATTCCTTAATGTTTACTTCCTTTTCAACACTAAGGTCTTCAATTCCTATTTTTCTAACCTCTTTGGCTTTAACTACTTCTAATTCATCCAAGTCATCATCAACCAATGGTGGTGTCTTGGGTGAAGTAGGGGTTTCATCAAAGGTTACGTTGAGTGATTCTTCAATAACCCCCGAGGTTCTATTTAGGACTATGTAGGCTTTACTAGTTTGGGAATAACCTAAAAGGATACCTTCGTAAGACTTTGGGTCAAACTTGGTAAGGTAGTCTTTGGTGTTGAGGATAAAGCACTTGCTTCCAAACACCCTAAAGTATTCTAATGAGGGTTTCTTACCTTTAAGAATCTCATAGGGGGTCTTTCCTAGGAAAGGTCGAATAAGAATTCGGTTGAGAATATAAGTCGATGTGTCCACGGCATTGCACCAAAACTTTTGAGGCAAAGATTGCTCGTTTAACATCGTCCTACTCATCTCTTGGAGAGTCTTATTCTTCCTTTCAACTACCCCATTTGATTGTGGAGTGCGAGGAGCCGAGAAGTTATGGGTAATACCATGAGCTTCACAAAAGGCACCAAATTGCACTTCATTATCAAATTCCCTACCATGATCCGTCCTAATAGAAACAATTGAACATCCTAGTTGATTTTGAATTCTTCGACTAAAGATTTTGAAGTGATCGAAAGCTTCATTCTTAGATGCCAAAAATCTAGTCCAAGTGAATCTAGAATAGTCATCAACTATAACTAGGGTATAAAGGTTACCTCCATAACTCCGTATGGCGGAAGGTCCAAAAAGATCCATATGTAGGAGCTCTAAGCACCGAGAGGTCGAAACCAAATTCTTGGCTTTGTGACTTGAGTGAACTTGCTTTCCAATTTTGCAAGCATCACAAAAGTGACTATCAAACTTAATCTTGGGGAGGTGTCTTACCAACTCCTTAGAGACTAAAGATTGAATTAAACGCATATTAGCGTGACCTAATCTCCTATGCCAAAGAGTAGAACTATCATCTATAGTCGCAAGACATATGTTGTCTTTTGACTTCTTATTAACCTTCATGACATAAAGCCCATGCTTTCTAACACCTTTTCCAATGACTTTTCCATCTTTTACGATTTCACTGTCATGTTCCGAAAAGATGACCTTACACTTATTATCACAAATTTGACCTATACTTAAAAGGTTAAATCCTAAGTTATCTACGTGCTCAACATTTTCAATGGTCATGGAGTCAAGAGAAACCGTACCTTTGCCAATGATATTACCACGTAGACTACTAGCGAATGTGACGTTACCTCCATCATATGCTTTGTAATGCGAGAACAAACTTCGATTACCCGTCATGTGTTTAGAACACCCACTATCCTTAATCCACTCATCGGGCTCCAAATCAATTCCCAAGCATATCTAGGTAACAACACACAAGATCAAACATTTGGTCCCCAATATCTCATGGGTCCAAAAATTTTAGTTCCAAACATCCCTTGCATTTGGTTGGGATGCATGAATGAAGAAGGGGTTCCCCATGGAGAACAAAATGGAGGAGGGTAGTAATTCATGTAACCATTTTGTTGTTCATTATTTCTCCTAGGTGTATTTGATCTAGGTTTAGAGTTATTATTATTCCTTCTAGGTGTTGGAGTTTTACTTCTAGATCGTGAATTGTTTTGATTATCTCTTCTAGGCGTTGTCGTTTTACTTCTAGGCCTAGACTCATTCCGTACTCTAGGTGGAGTAGAGGACAGTCTAGATAAACTTCTATTTCCCATGAGAGGTTTACTTAATGGCTTGTAGAACTTACCAATAGCATTATCGTCAAGTATGGGTAATTTTACCTTATTAACAGTAAGATGCTTTAGTTTTTCATCTAACTTAGACTTTTCAGAAAGTTCAGGATTTTCACCGAAATCATCCTCTGCCCGCGGTACCTTATCTATGGCGACGGTTCCATAGTGATAAGGAACCGCACCATACAATTTGGAACTACGTACAATGGGCGTTTTTTGTGAAAACTTGACTTGTTTTGGTTCACTAGTTGAGGCTTCATTTGAGTTAAAACGTAGACCAAGTCTTTCCTTAGAATGAACTTGTTTGTTTAACATATCATCAAGAGCACTAGTTCCTTTCATGAACTTTTCCAATTTAATGGAGGTGCTCTTAAGATCTTCATTCTCTAATCTAAGTTTCTCACAACTTAAGCAACTTAAATCAACCTCTTTATTTTTCTCAAGTTTAACCAATTTCTCCCTAAGTTCATTGATCTCATTTTCAAGCTTAGTTTTGGTTGTTTTTAAGGTTTTATTCTTTTCTATGAATTTAAGACTAAGTTTGTGTAAACTATCATATTTGCCTTCAAATTCAATATCATCTAAGGTGGAGCTATCATTACTATAATATTCGGTTTCAGAATGTACCTCTTTAAAAGTGTGAGCCATTAGACATTTCTCCTCTTTGGGGTTGTCATCATCATCATCACCACTATCGCTCCAAGCGCCACTAACGAACGCCGTGTGGTTCTTATCACGAGCGGGCTTTGGACAATCACCAATGAAGTGATTTGGATCACCACATCTAAAGCAATTCCTATCACCTTTTTCGTTCTTGACAAACCGATTCTTTGACAATGGTTTCTTGTCATAGTTGGGTTGCCTAACGTGTTGACCTCGTCTCTTGAAGAACTTCTTGAAATCTCTCACCGCCAATGCATACTCCTCGTCATCGCTTTCCGAGGAACTATCATGTTCACTTTGTGCCTTCTTGGCTTTAAGTGCAAGAGATGTCCTTTCACTCTTGGTTTTCACTAATTCCGAGTCCTTCAAAATTATCATCTCCTGAACCTTCAAGTTTCCTATGAGTTCATCGAGTGATAAAGTTGAGAGATCTTTCGACTCTTCAATCGCCGTGACTTTTGCTCTCCACTTTGGATATAAGGCCCTTAGAAACTTCCTAACATTGTTCTTGCTAGAAAAACCTTCATCAAGTGCTTTTAGACTAGTAATAATGGTGTTAAACCTAGCAAATGCACTATCAATAGTTTCATCTTCTAAGATGACAAATTGTTCATATTTTTGGACAAGAAGATTGGTTTTGCTTTCTTTGACTTGGCTATTACCTTGGTGGGTTACTAAAAGAGTGTTCCAAATATCTTTAGCGGTTTCACACATAAAAATTCTTTCATACTCTTTCTTAGACAAAGCATTATAAATCACCATTTTAGCCTCATTATTTTTTGAAAGTTTCTTTTTAGTATCGTCATTAGCTTTGTCAAAAGTGACCAATTCTTTTGTTTTAGAAACTTCATTAAATTGAAAGGGTAAAAAATCACCATTGGTAATAACATGCCAAAGATCTAAATCTTTTGATTTCACATAAGTTTCAAATCTATTTTTCCAGTAAATAAAACTATCGGTTTCAAAAAGTGGTGGTCTTTGCATAGATTGCCCTTCTAGGTATTTGTTGGAATCCATAGATCGATTCAAGTTTTAAAATACAATATACTTTAAAAATTCTTGAGCAACCCGCTCTGATACCAATTGTAGAAACTAGAAGGGGGGGGGGGGGTTGAATAGTTTCTTATATTTACTTGTTAAAATGTGGTTTCCAAAAATCCTTTTTCAAAAACTTAGGCTTGAGGAAATATATGAAATCTTCGTATGCACAATATGAACAATGATAGTGTAACTAAACTAATACTAACAAAAATATATCCACAAAGAATAAAAAATGATAATGTAACTAATCTAATACTAACACATGTATATGCATAAAGAATAAAGAATGTAAAGAGTTAAGGGTAAAGAAAGATCAAACCGAACACCAAGGATTTATAGTGGTTCGGCAACGAAGCTCACTCCTCGTTCCTACTCCACTCCTCGAGTACTCCTTACTCGAGAGTTCACTACACAACAAGCTCCTTATGGTGGAGAAAACCGTACACGTCGCTTAACCAATTTCCGACTCTAAGCTAAAAGTCGAGCCCTAATCGTAGCTAGGACCAATCTACACAACTATACTTAGTACATACACAACTTCCAAATAGACACAACTACTTGGATCTTCACAACTATGACACAACTACAAGTGTATAAAATTAGATCTTCAATGGATCTTTGGTGGTGGACTCAACACTTCACAAGGATAGTGTTCTTCTCGTTGCACTTAGAGAGGAAGGGATGGAAGAACAAGATTCACTTCTTAAACAAGTAATAATCAAACAAATTATCAAAGATTTGAGTGATTAAAGAAGGGGTTTGAATCTGGAAATAAATGTGCAAAAGAGGTGAGATGAAAAGCTGAGAATGGTCCACTATTTATAGGACAAAGGAGCCAACGACTAGTTCTGCCCGCGGTACCTTATCTTAGCCCGCGGTACCTTATCGATAAGGTACCGCCTAGGTGCTAAGGTACCGCCGAACTAGACTCCGCTCCTTTTTGTCCTTTAGTGGTGGAGGTCTTATCTGGATATAAAAAATATCCTGAAAGGATATTCTTAACTAAATAAGAATATGCCATTTTCAAATTTCAAATAATTAATTTAATAAAACATTTTCTTAAAAAGAAAGTTTAATAAAAACTTGTCACACTTAATAAAAAGTGAGTTTTAAGAAAAGATTAAATCACTTGATCACTTGATTAAGGTTAGTACTTGTTTATCCCCTTAAGTGAAAATGGGTAAAATGAAAAATACTTGAACTCAAGAATTCGTTTTTCGTTGTTTTCGTAAATGCTTGTTTTTACATATTGTCGTAATCAAAACAAGGCGAGACCGAAAAATGCAACTAACGTTTTTAGGCATTTATTACATTAACAGATAACATTACGGCTTTACCGAATGTTCAGCATCCATTGTCTTTGGGGGATGACAATGTGCTTACTTTACCCACCCCACCTCCCATGGATCTTGATTTCACATACTTTTCGTATGTTGAAAGAACCTTTCTCCCATTCAAGACTTATCCCCCCGCCTCTCCTTTGTTGATGTCAACCGGGAACGAGGACAAGGTATCCTGGTATTACATTCGAGGCTTCCCCATGGACCATTTAATTTGGGGACGAGTCAGGCTCGTGACTCGGTTAATCTAAACAAGCGCTCTTCGGGAGGCAACCCGATTATCTATCTTTACTTGTTTTCGCCATAAGTGTAGGGGGAGCCCCGTTGATGTTTCTTGTTTTCTTTCTTATCATGTGCAGGGATTAGAGCTTCAAAGACACACTCTTGATGACTTTTGATGACCCGTAATTCCGTGGTCCCGTCTTCCCGGTTCTATCCTAAACTCTTTTGATTCTCTATTTTATATTTCTCAATATTAAAATAGGAATCTCTTTAGTTGTCTCTTCCTTAGCGAGATTTAAACAACGTGCACAATGTCCTAAGTGTAGGGGAGTTTACTCCCACATGCTTAAACATTAAGGACAATGTTTATATTAAGTGTAGGGGGACTTCTATCGAAGTTAAGTGGCTTTTTCCTTGTATTTGTCCTCATTTTAACCAGAAAATCAATTTTTCGACATTTTTCAAAATTTTTAATCTATTTGGCCTATTAGTTTTTCCCCTTTGTATAGTTATTTTCTTTCTTTGCTAGAATAAATTTTAATAAATGGTTTTAGTTTTCAAACTTTGTGAATCTTTTGACTCAACCCGAGTTTACTTATCTAAGTTTACTCTAGCTAGTATCCTTAACGTGTTTAAGTCAGGTTTTGCTAGGCTTTTATATAGGGAGCTATAAAACGCGAAAGTATTAACTCTCACGGGTTAAGAACTAGAACTTTTCGCAAGTTCCTATAACTGATCCTAGAGAGTTGTTTATCAAGGGAACTTTAAAATGCGATTTCTAAACTTGAAAAAGTCTAAGAGTTTGCAAGATCCTATAGATGAATCGAAAACCCAAAACTTTGATTTATTAGGCTAAGCATCCACGAGTCTCATTCTTTGAGATTTTAAACTATAGAGAACAAGAGATGATAGAGTCAATTATAAGTTTGGTATTCTTTCGTGAATTTATGTGAGTTAATTATAAGCCTATTCTCCCATCGCTTGTTAATAAATTTATCTACAATAAATAAGGTTGTACGATTTGAAAAGTTACTTAGCTTCTAGCCCAAGATCGTTTAAAAGTTGCTCGGTATGGATTAGAGTTCATAGCCAAGGCATAACTTATTGAAGCGGGATGCGAAGATTGGCGAGTCCAAAAATGTCCTAACAAAACATGAGGGCTACATTTTGTTGCTAAAGATCCAAAGTGATGTGAAGAATCATTTATCAAAAATCAATATGAAGGATCGAGACACACGACGAAAAGCAAATACTCCCTAAAAGTCATGGAGAAGTCTATCCAAAAAGGCCCTAACTGTAACACCCCATTTGGATAAATAGAATGTCACAGGATAATCATGGCGTAATATCAAAGCATAAGGTAAATGTCCTAGAACATTACATGACCATAAGGGATAACCGGAATCAAACATCAGTCCCCAACATAAACTCATAAACAAGCATAAAGTAAAAGTAATGCAATTTAAACAGAAACATAATATAGCTCCCATCCTATGCATAACCTTTCCATGCTCTTGACCTTGTGTACCTGCCGTTTGGGGACATGAAAAGAGAAAATGGCTGAGCGAGACGCTCAGTGCGCGGATATATAATAATAACATGGAATAACATAACATAAATGAAGGCTGAAATGAAAGCATAAAATTGAAAATGCAGCGGAAAAATGTAAGTTCTGGGAAACCTGGTGACATGTAATAAACTTGTAATATGAAATAAACTTGTAACTTGTAATAAACTTGTAACTTGTAATAAACTGGTTTATTCTTAAAATATCATGTTCATGTAAATACTGAAAGTCTGCCGTTTAATTATGAAACTGTAATTTAACTGCCAAGAGCTCATATAGGTCATGAAATATGTCAACGTGCATGAATACGTGGAGGGGTGACCTCGTCATGCTATAGAGGGGTGACCTCTAAGTACTGTGCTGGGTGGAGAGATCAGCTCCAATGTGAAGGATGTAGAGCACACACCACGTTCACCCTGATAACTTGTAACACTTATAAGCCTAGGATGCATCCATACGCCCCACTAAAACATACATATAAAAATGGCCAAACTGAACATGAGTGGGACGATGCAGGATATCACTCTCCTGCATGTGAGTCACGACACCGGTGCCTCTAGTGCCGTGGTTACGGTACCTCCGTAACTAGTACATAAACTGGTCGTGCTTGTATATAACGCTCAGGCAATTCTATTTAGTTATTAACATGATTACTGATAACTTTAAACATATACTGGGGAAAGCATTTGGCTGAAGATGGGAAATCCTAATCATGCATATGAAGGAAGTCCTTACTGAAAGGACGGAAAATCCGTACCTCACGTCCAGTAACGCAAATGAAGAATAACGTGGAGGATGAAAACGTGAAGAAGATCACACTCCATAATTGCTACATAATAAAGATGGACATGTATGAGTCGCTTGGTTAACTTATACTTAATAATTATTAATGACTTAACGTTAACTTGTTTTACTTGTTCTCGTATTGCCTTAACGTTCTTGACTTATTTTACGGCTTCATATAAACCATGTATCATGCTTAGTGTATTTTATGTTCATATGTTTTAATTAGCGTAAAAATATACTTATTTCATGATCGTGTTATAAATTCTACTTAATAAATACTTACGCTAGAATAATAATAATAATTAGTTACTAATAAAATGAGTTATTTATTTGGGATCGTAATTAGTAATAAGGTAAGCCTAATTAAATAAACTTTACTGAAACTTGATGATTACGTAACTAAATTAAGTCTAGTTATTAATTTAATTACGCTAACAAATACCTCGGTTAATATCATTAATTAAATATAAATTTAGTCGCGTAAAATATTTAATCATAACGCGTAAATAATATTAAAACTAATCATGTTTAATAACATATTTTTAACGTACCCAAGCCTACCGAGATACCCCTTTCTCGGTCGCACTTAAACAAGACAAACTAGCAAAACAACCAACATAGTGTTGTCCAACATATCTATATACTTCTGTCCAACATACTTATTTAGAGCTGTCCAATAAACATTTCCCTAGTTCTGTCCAATATCTATCCTGCAGTACTGTCCAATATATACTGCAGACTTATAGTCCTTGTTCGTGCTACTGTCTATGAACTACCCACTGGTTATACATGCTTCCTGCTGTTAACTTACAACCACCCACTGGTCTTTATTAGTTCCTGCTGTTTGGTTATCTATACCCACTGTTGTATATATGTCACCCACCGAGAGTGTACCCGCTCCCGGTTCCCACTGTTATTAACCAAACCACCCCTGTTGGGGTGTTTGGGCTTGCGACTGCTAAGGGAATACCACCACCGACCCTTGTAAGGGTGCGGTTGGTAGAAAACAATTACCACCGAGAGCCCCTCGGCTGGTGGAATAAAATCACCACCGAGGCCCATAGAGGTCACGGTTTATGTGTAATCCACACAAAACAAACACCCATCGATTTCCCTCCCGTTTCTAACTTGTTTCTAATCTGTTTTCCTTATAATTAGGGCTCTTGTTAATTAATTAAAACGAAACAAACATAGGGATTAGGAATACCTTTAGTGTTTTCTGATTAGGGATTATACATCCGAACCAACCATATAAATCCTGGATCTACCCCGTTTTGTTGGTTCCTGTTCTTGGTTTTTAGGTCGACGGCAGAGATGAAATAAATAAGATCGTTGGTGTTGTTTTATTTTAGGGTTTCTGTATAATGTCGTAACAAAATAAAATATGTACTCCCCTCCCGTCTTGTGTTATTAAAACCGGTTTGGGGCCCAAGTGGGCCTTGAGCCCATGTCTTCTTATTTCCTTTTGGTCCTTCCTTAATTGTCCAACACATGAACTCACCCTATTTGTTTTATTCCGTGCTTTCTTTAAATCTTTCGCGTATTCGTATTTTTAAATATCGTGTCTTATTTCTTGGATTGTTTACTCCATGTAATACGTACATACATGTCGTATATATAATAACAACATATGAAATTACTTATCATACTAAATAAACAAACGTAATGATCGTGTCAAATTTTCGTGTTGCGTGTCGTATTTTAATTACTATTAAAGTTTTAATTTATACGTAATTTCGGGCAATTTAATACTCTAGGGATTTTTTTTATGCGGGTTTTACACTAACAAGGTATGAGGATGAATAGATTCAAGTCCAAAAAGGAGGCGGATCGTTGTATATCAAAGTCCAAAATAAAGATTGGAGAAAAATGAAGAAGTCGTGGTCCATATATGAAGAATCACTCAAAATTTCAAGTGAAGAAATTCCTATTATAAAGAGAAGACCATTATTTCATGAACGTCTCTCAAGATTTGAAGTATGTAGTCGCTGCCAAATATCGGTCCCAGAAAGGTCTCAAATCGCGAAGCGAGTTATGCCAAGATATGAACTTTTTGAGGTCCCGAGAAGCAGTTTTAAAAGATTTTGTCTTTTAGCTAACTATTGATCAAATCGTCCCACTTTATTTTCAGCCTAAATAACTATCAAAATAAGTAAAAAATGCATCCTCGTGATCATTCAAGACAACAATAAAATATAAGAGATACACCTAGGAATATGGGAGTCTAAGTGAATAATTGGCCCACATGAGTTCGTGTTAGTTCGTTAACTTATAATAACAATGATCTCGTTTTTAAGCTTGGTTTGGAGAAAGTGAAAACTTGAGGATGATGATCATTCATGACATTTTTAAAACCCTAAGGTATGTTTTTGATTTCTTTACTTGTTTTATTATTTTCTATCTCTTTAATAAAGGCCAATGTGGATTGATTGTGATGGAAAATATAATCGTGCTTTGTAACTAATGCATTGCATGAGGACATTGCAATGGTCAAGTGTAGGGGATTTGATAGGTGTGTAAACACCCATCCTTTTTACCACTTAATTACAATAATAACCGAGCCAAAACGTGTATTTTATGTCATTTATGTCAGAATTATGCGTGGTTTGTGTTTTTGTTGTGATTTAGGACGAAAAGGTGAAAGTGGAGAAAACACGGGCATTCACGGGCTTTTATCGAAGAAAAAGATGAAAGACGAAGTCAAGAAATCAAGAGTGCAAAAAGAACGGAAGTCCAAGACCAATTCTGAAGATTTATCGAAGAAAAAGTCAAAAGACAGAAGTTTACTAAAATCCGAAGAACTCAAGTCTAATTTATTGAAGAATTACAAGACGAGTTTGATGAAATCCCGAGACAAAGTCATTAAAGTCAAAAGATTAAGAAGATTAAGGACTTAATGACGCAATTAAAGAAAGAAGAAAGAGGGGAGGAAGCTTCCTAAGCACCTCCCTCATCCTCCTATAAATAGAATAGATTTTCCTTCATTTGTTGTTGTTGGGTGGATTGACAACCCACCTCTTCCACCATTTTCATACCTTGCACAATTTAATTTCTTGCACTTTAATTCTATCGCACCTTTTAATTCCTTTTAATTCCATGTAAGTTTTATTGAATCTTTAGTTTTTTGTTTAATCTCTCATCTACCTTTCTTGTTTGTGTTTAATCTTATGTTATGTTCATGTTATTGAGTTTCATAGTTTTGATTAAGTGGGTTTTGATCATTTTGATTATTATTGTTAGTGTTATTGATTTGGTTTGATTGGTATTGATTAGTTGTTCCTTTGTGGTTAGTTTGATTTAATCTTTTGGTTAATCTTGATTAGTTTTGGTTAAATTCGTGCCTTCATGTTCTTCCCTGTTCTGCGTACTGTTTATGCTACCCAGATTCCGAATCAATCGTTCCTTCAGTTTATTCCGGATCAGACTTTCATTCCGAACCAAGCTTTCTTTTGTTTATTCCGGATCAGTCTCTTCATTCGGAATATTTGTTATTCCGGATCAATCTCTTCATTCGGAATAATTTATTATTCCGGATCAGCCTCTTCATTCGGAATATTTGTTATTCCGGATCAGTCTCTTCATTCGGAATATTTGTTATTCCGGATCAATCTCTTCATTCGGAATAATTTATTATTCCAGATCAGCCTCTTCATTCGTAATATTGATTATTCCGGATCAAGTCTCTTCATTCGGAATATTTATTATTCCGGATCAAGTCTTTCATCCGGAATAATATTCCGGATCAAGGTCCTTATTCCGAATCAACCATATTTACTTTTCATTCCGGATCAAGGTCCTTATTCCGAATCAACCCTATTTTCTTTTCATTCCGGATCAAGCTCTTTATTCCGAATCATCTAGTTTATTCCGGATAAGTGACATATTCGGGATGAACTGTTTTATTCCGAATGAGTGTTTTCCAGTTTTTAGTTTTAAACTTTATTTTTCCCGCCTTTTTACTTAATCGCACTTTTAATTTACTTGCATTTAATTTTAGTTTGTCTTATTTATTTTTAAGTTTGCCTTTTTATTTCTCGTCACGTTTTTAGTTTTTCGTCATTAATTTCCTGCCAAGTTTTTATCTTTCAGTATTTCTTTTTACCGTCTTTACTTTATTTTATTTTTATTGTTTCAAGTCTTTATTTTTAATTAGTTTACAACGATAACCATTCTATTTCTTTTTCACCAAGAACAATTGAGTCACACTTTGAACCGGAAATCAATTCGAGAGTAAGCGACAAACAGTTTGACTAAAAACTTGTTTGATAAAGAGCGACTAGAGTTTGGATATCATACAAATGCTCTTATTCGAAATGCTTGATAGAAAAAATATTTTTGAAATTCTATTAGCAGTTTGATTTAAAATTACAAATTTCTCTTTCTTTAGTTTCTTAACAACTTTGTTATTTCTTTAATTATTTTATACCCATTTTCGTAATTCTATAATTTATAATTATTCCTGCTACTACTATATTTACCAAACACATTTTTAATAAATAGCCACTACTTACTACTCCTACTAACTGCTACAACTTACTATTTCTACAGCTGTTTACTGCTACGTGTCGCCAAACACAAAGGAAAGCCACATGCACTTTTTGAATCATATAAACAAAAAAAGTTTTTCTATCTTGTGCCTAAGGCACATAATAAGAAAATAAAAAGTACACAAAGATTCACACTTTATAGATTTTTGTATATTTTTCTGTGAGACCCGATGTACTTTTTATTACTTTATGTGTTCTTATCATGTGCCTTTACAGCAAAGATAAAAAACCTAAAAAAAAATTATAATTTTACCAAACCACAAGGACTATATTTGCAAAAAACTAAAAAAACATTATTAAAGAAAATTAAATATCATTTCCTAGGTGTTCTGTACTTCTGTCTCAAACCGGGTCCCACATTCCAACATTTTTACCCGCTATAATTTAGCAGTAACAAAAGTACAAAACATAAAACATAAAAAAAACACATCACCTTCCTTAAAAACCAAACATCACATGAATCATTAACCCTAACCCAAACACCATCTTCTTCATCAAACATCATGGAAAACACATATAACAACATGAACCATTCATCCTCCTCGTACCCAGATTCCAACACCTCAACCCCTCGTTCACACGACCATCAGGACATCAACAACGTGTATGATCATCAAGACACCATTCATAATAACAACAATTACAAAGTAAAGCTCATGTGCAGCTACGGGGGCAAGATCCTCCCTCGCCCCCACGACAACCTCTTAACCTACATAGGTGGGGACACCAAGATCCTCACCGTTGATCGTCATGTCACTTTTCACCATCTTCTCACCAAGCTACACCTTGTTTCAAACATTGTCAGTGCAACTACAAATATATGTTTTAAGTATCAGCTCCCTGGAGAGGATTTAGACGCCTTGATCTCCGTCACTAATGACGAAGATCTTGAACATATGATGGCTGAGTATGACAGGATTTACAAGGCTTCTGTTAAGCCGGTTCGTTTAAGACTCTTTTTGTTTCCTTTGAATTCTGAAAGTATAACGAGTGGTAAGACTGATGATCAGCAGCAGCAGTGGTTTGTTGACGCGCTGAACGCTGTACAGATTTCGTCCTCTGCTCAAGGGTCGTCTCCTGCGTCTGAGAATAACCCGGATTATTTGTTTGGGTTTGATAAGGCGGTTAATGTTAATGTGAATGCGAATGTGGGGAGAGCGCAGCAGGATGTGGTGCAGCCGGTAGTGGAGAGTAGTGTGAGGCCGGGGTCTGAGTGCGGTTCTGAGGATAGTAATAGTAATGGTAATAGTAACGGTAACGGTAATGGTAATAATAATAATAACCGTGTTGTTGAGATGCAGAATCAACAACAGATGCAGATTAATATGGATCCTAGAGCTTATTACGGTGATTACTATACTAAGATACAAGCTGCGGGTCCTGGACAGCCGCGCTACTGGCAGGAGCAACGGCATAGCTATCCAATGTCAGTGGCGGGAACTGATTCGCCGGTTTATTTAGTTCCGTCTTCGGCTGGTGTGTATCCGTCTGCGGCTGCGGCTGCTCCTGTGCCAGCTCCAGCTGTAATGACAATGAGGCCTGCGCCTCAGGTTGGCCAAGGGCAGGCGTACTATGGGATGCAGAGGATGGTCAATGTGAATCCACCTGATCAGTTTTATAGGGAGCAGCCGGTGTATGGGACAATGACACAACCGCAGATTCAGCAGCCGAAAGTTGGAGCTGGAGCGTATCAAGAGACAATTGGGATGGTTAGGCCACAAGCTGAGCTTGGGTATGGGCATGTTGGGCAGCTTGGGCCGGTTGGGGTTGATGCCACTGGTAGACAAGTTTATTATACGACTTCACAGGGAATGGGGCCAACGTACCAACCGGTTGTTGCTGCTACTGCTGCTGATATGAGACAAGGGCCGCCGGGTTTGACAGTTAATCAAGAGGGTAAGATGGTTGTCAATCCTAATAAGATTCCATAAGTCGAATGTCTTTTATGTAGTTGGTTTTGAACTTAAATAATCATATAGGTGTATATGCTTGTTTCGTGCGCTTAATATGAATCTTCTATCTTGTATATACCTATATTTATTTAATTCCAGTGATTACTTCGCACAATCTTTCGTTGTTAGATGTGTTCGATTTCTTCTCATTTCTTTGTGAACAAGCACAAATGTTGTACGACTTATAAAAACGCAAAAGTAAATTTGCTGTAACAAATTACAATAATTTGCTGTCATAAAATTGAACAAAAAATCTTGTATATTTCATACCTGATTTTACAACATTGAAGTATAAGCTGAATATGATTAACAGCATAACACTAGCCAACGCAGAAGCCAAGACACGCTGGTGCACCGAGACTCTACACAGATTCACAAAAGACTACCAAAATCACCACATGAACATTTGCCGTTAACAAATCTGTGGAGTCGTTTATTGTCTCTTATCATGATCTCTCTTTCGGTTTCGACAGAAACAAACTTGATAAAACTATGACAGTCCCTGCACATGGTTGTACTTTTAACAACACGAACCGGTGCTGGTTTTTGTATCTTCAACAAACCATACACCACAGCAAACTTTTCGCTGTGATGGACTCTAGAAAAGCTTGGTTCTTTATCTTGAATTTCTTCGTCTTCAGGTATCTCCAAGTTTTCTTTCCACTCGTATCCAAGATTTCTTGATTTTTCAAGTAAATCCTCTAATAAAACATGAACGTCTTGACACTGATAACATGATTTATCGTCTGGTTTGAAGGAATAAACCGTATCTTTAATGCTAATCCAGCTCCAATCTTTCAACTTCGTAACATTTTCTTCTTTCATGGTTTTCCTCAACCGTGATACATCCTTCCATCTTTTTTCAGAAACGTACATGTTCATCAGCATAGTGTAAACCTCGGGATCTTTAGGCTTGATGCTAAGTAATTGTTCAGCAGCATAAAAACCCAACTCGAGATTCCCATGACTTCTGCAGCCTGCAATTAGCAAAGACCAAATAAACTCATTTGGTTCAAATTCCATCTTCTTCACGAAATCAAAAGCTTCTTCTAACCTTCCTAATCTCACATACATATCTATCATACACGCGTAATGATCCATAATCGGATTGATTTTGTATTCCTTTTTCATCATCTCAAAATAAGCTAATCCCTCATCCATCATACCAGCATGACTACACGCTGCAAGAACACCAATAAAAGTCACCTTATTTGGCCTATCGCCTGCTAATCTCATATCATTAAAAAGATCCAATGCCTGTTGAGGAAGACCATGTTGAGCAAACGCCGTAATCATTGAAGTCCAAGAAATCACAGTTCTTGAACTCATCTCAACAAAAGCTTTGCTCGCTTTCTTAATACTACCACATTTGTTATACATATTCACTAACGCCGTACCAACAACAACATCCGATAAAAAGCCGGTTTTTATAGTTTGAGCATGAACTTGTTCCCCTTGTTCTAATGCCACGAGATTGCTACAAACGGTTAAGACACTAGACATAGTAAATAAATCAGGTTTCAAACCCGATCTTTGTAACCTCAAAAACATGTCTAGTGCCTCAACACCGTTTCGGGTTAGCATTAAATTATTCTCAGCAACATCCATCATCTGGGCGTGGCCTGCAATCATCGCGTTCCATGTTACTAAACTAACTTTTTCCAATCCATAAAACAGCTTCTTCGCTTCACTAAACCATCCATTCTTCAAGTACAAATACATAATAGAATTTGTAACAGCTAGGTTAAACTCATGCCCAGTTTTGATACTCAACGAATGCACCTGCAAACCAACATCTATAGCCTGCATCGTGGAACACAAACTTATAACACTCGTTAAAAGAAACTCATTCGGCTCAATACCCTCCTCGAGCATTTCACTAAACAAATTCAACCCGTCTGCAGAACTCCCGTTATCACCACAAGCAGATACAATCGTCGTCCACGAAACCACATTCCTTTCCCCTATCCTCGAAAACACCTTCATCGCAGAATCCAAATTGTTACCACATTTAGAATACAAATTACAAAGCGCATTCCCAACACTCGTATCATCCTCAAGCCCATACTTCACAACATACCCATGAACCTCCTTCCCTAACTTAACATCATACAACACCGCACACGCGTTCAAAACCACCCCAACAGTATAATTCGTAGGAAACGCCCCATTTTCCAACATTTCCAGAAACACGTCAATCGCCAACTCAGGCTGCGCGTTCTGGACATAACCCGACATCAAAGAAGTCCAAGTAACCACATTTCTCTTCTTTAACCCATCAAACACTTTCCGCGCCTCCTCCATTGCACCACACTTCCCATAAACATTAACCAAAGACGTCATCACAAACAAATTATCCTCTGTCCCAGATTTCACAACCTGGCTATGTATCGTTTTCGCTTCTTTTAGCGAATTCTTTTCGACACATTTTTGCAAAAGTGTGACATAGTTTGAAGGGTCAAAGTCCAAACTCAATGCATCAAAATCTTTATCTAAATAACCAGAACTCCTCTGCTAAAAACATAGAAAGACATTATTATTACTTACTAAATATAGAAAGATGATAGTAGTATAATATAAATGGTACCTTTTCTATAGAAGGAAAGGTGGTGGAGCGTTTCTTGAACTCTGATTCAAGTTTGATGGTGTTGTTGGCAATAACAGGTGAAGGTAAAGAAGCCATGAAAAAGCTAAAAGCTTTAAGCTATAAGCTAGTGAACTAGTGAAGTGTGAGTGAGTTTCATGGGTTTAAGGTTTGTGTGTGTTATCTTGGTCAGTGTTTGTTGTTTGGATGAAAATGGATATCAGAAAACAGAGTTAAGGATGATGGGTGTGTGAGAAAGTGGAATATTGTGGGGTCCACTAATTAATGTTTTGTAAATTGTACTTTGCTTTTAAAGTGTGTGTTTAAGAAGAGAGAGGTGATTTGCACGTTCTTCGTATTAATTAGCATACTCTAAAATAGTGTGTTTTGACATATATATTTTTAGTTCACTTCTAATTATGTTCCATTTATAAGGTATATATGTTAAGACACACTAATTTAAAATGTGTCAATCAATTTGAGTAATGTGTAAATCACCTCTTTTAAGAATAATTTAACCAAATTACTATAATTGATTAAAGTCGACTGCATTATCAACGTTACATTTTTTTAAAAATTATTATTGTCAAAATAATTTATTATAATATTTAGAGTAAATTTTAAAAAATAATCTTAAAAATATACTCATTTAAAAAATAAAAACCCATTTTTTTTATTTCATTTCATTCAACTTATGTATGAGAAGGTTTGCTCTATCAAAAGCTATGTAATAGAAGGTTTGATCGAGTCGTGTGAAAATCGATCAAACCATAAGTTGGGAGTTGGGACTACCTTTTGTCTAATGGTTAAAGGGAGTGGCACCTACAAATCTCAACGTCACGTCATCGCCACTTCAGTTTTTTCACTCCTCTCACTAACCCACAAAAAACTCACATTTCAAGGTTAATAAGGAAAAAAAACACACCGCCAACTCATTTTTCCACTATCACTTTTATTTAATTTATTCATACATTTAATTAAAAACGATACATACGGGTAAATAAAACTGATATTCGGATGAATTAAAAACAAAAACTTTTATTAAAAACGTAAACAATACATTGGGTAATTAAAAACATTACAAGGATATTAAAAACAACATATAAATAAATAAAAACGATACACGGATAATTCAAGAAGAAGTAAAAAAACACGGATAAGTTTTCAAAATCTCCCAACAATGAAGATACTGAAACCGGCACCTATACTCAGCTTCATATTCACGAAGGGCGTTATTTGTTACTGATGACGTATAGTCCCCAACCGGGTCATAGACCCGGCCCATGGGTACCACCCGCATCCGGCCCATCACGAGTGGGTTGGATTAGGTCATTTAGAGCTATGGGCTTCGAATGAACAGTGGCCACATAGATGTGTGCGGCCCACGGCCCGACACGACCGGTACAGGGTTAGACAGAATCACAATCTTATTAGGATTGGGATTTACCCTAAAGTAGAAGATATACACTAACCATAATTAGAAGATAACAATCAAACTAATTATGCCACTTATCCTTTGCTTGGGGCCAAAGCATCGGTGACAACCCATTAGGGTTTCACCGCCCATATAAGGAACCCCCAAGGGTTCCACAAAGGTATCACATTCTTCATACTCTCAACCTACAACCGATTCATAACCCTAAACCAATTACTTCGCCGGAGTCTAATCGTGGGATACGTTCCCACGGTAAGCTTAGCGCGTGTTGTTTTAGTGTGCAGGGTCTCAGCAAGACATTCACTTGGTGCAAGAGCCGGAGCCCAATCTATCCGAATTAAGCCTAATTTGGATCAAGCAAGGATCATCCAACTTTTGTATCAACAAGTTAATGCCATCCGTGTGACTCATACACTAAACAAAACTCATTCTCAATCTCAATCTCTCCCATTGACGAAGGGACACTTTCAGGGAAACCTAAGGAACACGAATCCTGAGAATCAGAAGTCCGCAAGTGATGGGATAATCACCTCTGCCCAGCCTCATGGTGGCCAAGCAGGAGGGCCGAATAATCGAAACACGTTTTAGTCTCTCGGTGGGGCAGGCACGTCCGATAATACCCTACCACCAACCATCACTTTGGATAACCCCGATCCGGGAGTTGCGCCAAAGGCCCCTACCAAGGAGTCACAGAAGCCACTAGTGGTCGAGGTAGAATTGGAAGTTGGTTCACTCGATAACGAGGACCTCGAGCGCGTACTCACGCAAAATTTCGACAGAATCATGCTAGGCATCTCGGCAAGGTTAAATCTGGAACGGAATCTCCAGTCCAGACTTAACTTTGGAAGCTCCGTGCACGGTACTCCCCCTCAAGCTCGGAAGAGGGGAAGGAAGACGCGAGCTCACGAACAGCCTTCCTTCGAGGAGAACCCTCGACCACGGAATGTGTTCGAACGCATAGGGGATCGCATCATGCAAGAATTGCAGGAAGCCCAGGAAGATGGGGATAAATCCGACGGCTCCACTGGACGCCCGGTGTTGGAAACTCCCGTGGACAATGGCCGCACAAGTGTGTCACGTAGGATAAACTCTGGTGGGAAGGAAGCTCCTTCTCACAAAAGTGCTCATCGTAGAGGTGGGGCACCCCCCCCCCCCCCCCATCATGACCCTTCGGGGTCTGATTCGGATTACCATCCCCCCAGACGTCACCGACCTAGGTATTCCCCCACCACCGTCGGACGATGAAGGACACTACGGTGATTCCTACTATCGTGATGAAGAGGATGAAGATCTCTCCCTTCAGTGGTGCGAAGACAGAGAGGACGCCTTCATCCTTCGCATACGAAACTACTCTGAGGAAAAGATGCGTCGTATGCCGACGTGCGTTAAAACCTATGATGGATCTGGTGATCCGGACGATCGCCTAAAAGTGTTTGATACACAGTCTAAAATTGAACGATGGCCGATGCCTATATGGTGCCAGATGTTTAATTCAACCTTGATTGGTAATGCCCGCGATTGGTTTGAAAAGATCCCTCACCGGAGCATCGATAGCTTCGGCGAACTACGCACCGCCTTCAAAAACAATTACACTTAGCGGAAGAAGTACAATAGGGATCCGGTCTCATTGGCAACCGTCAAGCAGAGGCCTAGAGGATCTACAGAAGACTTCACGGAGCGTTTCAATGACGAGTGTACGCGTACCAAAGCATGTCCTGAAGTCCTCATAAATTCTGATTACATACACGTCATAACTGACAAGGAGCTAATCAAGCGACTTAATGATAAACGCCCGGAGATGTTTGACGAACTCAAGGAAAGGGTTCGAAATTTTGTGGAGGGGGAGACCGCGGTTGTTGCGACTTACGCTACATAAGGGAACCACGACTACCGATCAAACAATCAACCTAGAAGGCAATCAGGTGGCCAAGGTAACTCCGGCAATGGGAGGAGTCTGGATTACAAAAACCAGACAAAAGGAGGACGGTCGGATGATAAGTTCACCCATCTAAAGATGACTTATCGGGATATCTTGCTAACAGAAGGAACAAATTTTCCAAGACCTCTCCCGATGACAACTCAAGTTGATTGTCGTTACGGCACTCGCTTCTGCGAGTTCCATAATGACAAGGGTCACGGAACGGAGGAGTGCATCCAGCTCAAGAAGCATATAGAGTCGCTGATTAAATCAGGCAAACTCAAACACCTAGTTAAGGATTTGAAGGATGGGAAGGATTACAAAAAGTATGACAAAAAAGATCCCCAAAAGGACAAGCCTACGACCATATATATGGTTCAATCATGGCAGTGCCGGACGAAGCAGAAAGTTAGTAAAAAGATTTCACGCGGAAAGGAAATCTCGTTCCCTCCTATCACTGCGAACAACGTGGCTGATGCACCTCTCACGATTAAGGTAAGCATTGGAACCCATAACGTTCGTCGTATGTATGTGGATGGAGGATCATTGGCGGAAGTACTCTACGAACACTGCTTTGTACAGCTACGACCAGAGATCAAAAGCCAACTGATGTCGGCCACGTCGCCGCTCATTGGCTTTAGTGGAGACACTATCTGGCCAATAGGACAACTACGTCTACTGGTAACCATTGGAGATAAAGAACATTCCACCACGGCGTGGATGAACTTTATGGTGATATGTTCACATTCTCCGTATAATGGTATTATTGGAAGACCAGGTATCATAGCCATACGGGCAGTCCCGTCCATGGCACATGGCATGCTTAAGTTTCTGGTCGAGGGGGAATTGTCACTATTTATAATTCAATCACACAGACATCCGAGTGTCAGGCCATGACAACATCAATCCAGCCAGTTCCTTAAAGGAAGGATCACCACCCCACCAATTGGAAGGTGGTAACCCACCCTGAATATCCGGAACAAGAGGTAGCTATCGGGGGGACGCTCTCCGAAAAAGGGAAGAAGGCCATCTGCTCTCTCCTAAAATCAAACCTTGATATATTCGCATGGGAGCCGAAGCATATGACGGGCATACCGCGTTTGATAGTAGAACATAAGCTTCAAATCCGCCCTAGATATCCACCTGTTAAACAAAAGAAGCGCGGTCAAGCACCAGAACGCAGACAGGTAATATTGGACGAGGTACGAAAGCTGGTAGACGTAGGAATTATGCGCGAGGTCTACTACCATGAGTGGATTTCTAATTCGGTCATGGTCAAGAAGCATGACGGAAGCTGGCGCATGTGTGTGGACTTCACAGATTTAAACAAAGCTTGCCCACAAGATTGATATCCGTTACCAGAGATCGATTGGAAGGTGGAATCCTTATGTGGGTACTCTTTTAAATGTTTCTTGGATGCATATAAAGGATACCATCATATCCAGATGGCGGAGGAAGACGAGGAGAAAACGGCGTTCCACACCAGTCAGGGCGTATATTGTTACACTAAAATGTCGTTCGGACTCAAAAACGCAGGCGCCACATATCAACTACTTGTTGACAAAGCCTTCGACTCGCTGATAGGTCGTAACCTTGAAGTCTACGTGGACGAATTGGTTATCAAAAGCCATACGGATGATGAACTCCTCCGCGATGTCCAAGAGACATTCGACACATTGAGGAAAATCAACATGAAACTGAATCCTAAAAAGTGCACGTTTGGAGCAACCGAAGGTATGTTCCTTGGGTATATGATTACTCAAAACGGCATCAAGCCTTGTCCGGAGAAGACGGACGCCGTGATACAGTTATCATCCCCTCGGACACTCAAAGAGGTACAGTCACTCAATGGAAAGCTGGTTGGTCTCAATAGGTTCTTATCAAAGTCCACATAGAAATCACTTCCTTTATTCAAAACACTCAAGAAGTGCTTAAAGAAAGGAGACTTTCGCTGGACAAGAGAGGCGGAGGAAGCATTTGGGCAGATCAAGCAACATCTCGTGGCTCTTCCCATGCTAGTCGCCCCGCGACCTAAGGAGGAACTAATCATGTACTTATCTGCTACATATGGAGCAAAAAGCGCGGTTCTCATGACTGATCGGGATTCAGTCCAGAATCTGGTCTACTTCATAAGCAGAGCGCTGCAAGGGCCAGAGCTGAATTACTCACCAATGGAAAAATTGGTTTTATCGTTGGTTTATGTCGCAAAAAGGTTACGCTGGTACTTCCAGGCGCACCCAATAGTGGTAGTCACGGACCAACCGATAAAACAGGTGATCTCCAAGCCAGAAGTAGCACGCAGACTACAGAAGTGGAACGTCTTGCCGGGGGAACACAACATCTCTTATAGACCAAGGACAGCCATCAAAGGCCAAATTTTGGCAGATTTCATAATTGAGAAGCCTAAGGAGGATGAGCCAATGGTGCAAAAGGAAGAGATCCCATCGGAACCATGGGTTTTATTCACGGATGGATCTTCTTGCACGGACGGGTCGGGAGCTGGCCTTATACTCACAAATCCGAAAGGCATGGAATTCACCTACGCCTTACGTTTTGAGTTCACAACCACAAATAATGAGGCAGAATATGAAGCATTGATTGCGTGTTTAAAAATCGCCGCTAGGATGGGATTCCGCAACCTTGAAGCCTACATGGACTCACAGCTTGTTGCGAATCACATCCTAGGGGGGTACAAAGGTAAGGAGGAAAACATGATCCAATATCTGGAGAAAGTCAAGTCACTCATCGCCAGTTTTGGTAAGTTCTCCATCAAGCAGGTGCAAAGAGGCGAGAACAAGAAGGCGGATGCTCTTAGAAAGATCGCGTCTACAAGTTTTGCCCATCTATCCAAACAAGTGTTGGTTGAAATACTTAAGGAAAATTCCATAACAAGAGGGTAGATAGCGACCGTAGTTGATGAAGAGGGGCCCACATGGATGACCCTGATCATAAACTATCTGACTAATGAAACCCTTCTTGAGGACGAAACAGAGGCGCGCCGCGTCAAAAGGAAGTCACAACACTTCGAAATCCGAGATGGTGTCCTATACAAGCGTTCCTTCCTACAGTCGTGGTTGCGATGTGTCGGGCCACGCCAAGCTAGTTATATGATTAGTGAAATACATGAAGGGTCATGCGGAATGCACGCAGGCCCCAGGTCAGTCGTCGCGCGGGCTCTACTCACAGGATACTATTGGACAACTATGCATCGAGACGCACGAGATGTGATTCTTAGGTGCAATGACTGCCAAGTGCAAATGCCAGTACCGCGACATCCACAACAAGAGCTAACACCCATCACATCCCCATGGACATTCTACAAGTGGGGAATTGACATAGCAGGTCCTTTTCCTGTTGCTGCAGGAGGCATTAAGTTCTTGATCATAGCTATGGACTACTTCACTCGCTGGATAGAAGCTAAGGCGATCGCAACAATCACGGGCAAATAGGTAAAAAAGTTTGTTTGGGAAAATATTGTATGTCGTTTTGGTTTACCAGGGGAGATCATCTCGGATAACGGGAAGCAGTTTACGAACAATCCGTTCAAGGATTGGTGCGCGTCGTTGAACATCAAACGACGTTTTGCATCCGTTAAACACCCACATACTAATGGTCTAGTGGAACGGGCGAATAGAAACCTAGGTGAAGGAATAAAGGCGCGCTTAGATGAAAGAAGTGCCAAATGGGTGCACGAACTGCCACATGTCCTATGGGCACATAGGACAATGATCAAAACAGCCAATAGGGACACTCCATTCGCGCTAGCCTATGGAACCGAGGCTGTTATCCCAGCAGAAATTGGGATGCCAACAATTCACAGGACGGAAGTTAACGTCGTCACAAATGATGAGCAACTCCGGGTCAATCTAGATTTGTTAGAGGAGAAAAGGGAGATAGCAGCCATCAATGAGGCTAAATCTAAGGCACGTATGAAATCTTATTACGACTCCAAAGTCAAGGGTGTTTCCTTTCGACCAGGGGATTTTGTCTATCGTGCTAACGAGGCAAGTCGCCTTTGAGAGCACAGGAAAACTTGGTCCAAAGTGGGAAGGGCCGTATGAGGTCACGGAAGCTTTGGGGCTAGGCGCGTACAAGTTACGTGATATGGATGGCTGTGACTTAGATCGTACATGGAATATTTTCAACCTTAAAAGATGCTACCTCTGAAAGGCTACGGCCTCCGCATGGACACTACGCTATAGTCAGCTTCAATAAAGATCCATGTATTTTTTGCTTTCATGTTTTTTAGGTTCTATTTGTCTTAGGGTTTTAATTCTGTCAACAAAATTGTAATCGTTCTAATAAAATGTCGTGGTGCCTAGCTAGCTCCACGGTTTGTTCTTGTGCAAAATATTGTCTTGCGTCCTTAGAATTATTTGTTCTTCTCTTGTGTGTTATTACTTGTTCATGTGCATTCATTCAGGTGTACATGTACTATTTGCTCCCAGGCGGAGTAAGAGGATTAAGTGAACCTAATAATCCAACTTGTCGCATAAGAGGGATGCAACCCCAGTGACGTGGATCATGTATCCTTACTAGACACCTTATTTACAAGACGTTGTAATAAGTTCCCACATGCCGTACTTACATAGTGCCGGACATGATAAAGACACACAGTACACGTCTAGTAAATTATAAACTTAGTTTTATTCTTAACTAGCCGTGTCACGTCATGCAAACAGATACATGATATCTAAGAATAAATACAAGTTTCAAATATACAAACAAAAGTTGATGTGATCACCACGGACATATATCTTCATAAAAATTCTAAGTGTCAAACATGGAATTACAAATTAAAGTCGTGGACAACCACGGACGAATATAACAAATGTTTACAACAGATAAACTAAACAGAAGGCATGAACTCCCCTACTTCTCTCTTACCTTCGGCTATCAAGGCACAAAGAACTTCACCACGGGCCTCCTTTCCGTTACGCGCCCTGGCTAGGTTGGCCTCCAACGCCTCAGCCAATGGCTTCTCACCCTTCACGACCTTTAAGTTCACATCATATATTGGAAGAGTGAGCTGGATTGGGTCCGGTGTAAGCTTCGCCATGATATCCTCATTGGAGGCATCCTTCATAGCTTCGAGGTCAGACAAGAAGGGGTACTCCATATCCCCCAGAGCGGCCATGGATGCAGTCATCTTTGCCTCCGCCTCAGGGTTATGGTAAGCATGCTTAGTGATATCTTCACTCTTGCTTATTAATTCAGCAGCCTTAGTCAAATCCTCGTGCCTGCCACGGTCGATGCCATCTGACACGACATCAGCGAAAGCCTATACAAATTATGGTACCTCCATTATCCTGATCGCCGCCAGGCGCGCCCCTTGGCCCACCATCCACCTACGACCAGCAATGGCCGTAAGAAGTGGGGGGCTCAACACTTCAGCACAATATGTGGCCAACACGCTCAGTTCGTGCTCCACTTTTCCCAGGGCCTCGGTCATTTTCCCCTCCATATCACCCCGTTCCTTGCTGAACTCTTCCTTCAACGCCTCTTCGCCCTTGACCAACATCTGCGCCTTTTCTAGCTCCTCTGCGAGGGCGGATGCTTGGTCAGCTGCGGTCTTTGTCGCGGCTTCGGCTGCGGCTACCTATGAAAAAGATTAAGGTTAATATGGGATGAGAAATACAAGAGTGGTGTTACACACAAAATTCACATAACTATGTAAGGGTACGTACCTTGTCGTTTGACGCCTCGAGAAGAGCTTCCAGCTCAGCAATACGCTCGTCACGGGTATTGGCGTGGCTTGTTTGTTCTTTTATTGTGGCCTCAGCCACGACCAAATCCGCCTGCATGGAGGCAATTGTCTTCTCATGCTTCTCCACAAGCTCCTCCCTGCGAGCCATCCTCCTATCAGCACGGCGTACATATGCCAAGGACTCCTGAAGCAGGCGTCGTAAGGCCGTACCAAGTGTTACCTGGTGTACCGTTGCTACATTAAATTGCTCGAGAAGGACCAAGTGGCTGAGTTATCCAGATCTTACGCCAAGGTGGGAGGAGTCAAGTTGTCCACAAACTCCTTGCATTCCGACTCTGCTTCTAGCCTTGTCAGCTGGGACAAATTCCAGGCTGGGCAAGGCAGGAGCCCGGGCCTTTGGGCTGGGGCTTTTCTGCGTGAGTAGGGGGAGGAGATGGTGGAATCACAGCTATCATAGGGGAGGGTTCCCTATCACCTTCCATCTCCTGCGCCACGGTCGTAGGATCCACCCTGTTATTTAGCCAACACCTATAAGTTTTTACAGTTTCATACACAACAAATATGATGGAATATAAAGAGGTACTTACGTCGCAGCTGTTATCGGCTCAGTGATGGTGGGATCCACGGCACTCACTGGCGTCGCCTGCCACACGTTGGTATCTACCTGCTCCTCTGTTCCAGCAGGGGGGCGTGGGGTTGTTTTGTGCTAGGGTGGTGCTGCTCCCTTCTTGGAATTAGGGGTGATCTTCCCTTAGCCTCTTGCGGGGCGCATTGAAGGCCCCCGCCTCCATCTCTACTTCTTTTACCACCCTCCTTGTGGATTTGCGCTTACTAGAAGTGGGTTTTGGCTGCATGGAGGTCCCGATCTCCTGCGCCACTTCCTATTCCTCTTCATCGTCATCACCAAACATACAGTTGATGGATGGATCAATTGGCTGCTTTGTATTTTCACCTTCGATGGTGGTAGCGTTCTCCAACAGCAGCTCACCACCATCTTCATCGGCGAAGTCCAACGGCGACTTCTCTATCACCGGTCCCTGTTCACCAGACTGCGGATCCGGTGTTTCTTCAAGAGGTATGGTCATACCAGTAGTCGCGACAAGTAGAGGGGGCTCGCCCTCACGTAGTGGTCGGGATCCCTCCGCGACCTTGCTCGGATCTCCCTGGCGTAGTAGCCCAAATAGCTTCATCTCTGCGGACATACGCATACATATACGTTAGTGTGATTAAAAGCATTATTGTCACATTTATATGAACATACATATATAAGGAAATACGCACCCTGTCTACGCTCAGTCAGAAAGCACGGATATCTGTCCTCCCTACCAAAGTAGTTACGGCTGATCCCTACTAAGCATAAGAAATGCTCCGTGATGGGAATAAAATGTAGCCAGTACACTTGAACGCTGACAAGAAGAAAACAAGCGTTGATAAGAAGAGAACAAGCGCTGACAGATCAAGCGTTGACAGGAAGAAGTCAAGCGTTGATAGGTTGAAGACAAGCACTGATAGAAAGATATGGTCTACGCGTATTTTGTTTCTAGTTCGTTTCTAGTAAAGATAGGATCACAATGTATTTTCTATATTTATCTTTACCTAGAATAGCTGATACGTAGACTCTTGTACAAGGCTTCTTATGTCTATAAAAGAAGACCTTTAGGTTATGTTTCATATAAGTTTTTCATACGTTTAACACTTTCATTGTAAGCAAGTTCATTATTATCAATCAAGTGAAAGTTTGTTTTACAACTGTTTGTGTGTTCTTGTTTGAGTGTTAATTCCGCATAACACTTAAATTGTTTTATACATAAACAAAGTTTCTCTACGTGTTTAACTTGATCTAATCTCGTTTACACAAGCTAAATCGATCTAAGTTTGGGATCAACAAGTGGTATCAGAGCTTGTTGAGAAACTTTGATCTAAAAGAACACAAGAACCCTAAATCACCAAAAACCATAATTTTCTCAAAACCCTAAAAACATCATGTCTACTCCAGAAGTAACCTCCTCCTCCTCCTCAAACCACAACATCAAGATTCCCATGCTAGATGCAGACAATTTTGAGCTGTGGAAGTTCAAATTTGAGCAATATCTGCAAATCCATGACTACACTCTCTGGGAGATTATTGAATATGGAAACACATTCAATAAAGCTCAAAAGATTGCAGATGCCATTGCTACAAGATCAGCTGTTCAAGGATGCTCTAAAGCAGAGAAGAAAGAAAAACCTGAATATGGTAGAGTTGTGTCTGCTGAGGACATAGCAAAGAAAAGGGTTGATATGAAAACCCTAAGCATTCTGAAACTCTCTTTGGGACAAGAAAATCAGCACAAATACAGAGGTTATGAGTCTGCAAAAGACCTTTGGGCAGCCCTTGAAGTTGCCTTTGGTGGGAATGCTGATACTGTGGAAGAGAAAAGGAAGCAACTCTTACATGAGTATGCTGTTTTTAAGGCTCAATCTAATGAGAAGCTAAGTAGTGTGAGAAGCAGACTTCTTGACATTACAAGCAAGCTGTCCTTCATGGGGACAGTAATTGGTGATGTTGACATTATTGGCACTTTTCTTAAAAGCCTTGGTGATGCATGGAAGATTGAGGCAAGATCTATAATTGCCAACAACACTCATAAAAGTTCTACTTTTGATGATGTCTACAACAAACTAAGGCTGTTGGAGAATGAAACTCTTTTGGATCATGGAAGTAAGTCCACCAATGGTAACATGGCCTTCTTCTCACATAGTGAAGGTCAATTTGATCAGAAGGATTCATACATGCACCCAGTTACTGGATCAACTTGTGTCAACGCTGGATCATATCCTGTCAACGCCTCACATTCAGACGCTGACACATACAAAATTGAATCTCCAAAAGTTAAGCCTGCTGGTATTGATCTGGATACCGTGTGTGCATACATTGCTTCATTGCCCAATGGTTCAGTGATTACATATGAGGACCTTGAGCAAATAAGTGATGAGCATTTGGAGGAGATGGATATAAAGTGGAACATGGCTCTTGTAAGTATAAGAGAAAACAGATGGAATAGAAGATTCAAGAAGAAGATGACTTTTAATGCTAAGGACACTGCTGGATTTGATAAATCCAAGGTTGAATGTTACAACTGTCATCGTATGGGGCACTTTATGAGAGAATGCAGATCTCCAAGAAGATCTGATGCTGGAAAACCCTCAAGCCAAATTGTTAAGGCTGAGGATCCTAAGGCCATGGTGGCAATGCAAGAAATTGATGGTGTTGGATGGGACTGGAGCTATTTTGCTAAGGATGAGGAAGAGGATAAAGCTTTGGTTGCTGAGATAGAAGAAGAAGAGCATGTTCAATATGCTCTCATGGCACACTCCTCATCTTCATCAGACAATAAGGTATATGATGATGCTTTTTGTAGTAAGGGTTGTCGTTTAAATACTGAAAGACTTAACAAAGAGGTTTTAAGATTGTTAGGAGATGTGAGTACTGAGAGATGCAAGTTGTCTAACTATCAACTTACTCTTACTCAAACTGAAAAGACTGTAGCTGAGTATAAGAAAATGGAGTTTGACCTAAAAGATAAAATAAAAATCTTAAAACATGATTTAAATGCTAGTACTGATATTAGAAACATCATGGAAAGGGTCAATGCTGAATTACAGGCTAAGTTAGATGAGTCTATTAAGAATAAGGATAATGTAGACATTAAAATTCAAAGATTTGATAAGGCCTCACAAACCCTAGGAGAATGTGTTAGTAAACAAAGGGATTCTAGGGACATGACTGGGATTGGGATGAAAGAGTATGCTGGTGTTCCACCACCAGCTGGGGACTTCTATGGTGTCCAAAGAAAGGACTTATCTTGGACTGGTTTACCAGAACTCCAAGAAGAGGAATTTATTCCTCCACCAAGAGTCCTTACCCCAGTAGAGGAATATAGGCAAAAGTTGACTAATTTGAATGAATGGAAGAAAGCCAACCCTACCTTGTTTGTCAAGGGTGGCATGCTTTGTGATAGCCCAAATGAGTCTACGCCTATCAAAGTAACAAACCCAATCACTGGCAAGACTGTTGACCTTGGCTGAAATGTTGTTAAAAAACCTAGCATTAAATATGCAGATATGTATAGAAATACTAGGTCACCAAAAAGGCAAGTTAGTGATACCAACTGTGGAAACCTTGATAATGGAACAGGTTTCTTTTCCTCTAGACCTAGAGTTGTGTCTAGAAAAGCTTGTTATACTTGTGGTAGCTTTTCACATTTAGCCTATAAGTGTGTCAACGCTTCCAAGGTCACGCTGACAAAAGGTCAAACATTGTCAGACCCAAAACTTTTGTGGAGCAAAGTCCACAAGTTGTTAGACCAGCCCCATTCTCCACTAAAGGGTCTAACACTTATGGACAAAGACCTTTTCAGAAGACCAATACATGGTCTAATAGGCAATGAGTTCCTGTAGCAAACCCTAGGTTCAACGCTGATAAGGGTAATTTCAGCGTTGACAAGACCAAATCAAACGCTGACAGAAACGTTGCCAGACCAAATAATGGTAAATATTTGCAACCACAGGGAAAGGGGTCTAAAGCTTCTTCTAGCTTGACATGGAGACCTAAGCAAGATCAAAACCCTAATTCTAATGGGATTTCTATGACCTGAAACAGATTTAATTATATTTCAAAGGTCATCACAAAACCAATTGGGGTTAACTGGATGTTTCATCCAAAAAGGGATGAACAAGGGGTTGTTATGAGGACTAATTTTGTTCTTGTTGAACAACCAAATGAATCCAAGTCTTCTCAGCTTGGGTTCCCAAAGAAAACTAATTTGTTTTCTTTATGTGCAGGGCATTCAAAAGCAGGTGAATGATTATGGCTATTAGGATAGTGGATGCTCTAGGCACATGACTTGGAAGGAAGATTATCTCACAAACTTCACTCCCATTTAGGATGGTGATAAAGTTTACTTTGGAGGCAGATATGGAACTATCACAGGCAAAGGAACTCTTCTCACCAACAATTTGCGTTTTGAAAACGTGTTTCTGGAAAAGAACTTGATTATAATCTTTTTAGTGTATCACAAGTTTGTGATAACAAAAATAAGGTTCTTTTCACTGATACTGAATGCTTGGTGTTGAGCAAGGATTTTAAAATGCCAGATGAGAAATTTATTGACTATAGAACACCTAGGCATAAGGATATTTATAATGTGAATCTTAATGGAATTAGGATGAATAATAACATGTCATGTTTTTATGCTAAAGCTTCAGTTGATGAGAGTAATCTATGGCACATGAGACTAGGGCACATTAACTTTAAAAATATAAACAGACTTGTGAGACTTGGTTTGGTTGATGGTTTGCCTGAAAAGGCTTTCCACAATGACCACTCTTGTGTTGCATGCCTTAAAGGCAAACAGCACAAGGTCTCATTTAAGTCTAAACAGGTGCACTCTAGTTCTAAACCTCTTCACTTGCTGCATATGGACCTGTTTGGTCCAACTAATATAGAGAGTTTGAATGGTAAATCATACTGTTTTGTCATCACTGATGATTTTTCTAGGTTTACTTGGACTTTCTTTTTAGCCATGAAAAGTGACACTGCTGATATTTTAATTAACTTTATTAACCAAATAGAGAAGAAAACTGGTAATGAAGTTAAAATGCTTAGAAGTGATAATGGTGGTGAGTTTAGAAATAAGCTATTGGATGATTTTTGTGCCAAGAAAGGGATTACTAGGAAGTTTAGTGTTGCCAGAACCCCACAGCAGAATGGGGTCGCTGAGAGAAAGAATAGAACCCTAATTGAAGCAGCCAGGACTATGTTGGCTGGTGCTCACTTTCCCATTGCATTTTGGGCTGAGGCTGTGAATACAACTTGTTATGTTCAGAATAGAGCATTGGTCAACAAAATACATAACAAAACACCTTATGAGTTACTTTGGGGAAGGAAACCTAATATTGGTTTTCTTAAACCTTTTGGTTGTCATGTAGTTGTACTAGATACTAGTGACGCCATAGGTAAATTTAGTGCTAAAGGTGATGAAGGCTACTTCATGGGTTATTCAATGCAGAGCAAAGGATATAGGGTTTACCTTAAGAAGGAAAAACGTATACTTGAAAAAGTACATGTTAGGTTTTTAGAGAGTAAACCTAGTGATCCTGAGAGTGCTGGGAGCCGTTGGCACCAGAAGGTGGTGCCAAAGGCGCCACGTAGGATTCTGGGCCTTTGGCACCAGAATCCTGTTGGCACCACATTTCTGAGGTAACCGTTGGTACCAGAATTTCTGGTGCCAACGGAATTAATTTTTTTTTTCACAAAAATTAACTTAAAATAAAAACTTTATTAATAAAAAAAACATTACAATAAAAAAAACATTACAATAAAAAACATTACGAAAAACTTAAAATAAAGAAAATACATAACGGAAATAAATAAACTAGTTCTCGGGAGGGGCATACGATGCGCGAATCGCATCCTTTCGACTCTCGATGATTGCCCGGTCCGAGGCACTCATGTTCCTTGTGTCGATTTGAAGGATTGCGAATTCTTGAGCGTCCATGTGCGTGTTGAAATATTTTATTTTCGCGCTTGAATCACGCTCCATGATTTCCAACTTGGCTTGTCTCTCGATCTCGTATTGTTCTTTCATCATTTGTTGATAAGCTTCCGGGTTTGAACCGGAAGTAGCCGACGAGTTGGTTGATCTTTGACTTTTGGCAATACGATACGACCCGGGCGGCCTCGGGATGACGTCGGGACCAAAAAACTCGGGACCTTCTTCGGTAACACGGAGACGGTTTCGCCTTTCAAGAGTAAAATCGGGGTTCTTCCACTTGTGCTTGTCCTTCAAAAAATTCCAAGCCGATTTGTGCTTAAATGCTACACCCCCCGTGGCTCGTTTATACGCTAGCTCAACCCGTGCCATAAAACCCTCATCATTCTCCCCACTCATCATTTGCATCTCGTCATAAAGACTATTCCACTTTTTAACCGCCCGATTCAACGTACTCTATTTTCCCGTTAACATGTTTTTGGTGCGTTTTGGGAATTTTTTTGATTTCGCCACATCATTGTATACTTGATCAACCCGCCACCAACCCTAGCATCCTCCGAAATCTCTATGAAGCATTCGGCTAAAAGCAACTCCTCGTCATCGGTCCACAAATGCCGAGTCGCATCATCTTCATCGTCGTCCTCCACCTCAACCACCTCTTTCGCCTTCCTACTAGTCTTAGCCTTACTAGACTTAGTCTTAACCTTACGACGACCTTTCTTTGATGTTGGTGTCGGGATTTGTTCTTCGTCTACGTCTTCGTCGATTAGGTGATGGGATTGTTGGTCGGATTGTGGTGTAGGTTGTGGTTGTGATTGAGTTTGTGGTTGTGAACCCATTTGTGATTGTTGAAATTGTTGAAACTTCGCCCATTGTTCTTGTTGGTATTTCATGTAAGCTTCATTTTGTTGTGGTGGGAAAAACGGAGAATTGAAGTGTTGGGGTTGAGAAGACGAACCCGGATTCGAAGATGAACCGGGATTGTAGTTTTGGAATTGATTAGAGGGATCGTTAAGCATGTTGTTAGTCCAATTAGGATCCATTTTTGTAAAGAAATTAGGATTGGAAGTAATAGATTGGATTGGAAAAAATGGATGAAATGAGGTATAATATATAGGGATTTGTAGAATGTTTTTTGAAAAAAAAATAAAAAATTTTAAACCCAACGGCTAGTTTTTTTCAAAAAAATTTTTTTAATAACCCTAGCCAACAGCTAGTTTTTTAAAAATTAATTTTTTTTTATCAAAAAACCACCCTACCAACGGCTAGAAAAAACAAGAAAAAGAAGGGGGTGATTTAACGCGAGCTGTTGGGGTTGGCGCGAGGTCCGTTGGCGCGAGCCACGGTACCGTGCGCCATTGGAGGGCTGGCGCCAAAGGGCTAACAGCCAGCCTTGGCACCACCGCTCCCCCCACTCTGAAAGTGGTCCAAATTGGCTCTTTTACTTGGAACCTCTATCTAGGACTTTGAATTATATACCTGTTACTAATCCAGACATTGTGAAGGTAACTTCAAATGTTGTGGAAGAACCAGTTGTTGATGTTTCAGGTACACAGGTTAATGAAGAGGTTGGATCACAATCAGACAAGTCATCTCCCATACTTGAGTATGTCTCTATTCCCATATGGACAGATGCTTTTGCTGCTGCTACTGCTGGAAAGGAAAATGGTGGTCCCCAAGTATCACCAGTTAACAACATGCATGGTCCTTCAAGCGCTGACAAAGGAAAATCTGGCGCTGACAGGATAAATTCAGGCGTTGATGGCTCAAACGTTGACAACACTATTTCAGGCGTGGATGGCTCCAACGCTGACAACCTTGGTTCAGGCGTTGACAACTCTTTTGAGCATATTTTCTCTTCCAATTTTAAACAAGGTGAACCTTCAAGCAGAAATGGAGAGGTTCATGCAGATATTGATGGAAGAGAGTCTGAAGAAGATATTGGTAACTTGGATGATGAGATTGAAGACAACAGACTTTTTGAGGGAGGAGTTCTTACTTCTACAATGAAGGATCACCCCTCTTCTCCAATTATTGGAGATGTGATGTCTCCTATTCAGACTAGAAGATCTCATCAGAATCTTGGAGGATTTATTGCCAATATACACAAGAAGGTTGATACCCCTCTTGTTCAAGCATGTTTGTTTGCCTGTTTTCTGTCACAACAGGAACCCAAGAAGATTTTTGATGCTCTCAAAGAACCAAGTTGGGTGGAAGCAATGCAGGATGAGCTTCACCAATTTGCTATTCAGGATGTTTGGGAGTTGGTTGATTGTCCCAGATATGTCAGACCTATTGGGAAAGGATGGGTTCTTAGAAACAAGAAAGATGAAAGAGGCATTGTGGTCAGAAACAAGGCACGTTTAGTGGCTCAAGGATATACACAAGAGGAAGGGATAGACTATGAGAAGGTCTTTGCACCAGTTGCAAGGATTGAGTCTATAAGGATATTTCTAGCCTATGCTTCCTGCATGGGCTTTACTGTCTATCAAATGGATGTGAAGAGTGCTTTCCTTTATGGCACAATTGTTGAGGAGGTATATTTCATGCAGCCTCCTGGTTTTGAAGATCCAGAGCATCCAAACAAGGTGTATAGAGTCAAGAAAGCTATGTATGGACTTCATCAAGCCCCAAGAGCATGGTATGGCACATTGTCCACCTATCTGGTGGAAAATGGATTTAAAAGGGGCACCATAGACCAGACCTTATTTATAAAGAAGACTGGTAAGGATGTCTTACTTGTTTAGGTTTATATGGATGATATCATCTTTGGCTCTATAAACCCAAAGATGAGTGAAGACTTTTCCAAGCTTATGACAGACAAATTCAAGATGAGTGCAATGGGGGAGATGAACTTCTTTCTAGGGTTACAAGTTCAGCAGAAAGAAGATGGTATCTTCATCTCTCAGGATAAATATGTAGTAGAAATCTTGAAGAAGTTTGGCTTTTCTCCTCATGAAAAATGGGCTAGTACTCCTATGGATAGAGAACATCCTTGGGGAAAAGTTGGATATGGAAAAGATGTGGATGTCAGGCACTATAGATCAATGATTGATTCATTGATGTATCTCACAACCTCAAGACCTGATATTATGTTTGCTGTGTGTGCATGTGCACGCCATAAAGTGACTCCCAAAGAGTGTCACCTTCATGCTGTCAAGAGAATCTTTAGGTATCTTAGATGTTATCCAGATTTGGGCTTATGGTATCCAAAAGATTCACCATTGGAGCTTATTGCATATTCAGACAGTGACTATGGTGGTGATAAATTTGTTAGAAAATCCACAACTGGTGGATGTCAGTTCCTTGGGAGTAGGTTGATATCTTGACAATGCAAGAAACAAACAGTGGTGGCCAATTCTACAACTGAAGCAGAGTATGTTGCTGCGACTGCTTGTTGTGGACAAGTCTTGTGGATTCAGAACCAGCTGTTGGATTATGGGTATAATTTCATGCATACCAAGATTTTTGTAGACAATAACAGTACTTTATGCATTATTAAAAATCCTGTACATCATTCTAAAACGAAACACATAGAAATTAGACATCATTTTATAAGAGATTGTTTTGAAAAGGGTTTAATACAACCAGATAGGGTTGACACAGAAGAAAATGTGTCTGATTTATTAACTAAACCTTTTGATACTGGAAGGTTCCAATACTTGGTAACAAGTATTGGAATGATCAATCTCACTTAATATGTGTTTTGGGGTCTTATTGTAAAAGTATGTACAGGATATGCATTGTTATTGGTCTTTTTGAAAAGTTAGATTTTCCACTATATTTGTCTAACGCTGACAGAGGTTATCTTAACGCTGATAAGTGTTATCGTGACGCTGTCAGCAACATGTTAGTTTTGTGGTTTTTGGTCTAAGTGTGCAGGCATTCTTAGCATTGTACCATTGGATACAGAGTTGCTTATGGATCCTTGGAGAATCATTTGAGCATGTTTCAATTTATGGATGATGGTTGGAATATTTATATTCCTATCTTGACATAAATTTTTATATTCATGCATATTATTGGGCAACATATGTATCACAGTTTAAGGGGAGGTTTTAGGAACCTTTAGGACTTTTGGGAATTCTTAAAATACTCTTATCATAATTCTAGATTGTGTCCACAGGTGTGTATGAGTTAGTTTACTAAATCATGAGGCACTGTAGCATGCAAAGTTCACATACTATGCATGCTGCCAAGACATTTTTGGCCTAGAATTGGATGTGGTCTGTTGGGAGACTTGGGAATGATTTGCAATGGGTTTACCTGGGAGTTACAAGGGATTTTATGAGATAACTTAATTGTTAAGAATTTTGGTTAGAAAGGGACACTAAAGGACTGTTATGTCTATCTTGCATAAGCAAGTGTGCATAACTGGACAATACTTGCCGCCCTATAATAATTATCAATTTATAGGTTATCTTCACTAGGATAAATTACTTTAAGGTCCTTTTTCATTTTTATTACTTTTGTTTTTGGACGCTGACAAACATTTTTCTAAGCGTTGTTATGACCAATTTAGACGCTGACATGACTTTGGCAAACGTTGACAAGAATATAGCCGTTGGGCGTTGATGGGTTATTTTTTACCGTTGACACTCATTGGGACCTACCCAGTTGTTATTTTTGACGAATTGTAATTTTGGGAGCAGATAACTTTTAATTAATGCACAAGATAACTTATTTTCTTTTCAAGATTTTCATCATTATATTTTGAAAATACTTGCCTTATTTTTGACCAATCACATGTGCCTATCTCTCCTATATATTTGGCTCCTATTTTTAAACAGGGTATCTTATATTCTTGTCTAACACTTTTTCTCCTATAATTCATCTTTCTCAATAATTCACAAACAGCTTTCTTCAACAATGGCACCAAAGTTTAAACCAAGTGACTTGGTATTGGGATTCAGGAGTCAGCACAACATGATTGCTTATTTGGACGCTGATGATACTTTGTTTCCACAATACACTCAGATGGTGGCGTATTTGAATGCATCTCCAATTAGGTATGCACTTTCTCATGCTCCTCTCATCCCTTTCACTCATATTAAACAGTTTTGGAACACTGCTAGTTCCTCAACAATTAATAATGTGACTACATTATCAGCTATTGTTCATGGGCGTACTTGGGTGGTTACTGAAGCCTTGGTTCGCTAGGCTTTGCATCTTAATGATGCAGATGGTATAACCACCCTTCCCATTAATGAAATAGAACAAGGACTTCGGGCTTTGGGGTATCCTTTCCCTGATGAGGGAACTTTAAACAAATATCATAAACAAGAGTTTCCCCCAGCCAGGAAGTACCTCATACATGTCATCCTTCAATGTTTGAGTCCCAAATGTACTGCACACAATGAAATTAATAGATCAATTACTAGTGAAATTGTGTGCATTGCAAATGGGCAAAAGTTTAATTTTTCAAAACTGATTTTTGATGGCATGTGTAAAAACAAAGGGAATAAGATGACTTTGGCTTATCCCAGATTTTTGCAAATGGTTTTTGATGTGCAAAATTACTGCACAAGGGATCATGATGATTTTTATGAGATCCCTGTGCAAAAGAAAGCTATTTTTACCAAGATGAACTCACCCCCTCACCGTGAATTACCCCTCACTCAAGCTATGCTTGCTGTTATTGCAGCAGCACAACCCCAACCAGACCCACAACCACAACTTGACCCAATACCAGAACCTTTGCCTTCACCTCAACACATGGAAATTGACCAAGAACCCTTCAACGCTGACACATTAAATGTTGGCGTTGACACAAGTACTCCAAACGTTGACACCTTTCCTTCACAGACCCAAACACCCCTTCACCTTCAAACTACCACCCATTCCACATCATCCTCTACCCCACCTGAATATAGGTTGATTAAACGCCCGAGGACTACTGGAGTGTTCTCCTCTAGTGGTCCTAGCCATGTAGCAGAGAGAACCACCACCACAAGTGTGGTTGGTGCTATGGATGAGGCTGGGACTATTGGTACTGGCTTAGATGCAGGCCAAGACAGTCCTAACATCTTTATGACCTCATCCATGCCCCATGACTCTACTTTGGGAGGTCAAATACCCATTCTAGAGGAGGGCAGATTGGAACCATACACATTGATGGAATTGATGGTTGTCTACATTAGCTTGCAAAAGCAAAATGCAGACTTGGTACAAACAGTCAGTACACAAGGCCTTGAACTCAAGCAATTGAGGGAGAGGATTGTTATTGTTGATCCCAAAGTCAGATCTTAAACCTTAATAGCTTGTTTAAGGGTTGTGATAGAGAGAAAGAATTCAATCTAACACTAGAGAAACTTTGCAAAGCAAAGTAACTAAACAAGATGCGGAATGTAATGTTTAGCACAAGAACAAATGAGATTCAAACGTTGCACTTTAATATATCAAGGATATATAAATACCCAAAGTGGTATTAGGGTTTACAAAACCTTAAAGTAATAATAATGAAAAACGAAATGAGAAAGACACACTTTGCATGCTAACCTAGTGAGTCCTTTTATAGATGCAAGGACCCACGTACAAGATCACTACTAACAAACTATGGAAAGTATTAAGGAATAATAACTGAAACGCGTAAATATCTATTCCATGTTTATCTTGACAGCAGGGCCTTTGACTCCAGCAGGGGAACGGATCCCCCTGCCTTTGTTATTTAGCAGGGGGAACTTACTCTAGCAGGGGTATGAGTAATCAACTAGCAGGGGAAACTAATAAGCATAGATTTATTCCCAACAATCCTCCCCTAAACTTGTGCTTTCCCTTAAAGACAAGTTTCTGAATAAATGCTAGTTGATGAGGATGCTTACAAACTCTCTGGCCAAATCTGACTGTGAACCATTCTTACCAGATCATAAGCAACAGGCTTTTTGGCATCAACAATTAACTTAGCCTGTGCTAACTTCTTCAAGGTTTCCTGAGAGAAAGGATAATACCTATGATTGAGTAAATAAACACTCACACCTTCCATTACTACCTCATAAACCCCAGAATTTGTAAACAGCTTCCAATACACCAAATCTCCTTTATTCACTGCATCAAATAGAGGATCAAATAATTCATGCTCATACATTCTATGCATGCACTCCCAGATTACCCAATCCTTCTCAACACCATCCATGGTAGGAGGTTTTGTAGCAAACGTCTTCTTCAATATTTTCCATAGATCTTCTAAGTCTTCACTATCCAAAATTTGAAACATGACATCTAAACTTAGAAAAGTCTGTGCTGTATTGTCAGCCCTTGTAAGCTTCCACCAAGTTCTCCCTTTGTGTTCATAAACAGCATACTCTATAATAGCAAACTTCTTTCCAAGTTCACTAGGTGAGATTTCATCATTTTCCTGTAAAATCAGCTGTTTGTCAATTTCCTCATTTGATGGCCCTTGAGACTCTTTAGTGATTATGACCACTTGCTCCATTCTCTTGAGTCTCTTTGCTGCTCTTTGTGCATTAAGTACTGACTTCTCAAGTACTTCTGGAAGACTTTCACCTGCTTGGTGTGATTCCCCTGCTGGGGATGATGCACCTGCTTGTGTAGTCTCTCCAGCTTTTCTTTTCTTTGTTGCTCTAGCTTTCTGTAGCACTTCACTTTGTCTCCTGAGATACTCAGCTTCCTCAGGAGTGTTGATTGTCATCCAATCCTCCACATCATACAGCTTTAGAACTGGTCTGACTGCTCTCTTTATGGCTTCAAAGCTCATATCTGTGAAGTCACCATCCTTCCACTTTCTATGCCTTTTAAGCAGAACTTTGTAGTGATCAAGTTGCCCTTTCTCTGATGTTCTATACTTCTCACTCTGAATTTGCATTGCCCTTCTTTCCAGATATTCAGTTTGAAATTTGTAAACAAGGCAAGTCAACTCATACATGTCTTCCAAAGGAGCATTTTTCAACTCCTTCTCCCATTGATTAAGAAATTCTTCAACATGAGGTACCCTGTCATCTAGTTCCCTATGCATAATTTCAACCTGTTTTAGCATCTCTTTGGGCCTCATTTTCTCCATCCTTTGTTCCTGCATATCCATTTCCTCTTGTTGTAGCTTGAGAGCTACTTGTGCATCATGAGCTTCTTGGATCTTCTGCTGTTCAGGAGTCAGATGCTTGTATTTTCTCTTGGGCTGTTGCACCATGATTCCTTTTCCTTTATCTTTTGGATCCACTGCCGGTGCTGGTTTTGCTTTAGTTGCAGGTTCTTTGATTGTTATCCCCTTCTGAGCTGGTTGCTTTATGTTCTTCCTAACAAATGTTTGAGTTATGTTCTTAGCAGGGGATAAACTTACAGCAGTGGGATCAGCAATGGCAGGGGAAACTTTGGAAGCAGGGGCTTCTTCTTGATTGCCCATAGTGAGCAATGTTTGAGCAATATCTTTGGTTGCACTCCCCTTGTCACTTCCTTTATCAGCACTTTCTTTCTCCATTCCTTCCTTAGCACTTTTTATCTTTCCATGCTCCATACCAGGATATGAATAATACTCAGTAGATCCTTCTTTGGTTGGAATTTCCTCCCCTTTGGAAGCATCCTCATTTGTGGAAAGAATCAGTCTGGGCTTTCTCCTCCCCTCAAGAGTAGCAAGTCTGGTTTCCAAATGAGAGATAACCAGACCTTGCTTTTTGACATCTTGTACAAGTTGTGCATTCTGCCTTTTCAGGCTCATGCACATTTTCGTCAATTCCAAGTTTGTCAAAGGTTTCATACTGCTCTCAATCCTAGAAGGGAATTTCTCCCCTTGTTGGATATCATGGAGTGGGGGAGAGGACTTATTGATGGTGTCACTATCCTGCTCACCCCTTGAGGATGAGACAGTAGTGGCAGCCAAACCCCCAGGTTGCTCCAAATTCTTGGAGACTCTCCTCTCTGCTGCTTGTGAAGATTCACCAGGCAAGGGAGACCTGGCAAACCTGGATTTGGAACGCCTTTCTTGGTGTGGATCAGCAGGTGGTAGGTTCTTGGCAGGGGATTCAGCAGGTGGATTTATGGCTGTTTGATGTTTGGCTTCTTCCCTTCTGATTTGGTCTAGCATGATTGAAGTAAATGGAATATTTCTGCCAGAGAACAGAGGTGATGGTGCAAGTAATGTGGTGAAAAGTTTGGTTGTGTGTTTGGTTGCTGAAAAATAGTTTCTGTGTGTAATGGGACCATGATCACTCATATTCAGCAAAACTTCTATAAACCTTGGATACATACAAAACTTTGAGGTGCTTGAAACATTTTTCACCATGCCTTTAAAAATCATTTGAGAAAAACAATACTTCCTTCCTGTTGCAAAGCAGATCAGGGCAGAAGCTATCTCACTACCAACTTCATTAAAAGCAGTGGTTTTGGGTGACAAACATTGCATAATAGTATGAATCAAAAGTTTCCAATGAGGGGCAAACTGGCCTTTAGCAAACTTTAGTTTTTGATTTTCAGAAAGTTTATACCCCAATTTTTCAAGACCTTCAAAAATTTCAGCCTCAGAAAAGTTGGTTATTCCATCCTCATCATCAAGGAGAAGATTCTCCCTAATGGAGGCAAGTGAGATTACCTTGGAATGACCATCAACTGTGCTTTGTATTATGACCTCTCCATTCACTGTTTTGGTCATGGCTTTAGACCAGAACTGTTGAATGTGTGAGGTATAAATGCGAGGATTGATGAGAAGGGCCACTTTGAAGTACGAGGACTTTAGAAAGGCCACAGCCTCAACAAACTCGGCTGGTTCATCATGAAGCAAAGCAATTTGGTTATGATTAGGAGCAATTTTAAGAGTCATGATGAACTTGAAAAATAGTTTAAAGGTTTATAGAGATGGGAGGTAAGTGGGATTAGGTCGAAAGAGATTTGTGGACCTGCTGGTAAAGGGAATTAAGTTTATATAGGCGAATTGAAGAGCTGTGATTGGACCAAAATTTTCAAATTGCAAAAATATCAGGAATAAATCTTGATAAAAAATTAATATATTTGAAATAGAAGGAAAAGATTACCAATCAGCTAAGAAAGCGCCTTAAATATCTTTTAAAAAGAATAAAATATTCCCTAACCAAAATTTAAGCAAGCAGGCCCAACGGCTATGAACAGGGTAACGGTATTGTCGGTCAATGGTCAAACAGGGGAATGTTGTGAAGGCAGGGGAATAAAAAATAAAAGCAGGGGAAACTTTCCTAGGGGTATTAAACTAGTCATGAAGGGACTAATGCTAACTAGCTCTGCTCTAATGCACACACTTGTATACACAAGATAGATACATAGAATCTCAAGAGTCCTCTATTCAGCAATGGTCCCAATACAAAAAGTTAATACATAAGTCCCCCCTACACCAGGTAATCCCAAGAAATCATGCATACCCCAGACACCATCCCAACCTTGTCCCTTACCTATGGTCAGTTAGTCTTGGCAATGTGTGCCACATATCTATATTTTGAACAGCAAGCTGCTAGAATAAAGAAATGCAAACACACACTACAGTGCCTCAAGGTTTCAGAGTTTAGACAAGCTATGCATCAGGTCATCATTACCCTGAACCCCCACTCACCAATGGATATGATCTAAGACCATATATGAGCATTCTAAGAATACCCTGAATCCTAAAGGTTTGACCTAACCTCCCCTGAAACATAGAGTATATACCTGATCCACCAAGGAGAGTAGTATGCACCATATGAACCTCTGCATTGTTAGTCTAAAACTACATAAAACCACTTTTAAAAACAGAACACACCCAGCTTAAGAGAAAAATTCTCTTGGCAGGGGAATGAACCCCAAGCAGGGGAATCAGTGTTAAAAAGCAGTGGAATGAAAGAAATGGTAAATTTGACTAACAATTATACAACAACAGCAATGAGGTAACCCTGATTACACATGACACAAATAGACATCAGATTTTAAGGAGTAACCATTCCAATACCTGCAACCAGATACTGAAACCTCCCTACCTCAAAAGCTTTTGTTAAAAGATCAGAAACATTAAGTTCTGTATCAATTTTCTCAGGGACAATCAGTCCTTTTTCAAAACAATCTCTGATAAAGTGATGTCTAATTTCAATGTGTTTGGTTTTGCTATGAAAAATAGGGTTCTTTATGATGCAAATAGTGCTGTTGTTGTCAATAAATATCTTGGTTTTAAGAAAGTTGTACCCATAATCAAGTAATTGATTTTGCACCCAAAGAACTTGACCACAGCATGCAGCAGCTGCTACATACTCAGCTTCAGTTGTGGATGTTGCCATGATGGTCTGCTTCTTACATTGCCAAGATATAAGCCTGCTCCCCAAAAATTGGCATCCACCTGTTGTAGACTTCCTATCATTGTTGTCACCAGCATAATCAATATCTGAATAGGCTATCAGCTCAAATGGTGACTCCTTTGGATACCAGAGTCCTAGGGTGGGATGACATTTGAGATACCTAAAGATCCTTTTCACAGCAAATAAGTGACACTCTGTTGGTGACACTTGGTATCTTGTACATAAGCAGACAGCAAACATGATGTCAGGTCTTGAAGCAGTGAGATACATAAGAGACCCAATCATAGACCTGTAATTCCTGACATCAATAGGCTTGCCAGGACCATCCTTGCCCCATGGATGATCCTTGTCCATGGGAGTGGATACCTTCTTCCCATCAGACATGCCAAACTTCTTCACAATCTCAGCTACATATTTGTCTTGTGAGATAAATATCCCATCTTTCCGCTGCTGAACTTGTAACCCCAAAAAGAAGTTTAGTTCTCCCATAGCACTCATTTGAAACTTATCCTGCATCAATTTGGCAAACTCTTTGCTAAGCATGGAGTTAGTTGATCCAAAAATGATGTCATCCACATAGACTTGTACTAGCAGAAGGTCACCCTTTTGTTTCTTTGTAAACAGGGTCTGATCAATCTTCCCCCTGCTGAATCCATTGTCTAGAAGATATTTGGAAAGAGTACCATACCAGGCTCTGGGAGCTTGGTGAAGGCCATACATGGCCTTTTTCACTTTGTATACTTTGTCAGGATGTTCTGGATCTTCAAACCCTGGTGGTTGCATGACATAGACTTCTTCATCAATGGTTCCATATAAGAATGCACTTTTCACATCCATCTGAAAAACAGTGAAGTCCATGAATGAGGCATAAGCAAGGAATAATCTAATAGCTTCAATCCTTGCTACTGGAGCAAACACCTCTTCATAATCAATCCCTTCTTCCTGAGTATACCCTTGTGCTACTAACCTTGCCTTGTTCCTGACAACTATTCCCCTTTCATCCTTTTTGTTCCTGAGCACCCACTTGGTCCCAATAGGCCTTGCCCATTTGGGACAATCAACCAGAATCCAAACCTCTTGTATGTCAAATTGTAAGAGCTCCTCTTGCATAGCTTCCACCCAGCTAGGGTCATTTAAAGCTTGAAAAATCTTCTTTGGCTCTTCTTGTGACAAAAATGCAGTAAACAGACAACATTGCATGTTGTCATGATTGAACTTCATGGTGATGTTAGCAATGAAGCTGTGCTCCTTTTCTGTATACCTTGTATGTCTGGGAGCTTCAGGATCACCAATAATCTGAGAGATAGGATGATCTTTATTAATTCTATAGGTAGGCTGCATGATGACTTCTGTTTCATCTTCTTCCAAATCAGAATTGATGGGGCTGTTTTGATTAGGAAAGAAGTCCTCAAAGGAACTTCCAAATGTGACAGCATGACCTAGAGATGGGTGCTTGTGAGCAGAATGAAGCTCTGAATAACTAGGACCTCCACTCCTGATGATTCTGCTTCCACTGCTGGATATGATAGGACCATCATTTATGGGTGTAGATGATGAGATGAGTGGGGATTCTCTTTCTGCATCAGAAGTCTCATTAGCATCATGGTCCTTTGTGAGAAAGGAATCAATTCCTCTAGCAGGGGAATCCAGGATTCCACTGCTTTCAGCCATTCCACTGCCTTCAGACATAGCAGGAGATGAGATTGGCTGTTCTTTTCCTAAAGCAGAGTTATCTTCTTGTTTATCAGCTTCACTAGGAAACAATGAAGGTACATTCATGTACCTCAGAGGTGACTTCTCAGCAGCAATTGTTTCTTGAGTACCTGAAATGTTAGTGTTCTGCAAGACAACAGGTACATAATTCATGGACTTAGAAAGTACATCTATATCAAAGAACCAATCAGGACCTGTTTGAACATCTTCAGGTTTGTCTTCAAGAAAGTTCACATGGAGATTTTCTGTGATTTTGCTTGTCTTCTTGTTGAAGACCCTATATCCCTTACTGTTTAAGGAATAACCCACAAAGTATCCATCATCACCCTTTTCACTAAACTTACCAAGATTGTCAATGGTGTTCAAGATGATTACATGACACCCAAAAGGTCTGAAGAAGTCAATTAAGGGAGGTCTTCCATTAAACAGCTGATAAGGGGTCTTGTTGTGCGCCTTGACCACCAAGGCCCTGTTTTGCACATAGCAAGCAGTGGATACAGCTTCGGCCCAAAAGATAACTGGAAGTTTGGAGTCAGACAGCATAGTTCTTGCAGCTTCAATGAGTGTCCTATTCCTTCTTTCTGCCACTCCATTCTGTTGAGGTGTTCTAGCAATGCTAAATTGCCTCTTGATGCCTTTGTTTATGTAGAAAGAATCCAGCTTGTGATTTCTGAACTCACCACCATTGTCTGATCTTATGGTAACTACCTTCATGCTTTTTGACAGTTCAATTTGATTGATGAACCCAATGAGTACATCAGCAGTGTCACTCTTTTCAAATAGAAAGAATGTCCATGTAAATCTTGAAAAATCATCAGTAATTACTAGGCAGTACCATTTCTTCATTATACTTGCCACAGAAGTGGGACCAAAAAGATCCATATGCAACAGCTCCAATGGCTTGGTGGTGGACATACTTGTTTTTGACTTGCAAGATGCTCTGTGTTGCTTCCCTTTCAGACATGCTGCACAAGTATGTTCAGTGGCAAAAGACTTGGAGGGAAGACCATGAACCAGATTATGCTTTACTAGTTTGTTCATGTTCTTGAAATTAAGATGACCAAGTCTTCTATGCCATTTCTTACATTCATCTGCTGAAGCTTTGGCAATGAAACATGTTTCATTGTCTTGGAGAGAGATGTCCTTGAGATCAATTGTGCACATGTTCTTCTGTCTTGGTGTTCTGAGAACAATTGGAGTGTCTTGTGGCAAGACAAACTCCTTTCCTAATACCAAGCATTCAGTGTCAGTAAACAAGACAAAATTCTTGTTATCAGTCATCTGTGACACACTGAAGAGATTATACTTGAGCTCCTTCACCAAATACACATTGTCAAAAGTCATCCCATTGGTGACAATAGTTCCTTTTCCTGTTATAGTTCCATGCCCATCTCCAAAAGAAACACCATCATTGTCATGCAGGGGTACAAAGTTAGACAAGTAAGCTTTGTGTCCAGTCATACTTCTTGAGCATCCACTATCCCAGTATGCTCTATCATCCCTTGTCTTCTTTGTCACCTGCAAAAGGAAAAACAAATTAGTTTTTCTTGGGGACCCAAGCCATTACAGACTTGGATCTACCTCGTGTATCAATGTAAGATTGCTTATCAAAGACTAGAGATACACCATTAGATTGAGTACCCCTTTTGGGTGCCCAAACCCAACGAGCTGAGGCTTTCACAGCTTTTCCCCATCTTCCCATGTTCCTAGAATGCACACCTCTTCTAGCAGGGGATACCCCAGTTTTAGCAGGGGAATCCTTATGCTTGGCAGAGGGAACCCACCTTTTGTTTTGGCCTCTATTCATGTGTTGGTATGGTCTTGGGCTAGTTTTATATGCAGTATAAGGTGTTGGGGTAGTCACAGAAGTGTTGGGCTTTGAGTGAACATCATTTTCCTTTCTAAGGGCTGGAGCAACATATTTCTCAGCAACTCTATTTCTCAAGGCAGGGGCAACATACTTGGCAGGGGAAAAGGATTTTGCCCCTGCATTTAGAAGAATGGCTCTAGGTTGCATATCCTTTAAGGGATTTGCAGCCACCATCTCCATTGGTGCCTTACACTCTTGATAAGTGTGTTCAAAACTGCCACATGTGAAGCAGGGCTTGGTATTGATCACAAAGTCTTTTCCTAACTGATGAGACTTTTGGTCATTCCAATTCCTTTGATTACCTCTGACATTCCTGTACATACCAGCATATTTAATGATAGGTTTAGGAGACTGTGGTCTAGCCCTGCTCTTAGAGTTTGAATTGCTGCTAGAACTTCCTTCTTTTGAAAATTTAACAGGGTTGTCAATCTGCTTTAAGCCAACCTGTTCCTGTTTAATATCCCTAATGACACTAGTTTTAACTAGAGACTCTTCTGTATCAGGATTATTGGGTATATAAGCACTCAAGTCAAACTCAATGTCATCCTGTTTTTCAAAACAAGGGAGACCAGTCCATGACAAGTCTTTTCTAGGATAGGGAGCATGGATGTTAGCAGGGGGTGGGGGTATAGTAGCATTCATGTTCTTAATTCCAAACCCTGTTTTGTCCTTAGGAGATTGACCAATTTCAAATGCCTTGGTTAAATCTTTTGAAGCTTTTCCAAATTTTTCAACAGTTTCCTCATCTATCAGGGTTACCTCATTGCTGTTGTTGTATAATTGTTAGTCAATTTTACCATTTCTTTCATTCCACTGCTTTTTAACACTGATTCCCCTGCTTGGGGTTCATTCCCCTGCCAAGAGAATTTTTCTCTTAAGCTGGGTGTGTTCTGTTTTCAAAAGTGGTTTTATGTGGTTTTAGACTAACAATGCAGAGGTTCATATGGTGCATACTACTCTCCTTGGTGGATCAGGTATATACTCTATGTTTCAGGGGAGGTTAGGTCAAACCTTTAGGATTCAGGGTATTCTTAGAATGCTCATATATGGTCTTAGATCATATCCATTGGTGAGTGGGGGTTCAGGGTAATGATGACCTGCTGCATAGCTTGTCTAAACTCTGAAACCTTGAGGCACTGTAGTGTGTGTTTGCATTTCTTTATTCTAGCAGCTTGCTGTTCAAAATATAGATATGTGGCACACATTGCCAAGACTAACTGACCATAGGTAAGGGACAAGGTTGGGATGGTGTCTGGGGTATGCATGATTTCTTGGGATTACCTGGTGTAGGGGGGACTTATGTATTAACTTTTTGTATTGGGACCATTGCTGAATAGAGGACTCTTGAGATTCTATGTATCTATCTTGTGTATACAAGTGTGTGCATTAGAGCAGAGCTAGTTAGCATTAGTCCCTTCATGACTAGTTTAATACCCCTAGGAAAGTTTCCCCTGCTTTTATTTTTTATTCCCCTGCCTTCACAACATTCCCCTGTTTGACCATTGACCGACAATACCGTTACCCTGTTCATAGCCGTTGGGCCTGCTTGCTTAAATTTTGGTTAGGGAATATTTTATTCTTTTTAAAAGATATTTAAGGCGCTTTCTTAGCTGATTGGTAATCTTTTCCTTCTATTTCAAATATATTAATTTTTTATCAAGATTTATTCCTGATATTTTTGCAATTTGAAAATTTTGGTCCAATCACAGCTCTTCAATTCGCCTATATAAACTTAATTCCCTTTACCAGCAGGTCCACAAATCTCTTTCGACCTAATCCCACTTACCTCCCATCTCTATAAACCTTTAAACTATTTTTCAAGTTCATCATGACTCTTAAAATTGCTCCTAATCATAACCAAATTGCTTTGCTTCATGATGAACCAGCCGAGTTTGCTGAGGCTGTGGCCTTTCTAAAGTCCTCGTACTTCAAAGTGGCCCTTCTCATCAATCCTCGCATTTATACCTCACACATTCAACAGTTCTGGTCTAAAGCCATGACCAAAACAGTGAATGGAGAGGTCATAATACAAAGCACAGTTGATGGTCATTCCAAGGTAATCTCACTTGCCTCCATTAGGGAGAATCTTCTCCTTGATGATGAGGATGGAATAACCAACTTTTCTGAGGCTGAAATTTTTGAAGGTCTTGAAAAATTGGGGTATAAACTTTCTGAAAATCAAAAACTAAAGTTTGCTAAAGGCCAGTTTGCCCCTCATTGGAAACTTTTGATTCATACTATTATGCAATGTTTGTCACCCAAAACCACTGCTTTTAATGAAGTTGGTAGTGAGATAGCTTCTGCCCTGATCTGCTTTGCAACAGGAAGGAAGTATTGTTTTTCTCAAATGATTTTTAAAGGCATGGTGAAAAATGTTTCAAGCACCTCAAAGTTTTGTATGTATCCAAGGTTTATAGAAGTTTTGCTGAATATGAGTGATCATGGTCCCATTACACACATAAACTATTTTTCAGCAACCAAACACACAACCAAACTTTTCACCACATTACTTGCACCATCACCTCTGTTCTCTGGCAGAAATATTCCATTTACTTCAATCATGCTAGACCAAATCAGAAGGGAAGAAGCCAAACATCAAACAGCCATAAATCCACCTGCTGAATCCCCTGCCAAGAACCTACCACCTGCTGATCCACACCAAGAAAGGAGTTCCAAATCCAGGTTTGCCAGGTCTCCCTTGCCTGGTGAATCTTCACAAGCAGCAGAGAGGAGAGTCTCCAAGAATTTGGAGCAACCTGGGGGTTTGGCTGCCACTACTGTCTCATCCTCAAGGGGTGAGCAGGATAGTGACACCATCAATAAGTCCTCTCCCCCACTCCATGATATCCAACAAGGGGAGAAATTCCCTTCTAGGATTGAGAGCAGTATGAAACCTTTGACAAACTTGGAATTGACGAAAATGTGCATGAGCCTGAAAAGGCAGAATGCACAACTTGTACAAGATGTCAAAAAGCAAGGTCTGGTTATCTCTCATTTGGAAACCAGACTTGCTACTCTTGAGGGGAGGAGAAAGCCCAGACTGATTCTTTCCACAGATGAGGATGCTTCCAAAGGGGAGGAAATTCCAACCAAAGAAGGATCTACTGAGTATTATTCATATCCTGGTATGGAGCATGGAAAGATAAAAAGTGCTAAGGAAGGAATGGAGAAAGAAAGTGCTGATAAAGGAAGTGACAAGGGGAGTGAAACCAAAGACATTGCTCAAACATTGCTCACTATGGGCAATCAAGAAGAAGCCCCTGCTTCCAAAGTTTCCCCTGCCATTGCTAAGAACATAACTCAAACATTTGTTAGGAAGAACAGAAAGCAACCAGCTCAGAAGGGGATAACAATCAAAGAACCTGCAACTAAAGCAAAACCAGCACCGGCAGTGGATCCAAAAGATAAAGGAAAAGGAATCATGGTGCAACAGCCCAAGAGAAAATACAAGCATCTGACTCCTGAACAGCAGAAGATCCAAGAAGCTCATGATGCACAAGTATCTCTCAAGCTACAACAAGAGGAAATGGATATGCAGGAATAAAGGATGGAGAAAATGAGGCCCAAAGAGATGCTAAAACAGGTTGAAATTATGCATAGGGAACTAGATGACAGGGTACCTCATGTTGAAGAATTTCTTAATCAATAGGAGAAGGAGTTGAAAAATGCTCCTTTGGAAGACAGGTATGAGTTGACTTGCCTTGTTTACAAATTTCAAACTGAATATCTGGAAAGAAGGGCAATGCAAATTCAGAGTGAGAAGTATAGAACATCAGAGAAAGGGCAACTTGATCACTACAAAGTTCTGCTTAAAAGGCATAGAAAGTGGAAGGATGGTGACTTCATAGATATGAGCTTTGAAGCCATAAAGAGAGCAGTCAGACCAGTTCTAAAGCTGTATGATGTGGAGGATTGGATGACAATCAACACTCCTGAGGAAGCTGAGTATCTCAGGAGACAAAGTGAAGTGCTACAGAAAGCTAGAGCAACAAAGAAAAGAAAAGCTGGAGAGACTACACAAGCAGGTGCATCATCCCCAGCAGGGGAATCACACCAAGCAGGTGAAAGTCTTCCAGAAGTACTTGAGAAGTCAGTACTTAATGCACAAAGAGCAGCAAAGAGACTCAAGAGAATGGAGCAAGTGGGCATAATCACTAAAGAGTCTCAAGGGCCATCAAATGAGGAAATTGACAAACAGCTGATTTTACAGGAAAATGATGAAATCTCACCTAGTGAACTTGGAAAGAAGTTTGCTATTATAGAGTATGCTGTTTATGAACACAAAGGGAGAACTTGGTGGAAGCTTACAAGGGCTGACAATACAGCACAGACTTTTCTAAGTTTAGATGTCATGTTTCAAATTTTGGATAGTGAAGACTTAGAAGATCTGTGGAAAATATTGAAGAAGACGTTTGCTGCAAAACCTCCTACCATGGATGGTGTTGAGAAGGATTGGGTAATCTGGGAGTGCATGCATAGAATGTATGAGCATGAATTATTTGATCCTCTATTTGATGCAGTGAATAAAGGAGATTTGGTGTATTGGAAGCTGTTTACAAATTCTGGGGTTTATGAGGTAGTAATGGAAGGTGTGAGTGTTTATTTACTCAATCATAGGTATTATCCTTTCTCTCAGGAAACCTTGAAGAAGTTAGCACAGGCTAAGTTAATTGTTGATGCCAAAAAGCCTGTTGCTTATGATCTGGTAAGAATGGTTCACAGTCAGATTTGGCCAGAGAGTTTGTAAGCATCCTCATCAACTAGCATTTATTCAGAAACTTGTCTTTAAGGGAAAGCACAAGTTTAGGGGAGGATTGTTGGGAATAAATCTATGCTTATTAGTTTCCCCTGCTAGTTGATTACTCATACCCCTGCTAGAGTAAGTTCCCCTTGCTAAATAACAAAGGCAGGGGGATCCGTTCCCCTGCTGGAGTCAAAGGCCCTGCTGTCAAGATAAACATGGAATAGATATTTACGCGTTTCAGTTATTATTCCTTAATACTTTCCATAGTTTGTTAGTAGTGATCTTGTACGTGGGTCCTTGCATCTATAAAAGGACTCACTAGGTTAGCATGCAAAGTGTGTCTTTCTCATTTTGTTTTTCATTATTATTACTTTAAGGTTTTGTAAACCCTAATACCACTTTGGGTATTCGTATATCCTTGATATATTAAAGTGCAACGTTTGAATCTCATTTGTTCTTGTGCTAAACATTACATTCCGCATCTTGTTTAGTTACTTTGCTTTGCAAAGTTTCTCTAGTGTTAGATTGAATTCTTTCTCTCTATCACAACCCTTAAACAAGCTATTAAGGTTTAAGATCTGACTTTGGGATCAACAAGTGGTATCAGAGCATAATTTCAACCTGTTTTAGCATGAGGTACCCTGTCAGATCTTAAACCTTAATAGCTTGTTTAAGGGTTGTGATAGAGAGAAAGAATTCAATCTAACACTAGAGAAACTTTGCAAAGCAAAGTAACTAAACAAGATGCGGAATGTAATGTTTAGCACAAGAACAAATGAGATTCAAACGTTGCACTTTAATATATCAAGCATATACGAATACCCAAAGTGGTATTAGGGTTTACAAAACCTTAAAGTAATAATAATGAAAAACGAAATGAGAAAGACACACTTTGCATGCTAACCTAGTGAGTCCTTTTATAGATGCAAGGACCCATGTACAAGATCACTACTAACAAACTATGGAAAGTATTAAGGAATAATAACTGAAACGCGTAAATATCTATTCCATGTTTATCTTGACAGCAGGGCCTTTGACTCCAGCAGGGGAACGGATCCCCCTGCCTTTGTTATTTAGCAGGGGGAACTTACTCTAGCAGGGGTATGAGTAATCAACTAGCAGGGGAAACTAATAAGCATAGATTTATTCCCAACAGTTATTTTGGAAACTGCTGAGTCTAGGAGAAGGCAGACAAGAGTCCTTTTATCAGAGGAGGATTCTTACAAAAGGGAGGAAGCTGCTACAGAGCCTGTTAATTTGAGTGATAAAGACTCACATGAAGCTGCTACAGAGCCATTTGATTTAAGTGGAAAGGGCTCATATGATGGAGAATCTTTGGGTGTTGCTGAAGCCCTCACTGAATTGAAGAAGCAATCAGGTTTTGATACATCTCTGGTTACTCCTACAAATTTGAACTTGTCTTTTACAGCTATGATAGAGCAGTTCACTAGAGACGCTGAGACAAGTAAGTTGGGCGTTGACAAGTAAAATTTGAACGCTGACACACCAAGCGCTGACAAGAGTAATTTGGGCGCTGACACTAGGAATTTGAGCGTTGACAGACCTGCATATATGGTTGATGTATTCCAGTCATCAGCTATCATCAAAGAAGTATCTTCACATGTATTACCATCATCCTTACCCATCATTGATCCATTAGATAAGGGTAAAGGAATCATGGTAGAAGTAGAAGTTCCAAAGGATGCAGCACAAGTAGAGTTTGATTCAAGGTTGGCTGCACAACTTATGGAACAAGAAAGGAAGAAGGTTGGTGAATCACCATATGTTGTCACTTCTGAGGAACAAGAAGGAGGTGATGAAGAAAGTTCAGATTCAAGTGTGATGATAATTAAACAACCAGAAAGACTTGAATATGGTGATGACTTGGCAAGAGAGAAGATTAGAGAGTTAAAACTGCAAGTAGACTTTGATATGCCTGAAGTAGTTCAGATGTACCATGCTTGGGAGAATAGGATTATGGAGAATCCAGATTTGACAATTTCAGACCAAATTTGGGGATTAAAGATTCTTCTAAGAGTTCAAAGAGACTGCAAGGTAATTCTGAAGCATAAGGCTAGCAATGTTTTCTCACGGCTGAAGAGAGATAGAAGGGAGTTGTACTACATGTTACTCAGATGTCATGGAACTGGATGGACCTTCAAGAAATTGCAGGGGTTATCCTTTCAAGAATTGGAGTACAAGGCTTATCCCATTTGGGCAAAAGTGCAGGAAATGAACACTCTTAGACTTCTTTCAGATGAAAGGAAAGAAGAGCTTGCAGAAGAGATGGAGACACAGAAGGCAATGATTGTTCCAAGGCCTTTGAAGAAGGGAGTCCCACTTGAGTTTCCTAAAGATCTAAATAAAGTGATTCCCAGTGAAGCTGTTCTTAGAAGGAGCATTAAGCTCTCACCCATGGAAGCTTCAGATATGGTACAAGTGTTACCTCTTGATGCCAGAAACTCTATCATTAGCTATGAAGAAGATGCAAGTTAGTTTTGGAAGATTGGCAGATATGGGAAAGAGGTACACATATTTACTACTCTTATGTCTCTCTTTGCAAGTATGGATAGAGAAGACTTGGCAGATCTTTAGAGGTTGTTGATAGCCAAGTATGAGACTGAAGCTCCTACTTCAGTCAATGGAATAAAACTTTGGTCAACATTCAAGAGAATGTGTACACCAGAAGAAGAAGATCATGTTTGGAAGGATCTTGAGGATGATATCAGTGGTCTTCAATGGCGTTTGTATTCAGCTGCTGGTGTGTATTATTTGAGCTTTACAAAGTTTGCTGAGTATCTTCTTGTAGATGCTCAGTATCCCATGTCCAAAGAAGTTTTGGACAAGATGAAGACAATATAGTTGGAGATTGACTATTCAAGTGACGTGGCTAAAGATTTGATTAGGCATGTTTATTACCAATATGATAAGATTTGTAAGATTCCTCCTAGTTCTTAATTTTTATTCAGAAACTTGATTACTAGAGTAGATATCAAGTTTAGGGGAGGATTGTTGGTAATAAAATGTAGCCAGTACAATTGAACGCTAACAAGAAGAAAACAAGCGTTGATAAGAAGAGAACAAGCGCTGACAGATCAAGTGTTGACAGGAAGAAGTCAAGCGTTGATAGGTTGAAGACAAGCACTGATAGAAAGATATGGTCTACGCGTATTTTGTTTCTAGTTTGTTTCTAGTAAAGATAGGATCACAATGTATTTTCTATATTTATCTTTACCTAGAATAGCTGATACGTAGACTCTTGTACAAGGCTTCTTATGTCTATAAAAGAAGACCTTTAGGTTATGTTTCATATAAGTTTTTCATACGTTTAACACTTTCATTGTAAGCAAGTTCATTACTATCAATCAAGTGAAAGTTTGTTTTACAACTGTTTGTGTGTTCTTGTTTGAGTGTTAATTCCGCATAACACTTAAATTGTTTTATACATAAACAAAGTTTCTCTACGTGTTTAACTTGATCTAATCTCGTTTACACAAGCTAAATCGATCTAAGTTTGGGATCAACACTCCGGTAGGTCCTTATGAAAGTTAGTACGATGGGTGTCTAACGTTTTTAGCTCCCGACTGCTATACTCATTGGTTGGGGGAAGATAGTCGTGTCGCACTTTGGTTTTGAGAACAAAAGTCGTGGGAAACACTTTGGCATCTACAAAAAAGTAGTGGTCATACCACTTCTTGAGGGAGTCTAGGGGTTTCCTATAACACATGGGGGCGGTCGCGAATCATTTTTTAAACGACAACCACCCATTTACCATTTGAGGGACGTAAAAAACCCTAAATAAACTCGCGGTGGGGGCTACCTCACAAGTGTGGCATGTGATCTCAAATTGGTTAATCTTACATGCTCCTATACAGTGGAGTTGGGATATATGAAAATCATAGTATGTCAGGATATCTACATGGAACTTAGACAGAGGAATACGGTAGTTTGTCGAGTCAAATAGACGCGTATAAACGCCTATTTTCCCAGCGGGAGCGTCCGTGAAAGCTTCACCATCACCCGGATAGGTAGGGTGTACGCTCTCAGGAATATAATAATCAGACAGAAAATCCATGTATTTATCCGCGGGCATCACGTTGTATACAGACGTGATGGTAGGGTTGTCCTTCACCATAATTTATAAAAAATGAGGAGAAGGGCGCGATGATCTAACCTGGTACGGTGGATTTCTATGAAAAATAAAGAGATCGAACGGAGGAATGAAAGCAAGTATAACAATGGTGGAAGTTGTTTAAACTGTGTGTGTACACAGTTGCACACACAAGCCTTTTATAGGGTTGCCTCGATTTACGAGGTACCCTGGATGATGGCCACGTGTAATCCACTACGCACATCCAACGGATGGGATGCATGGCATAGTTGAAACGTCAGAGGGACCCACGGGTCACCTCATAACTGTTTTACGTGGCTCAAGAGTGGGCCTGTAGGTGCACTTTTGTAGAGAAAACGTCTGAATCATGACTACCATTAATGCATTCATTAATGTTGTCCCGTCCGACCCTTTTTGTAGTCCGGATATGTTTGCAACAACGATGTATAAGGGACATTGGTTAGTCTAGAGGTTACGCCTACGGCTGTAACAACTAGACATGGGGACATGATGATATATAGTTCCCAACCGGGTCATGGACCCGCCCCACGGGTAATACCCGCATCCGGCCCATCACGGGTGGGTTGGATTAGGTCATTTAGAGCTATGGGCTTCGAATGAACAGTGACCGCATAGATGTGTGCGACCCATGGCCCGACACGGCTGGTACAGGGTTAGACAGAATCACAATCTTATTAGGATTGGGATTTACCCTAAGTTATAAGATACACACTAACCATAATAATAAGATAACAATCAAACTAATTATGTCACTTATCCTTTGCTTGGGGCCGAAGCATCGGTGACAACCCATTAGGGTTTCACCGCCTATATAAGGAACCCCCAAGGGTTCCACAAAGGTATCACATTCTTCATACTCTCAACCTACAGCCGATTCATAACCCTAAACCGATTACTTACTCTCACGCTGGAGTCTAATCGTGGGATACGTTCCCACGTTAAGCTTAACACGTGTTGTTTTAGTGTGCAGGGTCTCAGCAAGACATTCACTTGGTGCAAGAGCCGGAGCCCAATCTATCCGAATTAAGCCTAAATCGGATCAAGCAAAATCATCCAAATTTTGTATCAACAGTTACATCCTCGTCAGTTGCTCCAACTACCCGTGTACGCGTTGCGTTGTTGTAACATCCAACAAAACTACGCACGACACACATTAGGGACTTCCGTTTCCGGTTTATCTTATCGTATGTTTGTTTCCTTGGATCATCTAAATGACCCCCTAGCCTTTGCAAAATCAAGCCCAAAAAACTACAACTATTTGTTGGGTTACCTGACATGAAGTTTTCAGTAACAAAGCCCCAAGAACGACATAACACTATTTTTTCCTCGGGTGTCCATAGTACATGCGCCATTGAAGAAGTGAAAGAAGATGAATTTATGTTTGAGGAAGAAGTGGAAAAAGATGAATATGAGTTGTGAAAAAATGATAAGAAAAATGGCGATTATATACGAAAAAATAGGGAAAAAAATTAAATTTTTGGGTAAAATAAGGATAATGAAACGATGAGTAACTGACCATTGGTGGGTTTTAATGCCTAGTTTACTTAACCCACGCGTGGGTTTATGGTGGGTTTTTGTGAGATTTATGACAACCCACGCGTGGGTTTATGCCAACTCACCCCCACAAGTGGGATTTACTCACATTCCCTTCACCCAAAGAGTAACTTAACCAAATTACTATAGTTGATTAAAGTCGTCTGCAATATCAACGTTACATCATTTTTAATTATTATTTTAAAACAATTTATTATAATATATAGAGTAAATTTTTTTAAAAAATCTTAAAAATATACTCATTTAAATAATAAAAACCCATATTTTTTATTTCATTTCATTCAATTTCTGTATGAGAAGGTTTGATCGATCAAAAGCTAGGTAATAGAAGGTTTGATCGAGTCGTGTGAAATCTGATCAAACCATAAGTTGGGACTACCTTTTGTCTAATAGTTGATGTAACATGATGATACGGATTTGGTTTGATCTTTGATTCAATTTTTTATGTTTAATTTTTGGTCCAGTCCAGTTTTATGTAAAATTGCACATTATATTATATGAACAGAGGAATATTATGGGGCCGACCAACTAATGCTTTGTATAGTCTACTTCGCTTTTAAAGTGTCTAGGGCTGAGGATATTCGAGGAGAAATGATCGGAAAATCATACCGAATCGGATTGATCATAACGTATTTCGAAGAAAAAAGTTTAGTTTTTTTGAAAAACAGATTACAATTGTACATTGCTGGTCATAAAAGCTTAATAGTAGCACATGCTAATTATAAAAACATAACGGCCAAGTATTTATGTTTTGTACTATCAAGATATAACGTCCTGCAAGTACATTTATTAAAAGTTTGTATTCAAGGCCACAAATATCACTTATGTTCTTTTTTTATTAGAGCATTTACAATGTAAGGTTTTTGAAAAACTTTTTACTATTTAGAAAAGTTATATGAATATCTTGATGCATTATATAAAAATGTTTATTAAATACTTTTTATAGAATGACTTGTTATATGTCAAGTGGTTGACAAAAATTTTACAAGTCATTTGCATTAAATGTAAGCATAATAAATTTCATTTTACACCCTCTATTAAATGAAGACTAATATGGAAAAGCTTTGTATAAATTATACGAAGTTTATAGAAATGACTTTTAAAAAGGTAAAATTAATGGAAAATTAAATGGCCATAAATAAAAAGAGTCATAATAGTTAGAAGACATTGTGTATGCTCTTAGTACATCAAGTGTTATTTTTAGTTTTAATTTTTAATTTAATGTGCCTTTGTAACGGGTAGAAGTGTAGCTGCATGTGAGAAGGCAAAAAAAATATGATTTATGTGAAAAAAAAAAATCATTCATGTATCCGAAATTTTGGATAAATTTTTTATGTATTTGGATAGGGATGAGCGTGGTTCTAGATCCGGTGGAACTGGAACCAGAACCGGTGGAACCGAGAACCAAAATTATGAGAAAAGTAGAAACCGAGAACCGAACCAAATATATTTTTTGGTTCCGGTTCTGGTTCCAGTTCCAGTTCCAGTTTTTCGGTTCTACCCGCATAGGAACCGATTTTATATAAGAAAAAAAATCTAAATGTAATTTAAGTGAAAAAACTAAAAATAATAATTATTTTAAGTATTTATTACCATTTACGTTAAAAGTAATAATATTTAACAATTAAATAAACATGTTATAGTTTCATAGGTGCACTACTTTTCTTTTATCCAAATTTGAATCAGAGTTACCAGGCTCAATATATGCAGAATTTGTATAACCTTAAAAAGCAATACAAAATAAAGATTTTAGATTACTAATCATTTTACATTATGTTTACAAAAGGAATCTATTTTGCATGCCTAGTAATATTATATAAACCTTCTTGTTATAAAGTAAAATCAAATAATCACAAATTATTCAAACTTATTGAACGTATCATATAACCGATTATAACATACAAGCCAACTTTTATATTATACAAATCAACTGATTTTAATTATGTAATAACTAGACATACATATATCAGTAATACTAAAAAGACGTACATTGAATGCAAATAAAAAAACAACATAAAACTTAGTTCTATTGATTTGATAATGATTATAGTTGTTTATGTTTCAAATGATTAAGATTAGAGTTAAAGGTGTTTGGTTTATTTTTTTGAGAGCAGGTTAGTTTTGTTTTTTTAATAAATTATGATATTAGCTTTTGAGTCTAATAAATAAAAAAATTATAATATTTTTATAATTATTGGGTATATGGTTCCAGAACCGAGAACTGGTGGAATTTTCGAACCGAACCGAACCGAGAACCAAAAAATCTAAAAAACAAGAACTGAAACTGGAACCAACGGTTCTGGTTCCGGTTCAGTTCTTCGTGGTTCCGGTCCGGTTCTTGGTTCCAGTCCGGTTCTTTGGTTCTTTTGCTCATCCCTATATTTGGATACCCGAAATTTCGAATTAAGTAGAATATTACGTGACAAGAAGTTTTAAGACCAAGTTCATTCTAAAAAAATGAGATTTTTAAATGCTAAAACTTTTAGAGAAGTTATACATATGATGATGACGTATAGTCCCCAGCCGGGTCAGGAACCCGGCCCACGGGTACTACCCGTATCAGGCCCATCACAGATGGGTGGGAATAATGTCATTTGAGCTTATGGGCTTGAATGAACAGTAACCGCACACATGTGTGCGGCCCACGGCCTGGCATGGCCGGTACAGGGTTAGACAGAATCATATTCTGTCTATGATTAGGATTTGCCCCAATAAAGAGGATATTCACTCACCATATTTAGAAGATAACAATCAATCTAATTCTGGTGCTTATCCTTTCCTTGGGGCCGAAGTATCAGTGACGGCCCATTAGAGTTTCACTGCCTATAAAAGGAACCCCCAAGGGTTCCACAAAGGTATTACGTTCTATATACTCTCAACTCACTCGACTCCTATAAACCCTAACCGATTACTTAATCTCACGCCGGAGTCTAATCGTGGGAAACATTCCCACGGTAAGCCTAACGCGTGTTGTTTAGTGTGCAGGATCCCAACCATACAGTTCACTTGGTGCAGGAGCCGGAACCCAGCCAACCTGAATTAAGCCTAATTCGGGTCTAGCAAGGATCACCCAACTTTTGCATCAACAAGTTGGCGTCATCCGTGGGACCCATTACACTAAGCTAGAGCAAAATCTCATCTTGAACTCTCAATGACGAAGGGGCATCCGCAAGCTAATCCCAGGAACATAAATCCTGGAAGTCGGAATTCCCAAGGGGAAGGGATACTCATCCCCAATCAATCCCCCAGCCGTCCAACGGGCGGACAAAACAACCGCAGTGGTTTTCAGTCTATGGGAGTGACGAGCACGATCTCCATGACTCCTCTACCTACTTCGACCCTGGACAACCCTGACCCAGGGAGTGCACCCAATCCCCCTAACAAGGAGCCGCGCAGACCGTCGATAGAGGAAGAAGTAGAAGTCCAACCACTCAGCGAGGAAGATCTCACTCGAGTTCTCACGCAAAACTTTGATAGGATCATCCCAGGGATTGCGTCAAGGTTGAATCTAGGAAGGAACCTCCAATCTAGACTCAACTTTGGCAATGCCGGACCAAACACCTCTTCCCAAAATCAGAGGAAAAGGAAGACCCGGCCTCAGGAGCGGAGCCTCTTCGAGGAAACTCCCCAACCTAGGAATGTGTTTGAGCGCATAGGAGATCGCCTCATGCAGGAACTAACGCAGTCTCGGGAAGGGGGAGAGAAGTCCGACAGTTCACCCGAGCGACCAGATCTGGAACTGACCAGAGCCACTCGCCACACAAGTGTGCGAGATAGGATGAACACTGGGAAGAAGGCTCCTGGCTCTTCTCAAAAGAGCGGTCCTCACCCAAGAGATGGGGCACCACCCCCTTCTCCAGATCCATCAGGAGAGGACTCGGATGACCATCCGCCCAAGCATCGCCGACCTAGGCGTACCCCTCCACCACCACCAAAAAATGATGAGTATTATGGTGGCCCCTATTATCGAGAGGCAGAAGCGGAGGATCTTTCACGACCGTGGTGTGACCCGTGGGAAGACCCTAGGCTCACCCGTCCATGGGCGGATCCCAAGGAAGATCCTTTTACTCTCCGCATACGGAACTACTCCGAGGACACAAAACGTCGCATGCCGGCGTGTGTCAAGACTTATGATGGAACAGGTGATCCGGATGATCACCTCAAAATATTTGATACGCAGGCTAAAACCGAGCGATGACCCATGCCTATATGGTGCCAAATGTTCAATTTAACCTTGATCGGCAATGATCGTGACTGGTTTGAGGGACTCCCTCCGCGAAGTATTGATAGCTTCACTGAACTACGCACTGCGTTCAAGAATAATTATACTCAGCGGAAGAAGTATAATAGGGATCCGGTCTCATTGGCAACTGTCAAGCAACGGCCGGGGGAATCTACAGAAGCTTTCACTGAACGCTTCAACGACGAGTGCACACGCACAAAAACAATGTCGGAACTCCTGAAAATTTCCGACTACATGCACGCCATAACAGACAGGGAATTAATCAGGCGTCTCAATGACAAGCGTCCGGAGAGGTATGATGACCTCATGGAAAGGGTCAGAAACTTCATAGAGGGAGAAATAGCGGTTGCCGCGGCCTACCCTTCCAAAGGAAACGGTTACCGATCGAACGACCAGTCCAGGAGACAGTCGGGCGGTCAAAGCAACCAGAACAATAGTAGGGGCTTAGATTACAAGAGCCAAAACAAAGGAGGACGGCCGGATGATAAGTTTACCCCTCTAAAGATGTCCTACCGGGAGATCTTGCTGACGGAAGGGGCAAATTTTCCGAGGCCTCCCCCAATGACGACTCCGCTGGACCGTCGCCAAGGAAATCGTTTCTGCGAGTTCTATAACGACAAGGGCCATGGCACGGAGGAGTGTATCCAGCTCAAGAAGCATATTGAGTCATTGATTAAATCAGGTAAACTCAAGCATTTGGTTAAAGATTGGAAAGATGGAAAAGACAACAAGAAGTATGACAAGAAGGATCCCCAAAAGGACAAACCTTCGACCATATACATGATCCAATCCAGACAACGCCGCACGAGGCAGAAAATTGGTCAAAAATTTTCACGCGGCAGGGAAATCTCATTCCCTCCCATCACAGCAAGCGATGTAATTGATGCGCCTCTCACTATTGAGATATGCATTGGAACACATAATGTTCGTCGCATGTATGTGGATGGAGGGTCATCAGCAGAAGTACTGTACGAACACTGTTTTGTGCAGTTACAACCAGAAATAAGAAGCCAATTGGTACCGGCCATGGCGCCGCTCATTGGTTTTAGTGGAGACACCATCTGGCCGATAGGGCAACTGCGTCTGCTTGTAACCATTGGGAATGAGGAACACTCCACCACTGCGTGGATGAACTTTGTCGCAATGGACTACTTTACACGATGGATAGAGGCCAAGGCAGTTAAATCCATCACAGGCAAACAAGTTAAAAAGTTTGTTTGGGAGAACATTGTGTGCCGTTTTGGCTTACCAGGAGAAATCATCTCGGACAACGGTAAACAGTTCGCGGATAATCCATTCAAGGACTGGTGCACATCATTGAATATCAAACGGCGCTTCGCGTCTGTTAAACACCCGCAGACAAATGGCCTTGTGGAACGAGCAAACAGAAGCTTGGGAAACGGCATCAAGGCACGCCTGGAGGAAGGAAGTGCCAAATGGGTGGATGAATTACCACATGTGCTATGGGCGCATAGGACTATGATCAAAACAGCCAACGGGGACACTCCATTTGCATTGGCCTACGGCACTGAAGCTGTTATACCAGCAGAAATCGGAATGCCTACCATCCGCACATCGGAGGTTAATGTCGTCACGAACGACGAGCAATTGCGAATCAACCTTGATTTATTGGCAGAAAAAAGGGAGATAGCAACCATCAATGAGGCTAAGTCCAAGGCTAAAATGAAGGCTTATTACGACGCCAAGGTTAAAGGTGTTTCTTTTCGACCGGGAGATTATGTCTATCGTGCTAACGAAGCAAGTCGAGCGGAGAATACAGGGAAGCTGGGCCCTAAATGGGAAGGACCGTATGAGGTCACGGAAGCCTTAGGGCGAGGCGCGTACAAGTTACGTGACATGGATGGCCGCGATCTGGAACGCACGTGGAACATCTTAAATCTCAAAAAGTGCTATCTTTGAAAGCTACGGCTTCCGCACGGATACTTCGCTACACTTGGCTTTAATGAAGATCCATGTACTCTATTTGTTTTGTTTCTTATGTTTTTTCTAGGTTCCTTTTTTGTTTTAAGACTTCCCATTCTTGTTCAAACAAAAAATGTAAACGTTCTAATAAAATGCCGTGGTGCCTAGCTAGCTCCACGGCTTGTTTTGTGCAAATTATTTCTTAGGATTTTGTTAGTCATGTGAATTTTAGTTATTATTATAATATGTCATATCTCATTTATATGCATTCATTCAATCACCGTACATGTACTATACGCCTCCAGGCGGGGTAAGAGGATTAAGTGAACCTACTAATTCAACTTGCCGCGTAAGAGGGATGCAACCACAGCGGCGCGGATCATGTATCCTTACTAGACACCTTACTCACAAGACGTTGTGGTAAGTTTCCGTATGTCGTACTCACGCAGTGCTTTGCATAGTAAAGACGCACGTCGCATGTCTAGTAAATTATAGACTTGAATGTATTTTCTCTTTTGGGTAAGACGTGACATGTCATGCAGTATCGATAATCGATATTTAACAAAATAAAAATACACAAGTTTCCAAATCATAACAAAATGGCCGTGGTTATCACGGACTTACATACAAAAGACAGTTATTTCACACATCAGTCTTAGCCGTGTACATGCACGGACGAATAAAAGCTACAAATGTTTACAAGATAAATTACAATGGAGGTAGGAATTCCCCTATGTCTTTCTTCCCTTCTTCTATCAAAGCACGGAGGGCCTCCCCGCGAGCGTCCTTTCCATCCTGCGCCTTGATCGCAGTCGCATCCAATTCCTCAGCAAGCAGTTTTTCACCTTTCATTACTTTCGACACGGAGTCGTAAGTAGGCAAGGTCAATTGGATGGGATCCGCAGTAAGCTTGGCCATTACCATCTCGTTCGGAGCATCCTTAAGCGCCTCGAGTTCATCCAAAAGAGGGTGTTGGATTTCCGCCAGTGCATCCATCGACGCGGTCATCTAGTCCGCAGCTGAAGGGTTATAGTAGGGATGCTGCATAATATCTTCGTTCTTACCTATCAGTTCCGCAGCCTGAACCAAGCCCTCATGCCTACCACGGTCGATTCCATCTGACACGACCCCGGCAAATGCTTGCAGCAGGTGTGGAGCTTCCATGACCTTGCTTACGGCAAGGCGCATTCCTTGTCCAATCATCCACCTGCGTCCAGCTATGGCAGATAGCAACAGAGGACACATTCTTTCAGCACAACTTGTGGCCATCTTGCTCAGCTCCTCCTCAGCCGTTGCAGCTTGCTCTTCCAAATTGGTCCGCACTTATGTTAGCTCATCTTTCAGCGCATCGCATTCTTGGGCGATGTTGAAGGCTTGTACGGTTACGGCCTTGGTAGAGGCTTCGGCCGCGGACACCTGCATATGGAACTTCGAGTTATCACAAGGATAATATGTTTTTTTCTTGGGTAAAAAAAAATCGAGAAAAAAATATATGTATAATATTTTTGAAAGCATACCTTCTCGTTCGATGCGGCTACGAGGGCCTCGAGCTCGGCGATGCATTTTTCTCAGTTGTCGGCATGAGGAGCTTGCTCTTTCACTGTAGCCTCGGCCGTCACCAGCGCTGTTTGTAATGACACAATGGCCTTCACATCCTTCACAACCATTGCCTCCCGACGAGCTATCCTTTTGTCGACCCGCTTCACATTCGCCAGGGCCTTGATCAGGCGGCGTCTTAGAGCGGCACCCACCGTCACTTGATGAGCGGATGAAACATCAAACTGCTCCAGCAGGGATTCATGGTCCAGCTCGTCTAAGTCTTGTGCAAGGGCTGAAGGGGTAATATGCTCGATAAATTCCGAACACTCAGATTCCGCCTCCAACCTTGTTAAACTAGAGAGATTCCAGGCTAGGCGCAGGCTATTTTCTGGTCCTTCGGGGAGTGGTTCCTCGGCGTGTGTCGCAGCAGGGGATGGGGGCCTGTTTGATGTTGTGGGGGAAGGATTCCTCTCCACCTCTTCCTCTTGAGCTACAGTCGATGGATCTGCCCTGTTATTGACATTGCAACTTTTGTTTAAGCATTCTATATTTAACAAGTACAATGACAAAACTGACATACGAGGGGTGCTTACTTGGTACCAGTCACAGGTTCTGGGGCGGTAGGAGCTACGGCACTCACGGGGGTAGCTCGCCAGACTTGCTCATCCATGTGCGGGGTGGGGTTGGCCTGGGCCGTCGCAGTACCACTCCCTCCTGGTACTGCGGATGGTCTTTCCTTAGTTTCTTTGGGGGAGAATTAGAGGTCCCTGCTTCATCCCCTATCGTCTTTACCACCCTCCTGGTGGTCTTTTTCTTTCTGGATGTGGGCTGGGCGGACCCAGAAGCTTGAGTGATGTCTTCATCCTCAAGGTTGAGGAAATCACTTTCATCTTCCTGGTGCGTCGCGGTGTCCTCCAACAGCAGCTCTCCACCATCTTCATTATGGAAATCCAATGGGGATTTCTCAATGATAGGCTCCTCTTCATCTGATCTTTGCTCGGAAGTTTCTTCGAGTGGAATGGTACGGTCAGCGGTCGCATCGAGAAGGGGGAGTTCATTCTCCTTCAATGGGCGGAATCCTTCAGGCACCTTCATTGGGTCGCCCTGGCGCAATAATCCGTGTAGGTTCATTTCTGCGGACATTTATAATACACGGGTTAGTACGGTCCTGCTATACAAATGACGTTTATCACATTTACAAAGTATAAAGTACACCTACCCTGTCCACGCTCCGTCAGAAAGCACGGATATAAGTTCTCCCTCCCATAATAACGACGGCTTAATCCTACTAAGCACAGAAAATGTTCCGGCAACCCCTTATGGAATTCTGTGCGGTGGGTATCTAGTATTTTCAGGTCTCTACTACTATAGTCTTTGGATTTGGGCGGAGAATCATTGGGCACCCTGGTTTTAAGGACGAAGGGAGTGGGGAATACTTTTTCATCCACAAAAAAGTAATGGTCGTACCAGTTCTTAAAGGAGTCTAAGGGCTTCCTCTACGTCATGGGGGCATTCCCGGATCGTTTTTTAAACGATAACCACCCATTCACTAGTTGGGGGGAGTAAAACGCCCTAAATAGGTTCACGGTCGGGGTTACGTCGCATGTATGGCATGTAATTTCAAACTGGTTGATTTTACACGCCCCTATGCAGTGAAGCTGGGTTATGTGGATGTCATAGTATAAAAGCAGATCTACCAAGAATTTGGACAGGGGGATACGGTGGTTGGCCGAGTCAAATAGGCGCGTGTACACGTCTATCTTCCCCTTTGGTGCATCCGTAATTGCCTCACCCTCACCTGGATAGGTGGGGTGTACGCTTTCGGGAATGTAATACTTTGACAAAAAGTCTATGTATTTTTCGGCCGACATCACGTTCAGGACATCCGTGATAAGTGGGTTGTCCTTTACCATGTTTTATAAAAAGGGTTTGTAAGGCGTGATGATCTAACCTGCGGCGGAGGAAATCCGTGGAATAGAAGGCAAAAGTTTGGAGGATGGAGTTTGGAAATAACAATGGCGGAAAAGAGTATGAACTGTGTGTGTAACAAATACACACACTAACTCTTATATAGGGTTGCCTCGGTTTCCGAGGTAACGTGTGTTGGGGTTTACTTCGTTCCAATAGGGTGAAGATAATCAATAGCCTAACTACGTACCAATGAATGGTTACCGGATATCTCTTGGAGTCGTGTAATCACTTTCCAAAGAAGATTATTCGACCCTATGCCTAGGTTAACACAAATACCTCCTTGGGATAAAACCAAGAGTTAGTTCTTGTTTTAGGCACAAATCAAGAACTCTATGCGTTTCTGTGTTTCTTGTTTCTGTTTATCATCATGCAAAATATGATCACTATTTATAGTGATCCTATTCCTTTAAGGAATGTAACTCCTAGTCAAAGGTATTAAGAGCATTAATCGGCCTATTAATCTCATAATAACCTTCATAAAGCATAGTGGTTACATAACCAGTAATCTGGTCATCAAGTCAATATTCAACCCTCATTAACTGGTCAAAGAGGTTACAAAGACTTTGTGCATCACCAGGAGCAACGTCCTAATCAGGAGCAGCTTCCTGACCAGGAGCAGCTTCCTGACCAGGAGCAACTTCCTGACCAGAAGCAACTTCCTGACCAGGAGCAGCTTCCTACTGATATCACAACCACTATATTGAGTCCAGGGAGGTAAGGGACTTAATGGGTGTACACTCCGTACCTCCAAACCCATTTACAAGTATTACCCGTTCCCACAATTGCACTAAATTTCCAACAATCCTCCCCAATTTAGTACAATTCCTTTTTGCATGAAAATTAACTTTAACAAAACCAGTGCATAAATGAAAATGTCCTGAGGATTGAATTTCCATCTTAGTACATCACTCCAAATATTCGAGAATCAGGGTGTTCTAAGAATTGAACCCTTCAACTACTTTGAACACCTGAAGATAACATACACCCAAGTTTTCAAACACTTAAAATGCTCCTGACACCATACAAGCCATGTGTCCATATCCAATTCATAAATGTTGTAAGAGCCAAAGTCCATGCTCCTTGAGGCGGCGAAACCTCAACATTTACATAGGTGGTTCCTCTTTAGTTCATGCTCCTGCTTAAGCACTTTTTCAAAGAAATTAACCATTAAGAAGTTTATAACTTCATCCTCCTTTCAGCAGGTACAAGCACATCCTTGGGATGATATGTAAAACATGTGCTTCAGTCCCCTGAATGTTCAGCTTTCCACATTGAACTCAGCTCCCAAGTTTCCTCAGGAGGGAGTTGGGTGTCCTAGCATTCAGTGACTAGAGTGGACTTTTAAACCCATCCCTTTACCAGACTTTATAACCAAGTCTCTAGCCAATCCCTTCGTCAAGTGATCAGCTAAGTTTTGTTGAGACCTCACAAACTCTATTGAAATCACCCCATTCGTGATCAACTCACGAATCATGCTATGTCTAACACCTAGGTGTCTAGACTTGCCATTGTACATCTGGCTATATGCCTTAGCCAATGTAGCTGCACTATCACAACGGATAGAAATGGGTGCCATAGGTTTGACCCACAATGGAATCTCAAGAAGCAAGTTTCTCAACCATTCAGCCTCTTTACCAGCAGCTGCTAGAGCCACAAATTCAGATTCCATTGTTGAACCAGTAATGCAAGTTTGCTTCTTGGATGCCCAAGAAATTGCACCACCACCAAGAAGGAATACCCAGCCACTTGTGGATGAATCATCCTCAGTATTGCTGATTCAACTTGCATCAGTGTAACCTTCCAACACTGAAGGATATCCAGTGTAAGACAAACAATAATCTATTGTTCCTTTCAAATACTTCAGTACCCTCTGAATTGCTTGCCAATGCTGAGTACCAGGATTACTAGTATACCTACTCAGTTTACCCACAGCAAATGCAATGTCAGGCCTAGTACTAGTCATGGCATACATCAAGCAACCAATAACCCTAGAATACTCAAGCTGGGAGACAGCCTGACCATTGTTAGGCATTAGTTTCTCACTTGTATCCATAGGTGTACTTACTGGAGTACAATCAAAGTGATTGAATTTCTTCAGGACCTTCTCAATATAATGAGACTGAGAAAATACAATACCATCACTTTCATGTTTAATCCTTATGCCAAGGATAACATCAGCCTCCCCCATGTCTTTCATGGGGAACTTTGATGACAAAAAATCCTTTGTCTGATCAACCTTAGCTTGGTCAGTACCAAAGATTAACATGTCATCAACATATAGGCAAATGATGACCCCTTTACCAGATTCATCAAATTTGCTATATACACATTTGTCAGCTTGGTTAAGTGAATAACCATTAGACAAAACCACTTCATCAAATTTCTGGTGCCATTGCTTAGGTGCCTGCTTCAGTCCATATAAGGACTTAATCAGTTTACACACCTTACCTTCATGACCAGGCATGATGAAGCCCTGAGGTTGGTTCATATAAACCTCCTCATCCAAGTCACCATTCAAGAATGTTGTCTTCACATCCATCTGATGAATAATCAGATTGTGAATACTTGCTAGAGCAATTAGCATTCTTATGGTACTGATACGTGCTACTGGAGCATAAGTATCAAAATAGTCTATCCCTGACTTTTGTTTAAAGCCCTGAATGACTAATCTTGCCTTGAACTTTTCAACAGTTCCATCTACCTTCATTTTCCTTTTGAAAATCCACTTGTTACCAAGTGGATTACAACCTGGAGGTAGATCAACCAACACCCAAGTGTTGTTGCCCATGATGGAATCCATCTCATCATTGATTGCTTCTTTCCAGAAAGCAACATCCTGGTACTTCATTGCTTCATCAAATGTTTTGGGATCATCCTCAACATTAAAGCAATAGTAGTACTGGTCAGAGACCTCATCCCTTGTTCCTTCAACTAGGTATAGTTGAAATTAAGGCCCAAAATTCTTTGGAGTCCTATGCCTTGTGCTTCTTCTAAGCTCAGGCTCAGGTTGCTGAACCACAACCTCATCAGTGACCCTTTCAGGTTCCACTGAAACACCAGTGTCCTCAGCTCCTATAGGAGTCCTAAGGCTTGGTCTAGGGACTGATGAGAACCTAGTCTCATCAAAGTTAGCATCCCTTGATTCAATGATTGAGTTTATTGAAACTGAATCATTAGGTTCAATAACATAGAACCTATAAGCCTTGGAATGCTCAGCATATCCAACAAAGATGCATTCAATGCCTCTTTCACCCAAGGTTTTCACCTTTGGATCAGGGAGTCTTACAACAGCCCTACAACCCCAAACTTTGAGGTAGTTCAAGTTTGGTTTCCTTTTAGTCCAGAGTTCATAAGGGGTAATCCTGTTCCTTTTATTAGGAACCCTATTTAATAAATAGCAAGCTGTTAACATAGATTCTCCCCAAAACCCTTGACTCAGTCCTGAGTAGGACAACATGGAGTTAACCATCTCTTTTAGTACTCTATTTTTCCTTTCTGATATACCATTTTGTTGTGGAGTATAGGGAGCAGTTGTTTCATGGATTATTCCAACAGACTGAAAATACTGAGTATTCATGTACTCACCTCCCCTATCAGTCCTAAATCTTTTGATTTGGACTCCTTGTTGTAATTCAACTTCAGTTTTAAATACTTTAAATTTATCTAATGCTTCATCCTTAGTATGTAACAAATAGACATAACAAAACCTAGAAGCATCATCAATAAATGTTACCAAGTATTTCTTATTCCCTAATGAGGGAGTAGCATGCAAATCACATAGATCACTATGGATTAGCTCCAAAACTGTAGTTTCACGTTTTACATCCTGAAATGGTTTCTTAGTAATTTTATTCAGCATACAAGTCTGACACTTATCAGTGTCCATGTCAAAAGCTGGAATTAACCCATCCTTAGACATATCTTGCATCCTCTTATAGTGGACATGGCCTAGTCTAGCATGCCATAGTGATGAATCATTCAGTTTAGTGGTAGTCATCAGGACAGAATCAACATTTATACTAGAATCAATATTAAGCCTGAACATTTGATTACTCAAATAGCCAAAACCAATAAACACACCATGTTTAGATAAAAAAAATTTATTAGATTCAATCACTTGTTTATAACCACAATTATTCAAAACACTACTAGAAACCAAGTTCTTCCTAATATTAGGAACATGCAAAACATTAAACAAAGAAACAATCTTTCCAGAACTAAATTTAAGATCTACACAACCACGTCCATGCACTAGGGCTGTTGACTCATTTCCCATGTGAAGAATAGATCCATCATTCATTGACTCATAAGTCTTGAACCATCATCTATCTTTACACACATGTACTGTTGCTCCAGAGTCAACCCACCACGCAACATCATCATCCTGCACAAAGTAAGCTTCAGATACATATGTAACATAATAAATCTGGAGAGATTCATTAAACATATTCTGACCTTTTGTGCCTGATCCATTAGCTTGGTTGCCAATGCTAACACCTTTGCAATCCCTTTTGAAGTGTCCAGGTTTCCCACACTTCCAACAAGCCACTGATGACTTCTTGTTAGGATTAGGTTTGGTGTTATCATGATGCTTACGTTTGCCCTTGTTGTCATTGTACCTGGTGGAGTTGTTATGCTCCACCATATTGACAACAGATGAACCAGCAACATTGTTGCTCTTTGGCTTATCACTTTCATGCACCCTGAGGGATTCCTCAATGCGCAAATGACTGCCCCACTCAACAAGAGTTAACTCCTCCTTCTTATGTTTCAAGGTGTGCTTGAAATCTTTCCTAGAAGGAGGTAGTTTGTCAATGACACACGAGACCTGAATGGTCTCATCCATGTTCATTTTATGTTGTGTAAATCTGCCAAGTATTCCAAGAAGTTCATTGAATTGTTCCATGACTGGTCTTGAATCAGTCATTTTGTAATTTGTAAAATCACTCACAAGGAACTTCTTACTTGATGCATCCTCAGCCATATATTTGGCTTCCAAGGAATCCCATAGTTCTTTAGCAGATTCAACATTTTGGTAAATATCAAATAAAGAATCAGACATACCATTGAGAATTATGCCGCGACACACATAATCATCATTCTCCCATTTGCTCCTTTTCCTCAGTTCCTCCAAAGTAGCATCATCACCACCATCAGGAATAGGAGTAGTCAGCACGTACACCACGTTCATGGTAGAAAGAAGAAAGTGCATCTTCTTCTGCCATCTCCTAAAATCAACCCCTTCAAACTTGTCCAGTTTGGAGAAGTTAGCCACCATATGCTTCATTGCCGCCGCCATTGATTATCACAAAATAATCTTCTTTGATTGTTGGGGTTTACTTCGTTCCAACAGGGTGAAGATAATCAATAGCCTAACTACGTACCAATGAATGGTTACCGGATATCTCTTGGAGTCGTGTAATCACTTTCCAAAGAAGATTATTCGACCCTATGCCTGGGTTAACACGAATACCTCCTTGGGATAAAACCAAGAGTTAGTTCTTGTTTTAGGCACAAATCAAGAACTCTATGCGTTTCTGTGTTTCTTGTTTCTGTTTATCATCATGCAAAATATGATCACTATTTATAGTGATCCTATTCCTTTAAGGAATGTAACTCCTAGTCAAAGGTATTAAGAGCATTAATCGGCCTATTAATCTCATAATAACCTTCATAAAGCATAGTGGTTACATGACCAGAAATCTGGTCATCAAGTCAATATTCAACCCTCATTAACTGGTCAAAGAGGTTACAAAGACTTTGTGCATCACCAGGAGCAACGTCCTAATCAGGAGCAGCTTCCTAACCAGGAGCAGCTTCCTGACCAGGAGCAACTTCCTGACCAGAAGCAACTTCCTGACCAGGAGCAGCTTCCTACTGATATCACAACCACTATATTGAGTCCAGGGAGGTAAGGGACTTAATGGGTGTACACTCCGTACCTCCAAACCCATTTACAAGTATTACCCGTTCCCACAATTGCACTAAATTTCCAACAACGTGGATGTTTGACACGTGTGGGCCACTACGCCTATCTAACGGATGGGATTTCTGACACTTCTGAAATGTCAGAAGGGACCCACGGGTCACTTCTTAGCAGTTTTACGTGGCTCAATGGTGGGCATTAATGGTGCACTTTTGCAGAAGTACGGCTGCCAGTTGACTACTATTAATGCATTTATTCTTGTGTCGGGATATGAGGTCTTACGTAAGACAGTATTCAATGCTACATTTAATTTGTCTTGGCCGTTACGTGCGGCTGAGGAACATTCCTAGACGGGCAGCCACGTGCGGCCAACACAAAATCTTACATATTTATCATTCCCTAGGTCTTCCTTGGTATGTCCGGGGAGCATCTTGATAGTCTAGAGGTTACGCCTATGGCTGTAACAACTAGACTGGGGGACATGATGACGTATAGTCCCCAGCCGGGTCAGGAACCCGGCCCACGGGTACTACCCGTATCCGGACCATCACAGATGGGTGGGAATAATGTCATTTGAGCTTATGGGCTTGAATGAACAGTAACCGCACACATGTGTGCGGCCCACGGCCCGGCATGGCTGGTACATGGTTAGACAAAATCATATTCTGTCTATGATTAGGATTTGCCCCAATAAAAAGGATATCCACTCACCATATTTAGAAGATAACAATCAATCTAATTCTGGTGCTTATCCTTTCCTTGGGGCCGAAGTATCAGTGACGGTCCATTAGGGTTTCACTGCCTATAAAAGAAACCCCCAAGGGTTCCACAAAGGTATTACGTTCTATATAGTCTCAACTCACTCGAGTCCTATAAACTCTAACCAATTACTTACTCTCACGCCGGAGTCTAATCGTGGGAAACATTCCCACGGTAAGCCTAACGCGTGTTGTTTAGTGTGCAGGATCCCAACCATACAGTTCACTTGGTGTAGGAGCCGGAACCCAGCCAACCCGAATTAAGCCTAATTCGGGTCTAGCAAGGATCACCCAACTTTTGCATCAACATATGATAAATATTGTATCGATTGAAA